>OZ007560.1:232981195-233697445 GCA_963931875.1 Pollenia griseotomentosa | reverse complement strand
TAGTTACAGCAAAATTACTTTTTGATTATTTTTTTTTTTCAATGTGCAATAAAATTTGGAATATCAACTTAAGTTAACCTCCGATCGGTCACGATAGGAGTAGTAACAAAAATTTTGAATAAAAAATATATTTTCAAGAAAAATCTTCAAAGTTTAAAATGGCTTTCCTACAAAACTGAATTGAATAGACTGAAGCACTTTTTTCTTATTGCCAAAGAAATTTTGTTATTTGGCAAATTTTCGTACAACCCTGAAGCAAAATTTGGAACTAGCTGGTTTTTGGAACAGTTTATTACTAGTTGCTACAAGAAAGATGATGAACTATCGACTACACAGTTTTGTGTGTGAAAGCTTTTACTGCAGAAACCACATAAAAACACTACAACCAAAGCAACAAAATTTTTTTCATTTATAATATTACTAAATTTTCGAGCTTAAGGTCTTTTTGTTATAAAAAAAACTTTTAACGTTTTCATTTACATTTTTTTTCTGAAAATTTTTAATGTAAAATCTAAAACAAAATGTTAAAATTTTTGTATTATGGCAACATTTTTTAATGTTTAAAAAATAAAATAACTTATAATTATGCTTTGTGTTAAATTAATCAAGAATCATGAAGAAAGCTTCTTTGAGCCATACTGCTGGTGTCTGATAATTGAGAGTTAAAACAAAAGAAATACAGCAAAAGTGAAACATATGCTACAGAAAGAGAAATGATATTCGCTCTGGTAGGAGGGAGGGTGGTTGTAAGTATTTAGAATTATTCTAAAACAAATACTTGTGATGTCGAAGCCTTTTCACTGGTGCTTATAAAGCACAACAAAAAAAAAAAAAAAATTAAGAGTGCTATATTCGGCTTTGCCGAATCTTATATCCCCCTTACCATGGTGCAAAAAAGAACAGAAAGTTATATAAATACAGTTTTTAAGAATTACAGATCTGTTTTAATTTTTTTAAATTTTTGGCACTTCTAATTGCTTGGGTTAATTCTGTTAAAAGATTGTTTGCGTTACTATAGAGAGTTTCTTTTGTTGTTAGGTTATCATCTGACTTATCCTGTCATAGCTCAGCACAGAACATTCTGCAAAAAATTTATTTCCGAATTCCTTAGTTTCTGATGTTGTTCTGTATTTTTAGAATTTATAGCTAGAAGGAAATATTTTGTACAAAAAATATTTTCTTAATACATAAAAACATAAAAAACTGTGTTAAAATACTACTAATTTTAAAAATTTTGTTACATCGGTTAATCGATTAATCGACTGAACTTACCCGGTTAATTCGTTAATCGAAAATAGCCAATTTTAAATTAACCCATCAGTTAATCTGGTAGAATTTAATCGGTTAACCTATTAACTGTTAACCGAATAAATACCCTTATATTTATTTATTTTATTTATTTTTTTTTTATTTATTTATTTATTGAAATCCTGCTCAACAAGATTATATCTTATAATTATAGAGCAAGAGTATTAATGTTAATAAAAAAAGCCACAACAATTTGATAAAGAAAAAAATTAAAATTAAAAAGTACAAAATTAAAACAAAATTAAAAAGTACAAGATAAAATTAAAAAAAATAAAAGTACAAAATTAAACAAAATTAAAACGTACAAGATAAAAATTAAAAAGTACAAAATTAAAGCAATAAAAAATTAAAAGCTCAAAATTAAAACAAATTTAAGTTAAAAATTATAAAATTATGACCTGTGGTATATTTATTGAATAAATTAAAAAGATTTTGTTTGAATTGTATTGCGTTGCTCACATGCTGTATGTTAGGAGGAAGAGAATTCCAAAGACGTGAAGCATTGATGAAAAATTGCCATTCCGATATTAGGCATCGATGCACAGGTATTATCAACCTTTTGCCTCTCAAGGATCTTGTGAAGTGAATCATATTAAATAAGCTAGCTGGTACTTTACTGTAAATGATTTTATGCAAAAACATTAGCATTTTAATATTTTATAAGTTTTCAAAAGATACACCATAAAGACATTTTGAGAACGATGATACTCTTTCATGCCTTTGCAGTCTATATACGTATCTTATAATGTTATTGTAAAGTACATTAAGTTTCCTCTTACTATTAGAGTCACACTTGCCGAATAGTTCACAGCCATACAAAAGCCCTGGAATTAAATACGATTTAGCCAGGAGCTTCCTTACGTTGAGCGGTGTAAAATATTGTGTAGCCCAAAGCGATCTTAACTTCTGGTAAGTCTATGCCACTAGTGCATTAATATGACTTGACCAAGTCAAGTTGTTATTAAGTACTATCCCTAAATTTTTCACTTTTTGAACAATCTCAATAGGCTGGTTGTTAATCAATACATTAATGCCGGTGATATGTTGGGATCTCCTATGTATTATCATAAATTTTGATTTTTGTGGATTAAGACACAAACCGTTTCTGTCTGCCCAGCGGGAAATTCTGTTCAGATCATGGTTGAGTTTTTCAACATTCTCCGCTACGGAGATTACTGGGCTACTGATTTATAGAGCAATTAAGCGACATTTCTGTTTAGCCATTAGCTAATGTTTCCAAATACAAAAAAAGGTACTATTTTTATAACAACTTATTTAGTTTTGTCGTTTTTTTATTTAATCAAAATTGTGTTAATTTAATGATACAAACAAAGCTTATTTTCATGACAAATTAAAGGTAAACATAATTAATTATCCTTGAGCAAATTTCTTAGAAAACGATTATTTATATGTGTGATCGTTTAAACATAATGTGTGCAATGCCTGTAAAATAACTTTGTCTGCTTTAGTGACAAATTACAATTTTACCAAAATTACAAATTGTGTGCTTACAATGAGCTCGTTACATAAATTAAACGTACCAAAGTTGTCATTATAAACATACTAACGATGTTATTACCAAATATAATACAATTACATTTTAACCATCAAAGAACATATTGTACTTTGATACAATGATGTTCCACTGAATTCAGGGTATGAAATTAATATGTACAAAACTTTAATTTCAAGAGAGTTTAGGAATTTTAGCATTAAATAGGATTAAATTAATTATTAAAAGAAAAAGAAAATCTCTATTAAATAAAGGTGATTGGGGGTTTTTTACTTGCGACAGAAATTGACAGTTACAGTAGACGCTCACAAATTAGAGCTTTCAGTAATTCGAACGTCCAGAAATTAGAATCAGTGTTTGCAATACATTAAACGCTCTAAAATTCGAATTTATAGTTCTAATTTCAGAGCGTTTTTTTTTTTTGTTATTTGAACACAAGAAATCCGCAATTTATTTTTATTCTGTTTGAACATGTTAAACTAAAAAGGGGAATTACCAAATTTGAGATGTGTTTCCTTATTTGTTGTTTTTTTTTGTCGCATTTATATATATACATATGTGGCTAGTTTATTTGTGAAATTCGTAACATGTGTACATATTTTGGAAGTCTCTATTAAAAAGTGAAAGTGTATCATTCGAAATGTCAAATAAACGCAAAAAAACACTTTATCATTGGAAACGAAGGTCAAAATATTAGAAAAACTTAACAAAGGGTTTGAAGGGAATATTAACGTTGCGACATCTTCGATCAGCTATATCAAATCACATAGAACAGCAATATTAAATGCTGTTTTCAACACATATCAGGAAGCAAGGAATAAATCTTTGCACAGCGCTGAATACCCAAATATGGTAAGTCGTCTGTATGAGTGGTTTAAAGAGAAAGCTAAAAAATATTTAGAGAGGAATATCCCTATAAAGTTGAAAATGCATTCCGTGGAAGCAATGGATAGTTTTCCAAATACATATAAGAAACGACACGGTATTTTAAATTTTAAAAAATACATTTAATGTCAATTAAATAAAATTGAATTAAAAAAAATTTAAGTAATTTTTATTTTTTATTCGAAATAAAAACGTCCAGAAATTAGAATAATTCAGAAATTAGAATTGCCTCAAAAACAAAGCGGTTCTAATTTGCGAGCGTCTACTGTATAAACTTTTATAACACCTGATGTTTGCTTATATAGATACATACGTACATACATACATAGATAATATACAAGAACATGCGACTCTTCCATTTTTCTTTTTAACTCTTTTAGGTCATCTTTGTAGTCTATTTAAATTAAAGAAATGATTTATGCCTTTTTATAAAGTTGTCTAAGTTTTTTTTTTGTAAAATATATACAAACTTGCAGAAAAAATGGTTAAGCCAACAGCCTTTTAAAAGTGCTAAAAAAAAACTAAATTTAAAAACGTCAACCTTGAAAAGGGTATAAAAATTTGTAAAAAAAAGTTTAAGAAATATTAATTTCCTTATTTCTTTTCAAACGTCTATACACGTTTTCTCCTTTAACTTGTGTACGTACAACAACTACAAGATTTTAACTTTGGAGTAGTCTTGTTAAGAAATTTATTGTGAGCTCTGAAACGACTTTAACAAATAAATAAAATGCGTAATTATCAAAGTAGGTAAAAGAAAAAATAAAAAATATTAAATAAAGAGGGAAAAATGTTTCGCTTTCATTACTAAAAAAAATTTTTTTTTTTATTTTTGGCCTTCGTTTTTTTAACGCATAACTGACCATTTGTTGGCCTGTCAACAATTAAGTAACAACAAGAAAAAAAAAACTTCATCACTGTGTATAAATTAAGTCAAACGTACGGGCGTATGAAATGTATACTATGACTCTATCATTGCTCGTAATGATGTGACCTCGTTAAGTGAGTGTACTATAACTGCCAATACCCTACCGAAGAAGTTCGTCCTATAACTGCATAATTAAACTAAGAAATTGTTATTCAGAAATTCGAAAAGAAATTTTTTAGATGGTCCTAATATTTTATTTATATCGTTTCCTTAAAACATAAAGTAACTATTAAAGGCTAGTTTACACTTTTATACTTTGTATTAATACATGCGAAAAACTCAAGTAATATGACAAAGTATGATAGTGTGAATGCAATGTGTCACGAAAATGACAAGTATTATGAAAAAAGTTTGACATCCCACTCGATTTCATTGTTTTTTGAAAAATTCTAAACAATAATACTTTCCATTGGATCAGGGTTGCATTTGTTTTCATATGTGTGTGTTTATACTCTGTGTGATGGTGTGAACATAAACTGTCATGTTGAATTAGATTTCTTGACAGTCGCAACAAAACTCATTCGATTTCTATCTCACAATGTATTATGGAATACGTAAGTCTATAAGATAGGGAAAACTAGCCTTTAGGTACATATATAAATTTTTTGTTTTTTTATATTCTTCGGCATGACGAAATGAAAAGTTGGCGTGGCTCAAGTAATATTTATTTATACCTATCTAAAGAACGTTATTTATGTATATAACTTTTTGTTCTTATCTCATCATGGTGAAGGGTATATAAGATTCGGCATAGCCGAATATAGCACTCTTACTTGTTTAATCCTAAATTTGTACTTGAAATAATCCGAAAGTGAACTTAGATTGAGCCTAACCAAAAACACTTACCAACGAGAACCAGAGACAGAAGGAAAATATTATTATGATTGATTTAATTACCTGTTTTACACCTTACAGAATTTTAATTTTAAAACACCATCATCATGCCCGACATGGTTTCTACTTTAAAAATTTTATGTATTTAAATAAATAAAAACGAAATTGGAACTTTTGCTTTTTATTTTACTTTTTAACATGAAAATAATGTATGTTTTTTTCTTGCTCTGTTGTTTTTGTTGTTTCTACACAAAACAAGCAAAACGTTTTTTACCTACTTGTGTGGTGTTGTTGTAGTTTCTACAACAAACTATGACAAACACACCCGTATGTACGCATATAGCATGTTATGCTGAGAAATGAGACTAATAATTTATGTGAGACTAAAACGCTCACTTGTAATTTTACTCTCAGAGTGGCACTACCAACGAAAAGTTCAATATATTTTTCAATTGGCTTAAGAATTTTGTACTTATTTTAAGAAACTCCGGGATTGATTTTTGAAACAAATCCCATTAAGAATTGTTTTAAGCACGTTTTAGTGTTATTCGTACTTAAATTTTTAAGAACGACTCGTACTTAAAGTGAGTATAAACAACTTAATTTTACCCCCTTTTCTTTCTGTGTAGTTCTCATTAAATATTATTCCAATTTTGCTTAAGGGACTTAACGGCTCAACAGAGTCGAATGAAGTAGCATATAAACAATTCGTTGTTGATTCAAATTTATCGAAGTACTGGCTCGTAATGTGGTGTATTTTTTTTATTTTTATTTTGTCTGCAGAGAATTTTATCTGCCACTTCTGTTAAAATGATAGTAAAATGATTACTGAAATATATTTCGACACCAGTATCATTAAAAGAGCGTGCGTTTTTGTACAATCATAAAGGCGATGCTATTTTTATTTTCCCAAGAGATTTTAATGTTCTTATTCGCTAGAGAACGTTTGTGTTTAATGATTATAGTGTGCCATTCAACTCTTATCAGGAGTGATAAGGTTTAGGTGCTAAATAAATAATTGTTACATAAATTGTATGTTTTCATAAAAAAATTTTATTGCTACATTAACATTTACTCTTTAAAAAGCCAAAGGTAAAATAAATTGTTAAAGTAATTTAAAATTCTTTAAAAAAAAACTGTTATTAGCAAAGGGGAAAAAATTGTACGATTAAAAAAAAAAATTTTTTTTGCTCTCTATTACAAACATTTATTTTGGTTTGCCTACAGCCATTAAACTTATAAATCACTTGTGTTTTTGCTTTTTAGCCATTTTTCATTTTTGTAATGCCCAACATGTTGGCCTGTATTTGAAAAATAAAAACCCAAAAACGCAAAAAAGAAAATGGTGAAAATTGCATATGAGTTAAAAAGTGTTTTGCCGTTAAATCATTTTTTTTCACAAATCTTAATAAATGTTGCATTTTGTAACCTCTATTAGAGAAATTTCCATAAATATTAACATTTTTCTGGGTTATTTTCACAAAGTTATTAACATGCAAATAAATGCAGTTTATATATATTCACTTGGTGGCTTCCGTCGTACTTTTTCCTTAGACATTTTGCATATTGGGTTTTGCAAAATTATGGTCTGTGAAAAGTGTTATTAAGGATCGCTTGTATGAGTACTTAAATTAAAATTGGAATAAGATGGAACAACAACAAGAAAAAAAAAACTTGAGTTGTATGCACAGGAGAATTTTATTTAGACTTCTACGGCTTAGGGACTATGGTTTTTAT
This sequence comes from Pollenia griseotomentosa, assembly GCA_963931875.1. Taxonomy (NCBI): domain Eukaryota; kingdom Metazoa; phylum Arthropoda; class Insecta; order Diptera; family Polleniidae; genus Pollenia; species Pollenia griseotomentosa. The sequence continues at coordinate 233,690,240 of OZ007560.1, read as the reverse complement.
TCGGTAGAATTCTTTTGGGAATTTTTAGAGATGATAAAATGTCTTTTTTCTATCCCTCTTTTTTCTCTACCGAATTCGTCAACACAAAAAATGTCATAAAAATCATGGTATAAGTGCCGCTTTTTTTAAATTTATTTTTCTATTAACGTTTTTTGCAAACTTTCAAACTACACGAAAGTTAAGAAGGGCCATTTGCACAAATGGCAATTTTAAGTGATTACATGAGCTCCCTTAATTTATAAGTTCTTGTAGTGAAAAGGTAAACAGTGTTTAACGAAACTTCTTCTTTCAAAATTCGTTACTTTCTAAGAAAAGTTTTTGCTGGGTACAATCATTTATTATTTAAAGCACAGAAATATCTTACCTTATTCAGCAGTAATCTAAATTTTCTGAATTTTACTGAAGGGTATTAAAGATTTATCACATCTAAAAACATAAGACATTTAATCTTATCCATTTTCCTAAATTTGGTTAATGGTTTGATTATGTAAAAAAAACTTACAATAAATAATTTTCTTTTGCGTAATGAATGACTTTTCTTCTAAAAACTCTGCATTAAGCCATAAATTTTAGCAAATAAATTGGAGATTTATTTATAACAAGCAGCGCATTTCCATTCCTGATTTAACTACATTTTCAAACGAATAGTTTTTTTTTTTGTGCAATTTGTAATTTATGAAGTTTCTTTAACCATTCGATATTTTAAGTAACTAAATAACTATTATAAAAGAAGTTTGCCTTTTACAAAGTTTTTCTTCAATAGAGTTTTCTGAGAATGCCTTTAGCAAAAAAGCAAAGAGCCCAAGCACATTTTCTTTGTCATCATAAATCTCTTCCAACACGTTCTGCCAAAGAAAAAAAAAATTAATGTATTTTTAAAATAAAATACATGATATTTGTTAAAAATGAAGTCAACAACCATAAAATTAAGCAAAGGTTATTTAATAAATTCATTTTGGGTATCAAAAATAAAATTTATTTTTGGTCCTTAAACTTAAATATGATAAGTATGACTGCAAACAGTTTTTGTTTCTTGAAGCTTATGAATACAATGATTTTAAATAATGCAAAAGAGACAGATTAATATTTTTCCCTAATATGTTTATATCCTTTGTTATTATAAATGACTTCACTGAGACGAATAGGAGAAATAACTTAATGACTTTTATCATTAGAAATAATAAACATTTTGTCCATCATAAAATTTTAAATGTCTAGAATTGAAAAGTCATTATGACAAAGAATTGTACATTTAATTTTATAAACTCTAAATATGTATACAAACATTCTATTTAAATAACCAAAAATTTCCATACCAATAAACAAAAACTACGTAAAATTTAATGTGTTATATTGGAATTTAGTAAGCAGACGCCTTTAAACATTAATGTAATTGTACGTATGAGTAATGTTAACATACATCAGTGTTACTCATACGCACTAGAATATCTTGCATTAGACTGAGTCAGTGTTGCCAAAAGCAGGAAAAAATCCCTGCATGTAGGTTTTTTTTATAATAAAATCGAAGCGTAGGGAAAATCTGACTGATTTTTTATATTCGCTAAAATTTAGGTATTTTATCTCATATTGAATTTTATACTAAAAAATGTATTTTTAATTATGATTTAATATTTTAAGAAATGGAATTCCTAAGTCCAAAAATGTTTTTGGGCAAAAAAAAGATGAGTACATATTTGGTATATTGTCTTAACAATTGAAGCCTCAAGCATTTCATGTATGAGTCTAGAGCAATCGCGATCAATTAATTTTTCGAAAATTGTGAAATTAATAAGTTTTGAAATAAAAAGTTTTGGATAAAAATAGTTAAAATGAAAAACTGCAATGACGAGGTTGCATTTTCAAATTTATCAAAACTGTTACGAATTTATCTTACTTTACCCAATGCAAATACCGATGCAGAAAGACAATCAAAAAGCAAAACAAGCTGAGTCACACAACTTAAAGCTTAATTTGTATTATAAGATCATTTCCTTAAAACCGTAAAAGAAGCTGCATTAGTTTCTGATGCACTGATAGGCACTTTAAAAAATTAAGTTCAAAAGAATTATACATATATATTATTTGCAAAATAGCCTGTTGCTTTTGTACCTGATTTAAATTAAAATTATCATTTCAAGATTAAAGCCTGGTACTCTATTCAGTAATTCGTGCGAAATGTTTTAAAAATCAATATAAACAAATTTCTGTGAAATACAAACGAAAAAATTTTGATAGAGTTGTACTCTATTTATATTACGAAAAACATGCGAAATGTTTTTAGCAACAGCAAGTGCAGGGCCCAAATCGTCGCGCACGTGATCGAATGAACTTTCGTATCGAATAAAACTTCGTGACATATCAAAAACGGGATTGCGGCATTCGAAAGCTTTCGTATTGAAATTTGTTTAAAAAATGTAATAGATTTTTATGCTTGTATACTAATAGCATAAGGCATTGCACTTTTCGCCTCATATAAATCAACAATTTTGATAGTGCCCTATAAAATAGGTGACTTCGGTTTATTTATGTGGCTTTTTTTATAACGGCGGCGCTTGCCAAAAAGAGCAACAAAGCAACGCAAAAATTGCAAAAATTCGGAAAACATTTTACAAATTCAGAAAATTTGCAAAAATAGCGAAAATTCGCGAAAGTTTTTAACATGTCAAACAAGCCATTAAATTGATAAAAAGTCCCTAAAATTACAAGGAATGGCAAAAATTCGATTAAACATTTTAAATTAGCGGAAATTTGCAAACAGCGGCATGAAAGCAAAGTCTAGTATTTATTAAAAATTGTTAAAGCTGTACTGAATCAGAAAACTTACAGAAAAAATCGCTGCTATAGCGAACATGGCTAAAATTCGCAAACTTGAAAACAAACCCTTAAATTTATTTGAAATCGGTTAAAAAAAACAAAATGTTAACAATTAACAAAAATTTTTTTTTTGCAAAAATAGCGTAAATTCGCGAAAATTTTTAATTATTCGAACAAGCAATAAAATTGATTAAAAGTCCATAAAAGTATAAGGAATGGAAAAAATTCTGTAAAAATTGCTAAATTATGGGAAATTCGCAAAAAATTGCTAACAGAGGCATAATAGCAAAGTCTACTATTTATTAAAAATCGGTAAAGCTGTAAAGAATCAAAAAACTTTCAATACAAAAATCGCTTCTATCTATGACTATAATTTGCGAAAAATTGCAAAACTGAATGTTATTATTTTATTTCTTATTGCTGAAAAAAGTTTAATATCTAATATTTATTCCCAAAAAGTGTGTAAATTGTTTGTAAAAAACAAATTAAATGTTTTTACTACAGCTCTTAACCTATCGAAATCCATATTCTTAAAAAGTAAAATTTCGATCAAAGTCACTCGATCACGACTGCGACGATTTGGGCCCAGCTCATATTATTTCGCACGGAATTTTAAGCAACAGGTAATCATTGCATATGTGAGGTGGGGTTTATAACAAGCGTTTCTAAAGAAAAATGTAGAAAAGTGTAAAAATTAATAATTAAATCAAATTTTTTTGTTTTTTACTTTAGAAAATTATTTAAATAAAATTGTTTTACTTTTTTTAATGACAATTATCCAAACACATGGTTTTTGTCAAAGATGGGGGTAGTGAACTAGTTAAAAATGATTGCAATAATTTTTTTGATGTTGAGTGATGAATTGAAAATTAGCAATTAGTGATTGTAATGTTAAAACATTTTGCGCTAAAAAAATAGTTTGATTTAAAGAAAAGCAATCATCAGTATATTGCAATTTTTTTTTTCTTCAGTTATTTGACTTAACATTTTGCACATAATTTAAAATACAAAACTTGTGTTTTCAAGATTAAATCCAAGAACTATTCCGTTATTGACAAAATTTCGTTAAGTTAAATTTCCTTTGCTTATACATATCATCAGAAAACCATGCACATACAAAATTAATTTTTCTTAAATTTTAGTGATATTATGTTTTTGCACAGCTTTTTGATTGCAAGTTCAAATTTTGAACTACATATTTGAATTGAGTGCAGATTTTATGCATTCAATCACAGTAAGTAATAGTGAAAAAATTTGCAATACCAATTGATTTTTTTAGTGCTAGTGAAAAAAATACCAATCATCACTAAAGCTGTTCAAAATAGTAAAAACTGCAATGTTGATTTAAATCAATATTTAGAGCAGTACCCCTAACTATGGTTTTTGTTTACCTTCGTAAAATAAAGTTCTATACTTGTAACTAATAAAAACGTTAAGTTTCAAAAAACATTTTTTTATTTTTCGAATTTATTCTATGAGTTACATTTCAGTTATGTATTTTATAAAGCTTTTTTGTAATAGTTCTATTTCTTAAATTTTTAGGAATGACTTTTATACACTACCAGACTATTATATTGTATTTTCTTGTTACAAAAAAGCTTTATAAAATACATAACTGAAAAGTAACTCATAGAATTAATTCGAAAAATAAAAAAAATGTTGAATATAATATAAAGTAACCTACGAAAGGAGATAATTCCTAGTTTCTATTTGTTTAAAAAAACCGCAAGATTGACAATATTGATAGATAACAAAATTTTTCTGTGGAATAATCAATGTTGCTCAACATTTTTCGCAAGTTCGAACAGAGTACTAGGCTTAAGAATAAAAAAAGTGTTTTATAACTTATGTTTTTTCTTAGATTTTAATGACTGAAACGCGTAGGGAAAATTTTTTTATCGTGTACGGAAAAATCTGATTTTTTTTAGTAAGCGTGGTTATTTTTAAAAAAATTTTCTGGCAACACTGCTTTGAGGCACAAGTCGTGCCAAATATCTGCAAATTTGGAATTACTAGTTTTAGTAGAAATTTTTTTTGTATAAGTCTTATTTGCCGAGTTATGGGGTGCTAAAGTGTTGCCGTTTTTAAAAAATCGTGTCTTTCAAATTAACATTTTAAACTAAGAAAAAAAATGAGAAAACTGTACAAGTTTGAGAATGGGATGTCCATAAGTTTAAGAGTTATGTAAGTTTCTGTACCAGCGCAAAGCAATTCTAGCTCGGAAGTGATAATTTTGGAATCGAATTCTTCTGACTTAGACAATTTTTTTTTTTGTCCAATATCAGCCTTTATCATTATTAAAATAATGTAAACGTTTTAAAGTGCGATATGCATTAGTTCAATAGATACTTTAATAACTATCCATAATTGCTGCACTGCGAAACCGGAAGTGACTAACTAAATTGCATACCTTTTTTTCTTTTTTTTTTTAACAAAATTAGCCTATGTTGTTCGTATTATATTGTAAAAGTTTTTAAAAGGGATCTCCAAAAGCTTTAAATCTATAAAAAATGTAGGGATTTGTATTAAGGGCTCGCTTAAGGGGTGGAAATAAGGAGCAAATATATTTTGAGAAACTGTTTGGGACGAAAAACAAATGGAGGTGGGTCACAAATTTTACCTACTAGGGTCTACGTAGTTATTGGACTTTTTCATAAGCATAAAAGACCCATTTTTAATAGAAAATGGCTTAAAACCGTTAACATAAATGATCACATCTTCCAAGCTTCCTAGTCAGAAAAGTCTTATCTGTCAATTACTATGATAGAAAGTCACATTGACCAAAACTTTTCCTAAGCATCTATGATATTTTTTTGGATAGCATGACTTTGTGTCTGCTATGTTTCGCGCAAGTTCTTGCAAACATCAACAAGTTCGAATAAGTTTAAGAGACCAGAGAATTTTGTTATTGGATCTGCGAATATAATCTTGTGTAATACAGATTGGACAGTGACCAAATAATGGATAAATGAAAAGGGATCTTCGCTCGTTTCTTGATATCGTTTGTTGTGCATGCGAGCAAGCAGGCCAGAGTACATTCAGTTAACACATACATACTTCCATAGAACACTTAATTTTTTAAATTGTTGCTGCTTTTTGCTTCTATGTGTTTTCGTAATTTTTTTTAAAGTAAATGAGTGTAGAAACTGATAATTCTGGTAAACAAAATTCATTGATTTTTAATTTGTTTAGCTATAAATTATAGTCTATAATTCATAAGTTTTTATGTTATGTGATATAAAAAAAAAACCAGAAAATGGATATTGATAAAAAATTTACACTTTTCGTAATTAAAATCTCCACACCCGCTTAAGAATAAAACAGGATGGAAAATCTTGTTAACGAGCCATCGTCAAACCGGTAAAAGATATTTACGTAGGCAATTTATTTTATAAAATAGATAAACAGGAAAACAAAGGAAACAAAAATTCAATAAATGATAAAAACAAAATAAATTAAATGTTGATGCATATCGTTCGAGCAGTTTGTACACATTGGACGATTACTGGAATGCTTAAATGTATAATATATTTATATAATGTCTGATCACGATATTTCTGTGAAATAAGTGCGCCGTTGTAAGAAATAGGAATTAGAAATGTCATGTCCGAACCATTTACTCCACACGAGGTCTGAGAAAACTGGACAACTTATCGTGCAATTTTTTCAACCGATTAATGAAAAAAAGTATTTCCCGATTATTGGTTTATTGAATGACACATGCGAGATTTAACTGCTTCCTATGAGAATGATTCATTTTAAATTGGGCTGGCGTTAAACGAGGTCAAAACAAAGATATTGACAGCAACTACAGAAGAGTTAACGCTAATAACATATGTTGTCGAATTCAAAGCAGGCAATTGTATTTCCGAGGTAGTAGAATAATATGCCTACCTGGAAATTAAACGAAGGATAGTGCCTGCAAACAAGTGTTATTATGGACTAAGCAAGCATTTCAAAAGTATGGCGTGTAAGGCATTTTTGAGAGAAAATTTAATTCGTAAAATGTATGGGCCCACATGCGTTGATGAAAATTACAGATGACGAATGAATCATTAGCTGTATGCGGTTTACACCACTGTGAACATAGCAAGACGCATACAGATAAAACGATTGCGCAGTCTGGGACACATCGGACAAATTATTGCAGATACTCCAAAATAAAGGACATTCAGGAATATGTATGAAAGAGAGCAAAAACGGGGAAGACCTAATAATCCCTGCTGCATCGAACTGAAGAGAACATACGAAAGATCGAAGCGAATTGAGAACGTTTTTTAAGCTGGCCAAGGCCAACAACAAGTTAAAGTGCCATCTAAGTAAGTAATTAGGTATCAGTTGCCAGGTCCATTAATATTTTACAGCGTTTTAACTAGATATTTTGTGCGGAAATGTTTATTTTCTACGTATTTTCCATATATTTACCAGGGTACAACATGTTTTTATTTTTGCCGCACACATTAGCGTTAAAGGGAACGCCTCGATCTTTAAGGTTATGGAACAACAATGAAGTACCAATTATGCTATGGAATATCATAGCAAATTATTTCCACTGAAATTTTTAAAATTTATTAATCGAATTTACTTACACGTTTTTTGCTGTAAAATAAACTATATGTCTTTGTTAAATTTTTGCAATTTTACCAAAAAAAAAAAAAAAAACTATCCAACTTTATAATCTTTTTTAATGAAAATGCTCGTTATTATTTTGGCAGTCAAAAACACCAGCAACAATTACAAAAGAGATGAAAAAATAACAACAATAACAATAACATTTATAATTATTTTTGTCTTTATTTTATTACATTGAAGTTTTATCAGTTTATTATTTAATTTTTATTTTCTTCGCAACAATTTTATCTTTTTTAAACGAAATGTCTCCCCTAGTGAGCACAACAAATTCATCGGATTTTATGCGTTTATAGTTAAAAGGGCGAAAAAAAAAATTAAATGAAACAATCAACTACACGACGATTAATGCATTTATCTGTAACGAAATATTTAAAAGAAATTTACTATACTTTACTATGAACAAAAGCGTGTTAACAGTGAAAGGTTTTGTGATACGAAAAAATATCTAGCAAAATTGGTAAAAGTAAAATGAAGCAATTTATGTTGATTTAATGCTGTTTTCTTTTCTACAAAAAAATGTGACATTTTATTTTAAAAAAAATGCAATTTGGTGTCTGTTTCTTGACAATTTTGCTCCCGAAAAGGGTGGCTTGTTTTGTTCTAAAAAACTCATCCTTTTCGGGCGCAAAATTTTAAAGAAACAGACTCCAAATTGCATTTTTTTAAATAAAATGTTACATTTTTTTGTAGAAAAGAAAACTCCATAAGACAATATTTCCTTATATCGAAAATTTAAAACTTATCGAATATAAGACACCCAAACCTTGAATCCTTAAGTCTAAAATATTGTAAATAAGATTTATATTAGAAAGTGTCAGTGGTTGGTAGAACACTCGCAGACCTACATTAATAAGATGCCCCAAGGAATATACTCTACACAGAAAACATTTAATATTAAAATTGAGATATTCTAAATCATGTGATTCATAAGTATTAAGAATATGAAGGCTACGTTCAGACTTATAAAATACTTGACGAAAATATTTGCTTCAAACTGTTCAGCTAAGCTCAATCATTTGACAATTTTTGTTTGTTAAAACAGTTGGCAAATAGTGTCAAACAAAATAAATCAAGGACCCTTAATAATAATTTTGTTAATTTTTCACGTACCAAAAAATTGACCACTCTTAAGAAATATTCTATAAAAAATGCTTTTAATTATTACAAAGGAAGAAAAACACTCGGGATAAATCAGGTTTTTTATGATTACTTTAAGTACGAGTCGTACTCAAAAATTCAAGTACGAATAACACTTAAACTTACGCAAAACAATCCTAAATGGGATAACTTTCGAAAATCAATCGCGGAATTTCTTTAAATAAGTATGAAATTCTTAAATCAAGTAAAAAAAAGATTAAACTTTTTGTTGTGTTTAACCCTCCGGCCTACGCATGTTTTGATTTTCTATACACATTGAAAAAAGGTCTGGCCAGACTCATGTGCACCACTAAGGGTTAAAAATGTATATTTGAACTCTTGATTCTCATTTAGTTTATATTTTTAGTTAAATATGTACATAAGATTTCTAAAATAAAAACCATATCGGGCATGGTTATTATTATTATTAAGACATGTTCATATTTTATTTAATAAATTATAAACTTAGTCTATTTACAAAGAATTTCCATTCAGTTATATTTCTTGCTATATATCTTAACTGGTCTATTGATTTGTCAGTTTCAGAATTAATTGTCCTACGCCACGTATTTCTTGGTCTCCCTCTGGATCGGTGACCTTGTGGGTTCCATTGAAGAGCAGAGTGTGATATTTCGTTTACGTCCTTTCTTAGAGTATGACCGAGCCAACCGTATTTTCTTTTGATGGTCTCATTGTGTATACTTTTTTGATGAGTAATAGTCCATAATCTTTGATTGGAGATAGTACGTGGCCACCATATTTGCATGATATTGGCGTTTTATCATTCTGTAAGGTGTGATACGGGTAAGCAAGTCAATCATTATAACTTTTACTTTCTAATTTCTTGATAAAATCAACTTTATAATACTTGAATCGTTCGCATTTTTAAATTGATTCAATCTTAGTTTAACTTAAATCAATCTAAATTTCGGATTATTTTAAGAATGAATTCGGATTAAAACAATTTTATAATTCTTGATCAAGCGCATTATGAGATTTACTCAATCTTAGTTTTACTTAACTCAATCTCAATTTTGGATTATTTAAAGTACGAAACGGGATTGAATATGGATAATTTAAGTATTTTGTGATTGAAAATCCGTACTTGAATCAATCTTTCTGTACTTGAGTCAAGAAAATCCGTACTCACCGTACTATTAATACCGCTTCGGATTGATTTGAGTACGGATGGATTGATTTTTCTTTTGAGTGTGTGTATAATGAAAATAAATATTTGTTAAAAATAACTTTTATATCCAATTAATATATTTTTAAATTGGCTCATAACTATTATGTTCGATAAATATTTATTTCTCTTACAGATAACTATTGCTAAAGTTTTTTATTGTTTTTATTTACGATAATAATTATTTTGAATATTTTCTTGATATAGATTGTTTTATTTTTGCAGATTATGCATTTTATGCACATGCATATTAAAATACATATTAAAATGAGTTATAACTGTAATTTTATTTCTTATTCATAACTATTAAAAGTAATTGGTACACTCACAATATTATTACAGTAACGGACTGTAGTTTATTTAAGAAATATTCCGTTCAGTCATTTTTAAATAAATAAACATTTAAAATTCCAAGCAAATTTATTTTTGACTGATTCTAACAGTTATTCAAAAAACTAAGTACATATTAATACGGATTTTAAGTTGCAGTTAATATTGTCCGTTGATTGAGTTAAATTCTTCTTTATGTTAAAGTAAATAAAAATGTTATTTAAAGCAACGAAAAGTTCATTTAATTTTTACTGTCAAAAATTCAACCGCGAATTCCGTAAAAACAAATCAATATTCAGTTATCTTATATAAATTAATTGTCAAAAAATTAACTACATATTCCGTAAAAACAAATAAATATGCAGTTATTTTATTAAATTTTACTGTCAAAAATTCAACACCATATTCAGTAAAAACAATTAAATATTCAGTTATTTTATATAATTTTACTACCAAAAATTAATTTTTACTTATCTATAAAAAATGAATTGCTTGTTTTGGGTAAGCAATTCCCATTTTCTATTTGTTAAAATAATTTAGTTAAATACATCAAATTTTAAAAGTAAAATAATTGCGAAGCCATATCGGTCATGCTGCTGGTGTCTTAAAATTGAGAGTTCTTCTTGTTTGAGTTTGAGAAATACTTTTATTTGATACTCATATGAGTTATCATAATTATTCTTAAAAAATAATATATAAATTTATTCGTAAATATTATTCGCAATTCTAATCGAATAAAAATTTTAACTATTAAGTCCTTGTTTCAAGCAAGCCATAAAATTTATTAAAAGTCCCTAAAAGTATAAGGAAAAGTAAAAATTCGGTAAAAATTGCTAAATTAGCGGAAATTCGCAAAAATTTCCTAATAGAGGAATGATAGCAAAGTTTAGTAATTGTTAAAAATCGTTAAAGCTGCAAAGAATCACAAGAAGAAATCGCTATCGCGAACATTGCTAAAGTTCGCGAAAATTGCAAACTTGGAAACAAACCTTATAATTTGTTTGAATCAAAATGTCGGGGAAATCAAAAAAAAAAAAATTTGCAAAAATATCGAAAATTCGCGAACAATTTTAATATTTCAAACATGCCATAAAATGTATAAAAAGTAATTAAAAATATAAGGAATGGCAAAAATGAAAAAAAAAACTTGCTTAATTAGCGGAAATTCGCAAAAACTTGCGCGGCATGATAGCAAAGTCTAAGAATTATACAAAACCTTTTAAACTGTAAAGAATCCGAAAACTTACAGGAAAAATCGCTTCTATCGGGAACATGACTAAAACTATTTGTCGTTGTTTGCTCTTACAATTTTTTTTGTAATATCAAACAAATGCTTGCTCAAAAATTACTAAAATATTTGATGTTTTGTGTTCACACCATGTTCACATTAGACAAATATTTGTTTGCCGGCTAATACTTTTATTTGCTCAATATCAACTTTGATTTTATTTGGCATTCAAAAATATTTTGTGTTCGGACTACGTTAATAAAATATTTGATATTTGCTACCAATTATTTCATCAGTCTGAACGTACACAGAAAAAAATAATAATTGATTTCAATTAAAAAATTTGTGATATTAGTTAAAAAATGAATTAAATTTGCACCAGTAAACAAATTAATAGTATCAATTAAACCAGTTAAAAGTATTAATTAAACGTTTAATTCACTTGATTAAACGTTTAATTCACTTGATTAAATTTTTAATTAAAACTGATTTTATTTTTGATTAATGCTTTAATTGGTGAAAAATTTTGGAGAATTTTTTCTGTGTACCTTTAGTATACTAATTAAAGCCAAATTTACCCGTAAGCACACAAAAACTGTTAGAAAATTACTTAATAGGTTTTCGACTTAGTCGGTCAAACATTTATAAGAAATAAAACCCCAACCGACTAATGCTGAAGTCCCACAGGGAAGTAATTTAGGGCTTCTATTTACACACACCCGCACACCAACTTTTGCTGATTATACAGCATTTCTAAGCATCCACGAAAATCGGTATGAAGAAGTTGATACTAATGCATACATTTAACATTTACTTTGCGTAGAAATTCAACGACTACTGTAGAAGTTTTCACGATTAGGAGGGACACGAAACAGTGTTTCACATACTTTTCCACTGTCCTAGTCATGAGGCCATTAGAGTGAGGCATTTTTGGAAACCAGAATTGCCTTTTTTGGACGCTGTGTCTAGTGTAGGTTTCGATCTCTATGTTTTGCAAGTAGTCAGGGTTGTTTAAGGCTGCACTGATGGCTGGAGAATAATCTGGTGTATACTGGCTGACTCCGTTTACTGGCTCGGGTATCACAAAGGGGCTGCTATAAGGACCCAAGTAAGCCATCCTTGTGCCAGCTGCTCATTTAACCTACATATTTATATCTCGGTGAACATTTAGATCGATGCTGAACGTGGAAATTTCATGTAGGGGCAAAGTTATTTCAAGCTAAATGCAATTCATTTAATTTGATTTATTGGAAGAAATTCGACCCTTAGTCTAGACTACAAAGTCCTGCTTTACAACTCTATTTTAAAGCCAATTTTGTACAGTTATGGGACACTGCCTTGGCCTCCAATATAGAGAAAATCAAAAATGTCTACTTAAAATTAGTTTACTTAAGTGACTTTTGGGAGAGGTTCAAATCTGGACCTACCTCCACAAAATTATTTTTATAAAATACTTGCTATAATAAAAGTTTTTCGGCAAAGTTTATTACAATGCGAACATTAACAAGGAACTGGTGGCAGTAACAATAATTTTTGGGTGTAATACATGCATGAAAGCTATTGTCAAATATATACCGATATCAGATGCTCATTAAAAATGTTTTTACAGTACTCTCAGTAGCGTAGTACTTCCCATGGTTTGACAACACTGCTTGACTTCTATCCTTTGAATTTCCCTTAAAAAAAATGTATCCCTTTGGCCCACTTTAACACTTTCTACTGTTAATCATTCATATTATTGAAAAACTCAATGACCATGGAGATAAAAGAATCCGATAATAACAAAAAAAACAGTTTTATGGTTATTTGTGCTGGTATTGGTGCGTATGAGAACATTAATGCCAATGTTATATTTTTATGAAGTTTATTATTTTTATTCGTGTGAGTGCCTGAATCTGTGTGTGAATGCCAGAGAACAAAACATTGTTGCAAAATACAGACCAGGCTAGGCCATTCATTGTAAGAGCAGAAATTGTTTGCAACGAAAAAAATAACAATTATTATTGTGTTTAAACCTGCAGACACTGCATGAGTACAAGCATGTTTTTGAACGGAAATAAATTATTAAATTCGAGTAGTTGTTGTAAGTGAAAACAAAAAAAAAAAAATAATTAAACTGTTAACATTTAGTAATTATAACAATGGCAGTTGTTGCATTTTAATTAACGTTATGAAAAAAAGTTAAACGTTTTCAACACAATTTCCTTTAATATGAAACGTTTAATAATTTGAATATGTTTATGTTTTTGAATAGAAAATAAGTTTTAGTGAAAACGTTACAGATTTTAACTGTGCAAATCAAGAAAAATTTCTTTTTTTCTGGGCTGATTTTTCAAATTTAATGTTAAAGAAATATCAATGTTATTCACCAGATAAAGGGAAAAATAAAATTAATTTTTTATACATTTAATTGCAAAAATGTAATATTTTTTTTATTTTGATAATATTAAATAACTCAATGATTGCAAGTGCTCAATTCGATTTAAAGTCCGGTATCAAAATTTGAAACTTCAGGCATTTAAGAATTTATTCACTATACGTAGTCTTAGTATTTTTGAATTACTTATACGCCTATTTGCTTTCAAATATGTCTTTCTTTCTTATTTTTATTATTATTAGGGCAACCAAAAAAAAGCACTAAAAAGCAGTTTTAAGCTCTTAAAAAAAGCGTTTAAAAACATGAAAATAAAGTGTTAAAATTTAAAAAAAAGCAATTTAAACTTGTTTATTTTCCACTTGATTCGTTTAATACGTTGTTATAGTAAATTATAAGTTGATGCAATAAATTTTCGAAAAGAAAACTATGTCTGTTTGGAGTCAGCAAGTTCTTGTACATAGAAAAAGTTCATCCTACGCAGTGTTGGCAATTTAGCCATTTAGTGGCTAGATTTAGCCATTTTTCACCCTGTTTAGCCATTAAAAAATGAGTTTAGCCATTAGCCATTTTTCAAATTGTTTAGCCATAAAATTTTATTTGTCGTTTTTCTTTTAAAAGAATAATTTTAATTTTATTATAAAAATTTATAAAAGTTAAACAAACATTTTTAACAATTTAAACGCCCTTAATTTAAATCACAACTTTTACAAATATGGAAAATCGCTATAAACTAAAATCATGAAACATCTTTCAAAATAAAGGGACAGTATTCCAATGTTAAATTTATAAACGGATCAACACAAATAACGCTGTTTTTTTTCTGGTTGCAAGTATTTCAATAAAGAGATGCACTCTCACTTCCATAGTCTAATGCTGAAGTAGAGAGGGTATTTTGCCAAGTAAACATCGTTAAAAGTAATTTAACAAATAGGTTACATTAATCGTTAATTCGATTTTTTAATTAGGTTAATATTTTTACCGTAACAATAAAATGTTTTTACCAACACCACAATAGTGGAGAGCGTACTATGCGTTTATGATGATGTTTGTAACAGAATCTTTTTCTGAGTCGAATTAACAATGTTTGTCCGGCTGGCTGGCTTCCTGGCTGGCTGGCTGTCCATGTACACCTTGTGCGCAAAGTGCAGGTCGCAAATTTGCTGATAATTTAATAAAATTTGGTACATAGGTTATAATGTGGTGTAGGGTATCTTCTAGTCGGGGTTGACCGACTATACTTTTTTACTTGTTTTTTATTGTAGATCTGGACTCAAAAGGTTGGGTTAATGTTGTCGTGATTATGATTTTCCTTCAAGTTATTTGAAACTAATAGGCACGAGTGATTCCTATGAGATGAACAATAACGACATCGATTTTATCGATGATTTAATTTTTTAAATATTTATCAAAATATTAATTTACGTTTATTCTTATTTAAGAAATTGATCTTAACTTACAATTTCATCGTAAACAACTTTAAATGAATTATTTCTGTTTTGTTATTGAATTTTAATGTGTTTTTATTTAAAAAAGCTTTTAGCCATTTTTTAGCACATTTTTAGCCATTTTTTAGCAATTTTTTTCCGTAAATTTCGCAATTTTTGGTCATCAAGTTTTGGCAACACTGATCCTCCGTCTACATATGCTAAGGTAGCATATTTAAAATTGAGTATTTGCTCTGAAGTATATTTTATACGATTGGACTCATAATTCCGCATGCCTCCCAAAATATCCCCAATAAATTTAAATACCGAAAATCCTTCATTTTTTAATGAAACTGATTTAAATTTTTTACTCACTTTGTCTCCTATATCCCCTGGAACACGGGACATTTTTCTTACGGTCCATAACTATGTTCACTTAGAAAAACAATTAAAGATTTTTTGTTTCCAATTTTTTTACAACTTCACGTAAAACCCCAAAATTTGCAGAACTTAACAATATTTGATATACAGAGAAATTCTTAATAGCTAAAACTATATTAAAAAAGCAAAAAATAAGACGTACTATACCAAGAACAGAGAGAAGGGGAACTAACAGACGGTACTTTATACAAAAACTATATGTAAAAAGAAATAAGATGTGACAAAGTATGATGGTAAAAGACGTTACAGACTGAGGAATTTGATCGTAAGAATACAGCTAGGGAATTTTCGACAGAAAATAACTTAAACAGGCAAATAATAAAATAAGTTGATAAAAAGGCTTTATACTAAAAACATAAACACATTATATACAATACTATAAAAAGTACGTTACAGTACCGCTAAGACAGAGTTGCATAAAAATCAAGTAAGAAAGTATAGTCAGTCAATTTCATTAAAATCGGTTATCAGCACAAATGCATAATACCCTTTCCACTCTTTAGTGTAGCTTTACTGACATTCAGAGATAATATAGGTTTTTGGGATGATATTGTTCAAGTAAAGCCCAAAATATTACCATAACGTTGAACGATTTTTTTAACCAGAGTTGTTGCAGCACAGACATGGTTAATTTTTTAGTATTTATGAAAAAAAGTTGCACATAAAAAAATTATAACGATTATTGTACAATTTTATTTAATTATCTTTTTTTTCGTATGAAAAAAAAAATTAAAAATGATCTTAAAATGGCAAAATAAGTAAAAAAGCCGATATCGCAAAAATAACAAAAAAAAAGCCCTAATAAATATAGCTAATTTTCTTTGTTTTCTTATGATCGGAATTTGTGTTCAATCAAAATCTTTCTATGTAAAGCGTGGTTAAATTTCAAGGGCCGATGTTGATTTTGAATAAAACACAAACTATTTAGGAAATTATTGTAATTTTATTTTATTATGATATATTGGTATTACTCAATTATGTATGGAACAAAATATCGGCCAAATGGGCGCCGCGACCACGGCGGCACACCTCCATCCGATGGTCCAAATTTTCGATGACCCTGAGGCATAATGGAGGTTCTATGCCGTTAATGTGCCGAATTATCTCATCCTTTAGCTCTTGAAGTGTTGCTGGCTTATCGACGTACACCTTTTCTTTCAAATAGCCCCAAAGAAAAAAGTCCAACGGTGTCAAATCACATGATCTTGGCGGCCAATTGACATCGCCATTACGTGAGATAACACGGCCATTGAATTTGTTGCGCAAAAGAGCCATTGTTTCGTTAGCTGTGTGGCAAGTGGCACCGTCCTGCTGAAACCACATATCGTCCACATCCATATCTTCCAATTCGGGCCATAAAAAGTGCGTTATCATCTCACGATAGCGAACACCATTCACAGTAACTGCCTGACCGGCCTCATTTTGGAAAAAATACGGCCCGATGATGCCGCCAGCCCATAAACCGCACCAAACAGTCACTCTTTGTGGGTGCATTGGTTTTTCGACAATCACTCTTGGATTATTATTCGCCCAAATACGGAAATTCTGCTTATCGACAAATCCACTGAGGTGAAAATGTGCCTCATCACTGAAGATGATTTTCTTCGAAATTTATCATCCATTTTCATAATAAGTCTGGATAACTTTAACACGTTGTTGGATTGTGTATCTCTCCATGGTTCAAATTGAGTAAG
This sequence comes from Pollenia griseotomentosa, assembly GCA_963931875.1. Lineage (NCBI taxonomy): Eukaryota > Metazoa > Arthropoda > Insecta > Diptera > Polleniidae > Pollenia > Pollenia griseotomentosa. The sequence goes on along the minus strand of OZ007560.1, from coordinate 233,672,977 downwards.
TCTGAAATAGAGAAATGTCAAATAAAATTCGGAAAAAAACTTGGCATTTAGGTATGGTTCACATTCAACATCGGCCTTTACAATTTAACCACCCTTTATCTTGTAAACCAAAAAATAAGCATTTGCTTTCTTTTGGTTGCCCTAATTATTATTATTATTATTATTGTAAAAGGAAATATAAAAAGATAAACTTCTTGTTAAATCTGATTACAATCTTAATTCCATTAATTTTTTTCTTGTAACAAATAATGGAAAGTTTTTTTTTTTTAAATTTGTTTTAACCGCATTTCAACATCTTAGACAACTCTTGTTCGTATAAAGGACGTTAAAAGGATTTTTCCTTTGAACATTGAACACGCAATGACACCAGAGCAAACACTTGGATTTATGTTTTTCTTTATCAAAATTAATTTACGTTACTAAAGAAACTTTCTTATAAAGTTTGTTTTTATGTCTCCGTATTTTATAGTTAACACTTAAGAGAGATTTTATAAAAATAAAATTCAAACAAGAAAGCAAAACTATAAATCTGCTTTGAAAAAGAGTTAGTTTTTATAGAGAGTGTTATTCAGCAGTACCCAATCTTTGCTACCCTCCCGCGACAGTTAAAATATTTCAGGAAATGGCTCTATATTGAATGTATGAGTTATTAACTAGGGTGTTCAATTAATCGATGTTTTGTATTAATCGATTAATCGCGCGAATTATTATTCGAGGTAAAATTAAATCGAATTTAATCGAAGGATGCTCCTAGATGGGTCAAATGTATGACCAAGCCCACTTTATTATTTATTGCGGAATTTCGGTTTTTTTAGTAATTTCAACAAGCTAAACCGTTTTTGAGTTACGCGAATATATATTGGGCAGCATCCTCCATTTTCGAAATAACGGTATAACTCGAAAACAAGAGCTAATAAAAAAAAAAAAAAAACGGTAAGCACCATTGGATTTAGCGTGCCCGAATTAGTTTAAAACGCTAAGTGCCCGGCTTGTGTGTTTTTTTGCAACTAGCACAAAATTGCAATATTAAAATTCTTTTTTAAAGGTTGCGAAAACAAAAATCATATCTTAAAAAAACAGCTCCTTCAAAGTAACGGATTTTTAAAGAACAGTTTGAGGTATAATATAAAAAAAAAATTAGCCAAAAATAAAAAAATAGGTTTTTGACTTAGTCCGTTTTTAAATTTTATATTTTGCGGATATGTATTTAATTTTTCAAAAAAAAATTTTTTTTTTTCAATATATGGTTTGTAGCCCCAAGAATTCTCTTTAAAATGACATTAAAATCATCTTCGTATGTAAAGTAGTTTTTGAGATATTGAAGAAATAATCTTAACACATTTGGCTACTTTGGCGAAATTACGAAGTTTTAAATATGACATAACTTTTGAAAAAATAATAAAAAAAAAAATTTTTTTTTGTTCATATATGTTCCTAATAGGATAAAAGGAACCTTCTCACCAAATTTTGTTAAAATCGATAGAGGTCGTGTCCCACTCTTGGTCGATTTGACATGAAATTACCCAAATATGTACTCGAATTTTAGTTTTGTTACAAAAAATTCTATGGTAGTGTCAAGTACTGGTACTAGAGTATCCACTCGATTAATCGTTGTTTGATTAATCGAGGAATTTTTCCGCCATTATTTTATCGAATAATTAAAATAGCCAATTTCGAATAATGAATTACTCGAACAATTTATGTCAATTAATCGATTAAAATTAATTTCTTACAAATTCTACTTTTTTTATGTAAAAATATTTTGTTTAGATTTCTAACCCTAAAACTAAATTACACGTTGCTACTTTTTGCGTTTATTTTCATTATTCATACTTTTAAACATATTTTAGTCTATTTTTAGATTTGAGCGTGTGTGACAAATTATGTAAATCACTATTAACAGGGTTTAAAAAAGTGCAGTCGAAACCAAAAACTATAGAACAAAAAACGAAAATTTTTGTACAACTTTTCGCCTTTGAGTTTTTTTGATGGCGACTGTTTAAATTTAATGAATTAGAAGTAAAAGCAAATGTTTTTTGGTCATTGAAAAATGAAGAAGTGGAAGAAATGGCAGTTTTTCTACTTTGACTACAGGATTTTAAACGCTGACTGTGAACGTTAAATTGGTAAAAAAAATTAGGAGTTATAAATATGTAAACCATGTACTGTCAGATTATGGGTTACCTGTGATTACCGGAACGCCAATTTTTTTATAACCTCGTATATTCTTATCGGCAGGACATTTGAGATATCATTAGATACGTCTTAAAAACTTAAGTGTCCTGGTTTGAAAGTGTCCGATTTTTGTCGTGAAATAGTAATACGTTTAAAAATAAATTAACCAAACCTATAGAGTAGAGTTTTAAAATAAAAGAAATTAAAAGATGATTACAAAAATATGCGTATGTTAGTTATCAGACGGGTTATGGAAACGGAATACACAGAAGTGAAATTAAAATCAAACTTGCTTAAAAAACGATCCTGTTTTAAAGTTTATAAAAAAATCCCTTATATATAGTACATACGTTAAATTCTTATCTTTACCAGAACTTCTTTTAAAATCAGGACAAACTACAGTGATTTAAAAAAAAAATTCAACTGAGAATCTCCATCGACTTCAATTTAATTTCACTAGATTTCCAGAAATAATAAATTGGTTTAAAATGTTTTTCATAACTGGCTGGCACCTCTCTTTTTCTTTTTTTAATAAATAAAAGTATGAGTTCAAATAGTTTTTTCCAGCGTTTAAAAAGCTGCAGTTGAGATAGTAAAAGTCATAAGATTATGCTGTAACTTCGACATCTTCATTTTGCATTGGACAAAAATAAACTGTTGGCTTTACTTCTGGGGCCTAATTCTGGCATTCGTGATCGAGAACTTTCTCGATTCGAAAGCAATTTTATTTCAGTCAATACTGAACGAATCAAAATTATTTTTTCAGTATTGTGAAAGTCAAATGAATGTTTTACAATAACGAAAAAATAATTCCAATTCGTTCAGTATTGACTGAAATAATTAGATATTAAATTGCTTTCGAATCGAGAAAGCACTCGATCACGAATGCCAGAATCTGGCCCCTGATTCATTAAATGAACACAGTCGCAGTGAAGGCAAAAGCAAAACACGAAATGTTGTACACGACAAAGAACATCGGCAGTCGACATGTTCGGAAGTGTTTGGTTTGACAGACCAAAACTTTTAAACAATCCCGTAGTTATCGAAGATGGGACGTTGTGTTTGTGTTTTTATTTTCCATATTTTTTTTAATAATACATGCGTTCATAAAAACATAAATATGTACATAAGTACATATTTATTATTTTTAAGCTTAACAAATCTTTTTAATTTTTTGAAATTAAATAAAACTGTAAATAACATCATCGCTTTCATATATATACAATGAACACAACGTCCCATCTTCGTTAACTTCGGGATTTATTAAAAGTTTCAATCTGTCCAACCAAACACTTTCTAACATGACGACTGCCAATGTTCTTTGTTGTGTACAACATTTCGTTTTTTGCTTTTGCCTTCACTGCGACTGTTTTCATTTAATGAATCAGAAGTAAAAGCAACGGTTTATTTTTGTTCAATGAAAAATGAAAAAGTGGAAGAAAAAGCAATTTTTTCATTTTGACTGTAGTTTTTTAAACCCTGGTTTTTTCCCATTGGATAAAATTATTTGAATACTTCGAGTAATTCGAACAATCTAAAACCTTTATCCGATTAATCAAGCAATTTTATAATTCAAAAATCGTTTAATTCCTTACTCGAGCAAAACCAAAAGTCGAATAATTGGATACTCTAACTGGTACTCATAAGCACTAGTATTTTTATATCAAAACACTAACCCCGTTAGCCTTAGTACCTCTTGTTTGAGTAATTGTACTAGTGGCATTTTGACAATTAACTCTTAATCTGCTGCAGGGAAATTTAAATAAAATATTTTTATATTAAAAAATAAGAATTCCCTAAAAAATTAATTTTAATCGATTAAGTGAATTAAATTGTTCGAGTTATTCGTTTGTTATAATTGGTTATTTCAATAATTTGATCAAAAATTGGCAAAAAAAAAGATGATACTTTAGTATCTACCGATCATTTAACTTTAAATTTAAACATAATTTGTACCCAAAATCCTGATGAACCAGCCTTATTGTATATGAAGAAAGGAATTTTACAACATGAAATTAATTTATAATTTTTCCTTCTTGACTGCCGCGGGAATCGAAGCCAGGCTTTCACGGACAGGTTGCTCTTTCATGTTTCAATTGTAACCACTCAATCACAGCCACTGACGACTGCGGGCAGTCAATAGTCAAACATCAATCTTTAAACCAGATTGTATTTAACCTTTGGCAGATCGAAATTTGCTTTGAATGATTATTTATTTTAATTGATTTACATGTTCTTCTTTTCCTTGGTTTTTTCGTACTTTTGTCAAGAATTCTTCTTGAAGTCCAAAGTACATTTTTCTGTTTTTAATTTTTTTGTCTTTCTAAATAATTTCTAAAATTCTTTCTAAAATAATTAGAATGCTTATGGAAACTCAAGCTCTTTTTTGAGATAATATTTGCCTGAGGTAGAAAGTAATAGTATAAATATCCTAAGAAAAGGGATCCTGCAATATCTGACAAAATTTTCAAAATTTCCCCCAAATTCACGAAGAAATTCATAGAGTTTTTTGAGAATTCTATCAGAACCGAAGAAATTATATAACAAACGTAATTATAAAATCTTTTTGATGTATCCCTCCTTTTTCTATAGGTACACTTACTGAGCTAATAATCGTTTTTTAATCGGAATTATCAATTCTACCTTATTTAGGATAATGTTATTAGAATTAGAATTAGTTTCCTCTTTGTTAAACATATTGTTTACACATACTCATTCGTTTTTAATTCACTTTCCCCACCCGTCTTTAATCAACCTTAATTACTTTTATCGCATTATGCTCTGTTACACTTTTGCTTTAGTTACCGATTTAATTTCATTTTCAATTCTGAAAAAACACCCACCTTAATTGTTGAAAACAGATGATGTTCAATTACACAAACCATAGAGAAATAAATTGAAAACATTAAAACACTCGTATACAACGAGTGAAGTTGACTTAGAGCACTTGTTACCATTGAAACTTAAGCATGCAACATATTGGCAAGATAATGTTGCTTCTTTTACACGATGTTATCTACTTTTTATATAAAAAAGAAATATTTACAATGAATAAATTAATAAATTTCCGTAGAGAAGTCTTTATAACACCTGGTTTTTTAATATGGGGGAAACAATATAAATGATTAAAATTTTTTAAAATAAAAAAAGAATTCTTTGCTATCCTCAATGAAGTATTTAAAATAATGAGACAATTTGAAAAATATCGTAGCAAACTGGAAAGCTAAATTCCATATAAACTTTGTGGTAAAATATGCAGGTTTCGAAATTTATAGCAAAATTCATCAAATTTCACAGAAAATAATAAAAATTGATTTTAATTAAAAAAATTTGTTATATTCTTTAAAAAATCAATTAAATTTTCCACCAGTTAACAAATTAATAGTCGCAATAAAATATTTTTTGATATTAACAAAGTTTTCTGCAGAAATTTCTTTGCTATAACTAATTAATTAATGATTAATGGTTTAATTGAAAAGAATTGACGATTTTTTTCTATGTAAATTTATTTGCAATAATAATATTAGTGCTTTTTGATTAGATATTTTAAGTCTCCAGGTACGGCCACATTTGACAAACTTTTAAGGAAAAGCGTCAAATATTGGTTTGCCCTTGACAAAATTACAATTTTTTAAGAAAGTATGTTCGGCTATTTGATACCTCGGTAGGCTAGCTGGTAGCGAGCTAGTCTATCAGCACCGAGGTTGCGGCAAGCATTAGCTTAGGAAATTAAACAAAAAAAAAAAATAAATAATAAAAAAAAAAAAAAAAAAAAAAACATCACAATATATATGGACATACTTTTAAGAGTGTACCCTATTTGGGATCCATTAGCAATCAATCAATCAAACTGTCTTTTGTTTATCTATTATAAAAGTTATCTTAATACAGACATCAACTTTTGGTGTGTGCCTTCAGCTCGTTCATTTTCTTCTTCCAACCGTATCTGTCTTGCGCAGCATTATTCCAATCTTATATAAAAGCTGTCCCGCAATCTTCTTCGAACCAATCAAGCCATCTTGACCTTGGTCAGCCTCTTGCTCTGGTTCTGTATGGAGTAGCGTTCATTATGCTGTGTTGAGCCCTGTTCTGGGGCATTCCGGCTACGTGTCCAGACCAGCTTAATTTTTGAGCCTTTCTAAATTTCACCACGTCTTTACCTTCGAATATATTGTCGACCTCTCGGTTGCTTCTTCTTAGGTAACCTTCGACGTCATCGCGCTTTGGGCCGTGTATTCTTCATTCTTCTTATAATTTTTCTTTCAAAGACTCTAAGTTTTTCTTTATCTGCCAGAGTCAGAGCCCATGTGTCATAGCTGTATGTTAACACTGGCAACACAATTATTTTGTATAGCCTTATTTTCATCGGCTTCGAATTGAATAGTTTGTTGTGGAGTTTTTTTGATGTAGAACTCCTAATGGGCGGCTTGAATGCGATCGTTTATAGACCGGTGAATTAAAGCACTTAGTTATTTGAAGCTATTTACTTTTTCGAACGTATACTGTTGGAGTGTAATCGATTGCTGAGTATTTACGACAGTGGACCGCGTGTATGTGCTTAGTCTAACTTTAATTAATGAGCAATCCAAGTTTTTTGTGCCCTTTTCTAGGACAGCGAAGCTTTCTGTCAACTCTCGAACATTATGCGCACATTATGTTCGACCGCACTGAAAGAAAAATGCTTCATATATTTAATGAATCGTTTTCATAAAAAAATTTTCATTGGTTAACAGAAAATTTTCATTGTCTAAATGGAATTTCATAGTTATAATGAATTTTTTTTTCGTTAAAATCGCTTCATTGGATTTCGTAATTACGTTAAAAATTTTCATTGGATATATGAAAACTTAAGTTTGTCTAAGTTAAACAAAAAATTTTAACTGGGAATAAAAAAACAATATACAAACATTAGTAATTAATACAAAATTATAGTTTCCTTAGAAAATGTTTAATTGTTAATTAAAAAATGTAAGATTTAATGATTTCATACATCTAATGCAATATGGCATTAAATTTATGAAATCAAAAATTTTTTTTATAAAAGCAACATATTTCAGTAATTGAAAAAAAAAATTATTTTTAACATTCAAATAACTCTATAGTCTCAATAATTGAAAGTATTAAAATATTTCGAAAAAGCATGCCTTCATAAATTTAAATGTTCATTATGACAATGAAAAATGTCATTATAGTAATGAAACAAAAACTTTCAATCCATAAATATGTATGTTTTTAGTTTTCTGTAATATGTACATACCTCCCTACATTAAGGATGTAATAAGTAATGAACAAACAATTGTTCTCCTTTAAAAAAACACAGCCTTATTTTAAACTGTTGTCAACCAAATGATGTATACGAAAAAGCTTGTTCTCTCTTCATGTGGTCTTTTTTTTATTATACGTTAGCAAAAAAAAATCAATGTTGTTATTGCTGTTATAGAAAATTTAATCTCATATATTGATTAATGGCAAAAAACATAGTTTTTTTATTAAAAAACTACACTGCCCCGGTAGGCTAGCTGGTATTGAGCTACTCTATCAGCGCCGAGGTTGCGGGATCGATTCCCGCCAGAGACTCTGGTTCCTGCAGACAAAAGTAAAGCTCCGCGGTATTAGTTTAGGGAATTATTTAAAAAAAAAAATTTAAAAAAAAATCAAAAAATTAAAAAAAAAAAGTTTTAAAAAAAATTAAATAAAAAAACAAAATTTTATTACTTTTTTGAAAGTATTCATCCAATGAATATTATTCATTATATACATTTTAATGAAACAGGTTTCATTGATCCAACGAAGCGCTGCATAGGTTCCTTTTTTATGCAAACATTTTTTCTGTGTTGCTTATAAAGACGATTACAGTTAATAAAAAGGACTTGTCGAAAATCAATTATTTAGGTAACTTAAACTTATGATAAAAAGTTTTTTTCGGGAATACACAATTTTTTATTCATTATTCATTAACAAGATCTTTTTATGTGCTAAATTTCCAATGTATTTCTGATAAATGCACTGAAATTTATTATTGGGGGGATAAGCTTATTCATATGCGCATTTCATTGGTTGCCAGATTATCAGGAAATCTTTTTCAAAGTCTTTGAAAAAGCTCAAGATTTTATACAAATAAAACTGTAAAGCGAATGAGAATTACAAACCCTCAAGTCTTGTTTGCAACGATATCAAAGCTTATACAAAACACCAACAATAAGTAGTGAGTTTATCTTTACCTCATAACCAAATTTTATAGTTAGCGGTTAATATTTGATCGACTTTTGACTTTCACGGCCATAAATGGCTTAGAACTGCTGCTATTGCGGTCAAAATGTTAAAAAACAAAATCTTTTAAAATAGCTGCTACATACATTTATCGTAAAAAAGTAAGTTAAAGTCCCATATAAGCCACCTCCTGACAATCACATTTAAACTAATAAATCTGATATAGATTTTGATGTTTCAATAAATTTCGGCACAATTAACTCTTATAAATATATCCAAATAGTAACGTCATAGCAAATTTACTGCTCGAATGGCCATATTAACCCATCGGTCCCAAGTAGAAACTATTAAGTGCTGTAGGGTATTATATTATTGTGCTTTACTTCCTGACTTGCTTTATTTTGTTTCCTATCAAAAATCATTTAGGTTTATTATTATCTTACTGACCCTTGAAGAATTTAAGTCAAAATCAACATATGCTGACTTGTTAAAACTTTTTGTTTTAAAAAGAACAAAAAAGTTCTTATCTTTACAACAATTTTTGTGGCAAGAAAATAATGAAATAAAAAGAAAAATCAATTGTGTGTGAACCAGAGTTAATATAATAAAAAAATATGTCTATAAGAAAATAATGAACTACATATTTTTGAAATATTGTTTATATATTTTTTTTTTTTTTTTTTTAATTAAAAACTATAATTTGAAACCTTTTTTATAAGTAAATAATCAAATTTAAGACTAACTGCATATGCAATATTTTTGTTTTCTATCTGTGTATTTTTTGCAAGAAAAAGGCCTGTTTTTTTCAAGTAAAATAGTATTGAATAAATACTTTAAGATTGTTTTATATGGGCTTTTACATTTTTGGTTTAAGGCAAGAAAGTTTCAAGGCAACAAATTTAACTTAAAGTTCTTTAAAGAAAATAATATTGCAACTTTAAATGTTTAAAAATTATTAAGGCAAAGTATTCCATTATTAAACACTTGAATATGGAATTATCTGTTTTGCGTTAATAAATACAACAAAACCTTAACTTTTTTGACGTTAAATTAAAACAAGTAAGAGTTCTATATTCGGCTATGCCGAATCTTATATACCATTCACCATGATGAGATAAGAACAAAAAGTTGTATACATAAATAACGTTCTTTAAATAGGTATAAATAAATATTAATTGACCCACGCCAACTTTTCATTTCGCCATGCCGAAGAATAAAAAAAAAAAAGTTATATATGTAGCTAAGCCCGTTTGCTCTTTTGCCAAAGTTGATGTTTGAAATTCGTTTTCTAATGTTAAAATCGTTTTTTAGAACATAAAAAAATTAAATAAAAAATATTAAAAAAAAAATTATTTTTGGGATTCGAACTGGCAATATCATCAGTCTCAGGAGAGAACTTAACAACTCGGCTGCGAATGCTTTTACTGAAGAAGCTTAAAATTAAAATATATTGAGTCTATGAGTTTGTTTCTTTATTTGAGCGGCATATCATGTACATGCATTGATGTGTATGTGGATGCGTAAAATTAATCACATTACAAATAAAATCTACCACTTGTAGTGAAGGGTATAAAAAATACAACAAAAAACCACATTACCAACACTGTATTACCATAGCCACTGTATGACCGTAGAAACCAAAATTGAATTGGTTTGTATGGTATGTTTATGTCGTTTTGGTAATACAGTGTTGGTATGGTAATGTCACGTCTAATTGGACCTTAAAAGGAAAAAATTTGAGGCAGTCGTGGTTTTTTACTTATATCTCTGCCATTTGTGGACCGATCTTGCTGAATTTCAATAGCCAACAATTCCGGACCATATGTGACATAAATGTTTTATAACCTGGCCCCCATCATATATGGGGTCTTCGGAAAATCCATTTCAACGGACAGACGGACATAGTTAAATCAACTTCGCTCCTCATAAGGACCCAGAATATATATACTTTATAGGGTCTAACATCAATATTATAGATATTACAAACGGAATGGCAAACTTATATATATCCCATTCCCCACCATTGGTGAAGGGTATAAAAAACACAATAACAACTAATGAGTTTATAACCAGCCTATTTATGCTGCATTTGACAAATTGGATTTCTTAACTAAGGACATTAAAATTCCTACAAACTGCCTTAATCCATCTCCTGACAATGGCGCTCCAAACCTATTAAATGAACTAAGTCTTTAAAATAAGGAAATTATTTGATTGAAATAGCAATTACAAAATTCAAAACCCCCAATTCAAAAATTAACTAAAACCCTATAAATGGAAGCTTATTTCACAATGACAAAAGTCCGCAATCCTGATATTTAATTCTGAATTTAGAAGCTTTAGTTAGCGAAGCCGGAATTTCCTATACCATAGAGATATCTTATTAAAATAATAAAATTTAGGATTTTTAGGACATATCATTAGGAAGATTTTAGAAAAACTAAAGACATTATACAAATGCAAAAACAACAACTCTCAAAGTAATTTTTGGGAATACAAAATTTTATTTAACATTTAGTTTCGCGCTCAATTCCCAATTTTTATTCTTGATGTGTTTTTATCCCATGTTGATGGGATAAGCTATTCCTATGCGCATTTCACTGGTTGCTAAGGCCAGATCATCAGGAAACCTCATTAAAAGAATTTAGAAAAACGAATCGTATTATACAAATAAAACTGTTAAGCGAATAAGAATTATAAGCAACAGTTTTACTTGTAGCAATATCAAAGCTTTAACCAAAACAACAACAATAAACAGTTAGTTTATCTTTTCTTGCAATCCCCACTACAATTGTACTTGTAAGTAGGTTAAGAAAACAAAAAATAAAAACAAAAACAAATTGCTTTATTGTTTTCGCAAGAAAATAAAGCAAATAAAGCCAGTTTAGTTTTTTAAGCCGTTCACAACAACAATAATAAAAAGTGAGTTTATCTTTTCTTACAATCCCGACTACAATTGGTTAGTTTTTATACTAACATTTAATGTATTAATAAACTTGTTGAGTAGATTTCATGAACTGTTATTTATTTATTTTTTGTTTAAATAAAGTTAACAATATTTTGCACCGTTTTATTTGAAATGGGTATTTCCGGGAAATTGAATTGAAGAATTGAAAACCTGTAATTGCAACCCATAGGGGAATTGTATCCATCCAGTGCTATTATAAGGTTTCTCGAAAAACCCACTGTGCATATTTTAACATAGAATAATGTTGCCTTAAGATTGTTCTCAATTAATAATGATATTTACTAACAAAACATTAGCTTTGTTCCCGTCTCAAAATTGTGATCCCGCGGGATCTCAATGTTCCCGATTTTTGTGTTGATGAGAGTGGTTTTGAGGGAACAGTTATCCTCTATTTACACAAAACTGGACAGCATTTTTACTGGGTAAGATTTGGTAAATTGTCAAGCAATCACCTTTCAAAAAAATATGTACAATAATAAAAGAATGAAATTGATTAAATTCTACACAAAAATTCAAAACAAAGTCGGACGTGCTTTTGATCTTTTTAATCTCTCATTGAGTAACAATTTTTGTATTCTCATTTTGCTTAACCTCAAAAAAGGAAGGCAACAAACCTTTTGTAACATAAATTATTAAAATTGTATAACTATGTGTGTTCATTTACTTTACTAAATTGACAAAATTTTTCTTAAAAAAATTATAAGCAAATTCATTCTTTACCAGCAAAAAACCCGCACGTTTATCAAACCGACATTTTTTAGCTTTAAGATTAGAGGTTATTTCTTTTTTAATTCAATTGTTTTGAAATATCTGGGCAAAAATATTGCAGAAAAATAAATATTTTATGTTATTAAAAAACTTTCCATTTAAAAATTATGAAAATTATTTTTGTTTTGTAAATAAGAACGTGAAACAGGAGGTTGAATAATTCTTGTTAAGTAAAAATTTGACAACAAATTTTTTGTCTCTCAAATAAATATGCTCTTTTCCACACTCTCGTTTCAATTCTAGATTACGAGTACATGAATACTTATTAAGGCCGTTATACACTTTCCCACAAAGTCTTTAGTAATTTACGAAAATGCAACCCTGTCATGATAAGTTGTAATTGTTTTTTAAAACTGTTCAAAGAATAATTAGATCAGGGAAGCATTTTTGGAAAATACGTAAGACTTTGTGGGATAGTGTGTAACGGTCTTTAGTAACATTTATTAAAGGTAAGCAATAATTTTTTTTTTCATTAAACAGACCTTATGTATTCGTTATTGTTTTTCTTTCAGTCGGAAGCTGACATTTGCGTTCTTATCAATATAAATATTATTATAATTATTTCTTTAAAAGTCATTATAATGTTTCTAGAAGGGCAACATTAACTTCTCGTTTAAAATTAAGAAAGCAAAAAGTAAGAGAAAATAGTCAGAAGTGGTAGCAAAAAAAATATAATGAAATTTTTTTGTTGCAAGAAAAGTAAACATTTTCTTACGCTGAAATTTAAACAGAGTTTATTATATTCTTTTTTATTAAATACTTGAAAAAATTATTAACAAAATACCAGCTTGATTTTGCAATTTATAATAGATATTTTATGTTTTTTTTTTCATTATAAGGGCTAAGAAGGTAAGAAGGACATGTTATAAACTCTTCATTGAGAAAAATGTTCCTAACATGTGCCAAATATTTGATACAGAGTGTAATAGAATAATAAACTTTTAGTACGAGTGCAAGATTATATGATCATGAAAACATTCGTCAGATTTTATGAAATTCAATAAATCTAGGAACGTCAAAATATTTGTTGAGAATTTTTCTTGAAGCTGTAGTTATTACTATAATGGATTTTATAGGAACGGTAAACTTTGTTCTTACAAGTTCAGCTTTTAAGTTAAGTTTTTATGCTAGTTTTAGGTATTTTGTCGCGTTCATATATGAAAATTGTTAAAATAACGTTAAATCCGCAAATCTAGCAACTTTGGGTGGATGTACTAAAATTCTTGAAAGAGTAAATCGTAATATATATAGAGAGAGTTTAGTTTAAATCTAAAATAAGAGATGGATATCTTCTAAGCTAAATAAATTCCCTTCATTTGGTAATATCAGTATGCAGTTTTTCGGTCACTATATCCCATACATAACTCATACCCTTCTCGCTGTCGAAATTGTAATTTGTAGCTGGTTTTCTCCAAAACTCAAACTCCAATTGTGTTTTCTTTTCTACAAACAAATGTGACATTTTATTTAAAAAAATGCAATTTGGTGTCTGTTTTTTAAAAATATTGCTCCCGAAAATGATGGGTTTTTTAGAATAAAACAAGCCACCATTTTCGGAAGCAAAATTTTTAAGAAACAGACGCCAAATTGCATTTTTTTAAAATAAAATGTCACATTTTTTTGTAGAAAAGAAAATACCATTATTAAATATAATTTGTTACATCGCACTTGTTCAACAATAGTGTATTAACCATAGTTGGGGGTAGTGCACTAAATATTGATTAAAATCAGCAGTGCACTATCACAAAATAAAACTGCAAAAAATTAGTTTGCACTCTTTTTTTACCAGCTTTAGTGATGATTGTTATTTTTTTTAACTATCACTAAAAAAATTTAGTGATAGTGCAAATTTGTTCACTATCACTAAACGCAGATTGAATGCACAAATCCGCCATCAAATCAAATAGTTCAAAATTTGGACATGCAATCAAAAAAGCTGCATACAAATATTATCTCACTAAAATTTAAAAAATGTAACTTTGTATGTGCATGGTTTTTGATTTCTTTTGAGGATATGTATAAGTTAAGAACATTAAACAAAATGTTAATAGCGGTATAATTATTGGCTTTCATCATCAAAAAACAAGTTTTTAATTTTAAAATTAGTGCAACAATTTAAGTAGCTGATGATTGCTTTTTTTAAATCAAACAATTTTTTTTTTTTTTTTTTGAGTGCAAATTTTTTTAGTACACTATCATTCATGTTGAGTGAGGCTGCAAGTTTTCAATTCATCACTCAACATCAACAAAACGATTGCATTTTTAAATTAAGTAAAAAAAAAGTGTATTAACTTCAATTTTACATGTGCAATTTTACATGTGAACGGGATTAGTCGTTGTGTGTTTTTAATATTATTCCTGAAGATGCCATCCAAAGGATGGGGAAATATTGAAAAGAGATAAATAATAAAGAATAAAATTTATTAAAAAAAACCAATTGTGGCCTCGAGCTTGTTTTATTAATATAGGATTAACTTCAAATGTTTATTTTTTTTTTCACTTTTTGGATAAAATCGACAAGTAATTTTCATATTTACCCGCTGTAAGAATATAGTGCTTTTCTGTCTTCTTTTTGGTAATGAATCGTTTAGCTATAAAAATTCTTTTTCATATGCCATTAATTTACCAATCATACAAGAGAAATAGAAATTTTCCTTAGAACTAATTATCTCGATCTACTTTTGGTCTCAGAAACGCACTTAACAAGCAGAAGTTTTTTTAAAATTAATGGTTATGATTTCATATACACCAATCATCCCGATGACAAAGCCCATGCTGGTTCTGGAATCTTAATAAAGTCAACAATAAAATATGAAACTCTTACTGGTTTTCAGCAAAATTTTCTTCAGGCAACATGTATCAAACTTAAAAGTAATGATGGCGACCTAGTTGTGTCCTCGATTTATTTTCCTCCTCGGCATACTGTTCGTTGTTCTGATTATGAAGGTTTCTTTCATACACTTGGTGTTCGATTTATTGTTGGGGGTGACTTTAATGCCAAACACCCTTGGTGGGGATCCAGATTAATAAATCCCAAAGGTAGGGAACTCTACAAATGTTTAATAAACCAAAGTCTTTCAGTGTTATCAACTGGTTCCCCAACGCACTGGCCTAGCGATCCACATAAAAATCCAGATCTACTAGACTTTATTGTTTACAAAGGAATTCCTAATCACAAATTGGAAATAAGAAGTAGCAATGAACTAAGTTCAGATCACACCCCTGTTCTCGTAAATCTCAACGTTTCAGTTCATTTAAATGCTCCTAAGTATCACGTTCTATCATCAAATACAAATATACAACAATTTCAACAATTTTTGGATGAGAAATTAGATCTGAACATAAGAATTAAATCTGAAATCGAACTAGATGAAGCTGTTGAAAATTTTACAAATCCGATACATGCTGCAGCAAATATCGCAACGCCAATTCCAAAACCATCACATCAGAAAGGTATCTCTAATCTTGATATTTCATTTGAAATTCGACAACTTTTAAGAGAAAAGAGAAGATTGCGAAAAAGGTATCAATTAAGTAGAAACCCTTTTGATAAAGCAATGTTTAAAAAAGCTTGTAAAGACCTTAAATCTCTACTAAATAACCATAAAAACTTCAAAACTTCTGAATTTCTCGAAACAATAAACATCTCAAGATATGATGAGCACCTGCTATGGAAAGCAACTAAATTTCTCAAAAGACCAACAAAAGCAAATATTTTATTAAAAAAATCAGATGGTTCCTGGAGTAGATTTGACAAAGATACTGCTGAGACATTTGCAACTCACCTAACAAATACCTTTACGCCATTTTCATTTAATACAGCCACTCAACAAGAGGAAGTAAGAGATTTTTTGGACTGTCCATTACAAATGGACCTTCCAATAAAATTCATCACGCCAAATGAAGTTAAATTAGAAATCAGCATGTTGAATAAGAAAAAAAGTCCAGGATATGATCTAATTGACGGACACGTAGTCAGCAAGCTACCCCATAAATGTGTTGTTTTCCTAACATTAATATTTAATTCAATTATAAGGCTTAACCATTTCCCATCACAATGGAAATGCGCGGAGATTATAATGATACAAAAGCCAAACAAACTAGGAAAGTCAGTAGCCTCGTTCAGACCTAAAAGTCTACTTGTAATTTTCTCAAAGATATTTTAAAAAATCTTTTTGCGAAAATTATCTCCGGTCTTGGAAAATCGAAACATCATCCCCGAACACCAATTTGGTTTTAGAAACAAACATGGCACTCCCGAACAAATTCATAGAATAGTAAATATTATAACTGATGCGTTAGAGAAGAAGAGATACTGTTCTGCCGTGTTTTTAGATATTCAGCAGGCTTTTGACAGAGTTTGGCATATGGGGTTACTCTATAAAATTAAAAAATTTTTGCCGGTGCCATTTTATCTCTTTTTTAAAAGCTATTTATCTAAAAGATATTTTTATGTCAAGATCAATGAAGAAACATCAGAACTACATGAAATTCATGCTGGAATACCACAAGGTAGTGTGTTAGGCCCAATTTTATACACTATATATACTGCAGATATGCCTGTAGTAGATAATGTCATGGTGGCTACGTGCGCTGATGATACTGCAGTTATTGCTTCTAGTGAATTTCCTGATGAAGCATCATTATTTGTTCAAAATGAAATCAACGAACTAGATCAATGGCTGAAAAAATGGAATGTTAAAGTTAACTGTGAAAAATCGCAGCACATTACTTTTACACTCAGAAGAAACCATTGTCCTTCATTTGATTTAAACGGTTCTACAATCCCAAGGAGCGAAACGGTGAAATATCTGGGAATGACACTTGATAGACGTCTTACTAGGAAAACACACATCAAAAACAAACGAGAACAACTCAAAAGGTGATATAAGGTGATCCTGAAACCCGTGTGGTCGTATGGTATCCAATTATGGGGTACTGCTTCTAATTCAAATATCGATATACTTGAAAGATACCAATCAAAAACACTGAGGCAAATAACGAATGTGCCATGGTTTATTACGAACAAAGCGATCAGAAACGACCTTTCTATGTCTACAGTCAGAGACGAAATTAGAGCCGCCAGTGAGAGGTACTTGCAGAGGCTTAGTGATCATATCAACCTATTAGCTATATCATTACTGGATAGCACCACCGAAACAAGAAGATTAAAACGCAATCATGTCTTGGATCTCCCATTTCGGAAATAACGCCAATACATATTGAAATATTTGCTAATGTACATAATGTATTATATATACCTTTTTTTCTTCTCTTTTACTTCTTTTTATATTTATTTTGATTAACTTGTATATATACACTGAAACAAAATTATTTTTTTTTTTTTTTGTTATGTATCTCATTGGAGTTGCATAACCTCTGTGATGTATTCTACTTTTAACACATTTGCTTATTATCCTTGGATAGATTGTAAATAAAGATCCCATTTAAAAAAAAAAAAAAAAAAAAATATGCCATTAATTTAAATTAAAAAATAATTTTTCTTCTACTTAAAATTTTAAAATTTTGAGTTAATACAGTATTGTTGAACAAGTGTGATATGTATGTTTTTAAGCACAATATAATTATATGATTTTTCTTGTTTAATTAAATTTTTCTATTATTCTAATACGGCAGAACTTTATTTAATTTTCGTTCCTTCTTCATAAGTCTGGAATTAATTTTTCACATCAATGTCATGAAGAACTTTACCACAAATACTTCTGCTCTTTCCAACTCTATAATTATATGATTATAAGCATGAATTTATATACGGTGGGTAGATTGATAAGTTTTAAATTAGTTAAAACCAATTCCGCAAATATTTTACATAAAAAATAACAAATCTAATGATTTCATTTTTGAAGTTATCAAAATGTCTGCCACTAGACAGTAAAACTAAATGGTTTGAACCGCTTCATTATTTGATTTAGTAAAAAGGACTTTGGATGAAACAAAACGCACACCGAATGAGATCAAAAAACTTTGGCCGATAAAACGTAAAGCTTCGTTCACAATGGCAGCAACAATTACGTTATTTCTTCTATCTTATGTCTTCCTAAAGTTTTCTCAATTGAAAATGTGTGTGACTGCAGTAAAAATTTTTGCTTTGTTGTGAACACTAAGGATGCCAATCCCGATCCCGAAAAATCCCGGGTTTTTTAGGATTCGGTAAATCCCGAATCACGGAATTTAAATTTTTAATCCTGGGATTTTCGGGATTTAGTCAATCCCGAAATTGTGTTAACAAAAGTTTTTTTTACCTTTTTTTATTAAAAGAAATTATTCATGGCATTCCCCCTTGAACGGCTAGATAGCACAATATTGATCTTTAATATTTATTTGATTACCTCTGTTAATACTGTCATAGAAAAGGAAAGAACAAGTTTAGCATTTAAACTTTTAACAACAATAATGCTGAAAATAGTTTATGAAAGAAATAATTTCAGGAAAAAATTTTCTTTTGAAATGCACAAAACATACCACTCGTGCACCAAATTCAAAATTTAATTTTTACTCTTTACGGGGTTAGAACTATTAATGTGTTTTCCGAGAGTGGGTATAGGATCTACGGTAATTTTTGGAACGGTTTCACGAAATTAAGTTGTGTATTTTATACACTAGATAATTATTTTCACTAGTGGGGGTGGGTATAAAAATGTGTTATTATTAAAATAAGATTGTTATGGTGAACTGACTAAATTGATTTTGTTTATTAATTTCGAAAACAAATTTCAAGTTTTCATTTTAATAAAAATTTTAATATATTCTTACAAATAAATCAATAACAATATTAAATATTTTTTTATTTAGTTTGAAACAACTAAAGTAATTGAATAAAATATTGATTTTATAGTAATTATATTTTCACTGAATCAATTAACACATTGTTTGAAAACGTACGTTGTTTTTTTTATCGTATTTTTAATTAAATTAATCATTAATTAGTCTGGGTTTACACTATGAAAGTTTTCTTTCAGAAAGTCTGAGTTTATTGGTGAGAGGAGAGAAAAGAATAGCATGTTCTCTTCCCCTCTCAACAATAAACTAATGACCATTTTCTTACACACAGAAAAAAATATCAATGTAAAATTAACATGAAAAAATGTTGATTGAGAATCAATCATAGTAAATCTCTGCAAAAATATGCCCTTTATTTAAATTTATCATTATTTCATATTAATTTTAAATAAAATAACCTTAAATCACGTTTATCTAATATTATTCACTGTTAAAATAAAAAAAAATAAAAAATATTAATATATAAATAAATATGGATTCAATATTGAATCCATAAAAACCTGTTTTATATTAAAATCAAAAGTTTATCTTGTTAAATTAACATGCATACAAACTTAAGTATGTACATTTTTTTATTTTAATTTTTAAAATATGTTATAAAAAGAAGACAATTCCCGTATTCTTTTAATTAAAATTAGTAAGTTAAATAGTACATCAAGTTTTCAAAGTAGAATGATGACGAAAACCATATCGCCCAATTCTGCTGATGCTTATGTTAACAAAGGGGAATAAAAATAAGTGAAACATGTGTTACAACAGGGGTAAGTGTTTTGAATTATTCTTAAATAAATGCATATATTGTCTCTGAAGCTTCTTCACACTGTTATAACGCACTCAAACCTATTTGATTCTACATGAAATTCACGTTGTTTCAACTTGAAATAACTTTCATTCAACGTGATTCGGGTTGTTATTTCAATATAAATTACATTTTGCTCTAACTTTACTGCAATGGTAAATTAACATGAATTATAGTTATTTTGAAGGAAAAAAAATTTTGTTCGCAAGTTATTGTAAAATCGGGTTAAATTAACATGAAAAACGTATGAAGCAAAATCACCACCGAAAAATTTTAAATCAACCTTGTTTTCTACGTTTTTAACTTGATTTTTTTCTGTGTGTAATGTACCGACAAAGTGTCTGTTACTCAATGTCCAAATAAATTTATTAGACCGATAAACCGTCTGTTAACAATTTTGGGTTTCTCAGTATACCGACAAAAAAATTGTTTTCAGCTGGCAACATCTCTCAAAATACATGTAAAACATTAGAGTCAGCTGATTAAATTTATCTGTACGGCAAACAAACGGAAAATAAATAATTGGCAGATGAGTGCTGGTTAGTTTTGCGACAGAATAGAAGCAAATGAGACATTTAGAAAACCAAATTTCTTTATTGTGAAGTTTTTCGTTGGGAAAAAAGATAATTATGTAATGAGAAAACGGCCATAAGACTTTCTGAAATAAAACTTTCATAGTGTAAACCCAGACTTAAGAAAAAAATCACAATTTTCAATTGTTACAAATTTTAGTAATCAAAATAACGTTATTTTTAACTTAAAAATAAAAAATTAATTATAAAGCTTTTTTTTGTAAGCCTCTTGTTAAGACGTTTTTTTTTTGTATAAATATCTATAAAAAGCCCGAATCCCGAATCCCAAATCCCAAAAAATCCCGATATCCTAATTTTTTTGAAATCCCAAATCCCGGGATTTGCGAAAACCAGTCCCGATTGGAATGCCTAGTGAGCACCAAGTGAAAATGTTGCTGCCATTGTGAAAGAAGCCAAAACTCTGACAGTGAATTTTTTTGTTTGTTTGTTGCTATATTTTAATTTATATTTTTAATTCTTTGTATATTTTGGAAAATATTTCTTTAAATATAAATCTTATAACTTTCGGATACTTAACAAGCATACCACCTTCGTGACTACTAATGTACACATTTGGTTTATTTCAAACTCAATTAAACAACAATTGCATCTGTTGTGTACAGCTGATGTCAAATTCAAACAACTTTATACATGGAAACTGAAATGTTATCTAACCCCAAACATAATTAACGTGTCTTATTTTCTATTTTCCTTTAAAGTTGGAAAGTGTGAGGACATGTAGTAAAATCTAATAAGTTTTTTAAGCCATACAAACGTTTGCTTAAGTAACTTACCAATACAAATACATGATTCACATATCTATATATCTAGAACCACTCACACTTCTTTATAAAGCAAAGAAACTAAAGTGAAATATAAAAAAAAAGTTTAGACGGTGTGGAATGGTAATTTTTCCCACATTAAACTAAAATGACTTTGCATATTATACTTTGCACCTGTACTTTTTTTCATTTTCTGCAACATACAAAGTACTTTTATTTTCTTTTATTCTTATTCATTTTTAATAAGTACGACTATTTTTATACTTAGACACATGCATTTCTGAAAGGTGTAAAACTGAAAAGATGCAAAAGTAACTTTGTAGACTTAAAATCTTTTTACGAAAACTTTGTGGGAAATAAAATTTTTGCGGTTTAAAAGAAAAACATTAAATAAACAGTCTTTCTAGAGCGTAAATGTTTCTTGTGCGTTTAATGCATTTAAAATTAAAGAAAGAAAAAAACAGTAAGGAAAATTTTATCCGAAGTTCTTATTATTTATTCTGTCTTTTCGTAATGACGAATTTTTAAAGTAACACGGCCATGTTCTGGAAATCGAATTAGAGTGAAATTGAAATAGAAAGAATTTTTTTATGATTTTTACAGTAATACTAACGGCCCAACTATATTATGCGTAATTTGACTTAAGCAATTGTGCGAATACATGTAAATAATATGTGTCGAACCATATTGTACTTAAGGAAATTTTTGGTTAAATTTTTCGAATCTGTCATTTCCGTACGGAATCAAATGTTTTTTGATTTTTATTTTAAAATGCATTTGAGAGGCTTTTTGTTTATTTTAGACAGAAGCTTAAGCTACCTTAGTTGTGCTTTAATAAATATAAGTGGTACTCAAAGTAACCGAATATTTCTGGAATCATCTGTAAAATTTATTCGATTTAAATTTCACTGGAATTTAATTTCCAGAACATGGCTGATAATAAGGATTTTTTTTTTTTTTTTTTTAAATAAATTAACTAAGGTCGTACATCTGTTCGTCTGTTTGCAGAAAACACTAAACGTATTTTCCAAGAGTCTCAAAAAAAAAAAGAATTAAGGGTTTTCGTAATATCGCTTAAAAGTCTCGCAATCTGTGCAAACTGTGCTTTTTTATGCCCTCGCAAATAAACTGTCAAAAATTGTATCATTCATTTACACAACTTCGCAAATTTTCCCAATAATTTTAACTCATAAATTTGACCCCCCAAAAAAATAATTAAATAACCCCCCAAAAGTTTGTACAGAGCACAACAACAAAGATTTTTGGGGGGTTATTGCTTTTTGTTTGGGGTGTTATTTCATTTTCTTAATTGGAGGACTATTTCATATGAAATAATTCCCCAAAAAATCATTATGAAATAAAGCCCCAATATATTTTTTTGGGGATTATTGGGGTTATTTCATTTAATTGGGAGCTTATTTCATTTTCAAAATTGGGGGCTTATTGCATATGAAATAAGACCCCATTATTTTTTTTGTGGGCTTATATTTTGAGGGGTTATTTCATGCCGCCCATTATTTTATTTCTGTTTAGGGTGTTATTTCATTTCATTGGGAGTTTATTTCATTTTCAAAATTGGGGGCTTATTGCATATGAAATAAGGCCCCACACTTCGGGGGGTTATTTCATTATTTTTTTTGGGGGGCTTATATTTTGGGGGGTTTTTTCATGCCGCCTAATCCCACTATGTGTAAGTTCTCTTCTTGAACAGTCAGCAAATCAAGAACTCTAAGAAGAATTGCTGTTGTTGTAAGTAATAAGTTTTTTTTTACTTGTTGCTTCTGCTGCTTTAACAGAGATCAAGAAGTAACTAATTTGCTGTTGCTTACTGCTTCATATAAATAAATTAAGTAAAATTTTAATTATGAAAATTTCCTAAAAGCAAAATTACTTAAGAAAACCTGTGCGAATATTTTTAGTCGCAGCCAAAATTTGGCCTTTCTAGGCAAAATTGCAAATAGATCTCATAATTTCTCAAAATTTATACCCAAAAAAATCTATCAAATTGATAAATTTCAACTAAGTGCATTTAAAAAAAAATTGGCGGGATCTTTATTCCCGCTTTTTTAATTAGAATTTTAATATTTTGTATGATTTCATTACAATCTTAGACCCAATTTTTTTGCCAGTCAAATCTATCAAGAAAAATAAAAGTTCCTAAAGTTATTCATATAAAGTTTTTATATCAATTGGTGATTTTAAATAATTATAAATTAATTTTAATGTTTCAATATCACAGTACTTGTCATGGGTGACGTATAAGTGTTTTAATGCTTCGCAGAAATAATAAACTCATACGACACGTTGTACCATTTTCATGCTGTGTAACATTAAACAGTTTCCTGTGTGTATTGTAGCATTTTCCTAAGAACAAATAAACCAAATGTCTTTAAAAATTAAATAAATTACATGTCAATTTGTAATAATACACGAACGTCAGCCTGCCTGTTTAGCTGGCAGTACAATTGTCAATTTTAGATGCTTTCACTTAAAAAATAAAATCTTATTTCTTAACCTCCCCTGTCGTTTTCTTTTACTAAAATATTTTTATTCATTTTTATCTAGTATTTGACTGTTTGTATTTGATTGTGAACATGAACGTGAGCCTGCCACTAACATGGTTCACTGACTATTTCATACAGTTGGATGGCTAGAGCAAACATTGGTTGCTGGTATCAGTTATTGGAAGAACAGCCATAGTGCTCGTTTCGCAAGTAGCAGCTGAAGTAGCTGAAGCAGTACAGAAACGTATCAGCTATGAAAATATTACAGAATGCTATAAATCAATGGTTAGATAAAAAAAAAAAATAGAGAAAATATCAAATGCCATTTATCTTATTTAATACAATAAGTGGCTTTCTTCCCCACACGAGATGAAAAAAAAATTATTGAACTGTGGTGGAAGAGCAAAAGAGTTAAAGAAATATGATTGAGGCTTTTCAAAAAATGTTTGGAAATATTCGTTTATGTTTTTTACTATTCTTATGTTAAATCAAATATTAAAACAAATAAATTTAAATTTTTAGAAATTTTTTCAAAAATATTTACTTAAAAGAATGGATTGTTAAATGGCCAATTTAACCAATTCTATTTAAATCAGTGTTTGAAAATAAACACTAAAGATTGCTCCTTAGTGTTCGGTTCGGTAGATTTATGGAAAACAGAAACGCTAATAGTGTTTGAGTAGAAAATCATTAAAAAAATAACGTTTCCCTGTTAGTCATCTTTCGAACACAAAAACAATACTGTTTTTATCAAACTCAGCAAAAGACATTTAATTCCGTTCAGGGGTTTTTTTTTAAATCCACAAAATTCATTGTATTCGGTTCTGCTCATTAATGTTCGTCCCTTTTGGCTGGTAAAAAAAAAAACAAAAATTTTTTACAAAAACAAAGTACACATACGGGAATTTATAAAAACCAAGCCAGCAAAATAATTTTACACAAACAAAACACACACAGCTGTTCATGGTGAGGTCGTTGCTAAAATTGTTTGTTTGTTCATTTCTTAATGAATGCAAAAAATTAACATTATAGAACATTAAAATATAATGTTTGTCAACAGTATCACTACAATTTTTCTGTTTTTAACGAAAAACAGAACAATATTTAATGCTCGGCTCTTTCTTGAAAGTATTCCGAAGGGTATTAATGGTTGTGTTCGTCTACACAATCACTAAAAAAATAGATATCGTGGTTGGGTGTGTGAGCCAAACGCTAAAACATGTACTGTTTATTTTCAAATAATGATTTAAATAACAATTCATAATTAAATATAGTTTTGCATAAATTTGTATTTTTATTTGACATGAAAACGAATTTTAAACATAAATTTAAAAAATAGAATCTGGGAATTTATTTCTCATGGTGATTAACATAGAAAATATTCCTAGAAAATATTGAAGGAAGAAAACTATTAAAGTAAAAAAACTTTTAAAATTGTGATTTGACTTAGAATACACATTCGAATTATTATGAATATTTATATAATAAACTTAAAACTGTATTTATTTAGAAATATTGGTGAAATAGGCCTTTAGTGTTACGTACTTGACATTAATTACTGAACAAATTCTGTCTAAAATAAGCGTTATGACTTAAACTTCTTTTCCTTCCCACCCGATGTGGACTCAGTCGAGTTTAAAAATTAACTATGGGAGTCTGCTGAAACAATGCAGCTAGCGATTTGAAATGTTTGAACTTTACATAGATTAACTGACTGTTTTTCAAACTAAAATAAAAATTTCGTTTGAACATTTATATTTACTAGTGCTTGTCGACCATAATTATTAAGTTTATATGAATTTACATGTTTCAAGTATTTGTATTTTTTTTGTCTTAGTGGAATGATTTGTCAAGGGATCGTATACTATCTTCCACTCAAGTCCGTGAATGCTTAATTTAGTTTTGTAACTTCAATAATATAAAAAAAAATAAGAAAAACTCTCTTCTTATAGCTTCTTAGTCTCTCTAATTTCTGCATGTTAAATTTTATGTTTCTAAGTGCAATAAGAACCAAAAATGTCCCCCTCACAGATTCTCTCTTACGCAGGACCTCTGTGGCTTAATTTTCTGTTACTAGTTGAAAAACAAAAAGGTACCAAAAAGTACCCCTTTATAGATTCTCACCCACTCAGGACATTGCATGTTTAATGTTAAGTTTCTAGGTTAAATATTTACGAAAATCAAAAAAAAGTACCAGTTGCTGAACGAAAAAGTACCAAAATCTCCCCTTTACAGATTCTTATTCACTCAGAGACATGCATGTTTGATTTAATGGTTTTAGTCATTAAATTAACGGAAATTCAAAAAGTACCAGTTGAAGAACAAAAAAGTACCAAGAGTTTTTATCTTATAGATTCTTATTCACTGAGGACCCCGCTCTTTTTTTTATGTTACTAAATTCAATTTTCTAGAAACTTCTTAAACTACCACATGCAACGCGGAAAAGAAAGAGATTTAATTTCCCTTATTTTCCCTGTCTGATACATTTCTCCCATTGAGGTTCGGTCAACAAACAAAGGATAAAGTGTTCTTAACTGGTTTGCCTTTGCCGATTTATACATAATATTTATCGAAATATTGGAAACCCGGTTTCTGAAAAATGTCGAATAATCGATTACTTTTTTTTATTATTTGTTTAAAAAAGCTTTGAGTAATTGGAAAAAACAATTTTATTTATGTGTTTTGCATTATACCATGTTCACACGGACAGCAATATTCGTGTTTCGCTCTCCCATTCCTGTTTCGCGCCCCAAACATGATTGAAACAACATGTTTTGCCATACAAGATTTTGAGAGCGAAACTGGTAGTTTCATTTTGAAACATGCTGCGAAACGGGAAAACTGTACTTTCATCTCCAATTTTGATAACAATTATCGTTAGTTTATCTGAAGTAGCTCTCAAAAAAACAAAATAAAAATAAAAATTGATGATAATTTTAAAATAATAATATTAATAAAATTTTTAAAAAATATATTTTTAACTTTTAATTACTTTTGTATCTATTTCATAAAAAATCACACTTACAACACAAAAAAGAAAAAAAATATCAAAATAAAACAAGAATGAATCGTATGAACAGCATGCTTGTCAATCTAGTTTCAGAGAGCGAAACGAGTGGTTTAAATCGTCGTTTGAACATAGCTTTAGTGTTAGTAGCAAATTTGAACGCTTATAACTCCGAAAATATTAAGCAAATTTGCAACAATAAGTTTCGGTGTATTTATCAATAACAAGAATCGGGAATTAAGCACGACAAATATAATTAAAAAAAATGTTCATCTTTACACAAACACCCTGTTATTGTTTAACATCCCCAGTAAAAAAAAATTGTGTTTTTGAAGCACTTAAGAGAAAAGGCGCATAATCGAGCGTTTCAATAAGAGAGCTCTTATCCAGCAGTAAATGATAAAGATTAAACTATATGCTAGGAACACAACTGGGACGAACGACGAATTTTTTGCCGCGAATATTCGTCGCCAAAAATAAAACATATTTGTGTATATAAAAATACACACAATCATGGCGTCGGCCGAAATTCGTCATACGCGGCGACTTTGCAATAGATTTATTTTTTATTTCATACGCCGGCGAACGACGAACAAATCAGTACCAGGTGACCATGTTTGATTTTAGTTTTCAAGTATTTTAGTATATAAAGTTACTTTTTTACTTTAATAGTTGTTTTTTATTATTTTATCGCATTTAAAATAAATATACAAAGTAGAACACTATTTCTCTCTCTTTGCACAAGCAGCAAACAACTTTCTCTTTTAGTAAAGCTGTTAGGTAGTCTTACGACGCTGAGTGACAATTTTTACTAAAAAATTCATCGACGAACGTTCGTCCCAGTTGTGTTCCTAGCAATACAAAAAAGCTGCTATTTGAGTGCTGAAAACGAAGAAGGCTTTAAAGCGAAAAAATAAAATATAAATTATGGCTTGAATTTATACATAAAACCTGCTTCTTTTGGTGCACCTTTTTGTAATGGGTTCGTTTGTGTAGTTTATTTGCTTCTTAACCAAAATATTAAAAAGTTTATAATTTCTGTCTTTTCAATAATTCCTTGAAAGATCTGTCCTAAGATTCTTATATTGTTATAAGAGAGAAAAAAAAACAAATAGACGTTTTTTTCAAGTATTTATCTTATCTCATTGATGTCTTTATATACCAATTGCCATGTGACCCTTAAAAGATTGCACAAAAAAAAAAACAAAAAAAAAAAATATAATCGAAAATAAAAACCATCTTTGAGTACTTAAAACTTCTTACTTATACAAATAGTAGTTATATTACAAGTAGGTAGTTTGCTATTTGGTAGTTGTCTATAAAATAATATTAAAAAAAAATCCTAAAATAAAATGAAAAAAAAATAACAGAAATCTTATGAGACGAAAGAGAAAACATGAAAAAAAAACTTATTCAACCATAAAAGTGGCAAAACTTGTGTTGACATGAATTTGGCACGTTCATACTGGTTTGATTTTGGACTGAGTGCTCGACGAGGAGCAAAGAAATGATAACAATTTTATTTTCTATGTGTCTCTAGTATCTTTATTCTTTAACTTTTTTGTTCCAGCTTAAGTGACACTCAAACATTTGTCTTTAGTTTTTTTAAGTTTTATGGGGACTTTTTTATGTTTTATTTTATTTTTCTTTATAATTTTGGCAAATTTTTGAAAATCGTCCAAAAAGTTGTAAAAACAAAATGCTAAAAAAAAACAGTTGAGAGATGATTAAAGATGAAATTGAAGTGTTAGAAAAAAATATGCAATTTAAAAGTTTTTTTTATAATTCTGTTGATGTCTTCTAAAACCAATATATTATAATAAAATTAAATTAAACTGAAGTTTGAAGTTGTCTAAAATTTAACAATCTATAAAATTTAACCATCAACATCGCCAAGTGTTGTTTATGAAATTCTTTCAATTTCTAGAATTTTCAAAAGTACCAAACAGAATCGCGTACATAACACATCCTTGACATATAAAAATATTTTGAATTGTAATAATTTTTTTTATAAATCTAGGTTGGCAACCGAAACGAATTTCGTTATCCGTATTAAACTGTTTGTTATTTCGATATCGATATCGGTATTACAATTATATCGGTATACCGGTACACATAAACACACATAAAGTTATGAATTCGATAAAACTTTTATTTCATTATAAATATTGGACCTTGCCTTAACCCTACGTTTCCACATGCAAGTAATTACTTGCAAGTAGTGTATACGTATTATCAACGAAAAATCGAGGAAACAGCCGATTGGCTGAAAGTACAAAAATTGTGTGAATGTTAGTGAAAAAGTGTGAGTGTATTGAGTTTTTCGAACTTGTACTTGCATGTGGAAACGGGGTGTAAAACGTACGAAAGTCAATGTCATTTAAATGACCTTTTGTAGTTAAGTTGCAGTAGTCAATTCTTTTGAGGAATTTTTCGTCCACTTTTTTGCACATTTCGGCTGGTATCTCGGCGATAATTTGAAGAATGTTGGTTTTGAAATTCTTCAATGTTAGGGGATTTTCTGCGGAGAACCGTTCTTTTACGTAGCCCTACAAAAAAGGCGAACGTCGTCAAATCGCATGAGCTGAGCGGCTAATTAACGTCACCAAAATATGAAATTATACGTTCTGAAAAATTCTCATACATAAAAGCAAAAAAAATCATGTTGTGTATCTTCTGGCACCGGCTTGTTGAAACCTCATAACGTCCAGTGCATAATCTTTAATTGCAGGCCAGAAAAAAAGTCGGTAAACATACGGACATTATGCAACGAGCCATGGCATCGACAAATTCGGATTATCCACCATAGATTCACTAACAGAACCGATATTTTTGGCAGTGCGACCATTGTGATGATGCACAGGTCTTGCCAGATCTGAAACGCCTCCAGTATCTTCAAATTTCTTTATAACCCTGCCAATTCTTTGCTTAGTAGTTCGATAATGACAACCATAACCACGCCGAAAAGTGACGACGTTTCAACCACAACAACCATTTATCTGAATTAGAATTAAGTGACTTAAAAACGCTGAAATTTAACATAAATTAAAGTGTTCCAAGCTCAAAAAAAATTCAACAACTACCTAAAAAGACGGATAGGTATCATCTGACCTATTTGGATATCGCTCATTTACTTCAATAGTGACATAACTTAAAAAATTAAATTTTGGAGTTAGTGATGCAGAATTGTTCGCTATGTTTTTCTTTATATTTTATATAAAATTCATCTTTATATTGTTTAAAGAGAATGTTTCGCTAATTTTTCTAAGTGTTTAGAGCAAGTTTAAAACTTTAAACACGCTTATCTCGAAATGGATTTTTTTAAGTTATGTCACTATTGAAGTAAATAAGAGATATGTGATTTGCTGAACTTATTTGCAATTAAAGCAAACAACTGAGTAAACTTAAGCTTTATTTCGATTGAGTTTTAATTATCATCAGTGGGTGACAAATTTTGATATCCGTATCAAAAACGGTATAAACACATGTCAAGTGACCCAATTTTTAAACCGATGTCTTCCGATTTGGATGAAATTTGCACTAATAGTAGCTTAGGCACAAATTTTTAACAAGATCGGTCAAAAGGTTTCTGAGTTAGAGGGGGTCAAAGTTTGACATTTTGGCCATACAGGCGTTTTTTTCTCATCCATGTAACCTATTACGTATTGGTGTTAGCAAAATATGTCCCAAGTAGCTTCGATAGCTATTTGATCAATCTTTTGAAAAAACATTTGTTTTTAACATTCAAAACTTTTTTTTATTTTTATTGGACTACCCTGGGTGCAAATTTCATCCAAATCAGAAGACATCGTCTTAAAAATTAAGTTACTTGACATGAAATCCCCCCCCCCCCCCCATTTGTTTTAAAATATCGGTTTTAATACCGAATATTAATTTTAAACTGTACTTAAGTGGTATCGGTTGCCAGCCTTGTTATAAATACTTTTTCCACTTTACACACACACAACAAACATACATACATACATACATACCTTTGCAAATTTCCTTCATATTTCATTCAATTTTACTGAATGTGTTTCTTCTTATTTGTGCATAATTTAATAATGGCACAACCGCTCTGGAATGAAAGTATAAATTGAGTTATTGATTTACGCATTTGCACCCGAGCACTTATGCTAAATTATGCATAAGTCGGTTGCGATTATTAATGTGAGAACATTAGCAGATGCAATTGAAAAACGAACAAATAAATTAAAAATAAATGAAAAAAGTGAAAAACAAATTTGACATGCCATGTAGAAATTGCGGGAATTTTCAGTAAAAAGAAAAATAATTTCAGATAAACTCACTGTTTATTGTTGTTGTTTTTGTTAAAGCTTTAATATGGTAACAAGTAGGACTCTTGCTTATAAGTAATTCTTATTCGCTGAACAGTTTTTACTTGCTTGAAGTTTCCTGACGATCTGGCCTAAGCAACCAGTGAAATGCGCATATGAATAGCTTATCTCTTTAAAAATACATTTCAGTGTTTTTATCAATGATAAAAATTGGGAATTAAGCACGACTAACAAAATCTTGAAAAAAAAATTTTATTCCCAAAAATTACTTTCATAATTTCAAAGTTTTTGAAAAATTCTTGACAAAAGTACGAAAAAACAAAAGTAAGGAAAAAACATGTAAAATCAATTAAAATGGATAATCATTAAAAAAAAAGCAAACTTCGATCTACCAAAGGTTAAAATACAATTTGGTTTAAGGATTGATGTTTGACTATTGACGTCAGCAGTCGTCGATGGCTGCTAGTGTAAAAACGGCAAATCCATCTGAGGAGATCGAGTGGTTGCGATCGAAACATGTCGTGGTAACCTGCCGGCTGCGGTTCGAATCCTGGCCACGGTCAAGAATGAAAGATTATCAATATCAAATTTAATTAATTTTCATGTTGTAAAATTCCTTTCTTCATAAAAATAATTTAATTAAATTTGATGAAGCCTAATTAAAAATATTAAAAATTTGGATTAAAAACCATAAATAGTTCAACAAAATAACCACAATATTAATTATTGTTTTTTAAAAATGTTAAAAGTTTTTGTGGGATTTTTTGTGATATGATAATTTGATAATGGTGCCCAGCTGGTAGGCAAGTGTTGGTAAGTCCGTTTATCAGTGCAATAGTTACGGGTTTGAAACCATTTCACTGCAATGCACAGAGGTACATTTATGAGAAAACATCCAAAACTTTTTTTTTATTTTTAAAAAAATTTGTAATGCAATATAATATCTAACACTTGAAACATGTAATTGTGAATTTCGATCACAATGTACAGCCTACATTGACTGAAGAAGTGCCGAAAAGTAAGCAAATTTTGTTATTAGTTTTTAATACAATTATTTGGTTTTTGGACAACGATATCGAGGAAGGCTAATTTTTGATTTTTTATATTTGAGTTTTAATTTTTTCTTCGGTCTTTGAAAACTGATACTTTCTTAATTCAACCACATTATTTGTGATTGTTTTCATACTGAATTTCTGGTATAAAAAATTTCTAAAAACAAAACATCACATAAATAAAAAAGGATTTTTAGAGGTTGAGGGGCCTTAACACAGGGTAGTTTCACAATCAACTTTTGCCAACTTTTGTGAAGCACTTAAATAAAAAAAAAATTATGAATAGTAAAACTTATTATTAAAAACATCAAGAAAATCTCAAAAAAGATTGAAAAATATTAATTTTTTTGGCTTAGATTTGTTTGTTTGAAATAATAAAAATGAAATAAACAAAATCTTATAATTAAATTACTTATGAAAAATTAAATTAAATATTAAAGGCATATAAAAAAGAATATCGAAAAATTCAGTATTTATTGCTTATAAGTAGGGATGCGATTTCCATGCAAATGCATGTTTTTTGTCGATAGTCTAAGAACGATGTCGGCCAATTATCTTTCCGAATCATTAAATTTGCATTAAAATGGAATCGATTTGTTTTTGCATATTGTTGCATATTTTGGTGAAAATGCATATTTTGGTTTTTAATGCATATTTTGGCATATTTTGACATTTTTGAGTGATTTTTTTTTAATTTCCATATTATAAAAAAGTTCTTAAAAAAATTTTAATAAATACACAAAAAAAACCGTCCAAAAAAATTTTTAAATCAATGTATATATTGTTTTGAAGCTTTACTTTAAATAAAAGATTTTTAAGATTTCGACAAAAGATCCCTTTTTTTAAGCCGATGCATCAACTTACATGGTTAAGGCTTTTAATGGGCTTCAAATATTTTATATAAAACTGTTACAAGTTACTGGCTTGGCTCATGGGTTATACCGCGTTGCAGAGGGAATTCGATAATATCGCAATTTTTAATTAAGTGTATCCCTTGATTCCCCTTCCACCGCAGCCAGCAGTAACAAGATGGGGGCCTATTCAAAAAACATTGAGTAATTTAAAAATGTCAGAACAGCTTGTTGTTACCGATTATCATGCAATTATAGAAGTAAAAGACATATAAAATTTAGTTATTTTCCAGTTACAGATATATTGGTGAAAAAATAACTAATTAGGTGGGATTTAGTTAACTTAATACTCAAGTCAAATTAATTGATATTGCAGAAAGTAAAATTTACAATGTGGAGGAAAAAATAGCCCGACAAATAAAAAAAGAAAAAAATCAAAACGTTTTGCGAAAAATTAAGGATTTCAATAAAATAAAATACATTTCATTTTTTTAACCTTTTTGATCTGATCTGGAATCAAAGTGGGTTCTGAAAATTAAGTCTTTCCAAAGGACAAGACAAAGTTTTACTTTTAATAAAATAGTACTTATTTATTTAAACAAACTTTAAATTAGTTATTATAGTTTTGTAAAGACATTTGAGTAACACGAGACTAAATATTTTATATTTTTGTTTTAAGTCAAATTAAAAAACCATTTTTTATGGAAATTATTTTAGTTTTTAGTGCATATTTTGTATTTTTGATTTTTGAGTGCATAAAAATCTCATCCCTACTTATAAGCATTTCATAATTTAAACGTTTTTTGGTGCTTTAAAACGACAAAACCAGGCACCCCAGAATTGATCCTGGCAGAGAAACAAAAATTTTCATCATGGTTTTCGAGTTTTAACAAGAAAGTGGCTCAAATCCCACTCCAAGTAATACATGCAATAAGCGAACTGACCCCTACTCTCCTGGAAAAGAGGATAACATCATGGCAAAAGTCAGACACCCGCCGCCGTCCCCTGGGAAAAAAGGTACGAATCAAAGACTAGATTAGCAAAGTTTAATAAAAACAGTTTATCGTGAAGCACTGAAGAGCATGCAGTTATTATTATAGCGGAACACCATCACTACACCAAAATTAAGGAGGGTGTTGTTTTTAGCCAACGAAAGTTGGTAGCTCCATTTTCAAGGACTCGCTACAGCAGGCCAATATATACTTAGCTGGAACAAAAACCAATTAATGAAGGTGGCATGCCATAACGTCCAGTGACACAGTGTCCATGGACGTTATGACGCTCAAAAAAGTGTGATAGTGTCCATGGACAATATGACACTTATAATGTCCACAACATGTTTACAAACTCGACAGAAACCGGGCGCAAAGATTTTCTCCTTTATGGTATAACAAATACCGGCTGCGCTAACTTAAGCGTCTCTGCGTAGTCGGCCTTCGTTCGGAACCAAGGCAGATTTTAGGAGCTTTACTTAGCGAAACCGGTACTTATTACACCCTCGAGGAAAAAATCCTTGCGCCCGACCGAGATCCGGCTGTGTAGAAAAGCTTTACTAAGCGAAGTCGGTACTTGTTTTACGACAGAGGAGAAAACCCATGCGCCCGGCCGTAGGCCGTTTATTCCGGGACACTTTAGTTAGCGCAGCCGGTATTTATTATACCATGGAGGAGAAAATCCTTGCGTCCAAAAGTGTTTTCGTTATATATTTAATATATACACCCAGAGAAAAAACAATTTTTAAAAAAAATGTTAACCATATTATGTTATATTTAACCAAATCACCGATGTGCAAATAAGCGATAAAGTCTGTAGCATGATATTTTTACAACGAGAAGATTTTAATATTACGTGTCGTTTTTTTACCAAAAAATTACAAAATAAAAATTTTTAGTTAATACCCTCTTTATGATCAAAAATGGTATTGCGACAGGTCTTGGAATCACTAATCTGAAAAATACAGCTTTATTTAGACGGTTTATATATACATATATATCTTTAATTCTGAACAACAACTGGTGGCGTAATGGGCGCTGGAAGATAAGGGGCGTTATTTATGGGCGCGGCAATAATTTTAAATGTTAGTACAACGGCTTTCAGCTACTTCACCTGCTACTTAATTTGATTGCTTTACGAAGAGAAAAGTTATAGCCCAGTAAAATTTTTTATCATTTTGCGAAGCACTAAAGGTACATTTAAAATAAGCGCACAACTATGCGCTACGCAATAAGACATACAGAAATGCAGTAAAGTAAGTGAAAGAACTCTCAACAACTTTTATAAAAAAAAAATAACATTTTAAGTGCTACGGCATTCCCTTACTACGAAGCAGGTTTGTAAGGGAGAATACTTAAAAATAACGGTATCAAAACATTCAGTGTGTAAAGCTGATCGTTACATCTAACAATTTTTATATGCGCTGAATAATGCACTTTATGTGTCAAAAATGTATTGCTTCAAAGTGGGAACTCGCCATATAAAATTCATGTCTTCCGTAAGCGCAATGGTAAGCGAAACGTTTATGTTTCTCCCTTACAAACCTGCTTCGTTGGAAGCTTCATTTTTTATTGGGAGGGATTTGGCCGAAATCTCCCACTGTGCAGTAACCAGAGTGCTTACCAGATTCTTCTCCAGATATCAGGACCGAATATATTCCCTACAGAAAAGAAAAATCGACCTTAGTCCCACATAAGCTTGGCAATTTTGGTCTTTCTAAATTAATCATTCTAATAACCTCAAGACCAGGGCATTGGCTTATTGTCATTATCAAAAAAAAAACAAAAAAATACTTTAAAGAAATTATCTTTACATTTTCATGTGGACTTCTTTAAATCAATTACGGGGTTGGACAATTTTTCACACCAAATGAATTTTATTTTTCAAGTCCAATTAACTTTATTTTTTTCTATTGTGTTTTGTTTTGTTCTTGATATGGATGGATAAATTGTGTTGAGGAAAAGAACATTTTTAAGAAAAGTAAAAATCAATTAACGTGTTTTGATATTTCTGACCTTATTTTCAACGCCTTCAATACACATTGTTTGCACATTTCAAGTTCTAACGTTTTGTAAAAATCAACTGAAACCGCATTGTTAAGTGGTAATAAGGATTTTTGAGAATGAACGAATATAATACCTCATTGGTATTTCACTTTACCACTACAAATGCGTTGCAAGTACTTATGTATATTTGCTTAAATGTCTACCCAGCGGTAAGAAGAATTAGTAAAGAGGCCTAACAGAAAGCCTTTCTCAACCATTTCTCGCTGCATTCCATACTTATTTATTTTAATGACAGGCATTCTTAAAGGCTTTCACACGAAGGAATCAAAAAGCAAATATGAAGAATATCTTTTAGCTTTTGTAATTTGTGCGATTTGTATAAAAATGTAAAAAAGTTGTGTATTTCGAAAAAATGTTTGCTTTATCAGTACACATAAACAAACGCAACATTTTTTAACAGCTGATATGTAAAAACCAGTGTTCGAAAAACAAAAACGTTATTTAGCGTTCGGCTCATACACCCAGGCACGATAACTATTTTGTTTGTGTAGATGAACACAGCCTTTAATACCGTTCGTAACTATTTTCAAGAGAGAGCTGACCATTATATAGTGTTCTGTTCTCCGTTAAAAAACATAGGAATTGTAGTGATACTGTAGACAAACATTATATTTTAATGTTTCTTTTTTTACATTGATAAAGAAATGAACAAACAAAATATTTTAGCAACGACCGCAGCACGAACAGCTTGTGTATGCATTGGGTATATGTTTTGTTTGTGTAAAATTATTTTGCTGGTTTTTTGTTGTTTTTTTTGTATGTGTATTTTGTTTTTATAAAAAATGTTTGGTAGGTTTTACCAGCCAAAAAGGCGCTTAGCAAAACCGAAACGAATGAACACTGATGAGCGGAACCGAACACATTGAAGTTTGTGGTTTTTAAAGAAAAAACGAATGGAATTAAATGTTCTTATCTTTTTGTTGAGTTGGACAAGAAATTACAGTATAATTTTTGTGTTCGAAAGATGGCAAACAGGGAAACGCACAATTAGCGTTTGTGTTTTCCACAAATCTACCGAACCGAACACTACACAGAAAAATTATTTTTCCAATTCAAACAAAAAATTTGTAGAATCAAAACATTTTTTGTCTGAAATCGGTCCTACAAACAAATTCGCATATTCAAACAATTTATTTGCATTTCGTTTATTGAAAAAAAACACTTATTTTTTTTAAACAAATAATTTAACTGAATCAAACAAATAGTTTACTGAAAATCATATAAATTTCAAACAAATAATTTTGCTGAATCAAACAAAAAAGTTTTTGCACAAGCAATGACGCGCACACAAGCAAGCACTGTAGAAGTAGATGAAGGCAGAGCAGAGCGGCGCCGGCTGGCTTTGAGACACATTTTTTTGTTGGAATAATTTTTGCACCAAGTCTTGTTTGTTCACACAATGTTTTTCTTCTTCACTCACTGTTCTGTATCCTTTCCTTGGCAGCAGACCGACTCGACATGTTTTTCGTCATCATTTTATTTCTTTTATTTGATGTAGGTATTTAACTAAACATTTTTGAAAAATTGAATACGGGATTTTGTTTTTCATTCTTTTTTACCAACTTTGAAACCAACAAAAAATTTATTTTGTTTCTTCTAATGTTGTTGTTGTTTAAAAAGAGTGAAACGTTTATTACCTATTATTGTTTTTGTTGTTTTTTACTACAAACCTCGCCACAATATTTTATCATCTTTCTTATAGTTGTACCTTTTCAAAGCGTCCAAAAATAGACTATGTGTTTTTTTTTTTTTTTTGTTGTTCTTATATGTCACATAAAGAAGTGTTGCTTACGGTCAAATAAAAAAATGCAAAAACACGACAACAATAAAGAGCGTTAAATATTTCATACAAAATTATGAAAACTAGAAGCCAATAACGCGTTTATTATATTTTTGAATAGTTGTCAACATTTCTGTTGGCTAAAATAAAAATCAAACAAAAATATTAATTGAATCAGTAAAAAAATTTGTAGAAATTAAAAAAAATTTCAAACAAGCGTTTGTTTGAAAATAATTCAGCAATAATTTTTTCTGTGTAAGGAGCGACAATTTGTGTTTTTTCGAACATTGGGAAAAATGGAGTAAAATACATTTATCATGCTCATCCGCAACGCAACGTCACGTTAATGTAAGAGAAATGAGAAAAAAAAATATAGAAATTGAACAACTTCTTTCCCTTTCCAAAGAAGGAATTAAAAAATGTCGTTAACAGAAAATTTTGCTCTGTTTCTTTCTTCTTAAAGAACGGAGTAGCGAATGTGTAATAAATTGGGTGCCCCGGTCGGCTAGCTGATAGTAAGCTAGTCTAGCAGTGCGGGGGTTGCGGGTTTGTTTCCCGCCAGTGACTTTGGTCTCCTGCAGACAAGCCTAGGGATTCGCGGGATTAGCATAAGATAAAAAAAATTGTTTTTAAAGGTCTTGTAAAAAAGGTATTCCTTCTGGAAGGCCTATATCTGAAGAAACGAAGAAGAGTGCAGGGGCGTTCAAAAAGGCCTGCCACTTGCGGTTCTTTCAATATTTACCGCTGGGTGGAAATTTATATACACACACACACAAACAGATGAGAATAAAAGTGTATGTATGTGAGTTAATAGAATTTTTTATCCTTCAACTTCCATGCTTCATCATCACTGCCTAAACATTTAGGTTGCTGGTTTTTTCAAAAAAAAAAAAAAAAAAGTACGTTAGTTGGCAAATAAATGTTAAGAATTTTTTGCAACCATTCCTATAGTACTTAGTTAGCGTTCCTTAAGCGAACTTAAACTTCACAATCAACCCTCCCCAATAATAAGTTAATGCTTTGGAACGTTAAAATGCACTCATCTAAAGAATTCACATTAGAAATTTGAGGAACTTATTTCATTTCATTTAAAAAATTTTAAAACCGCATACACAAACACCCGTATTCTTAGTATTACAGATTTCTATGGTAACCCAGTAAATACCACAATCAAAAATCGGCTTGGTATGACCTTGTGTGTGTGTGTTATGTGCCAGTTCCCATAAATATATGAAATTATGTTAAATAACCACTTTTGTGTTCTGACATTTTACATTTCTTTAATTGTATGCAAACGGATATGTATTCGAACAAAAGTATGGGAAATTATTATTAAGATTATTTATACCAATTTAGCGATCTTACAATTTAAACACCATTTAGTTTTATTTTATTTTCTTCACCTACATAACCGAGCCCTTAGGGCCTTTTATGGTTAATAAAAGCTACCAATTAAATAATAAGCTACAGCAGATAATAAAAAATATAATAAACAAGAAATAAAATATAATAATTAACATAGCTATCTTACAAACGATTAAGTAATATTTAGTTAAAAAAAAAAATAATAAATTAAATAACAAAGACAAAAAAAATGCTATTTATTTTGTTCCCATCCCAATTAAATATTTAGCTTCAAACGAAGCAGGCTTGTAAGGGAGAAATGTCAGAGTTTCGCTTACCATCTCGCTTACGGAAGGCATGAATTTTAAATGGTGAGTTACCACTTTGAAACAATACATTTTTAACACAAAAAGCATTTTATTCAACTCATATAAAAACTTGTGAGTATAACGATCAGCTTTACCCACTGAATTTTTTTTACAGTTATTTTTTGGTATTCTCCCTTATAAACCTGCTACGTAGTAAGGGAATGCCGTGGCACTTGAACTGTTATTTTTTTTAAAAAAACTTGTAAAGAGTTCCTTCACTTACTTTACTGCATCTCTAATTGCGTAGCGCATAATTGTGCGCTTATTTTTTTAATGTACCATTAGTGCTTCGCAAAATGATAAAAAATGTTATTGGGATATTACGCAGCACGAGATAGAAATTTTAAACATATTGGCAGTAAATCGTTTAAGTGAAATGATAAGTTATTTAGCTTTGCCAATTTCAACAACTTAGATTTAAATAAGGCCAGCGAGTAAAAAAATGTTCTCAGATCTCTTAGCAAAGTATTCCAGATTTTTGAGACCCGAACCTTATACGATTTTCCAAAAGTTCTTAAAGGTCATAACTGAGCTACTTAAACAAGAGCGGCAAGCGTTTTTTTAAACATGAAAATTCTATTTCAAATACAATTTCAATAAAACAAACCGACATATCAACCTGTCAATGTAAATTTTCCATCTGGGTGGTGACTAATTCGTATTCTAAAGGGTTTTTTTTCGAATAAATTGTACGCAAGTGAGAAGTTTTGACATACAAAAAACGCTTGCCGCTCTTATTAAGGTAGCTTACTAAGTGTATAATAGGATAAATAATTGGAAAATTCCTTGTTGACCGAGGGAAATTAATATTTTCAACAGTATAATCAGGGTTAACATTTACAATGCATTTATAGGAAAATAATTAGCGTATGCCGATTCACATGATCCCGAATTCTCAAGCCGAAAACATAACGAATAATTCTGTTAAAAATATCCTTAAATTTCTCCAGCACATCATTACGTGCGCCTGAAAAGATTTTCAAACAGTATAGTTTATATATAGCATTAACACAGCCACAGCAACCCGTCTACTCGCAAAACACGGCAAGTAAAAATTAAGAGAAAACAGCCTAATTAAAAACGTTATTAATATGAGGAGAAAAATTTTACAAGTTATTTATAATCCTTCACAAATCATTATAAAATAAAGATCCAATATATGTTTTGGGGACTATTTAATCAGCCTGATTACGGTTGGCGTTGGCGTAAACGCCTGAGTCGTTTTTTGTAATAGATTAAAGTAGCACATAACCTGTGTTCTTTAATCTACTACAAAAAACGACTCAGGCGTATACGCAAACGCCAACCGTAATCAGTCTAAATATTTTTAATTTATAACGAAAACGTTTTTGGCGATTTTTAATTTTTTTTATCGTGGCAAAATTTTTTTTTTTTTTCAATTCCCTAAGATAATCCCTGCGAGGCTCTTGGCTTGTCTGCAGGATATAAACCAGAGTCTCTGGCGGGAATCGAACTCGCAAACACGGCGCTGATAGA
Organism: Pollenia griseotomentosa; assembly: GCA_963931875.1. NCBI lineage: Eukaryota > Metazoa > Arthropoda > Insecta > Diptera > Polleniidae > Pollenia > Pollenia griseotomentosa. Next base: position 233,632,142 of record OZ007560.1, on the reverse strand, counting down.
CTAGCTCACTACCAGTCTTCAATGAGACTGTAAAAAATAACGGTTGTAATATCCAGTAAAACAACTTTTATATTAAGTAATTGATATATAACAAATATCGGCTTCGCTAAGTTAAGCTTCTCTGCATATCTGGTCTTCGGCCGGGCGCAACGACGAATTTTTTTGTTACACCTCAGAGGAGAAAACCCTTACGCCGCACAGTGGTGTCATTTAAGTTTTTTTCGTTGAAAAAATCATAACTTTTGAACCAAATGAGGTGCCGACTAATGCCTAGTGTGAAAAATATTGAGCAACCTTAATTATTTCACATGAAAATTTTGACATGTATCAATGTTACCTATCATGCGAGTTTGTACAATTTTACATTTTTATTCCTGCAAAGTATGCGACATTGTTTTGCATATGTAAACAAACCCCACATGTATTTTACTAAAAATATTTTTTTTAAATTTTTTCGAAAAAAAAAATTCTTTTTTTTGGGGAATTTAGACGAGTTTTTGTCGAAAAACGCTTTTTCGAGTTTTTACTCTTTTTTGTTGTTAAAAGTAAAATTTTAGAGCTGTAAAAGAACGTATGGATACGTATTATGTATCAAAAGATCGGAAATCTTTAGTAGAACATTTTTTTGAAAACCTTAGAAAAATCGGTTCTAATACAAAAAAGGTTCTACCAAAATATAAATTTTAAAAAATACCTATATTCGGGAACCATACATCTTTCTGAGTCAAACTTATATTACAAAACTTGATTTAATGGTTAAAGTGTAGAATTGGAAAGTTCTTTTACTATATAAATATTTAAAATTTAAAATACGTTTGTTTGTTTCATATCCAAAAAACACAGTGGCAAATCTTTGATATGAAATGGCCTTATCATTTGATAGGAAACACAATTCTCAAGGCTTAGTCACATAGAATTTTTTTGTACTTTATGCGTCGCTTTTTTCCACTGACAACTAAGTTGATATACAGGTTTTCTTATGAGCTTTGCCGCATATCGTACGTTTTCGTGACCGCAAAGGACTAAAGTTGGACAACTTTTAACGTTCGTTGAGTTATTTGCCAGTTTGTTTTTGATTTGTTTAAAAAAAAACCTTTTTTAATGTTTAGTGTTATAAACAGTGTTCGAAAATAAACAATAAATATCGCTTCTTATGTCCGTTATTTCTACAAAAAAAATCTAGCTGTGCATAGAAATCTATGGTCTAAAAGCTGCCATATTTCAAAAGAGAACTGAAGGTAAAAACACGTAGGCCAAATAAATGTTAATATAGGTAAATATTACTTTTAGGTACGAACACTATCAGTTTTCTTTTTGTAGAAATTATGGACATTAGTGTTCGGTTCGGTAGATTTGTGGAAAACACAATCGCTAATAATTAAAAAAATAACGTTTCCCTGTTTGTCATCTTTGGAACAAATAAATAATACTGTTCTTATCCAACTCAGCAAAATTTTTTGTGTGTTAGTGAAAAAGTGTGAGTGTAAATGCTAGGTTATCAATGCAAAAATGAAACAATGCAGAACATTAAAATATAATAACAAAATAACATTCATTAAAATATAATGTTTGTCTACAGTATCACTACAATTGTTCTGTTTTCTACAAAGAACAGAACACTATATAATGTTCGGCTATTTCTTCAAAAAATTAACTAACGGTATTAAGTGTTCTGTTCGTCTACACAAACACTTAAACAAATAGATATCGTTGCTAGGTGTGTGAGCCGAACGCTAATAATGTTCTGTTTATTTTCGAACACTTAGTTTTTACGATTTTAGGCGTACTAAACTGTTTTTCGAGTGTAGCCTTTACATGGGGTATATGGTAAATTATGGACCGCCCTAAATGAAATTAAATAGTGTGATTTTTATTCCCTTAAAACTGTGCCGTACCAAAGTTTATTACAGTTATATCATTTGTAACGGGTTTAGGACTACTAAACCGTTTTTCTACAGTTCTCGAATAGGACAAACAAATTGGGAACCTATTTTTTTTTAATAATAAAGAATTGGATATGATGTAGTACTTACCCTAGATGGAAGCGAACTGACACCGAAGTAGTCCCTTGATAGGTCTTTGGTGGTAGAGACCGGTTCTAGTTCTAACACTTTCTATGAATAAGACCTATCACTTTTACATGGGGTTGTCATTGGAGGGGGTCAATTGACACCATTTAACCAGTCACAGGTCTATTCTCCATAAACGTACTTAGTGTCAGTTACTTAAATGTCTTAAAAAAAAAATATATTAAAAATTTTTAATTTCGTTTAAATGCATTTTTAATATTTATTTAGTTTTGTTTTTAATTTTATCATACTTATATTTAACATTATTTATCTATCAATTAATTACATTTATTGTTTATAGTTTTAAAATTTATGAAAAATATATTCAAAATATTCAGGGGTCTTCACATACTTAATTATGTATATTTGATTTAAGTATTTCATTCTTTAGCAAATTATATTAATAGTAATAGTCTATTGCTAAATAAGTTTATAAATATTTCTTTTTTATTGTTCCTTCACAATGTTAAAACGCATTTAGTTGGCATAGTCATCGATAAATGTATCGATAATATAGCGTTTTACCTCATTTATTGATGTACGCTTTTCTGAGCACTGATAGCGTTCTTGATGTTCGGGTAATATTAGCAGTTGCTGCAGTTCGCCCTAAGAAAAAATGAAAAAAACCAATGCGAATTGGAATATTAATTATTAAATTAAATTAAATTAAATTGTCATAAAACACCTAAAAATTTAAATAGCTTATCTGTGCATTCTTATCTATTCTACTTACATAAAAACCTTTGCCAATTTCAACATCCGCTGCTACCGGCAATGAAAATAAACGTTTTGAAACAACAAAACTGTTTGTCCAGGAACAATCAACATGAATTGATATAAAATCACCATTTTGTATGCTGTCAAATGCAAATAAATTGATTTAAATTCAAATTAAACAGCGTAATAAAAAAGGTTTTTTTTTTTTTTGCCATTAAAAGTTTTTGTGGCAACACAAAAAAGGTGGAATATTATTTTATAGTAATAAAAATGTAAATTTAAGTAGGTTTTATTTTATTTCTTTATTGTTGAATTAAATAATTTTATACAAATCTAAAAAGAACAATTTAAAATCCTTAATTCTGTTGTGCAAAATCCTTAATATCCCCTTAAAAAATTTGAATATTCAACAATAGGACTTGCTTTATTCGGGCATATTAAATCACTTCTAACAGTTAAAATGAAAACAAGTAAGAATGCTTTGATACCCTTTTCAAAGATTTAGGACCTTTTGGGAATCAACTTTAAACGGGATCTGGAAAAGTTATGAACCAATCTTCGTGGATAAGGTGGCAGTTTAGGCTATGAAGAAGGATCCTAAACTATTATCTTAACTTATGAAGTCCGCTTTGGATATCCTACTAAAATGGATGTAAGGCCTGGCCTGCCAAAACGGAACTGGTTCTTCTCACAAATAGATACAAAGTTCCCCAAGTTTCAGTGAGACCGCATTTATTTTCGGGGTAGCCCACTGAAACTATCTGATAATGCCAAATATCTTGGACTAATATTGCACAGCAAACTTAACTAGAAGATAAACACGATTTCCAGTACAACTAAGGCGGCAACTGAATTATATTGCTATTAAAGGGCCAATGGCCCAAACTGGGCAAACAACCCAAAGAATGTATACTGGTTAAACGAATGTGTCATTAAGCCTATTCTATTCTACGGTGCTGCTGTTTGGTGGTTGGCGCACAAGGGGAAAAATCATCAAACTGAGTTGGAACGTATAATGAGAATGGTTGAAATAATGATAACAGGTGCCATTTGAACCACCCCTTCTAAGCCATTGTTTACGATGTTAAACTGGTTACCACGGACACCTTGGCAAAAAAGTTAGCCGCGAGCACAGCGGTAAGATCAAGGGCCACTAAAGCATGGAGGAATTACAGCATTGACCATGCTAAAATTATGAATCAGATAAATTGGCAATTGAGCAAATCTTTGATCCTGGCTGAGCATTATGGATAACCAAGCACAATATGATAACCTACGAATTCCCGCGAATGCGATACAGATATTCCCTGTCTAGTCTTAAACGCTGTTTGGCGTTGGTTCTGGTATTTACTCTGAGCAGTTGAACTGGAGCGTTCCTCTAAGGCTGCCGGACCGTTGGCAATGGCATTAAGGCCTAGATAATGGCCCTGAGACACATCCGGTATAATGAGATATCTATCAGGTATATTCACATTTTTATCAAAAGTAAAGCTGCCATAAGATCCCTGAAGAATGTGTTTATCACTTCGAAAATTGTCCAAGAATGCCGGATGTCTCTGGAGGAGATTCAGTCAGCGAGACACTCAGTGGTATTCCTTAAATAAGTCCCTGGTGATAGTGGCATATATGACATCTGTATGGTTGACTCGTTGGCACATGCAGGCACCAGATTGAATTGGAACGATTGATATACTTGTTTTGCTCCGAGTAGTAAGCAGCGTATCGCTTATATGATATACGTGTTTTGCTACCGAGTAGTAAACTGTTTATCGCATACAAGTTTTATCTTATTGTTAAATAAAGGTGGCTTGATGAAACTACCTGTTGGAAAACCAGAAAAATCTGGCTCATTATAGATGAGGGAAGGACTCGTTCGGCTTTAAGGCTGTCCAGGCTTTACCTCAGCAACCTAATTGCAGTTATAGCTGGACACTAACCCATTGGAAGACATGCCCAAAGGCTGGGGCAACCGTACAATGACTTATGCAGATATTGTAGTGATAAAGAGGATGAAGAGTCGATGAAGCATCTTCTCTGTTATTGCTTGGCATTTGAATATGTAAGACTCAAACTGTTTGGTCGAAAAGCCCTTAGGGACAAAACTTGTCTCTCTGACACTGATTTGAATAGGATCCACTTCTTCATTGAAGCAACCGGGTGGCAGAGTGATAATTAAACAGCCGAGTAGCATTTAACCCTTGGGAGACGGTGAAACATGGTAAAACAACGGAAACTATTTGCTGGACCCACGTGAGCTGTGCTCGAATGGAAACTAACCAAGCCTATGAACCAATCTGCAAAAAAGGTTTTAGATATACAGAACTTGTATGAGTCAAATATCGTAACTGACTATAATTGATTTCTCAAGGGCTAAAGCGCATTAAAATTTTTCCGAAAGGGGACTTTATATGGAACCTCTTGTGGATTATTTATCAATCATCATTGAATTTAGCAGTATATTTGTTAGTCACATAACACAGAGATTTTGCTAAATTTTAGGATAATACCTTAATTCAAATACGATTATACCCATACCTCTTTCTGTATAACACTAAAAACTATAAGTCCTACACCCACCTCTGGGTACACAGATCGACTCAGGATCTTTGAATCGTCTAACTATGTCCATCCGTACGGCTAGCGGGATGTCGGCTGGGTGTCCATGTTAACCTTTTATGCAAAGTAGAGGTCGCAAATTAAAAGATATGGTACCTAAATTTCAATTGTCACCAAGTCAATTAAAGATAGTGAGAATCGGTCTATAATTTTGCATATCCCTGCATAAGCTTCATTCCAAAATTGAGTCTTTGTGTCCATGAGATATCTCATTATATTGGAAAAATAACCACCACTGAATCTAATTTGTAGCCATATAGCTTTACTTTTTTTTTTTTTTTAATTTAATTTAATTTAATTTATTTTATTTTAATACCTATCACAACAAGATATAAATCTTATAATTTACAGTGATAGTAAGTTACATGGCAATTAAACATATAAAAATTGAATTATTAAATTAAGTTATACAATGCGTTCAATAAAATAAATAAATAATAAATAAAAACAATTAATAATTAAATGGGTACAGATATATTTAAGCTATATTAAAGATTTTTAGAATACTTTAATAATTCCTTCTTAAAGGCCAAAGTGTTGCTTAGTGTTTGAAGACGTGATGGTAACTTGTTCCAGAGACTAATTGTGTAGTTAAAAAATTGTCTCGAAGAGATAAGACATCTATATTTTTGAGAAATCAAATTTTTACCGCGTGGAGATTTTGCAAAAATAATTCTCCTAAATAAATATTCGGGCTCCTGTATATATATTATCTTATGCATCATGAGGAGGCTTTTAAATTTTAGTAGATTTTTAAAGCTCATGTCATAAAGCTGAAAGGAGTACGACGAAATACTATCAGTTCTCCTACGGTTAAATACATATCTAGCTATATTATTATAGGTTACCTCAAGTCTATGAAAATCGGAGGTGTCGCAATTGGCAAATATTTCACATCCATATAGTAAAACCGGTATTAGATAAGATTTAGCTAGTAACAATCTTATATTAAGTGGAGTGAAAGATTGAATAGCCCATAAGTTCCTAAGCATTCCGTGTACTTTTCCTGCAATAATACAGATATGGTTGGACCAAGAAAGTTCAGAATTAAACGTAATTCCTAAATTTGATGACGATGGCACAAAATCGATTTTATCGTTGTTGATTAATAATGAAGCATTGGATATGAAAATGCATTTAGATTTCGATGGATTTATGCACAAACCATTCATGCACGCCCAGTGATGAACTTTATTAAGATCTTGGTTTATGAGATGAATACAAGAACTTACACTGTCTATTTTGGTACTTAAGTACAATTGTACATCATCAGCATACATTTGTATTCCACAATGGGTTAATACATCTGGCAGATCATTTATATACAACGAAAACAGAAGGGGACCCAAAACAGAACCCTGCGGAACCCCTCTGTTAACTTCAAGGCAATTTGACATTAAGCCATTCAGGAAAACGGTTTGCTTACGATTAAGCAGATACGAAAAAATCAGTTTACTAGCTGTAGGGGAAAAATTGAAGAACTTTTGGAGCTTAGATAATAAGATCTGATGCTCAACAGTGTCAAAAGCCTTACTATGATCTAAGAGTACAAGAAAAGAGACCATGTCATTGTCCAGTTTAGACCTAAGTTCTTCCACCACGTCAATTAGAACAGTAATACAGCTCATTCCATGTCTAAAACCAGATTGATAATCAGTTAATAGCTTTTGTTTACTCAGATATTCACAAATTTGACTTTTTATGATATTTTTCAAAGCTTTTGACAGGAATGGAAGTATTGCAATGGGTCTGAAGTCATTGTTATTCTTGGAAATTGGAATAATTTTGGCTTTTTTCCACGTATCAGGAAAAACTGACTTAGTTAATATAGAATTAAACAAATATGTCAAAAACGGCAGGAGTTTATGAACAACAAGCTTAAAAAATCTAGGATTTATGCCATCTAGACCCTCAGCATTTGATTTAATGCCAAATACACTTTTCTGAACTTCCGCTTGATCAACACATCTGAAGCAAAAACTGTGTTCAAATGGCACGATGTTTAATTGAGCATACTTATTTACTGTTTGTCTTTTAACTGGGACATTGACAAATTTGTTGTTTAATTCGTTTACGTCCACATTTAAAACAGAAGTAGTGTTTCTACTCTTTCCAATACCTATTTCACGAATATTTTTCCACTTTTCTTTGCTTCCTAAGGCCGATGAAAATTTCGATCCATAATACGTAGACTTCGCAGTAGTTATGCTTTTAACGACATCTTTTCTTGCAGATTTAAAGATCGCATATAATTCTGGGGTTTTAAATTTTTTCCAACGACTGTAAGCTATGTCCCGAGCATTTATTAAGGGTTTTATGGTTGAACTAAACCACAGGGGCTGTTTAGATTTTACAGTTTTAGTTTTTACCGGCACAAATTCATTATATAAGTCAGTAACATTATTTTGAAAGAAAGCGGTTTGATCATTCACGTCTTCGATGGTATAGATGAGATGCCATCCTATAAGGTCAATACGCTGGTTTAAACTATTATAATTAATGTTCTTAAAATCCCGGTAACTATAACAAACATCTTCAGTTTGGGTAAGGGCATCATATATAATGAAAATAAGGTCGTGCCTTGAAAAGACTGCGGCAGATACTTGATCATACAACAATATTTTCCTTCTGTTGTTTACGAAGAAAACGTCAAGCAAGCTATTTGCACCATTTGGATAATGTGTGGGAACAACACTGTTCACTGGCAGAAGCCCAAGTGCTTGCATATCAACAGATAACGAATTGTCATTAAGTAAATTGCTGTTTAGATCGCCAGCAATAATAACATCATTGTAAAATAATGATAACGATTCAATTTCCGTCATTAGGTTTGTAATATCTATGCTAACATGTGGTCGATAAATACAAGCCAAAAGAATTTTTTTCCCGTCCCCCATTACTAATTCCAGAAAAATATATTCAATTTGACTAGAGTAATTGGATTTAAGTTTTACACTAGCGTTTATATCATGCCTGACATATATTGCCACACCTCCAGCATGAGTCAATCTATCAGCTCGAAATAATCTAAAGCCTGGCAAGTTAAAAATGGAGTCAATTATTTCAGAGTCAAACCAAGTTTCAGACACACAGATAACATCCACAGCAGATGCCATGAAAATGTAGCGAAATTCTTCAATCTTTTTTTTTAAACTTTGTGCGTTAATATGAGCTATTTTAAGTCCGGTTTTCTGTTTGGAAAGAATTCTAACCATAGCAAAAGTATTGTCTCTGGAACCGTATCTTGTATCAGTAATCATTTATTATAATTTTTAAAGCAACAACCTTTAGAAAGGAATTAAAAACATTCCAAATGTATATACGTATATAATGATTAACATAATAGTAATAAAAAAGTATTGAAGAAAACATAAAAACACGGTTTATCAAAGTGTAATAATAAGTTATGTAGAAATTAAATATATTAAAAACTATAAGCAACAGTAATGTTTTAAGGGCAATCAAAGCTGTTAGAAAAACTGGTTAAGCTGATCTGGCATCTCTATGGGAAGTGGATTTTCCCCATCATGTTTTTTAACATGCACTATACCACGTACAGTATAAGCAGCTATCAGTTCATTATCTTTTTTTAATTTAAGGGCTGTTTTTAAAATTTCATAATTATGCGGAGTAAGGTTTTCATTTATGTAAAAAGGTTGATCGCTTTGAAAACCAGCGTGATTTAGACGAAGAGGTGTTTTATATTTACGGCGAAAAGCCGATACCGTCTTTATCAGGTAGTTTTTCTCATATGGCGAATTTAATTTCACTACAATTGGGGGATCAGCTACATTTCGAATGTTTTTAAAATGTTTTACTCGGAAAATTGATTTGATTACGGGAGTATTAATGCATAAGGATTCGCAGACAGTTCCAAAAATTCGTTCGAGATCTTCACTATCGTTGTATGGAATACCAGTAATACGCAGGTCAGATGCAACCACAGAGTTTTCTTGTTTTAAAATTATTTTATTCAAATGATTAACGTCTGCTTTCAGCTGTGCAATTTCTGTATTTGCAATGTTTATCTGTTTTATTTCTTTTTTTAGAACTATAATTTCGTTCGTCGCTGTTTCTAATTTTGAAACGCGCTCATTTAAATCAGTTATGTCTTCTTTAAGTTCACAAAATTTATTATTTATCTCATTTAAAAGTCGGGTTTCAACTTCTTTAACCGAAGAGTTTATTTTATCCGCTAAGCGATTTTCACCTTCTCTTAATAGAGTAGTTAACTGCGAGAGTTGATTATTAAAATTGTCAGTTTGTTTACTTAATTTTTTCTCCAATAATTGAGAGATACGAGTGTATAATTCAGGGTCATACAAAAGACTCATGTCTTGATTACTTAAATCAGCATCAATAGCCGACCTCTTATTGGTTTGACGCGTTCTTTTCATTTTTGTTTTTATAATATTATATTTGTTTTATTTTTAATAAAAGAATTGTATGTATACAAGTTATTAATGCGTTGTGTCACAAGAAAGAAACAGGTTCTGTTTAAACAAGAGCGAAAATTTTTGTATTTTGTGTAAAATTTCTGTTGTTCTTATTAAATTTTATTGTAGTTTAAGAGCCACTATTGATATCTTCTATCTTCTATCTTCTATATATATAAAAATGAAAAATGTTTGTATGTTTGTTTGTTTGTTTGTTTGTTTGTTTGTTTGTTTGTTTGTTTGTTTGTTTGTTTGTTTGTTTGTTGGCTTATAGACTCCTAAACTACTGAACCGATTTTCCTGAAATTTTTACAGATACATCACGTGAGCCCTAAAAATAAAATAGGCTACTTATTTTTTCGATAGGGGCAGGGGAATTGGTATCCCCCATAGGATGCCAATATTAATTATCGCATATATTAAGATCCGCTGCACGCATTATGCAGAACTTTTGGTAGTAAGATCTTCTGAGCCCCAAAATTAAAATAAAATAGCAGCGGGGGAAGTGGAATCCCCCATAGGACGCCAATGTTTAACATCGCATATCTAAAGAACTGTAATAGTGAGAATGTTCAAACTTTCTAGAAGTCACTCTTATGGTATACAACACTTTTGAAAATAACAATAAAGAGGGTAGGCGCAGGGGGGGAAATACCTCCCATAGGATGCATATATTAAATATCGCTCAACTGAAGAATCATTAAAGGGAGAGTCTTCAAAAGTGGTTAAAGCTATAATTATAGTAAACTATAAATTTCAATATACAAATGGGCGGGGTAGACGGGGGAGGAGCAGTACCCCTCATAGATAGAAATATAATTAAGAGCCGCTGCACGCATTTTGTTGAACTTTTGGTAGTAGGATCTTCAGAGCCCCAAAATTGAAATAAAATAGCAGCGGGGGAAGTGGTACCCACCATAGGACGCCAATGGTTAATATCGCATATCTTAAGAACTTTTATAGTGAGAATGTTCAAACTTTGCAGAAGTCTCTCTTATGGTATACAACACTTTTGAAAATAAAAATAAAGCGGGAAGGCGCAGGGGGGAAATACCTTCCATAGGATGCATAAATTAAATATCGCTCAACAGAAGAACTATTAAAGGGAGAGTCTTCAAACATGGTTACAGCTACTACTATGGTAAACTATAAATTTCAATATAAAAATGGGCGGGGTAGACAGAGGAGGAGCAGTACCCCTCATAGATAGCAATATTAATAAGAGCCGCTGCAAGCAATTTGTTGAACTTTTGGTAGTAGGATGTTCTGAGCCCCAAAATTTAAACACAATAGCAGCGGGGGAAGTGTTACCCCCCATAGGACGCTAATGTTTAATATCGGATATCTTAAAAACTATTAAAGTTAGAATGTTCAAACTTTGTAGAAGTCACACTTATGGTATACTACACTTTTGAAAATAAAAATATAGCGAGTAGGTGCATAGGGGAAACACCTCCCATAGGATGCATGTATTAAATATCGCTCAACTTAAGAACTATTAAAGGGAGAGTCTTCAATCGTGGTTAAAGCTACTATTATAGTAAACTGTAAATTTCAATATAGAAATGGACAGAGGAGGAGCAGTACCCCTCATAGATAGAAATATAATTTAGAGCCGCTGCACTCTTTTTATTAACCTTTTTGTAGTATGATCTTCTGAACCCCAAAATTGAAATAAAATAGCAGCGGGGAAATATTACCCCCCGTAGGACGCCAATGTTTAATATCACATATCTTAAGAACTGTTATAGTGAGAATGTTCAAACTTTGTGGAAGTCACTCTTATGGTATACTACACTTTTGAAAATAAAAATAAAGCGAGTAGGTGCATAGGGGAAACACCTCCCATAGGATGCATGTATTAAATATCGCTCAACTTAAGAACTATTAAAGGGAGAGTCTTCAATCGTGGTTAAAGCTACTATTATAGTAAACTGTAAATTTCAATATAATTTTTACATTTTTACAAAAGCATCCAAAAATAAAATAAACCACTTTTTTTGTCGATACAGGCAGAGAAGCAGTACCGCCATATGACATATGACAAATATTGAATCAAATTTATAATTTAGTCAAGTGACTGATTTATCATTGCGCAGCCAAAACTGCTAAAGGCTGTACGCAAAAAAGTGGAAGTAAAATAGTTTAAAACCTGTACATATTGTATCCCACATAACGTTTACAGTTATTTTAATAGAATTTAAATTTGAACGGATTTATGCTTATTACGGTTTAAATCGATAATCATATATCAATGGCGGTAATCTATCTATATATATAAAAATGAAAAATGTTTGTATGTGTGTTTGTTTGTTTGTTTGTTTGTTTGTTGGCTTATAGACTCCTAAACTACTGAACCGATTTTCCTGAAATTTTTACAGATACATCACGTGAGCCCTAAAAATACAATAGGCTTCTTATTTTTTCGATAGGGGCAGGGGAATTGGTATCCCCCATAGGATACCAATATTAATTATCGCATATATTAAGATCCGCTGCACGCATTATGCAGAACTTTTGGTAGTAAGATCTTCTGAGCCCCAAAATTAAAAAAAAATAGCAGCGGGGGAAGTGCAATCCCCCATAGGACGCCAATGTTTAACATCGCATATATAAAGAACTGTAATAGTGAGAATGTTCAAACTTTCTAGAAGTCACTCTTATGGTATACAACACTTTTGAAAATAACAATAAAGCGGTTAGGCGCAGGGGGGGAAATACCTCCCATAGGATGCATATATTAAATATCGCTCAACTGAATAATTATTAAAGGGAGAGTCTTCAAAAGTGGTTAAAGCTATTATTATAGTAAACTATAAATTTCAATATACAAATGGGCGGGGTAGACGGGGGAGGAGCAGTACCCCTCATAGATAGCAATACATATTAATAAGAGCCGCTGCAAGCAATTTGTTGAACTTTTGGTAGTAGGATGTTCTGAGCCCCAAAATTTAAACACAATAACAGCGGGGGAAGTGTTACCCCCCATAGGACGCCAATGTTTAATATCGGATATCTTAAAAACTATTAAAGTTAGAATGTTCAAACTTTGTAGAAGTCACACTTATGGTATACTACACTTTTGAAAATAAAAATAAAGCGGGAAGGCGCAGGGGGAAAATACCTCCCATAGGATGCATATATTAAATATCGCTCAACTGAAGAATTATTAAAGGGAGAGTCTTCAAAAGTGGTTAAAGCTATTATTATAGTAAACTATAAATTTCAATATACAAATGGGCGGGGTAGACGGGGGAGGAGCAGTACCCCTCATAGATAGCAATATTAATAAGAGCCGCTGCAAGCAATTTGTTGAACTTTTGGTAGTAGGATGTTCTGAGCCCCAAAATTTAAACACAATAACAGCGGGGGAAGTGTTACCCCCCATAGGACGCCAATGTTTAATATCGGATATCTTAAAAACTATTAAAGTTAGAATGTTCAAACTTTGTAGAAGTCACACTTATGGTATACTACACTTTTGAAAATAAAAATAAAGCGGGAAGGCGCAGGGGGAAAATACCTCCCATAGGATGCATATATTAAATATCGCTCAACTGAAGAATTATTAAAGGGAGAGTCTTCAAAAGTGGTTAAAGCTATTATTATAGTAAACTATAAATTTCAATATACAAATGGGCGGGGTAGACGGGGGAGGAGCAGTACCCCTAAAAGATAGCAATATTAATAAGAGCCGCTGCAAGCAATTTGTTGAACTTTTGGTAGTAGGATGTTCTGAGCCCCAAAATTGAAATAAAATAGCAGCGCGGAAATGTTACTCCCCATAGGACGCCAATGTTTAATATCACATATCTTAAGAACTGTTATAGTAAGAATGTTCAAACTTAGTAGAAGTCACTGCTATTGTATACTACACTTTTGAAAATAAAAATAAAGCGGGAAGGCGCAGGGGGGAAAACCTTCCATGGGATGCATATATTAAATATCTCTCAACTGAAGAAGTGGTTTAAGCAGTGTAGCGAAGCGCACCGGGTTAAGCTAGTTAATGTTATAAAGAGAACAATCAATTGTTTGTTTTGCTTATTATTCTTCTGGTTTTTGTTTTTAAAAAGTTTGTTATATTGTTGTTTTATATTTTTGTGTGTTTTGTTGTGTTTAGAATTTCAGTTTGTTACAAAATTATTTCAAATAAATTAAAAATTGTAATGTTGTTTTATTGTTTTCATATAGAATTAAGTATATACTTATTATTGTTTATTGGTATTCAATTGATATTTAATTAGTAAAACGTTTATAAACTACGATATTATTTTAGATGATTTTTTTTAGAGCAAATTAAAATACGTCTGAACTCTCTGAACTCTCTTTTACTCTCTTCCACTCTCTTTTACTCTCTTTTAAAACCTTTTTTTAATTTATGAACTTTCTTTTTCCACTTTCATAGACATTTTTGATACGGTCCGATTTTGGATGTAATATTTTGTAAGATATCCTTTTCATTTTGAAACCCTAAACAAATTAAAAATTTTAAAATTTTAAGTTCTAAAAAAATTGGCATTTTAGTTTATACTATGATCAAGAGCATGTCAGATTCGGGGAAAGCGAAACAGCAATATATCGCTGGTTCAATATTACAAGGCTGTGTGTAACATTTTTCTTCGATTTCAGCTAGTAAAGTTTTTGGGTTGTATGGGACAATCTACAACTTTTTGTGTTGCTCAAGAGACGCTAGCACGTCCTTGGGCACCTTGAACAACAGTGTTTCATAGTTGTATGTTACATGTGATCAAAAATTCACAGAAAAAATTTTCACCAATTTTTTTATTTTTCAGTTGAACAATTAATCAAAAATTAAACCAGTTTTATTTTTTCACCAACTTTAATTTTAAAGAAACATGAGATACATTTATAATTTTTATTCTAGACTGAACACGGGCTCAAACTCGGTTCGAATAAACATGTTTTAAGAATAACCACATTCTCATCATCAGAATTCTTTTCAGTTCTTGCGCCACTGTGGCGGCTGGCAGTTTTAAGTCAGATATCAATATTTTAACAATTGGTATTGATGAATCGAAATTTGCTCTAATTGATTATTTATTTTAAATTTATTACATGTTTCTTTCTGACTTCTGTTTTTTCTTACTTTTGTCAAGACTTTGTATTAAAAACCAAAGCATTCTCGCAAAACATCTTAAGTCAAATTTAAAAATTTTAAAACTAATTTTGTTTACGTTTTTAAAATTTTGTATTTTATATGAATTTTTTTTTAATTTTGGTTTATTTTATTATTTAATAAAAATGATTTTTTCGCCGAGTTTTATTTAAAATTTTTTTGCTATCTTATCTCGACTTAAGATGTTTTGTCAAAATGACACAGATTTGTTTTTTGTTTCCTTTTAGTTTTTACCTGGACCCTTCTTTGTACAACTTATATGAATTTTTCCATCAGATTTAATACTTGTTAATAGGGAATAGAATTTATGCCTGCATTACCATAGAAGGAGGGGTATTATACATTTGTGGTGATGTGTGAACCCAAAAAATTTTAGTATACCGATCGACTCAAAATTAAATTTAATTGAACATAAGTCCCGTACGAACCCCTCCACTAATTCAATTAAATACGAACAAATCTTGTATAGATGTTAATAGCCGGATAAAAGGTACAAAAAGCTCTTTTATAAATCTTAAACTCATAACGAAATTTCGATTTTAAAAAGGGTATACCGTTGAAGATGTTTCTATAAATACTGTGGTGTAGAGTATTATATGGTCAGCTTTGACCAACTACATACTTTAAAGACTACTTAAGTCGACTTCAATTCAGATGTACACTTAGTTTTTTTTGAATTATATACACCAATTTAGTTTTTATGAAAAAACCAATTTGTCTCCAATAGAAAAGAGCTAAAAACCTATTACCAATAACTGCCACTTTCTTTAATGGCACTTAACTTAAACTGACGTTTTCTTAAATTAAATTTCAATACTCATTTAGATTTTGGTAAATGTACTTACTTAACTCACAAATAAAATACAATAAACATGCACAAATAGAAAAACCTCAATTCAAACCAAAATTTTAAAATAATATTTAATACTAAATATTGGTACGACAGACAACACACTTACCTTATAGCCACTTGATGCCAATGGTAATCGTATAAATTAAATTTAATGGGAAGCATTTCGGTAGCTTTATCTCGTTCTAAATACAAACGTAAGCCATCTTTGCAGGATTCCAAATAGAGATTGTGTGTGGAATTGCGTATGGAAAATATTGTCGCTGTTGTACAAGAATCATTCTGTTGTTATGGCACAATTGCCAAAGGCAACCAAATACACAGGCACCGAGATATGCACAGCAAAACGTAATAGAAATGGAAATAAAATAGATAAAAAAACAAAAACAAAATATGAAATATTTAGAAAATAAAAGGCAAAACTGGGAGATGAAGGTTTATTAAAAAGGATTAAAGTTTTTTTTTTTTTTGTTGTTGCAAAGTAATAAAATTTGTGCTTTAAATTTAAATATTAAAATAGTATGGTTTGTCGTCCCAATGGGAATTGCAAACAACATAACACGAATTTAAATAATTATTTTTATTATTTTTTTTTTTTTATTAAGGGAAAAATGCAAATCCTTTTTAACTTTGTTTGTGGCTTTAAAAGTTTTCATGGCATTTCAAATGGAATTTCTGCACAATTTACTACTAAAATCGTCCAACTCTCCCGCATACCCACCTTAACTCTTAAAGTCAACATTATAGTAAAATTTAATGAATTGTGCCAGTTTTGTACGTAGCCCATGTTAATGGGCGTTGTGAGTATATTGTTATTTTGTGTATTCGTTTCTGTTCCATCAAATTCACTATTTATGGTGGATGAAGATAATGACGTCGACGACGAGCCAGTCGCAGAAACACTTATTGTTGAGTATGATGACGAGGACGATGCTGCTGCTGGTATTGTATTTAAGTCCATCAGTATTGCTTGTGTGGAGGCAGTATTTGCTTCATCAGTTGTGGGATATTTTCGATAAAATTTTAATAAGTCATTTATGTCATCTGAAATAAGTGGTACGAAAAAAAAGATAAAAGTACATTAAGTACATTAAAAATAATTGCATTGGGGTTTGCTATAATGCAAATGTTATGAGTCAATATTTTTATTTCCAATTGTGAACAAACTTAAAAGGAATTCGCTAGAAAGTACCAGGTAAATAAAAATAAATAAAACAAGTACGAAAGTATAGTTCAGTGAGCCGGAGACTGTGTCAGACAGGAGGTATTGTCAGTTATATATAAACTTACGTTAAATGTAGAATATTTCAATTAACCTCCACCACCAAAAATACAGGGTTATACTGATTTTACAATACCATTTGAAACACATTCAAGTTATCATTTAAAACTTTATAAAGTACATATATAGATTATGGATCCTATATTCGTTTTCTCAATGTATCGATAAACTGTCTGTTACAAAATCTCGACATAAATTTATTAAATCTATAAACTGTCCGCTAAAGATTATGGTTTTGTCAATAAACCAACAAAAACATTATTTTCAGTTGGCAATACCTCTAAAAATAGATGTAAAAGTTGGGAGTCAATCAGTGATGCCAATTTAGTAATTTTCTAGCAAAATTTAACCAATTTTTATCCCGTTTACTCAGAAGAAAATCAATTTAACTATTTGCCATTTTTTAGCCGTTTTTATTTTAATTTAGCTATTTTTTTACCAATTAACCCAATTTTAACATAAATTAAATTTTTTTGCGATTTTTCATTAAAAATATAAACTTGCAACAAAGGAACACTTATTTATTAGATTTTTATTCAATGAAATTTCTGTTTCAAGAATACTAACGCAATGGGATAAACTGAACCTGCATTTTGGCATATGCCAAAAAGTACTTCACTACGATGAAATTACAATGAATGTTTAAATGAAGTTATTTGAAAATATGTATACGTGATTGAATTTTTTTATGTATGAATTTTTTGTGAACTTTTATGAATGAAGTAAGAAGTTATAAGGAATTTTATTCAAAGTGAAAATTATTGTTTTGTGCGGCATACGCTACTTTTGTTTTTTAAAAAGTAGCTTTTTGTGCTGCATACATATACTTAATGCTGTGTTTTAAGTTGTTTTCATTTTATTTTGCTTTTGCTTAACCAATTTTTGTTCTTACGGCAATAAAACAAAGCAAGAGTGAAATTTATTTTGAACGTTTTTGTATAAGGAATTTGCTGTGGTCGCCTAACATTGGCGCGTAAAGCAAACTTTAAAATAGCTGATAGAGAGCAAAATTAATGCTTGATATCTCAGAAACCATAAAAGTTCGTGTTTTTTGATTCAATATTTATTCAATATACATACCCCATACCAAACTATTTTTTTTTCAAATCAATAATGAGCTGACGAAATGTCAAACTTTGCACGTGGTGCAAGTAGTAAACAAAACATTTCAAAGCCATGATAATGATCCAACTCGCTTACTGAAAGAGGTTTGCTTATAAACTTTTTTTTTTTAAAAGAAAAAAAGTTCTTGAGGACAATGTTGATGTTTCATATGCGAATTTTAATGATTTTATTACATACTCATGTAGCCTTACTACACACGACTTTAATAAAAAGTACATATACATATACTTATGTATTTTTATGTACCATTTTTTTGTTTGTCTCTTGCGTACCTGAAGAAAAATTATTTTACTAATTTCTCTGATTCATTATTTTACTTTCTCTTCTTGATTTGTTGTAACCCAGCGGTAAATATTGAAAAGACCGCAAGTGGCTCCCCTTTTTGAAGGCCTCTATAAGATTCGCTTCGTATGGTATCCTACATTCAGCAGTATGCCTTCTAAAATGTATGAATTTCTTTTAAAAGTCCTTCCAAAAAATTCAGTACACATATGCTACTCCCAGGCTTAAAAATGAAGAAAGGAAGTGGTTCAATTTGGTTTTTTTTTTAAGTGACCTTCCTAACTCCCTTCTTTGGGAGGGGAACGAAGTTGTTATTACGGAGAGTGTGGGAGGGCTTTCTATTAGGCCTCTTTACTCATTCTTGTTACCGCTGGGAAGAAATAAGATATGAATAACCTTCTTATTTTTGGTTAAATACCAGGGACCGTAACGGTTATAAGTGATATCAAAAAAGTTATTTTTTAACAGTTATTTTAAGAATTAAAAAAAAACTCCATCTTTAACAGTTATTTTTCAACGTAAAAATAAAAGGTCGAATAAACTCTTAAAAATGGAGTTTTATTTTGCCATCAATAAATAAAACTCATTTAGGAGTTTTATTTTTTCTGTCTAAAATAAAACTCATTTTTGGAGTTTTATTTTTTCCGTCTAAAATAAAACTCATTTTAGGAGTTTTTTTTCCCGTCTGAAGTAAAACTCATTTTAGGAGTTTTATTTTTTCCGTCTAAAATAAAAATCATTTTAGGAGTTTTATTTTTTCCGTCAAAAAATAAAACTCGTTTTATTTAGACGGAAAAAATAAAACTCCTCAGATAAGTTTTATTTTAGACGTAAAAATAGAACTCCTAAAATGAGTTTTATTTTTGATGGAAAAAATAAAACTCCTAAAATGAGTTTTATTTTTGACGAAACACATAAAACTCTTTTTTTTAAGATCACTACAGATTCTGAAAATGCTCGTCAGTTCGAATCTATTGGTATATTACACTATAAGTCTCCGTTGGCGCTAACATGAAGAGTTTTTATGTTAAAATTTTCCGGATAGCTGTTATTTACGGTCCCTGTTAAATACACATGATTTTTGCATTCGATTTTTTGTCTACATTCATCCATTATTGGTGAAGTAACTCTGGCAACACTGGAGTCAACGATTGAATTAATGTTATATTTATTTAACTTTTTTTATAACACAGAAAAAATTATTAGTAGTTTTTTATCAATTAAAAAAATTATTTAAAATTTTTAAATTTAATTAATGTGATAATTGAATCAATTGTTTTTCTTTTTTTTTTTTTTTTTTGTTGAGAGAAAATTAAAAACATAATTTTGATTTAATTAACATTTTAATAGTTTTGAAATAAATTTTGAATTAAAATAATAATTAAAGAACATAAAATTATTTCGTTTAAAATAAAATAATTTAAACTTGTGAAATTGTTGTTGGAAATTGTCAAAATCAATGAACACATTGTTTGAAACGGCAAAGTTTTTTAATCATTTTTTCAATTAAAATTTAAAATAAAATTTCAATTTATTGAAAAAATTATATTCAAAATATTATATATTTACAATTTTTAGTAATCTATATAATTATTTTGGTAATAGGTGCAAAATCAACAAATGGGTTGCTTGATTCTATGAATTTGGTAAAAATTTGGTGATAAGAGACAATTTTTAATTTTTTCTGTGTATCTGAATGTGTCAAACCATATTGAATTTAGGGAATGTTTTTGTTAAATTTTATGGAACTGGGATTTGCTTGCGAAACTCAGCACACGTACCGTATAGAATCAGATATTTTTTAATATCTTTTTTATAACTGAGAGGCTTTTCGTTAATTTGATAGAAGCTTAGGCTAGGTACTAAACTCCTCTAACTCAATTCAATTCTTGTGTTTTTCAATGAGTGGCTCAAAAATTTCAACGCAGCAATAAATAGCTTTTTTGTTTTTTAATAAAAACATATTTAAAAAAAAAAATACTCCTTTACGTCTAGTTGCTATAGTAGACATGCAGACTGTAAAACCTCATCAAATAATCATTAGAAGTTATTGCAATACATTTTGTTTAAAGTGTCGTTTACAAAAACTAGTACAAACAAAAAAAAAAAAAAAACTAAAAAGTTATCGCCAAAAAAAGTATGCTAAAACAACAACAAAATAAAATATATAACTTGAAGCACTTACCACTGCACTCAAAACTGTTGCAATTCCGTTGCTCAATGTTGTAGCCCTCACAGAACATGGTTGAAAATAATTTTGCTGATTTATGTTTTTTATGTTTAACTTTCAATTGCTGTTGTTGTTGCTGCATTTTTTTTAATTTCTTAGTGTCCTTTTTGTCCTTTAGAGAGGATGAGGCTGCCGCAGATGATGGTGTGTTAAATGATTTTTCATTGTTTATTTTTAAAGTTTTTGCAGCTTCAACTGTCCCTGATACTGATGACGTTCTTTCGCTAAATGTATCATTGAAATGACCCTCAAATATGCGCATTACTTCGGGCTCCTCTGTTGTAGAATTATCAGCTCTAATCGTTGTTTGTGCTGTTGTTGTAACGAAATGCAACATGTTGCCTAATATTAAAGTATCCGTTGTAAGCAACACATCGTCGCTGCTATAAGGACGATGATTAACATCCGTTGCTGAAGTTGTAATAGTTTTAACCACTTCCTTCTTTTTGCCAATATTCTCATTTACTTTGTTGTCCAAACCCTCATTATAACTCCTACTAGCAGTTGCCTCATCTACTGCTTTTGGTTGTTCACTTATTTCATCGTCAACAATCATTGTGTCATTATCATCCTCTTCCTCTGCTTCAACTTCCACCACGACATCAGCATCAATATCTATGTCTACATCGACACTATCGTCATCCTCGTCGTCGTCATGATTAAAATTCATGTTCAAATTAACCATTGGATTATCCAGCAGGCATCGACGAAAACGTTGTTGCACACCTTTGCCACAAGCCACACTGCACACGGTGAAATCACTCCAATCGTCCCATCCTGCAGGTTGTTGAAAACAAAAAAAAAAAACAAAAATATATAACAAAATCTATAGTTAATTTAGTTTCAATGTAGTTTTATTGCCAAATAATTTTTTATTTTATTTTTTTTTTTTTTTTACATGAAAATGCTTTCAGCCAGTTTTGTACATTTTATTGAATATATTAATTACTTTAGAGTTTTAGAGCTTGAGCAGCTGTTTAATTTCTTTTTAATTGCTAAAAATAATCATTTGAATTTTAAAAATCATAAGATTTAAACAAAAGTATGGGATAAAATCACGAGCAGCAATAAAATACTATAAAAATCATTTTAAATACATCCTTTTATGAAACAATTCTATAATACCCAGCTGGGCTTCATATTCGGGGAAAAAAATCCCGAAAGAGCATGCGAAAATTCTTAAAGCTAGAGTTTTTGGAAAGGTTTTTAACTAAAGAAAATTTCTTTGAATCGATTTAACAATGTCCACCCGTCCTTGTTGAATTTGTGCATAAAATACAGGTCGCAATTTAAGAGGTAATTTGAATTTGAATTGTCATAAGGGCGAAGCCTAGCTCTATAATTTACTTAGTCCCAATTTCCACAATGCAAGTCTTATTAATAAACTTATCACATTTTCTTCTTTGAATCAGCTTCGGTGTTTCCACGAGTCAAGTCTTATTATTTATCTGTTATTCCATTTGTATGAATGTATATGTGAGTTTTGACATTTCGCTTAAAACATATTTCTTATTAAAATATATTTAAATTCAAATTCGTGTTAATTTTTAATATTTATGAAATATGTATGTATATTTCTTTTGTTTTGTTAAAATAAAAAATATTCAAAAAATTTTACACACAAAAAATCACACACGCTACGAAATTAACTTTGTACAACGAAATTAAATATGAAAGATAATTGTCAAAATAGACCTGCTGAAAATTACGAATGAGAAAACAAAGCGCATATGACGAGTACAGCAAGCTGAGTACTCGTTTCTTTTCCCCTCGTCACTCTCGCCTACAAAGTAGCAAGCTGATCAATAAGACTTGCATTGTGGAAATTGGGACTTAGCAACCATACAAGCTTTTGTCCGAAATAGAGACCTTGTGCCTATGAACTATCTTTTATGTTGGTACTAAGATAAAATTTGTGAAGTAACCTAATTCATCTTACCAAAATTATTTAATATCCGTCCATTTTCCACTACCGAAAATAGCTTTTAATACCATAATTTTCTTTTACAATAGCTAATATTAAATGGAAAAAATACTTAAAGACGAAAAAAACTCAGAAAGATATCTAAATAATATTGGGCACAAGGAACTTTTATTTTAACCGTCACCTCATAACATTTTTTATTTTTGCCGGTTTCATGATCAGCCATGAGTCCCAAATGGTGTACACTCACGAAAAGCTGTCTGTAAATTCTGTAGAGTGGAGTATAATATGGAAGGGCTTGCCTGACAATACTACTTTCTTACTTGTTTTTTTCATTGCGCTTGTAGAAACATCCTTATTTATCCAACAGAGTCCATACAAGATATGTTAGAGTACTTTGATTAGGAAATCTTCTCGCTGTTTGTATAGGGTTAAATTAATTTTCCGAAGACTCTCGTTATATTATGCGGCAGCTTACTACAAAATTTGATCGGAAATAGTCTGGAAAATTTTCTATTTCAGTTGAACAAATAGTTTAGATTTCAGCAAAAATTCATAAGTAGAAATTACCTCAATATTAAAATATAAAATATCTCGGTATATATCTTGATCGACTTTTAACATAGAAATTGTACTAGCTGCAAAATTAACTCAAACTAAACCAAAATCAATACAAATAAATTGGCTCTTTGGAAGAAATTCTGACCTTAGTCTAAATGGTAAACTCTTACTTAACAACTCTTAAAGCGAATCTAGTGCTACGGAATACCCTTATGTAATACTGCCGCGGCCTTCAATATAGTGAACGCTAAAACAAAATTCTTCAATTCATCACATCTGCCTCCTGGTATGTATAAAGCCACTCGCTTAAGTAGAAGTGATACGGCAGGACTTACCCGATCAGAAGAGCGCTAAGCTTCTAGGTAAACGTAAGCAGTAATTAGGAGCATTTTCGTTGGGTATTGAAAGGACGTAAACTTAAGAGTTATATGAACTTGATTAACTCTTCTAAGTTCATATTTTAATATATGAAACATGCAAAAATCCCTATTTTCAGATCAATAACATTATATAAAGCTAAAGAGAGAAGTATAGATATGCAAGAACTTGTTTCTAGGCAAAAATATATAAGACAAAAATTTGTATTGACGAATTTGGTTATGATCAGTACTTAATAAATTATTGTTCTCACATAAGATTTATTCCTAAATAAAACAATACAGTACGCTTAAATGCCTTTCACGGCTATTTATCTTAAGTTTTAAATCTTCGTTTTTTTTCTTCCATTTTTCAAACAAAAATCCACGTTTAATTGCCATACGCTTAAATACCCAATTCGAGTGATTGCCTTAAAATGAATTGCCTCAGAACTATTTGACAACAACTCAGCATGTAAATACAAAAAATAAAATATGCACTAAAATTTTTTTTTTTAAATATGCCTCAATAAGCAAAATATGTCTTAATTTCTTCCATTTTTCAAACAAAAATCCACGTTTAATTGCCATACGCTTAAATACCCAATTCGAGTGATTGCCTTAAAATGAATTGCCTCAGAACTATTTGACAACAACTCAGCATGTAAATACAAAAAATAAAATATGCACTAAAATTTTTTTTTTTAAATATGCCTCAATAAGCAAAATATGTCTTAATTGAAAGCTAAATATTCCAAAATTTAATATTTACATTAAAATGAAATTTATTCTGGGCTCATCAGAATAAAGTAATGTTATGTGGTTAAGATTCATATAAGAGTTATTTGTGCTGAATATTATCTAGATACACCAAATAGGTCGCTAAGCTTTAACTTATGTTTACATTTCAAATGATAAGCAAGATTAAATATTTTAGGAATTGATATTTAGATAGAAGCTGTATGTTAAAATGTGAACTGATTCAACCATATTTAATTTGCAGTAAGATAATTTGGCCCAAATTTTATCTTACAGAAAAAAGTTTGGATGGGGAACATGTGATATTATAGACCGATTCTCACAATTTACAAGGTTTTGTTCTTATGACAATTAAAACGTATTTACCAAATTTTATCTAAAAACTGCTACTTTTACTTTCCGCACAAGGTTTACATGGACAGACAACCAGCTAGATGGACGGATGGATGCGAAAAGATCACTTTAAAAAGTGTTTCTGATTCGATCGGTTTACTAAACGATGCGTTAAGATTTTTATGTATCAGCACAAATTTATACAGTTGATTTTTTCTTAATTATTGCATATAAGTATATAAAACTTTACTTAACTTTACTTAGCTAATACATGTAAAAATTCCTGTCTTAACTTTTTCTCATATATCAAATTAAAGGTATGTTGTAAATAAATCACTGAGGTATCGTTGAGGTAATGAAGCGAATACGTTTAAATGCTTACCCAGCATAATTACCCTAAAATATTGGCATTTTGGCATAAACCAAAAACGACATTGAAAAAAAAAAACAAAATCTACGGAAAAACAATATTCATCTTAGACCCCCTAAAATATAAATATTCTGGCTTCTTGAGTAAGCCATGTCGTTCCGTCTCTTTAAATCACACTCACTTTCGAACAACTCAAAATAAAGTTAAAATATTGGGTCAAATTGTTTCTAGTTCTGCTAAGCAGTTTAGGTCTAAGATCCAGATGAATCGGAACAGTAGGAAAAGAGTTGCAAACACAAATGTTGTACAACCTTTTTAAAAATGTATATTTTTGGCATAGGGTGGTCGAACCAAAACGCCCAATGTTAATTGTACCCCGGTAGGCTAGCTGGTGGTGAGCTAGTCCATCAGCGCCGGTGTTGCGGGTTCGATTCCCGCCAGTGACTTTGGTTTCCTGCAGATAAGCGTAGAGCTTAGCGGGATAAGCTTAGGGAATTAAAAAATAAAAAATAAAACAAAAATTTTTCGGAGAATTATCGTAATATTTTTTATTTTGATAGAAGGATCTATGACAATTATGAGTGAAACGAAATATCGGCCAAATGCTCGCCACGGCTTCGGTGGCATATCTCTATCCGATGATCCATGTTTTCAAAGACTCTGAGATATAATTGAGGTTCAATGTCGTTAATGTGCCGAATATCTCGTCATTTAGCTTTTGAATTGTTTTTGGCTTATTGACGTACACTTTTTCTTTTAAATGTCAAATTACATGATCGTGACGGCCAATTAACACCGCCACGACATGAAATAACACGGCCATTGAATTTCTCGCGCAAAAGAGCCATTGTTTCGTTGGCTGTGTGGCCAGTGGCACCATCCATAACCTCAATTTCTGGCCATCTCGGGATAGCGAACACCATTCACAGTAGCTGCTTCGCCGACCCCATTTTCGAATGTTTTCCGCAGAACGAACTCGGCGAGCATCCACAGGTGTATTTACATTTCCTACAGAGCCGGTTTGCTGAAATTTGCAAACAATTCTCCCGATTGTAAACACATTTTGTCGATTATGCTGACCAAAAAAATCACGAAGTGCACAAAATGCATTGGTATTTGAACGCATATTTTCGTAAAAGTCTTCAAGAATATTAACGCGCTGCTTAATTGTCTACCTCTCCATGGTTGAATTTGTCAAACACTGAAACAAAAAAATTGTCAAATTAAGTTGGGCAAAAAACTTGACGTTAAGGTGCAAAAATTCCCGTATTCTATTTGTTTAAATTATTTAATTGAATACAACACATTTTTAAAGTAAAATGATTGCGCAAACCATATTGGGCCATTCTGCTGGTGTTTTACAATTGTAAGTTGTCTCTGTAAACAAAATAAGGAAAGTGAAACATGTGTAACAGCAAACTTTACATTGACTTTTGCTGTGTGTATGTTAAAATTACTTTATGAAAAACAACTATTTATTTTGAACCATGAGGGATAAAATCATAAACATCCCAATTATGAATGAAAATTCCCCGGGAGTTTTCTCCCTTCTCTCATTTTTCCTATGTTAATTCAATTGTAAAAGTTGGAAAAGGGAAAAAACTCCCGGGGAATTTTTATTCATGATTGGGCTGAAAATGTGTGTGTAAATATTTTTATATTTTTTGCAAAACTTTCAAATAAAAACTTTGATTAAAATTTCAGAAAAATTTTTTTCAACGACATCTTTTAAATTTTTGTTCAGTTGCTATTTTCCTTTGTCCACTTAAAGTTGTGCTTAAAGATTATTTTCTTACATTTCTAACAAGCATTTAATTAAAATTTTAAATAAAAATTTAAAGTCATTAAATCTTCTCTTTTTTAATACAGTCATATTTATTTTCAGTATCCCTAAAAACTTGTATTAAATCACTGAATGGTGTCAATTCAAATGTAACAAATAGATACAAGAAATAAAAAAATTAAAACAAATCCAGAAAAAAGTTTAACACAAAGTACAACATGAACTCAACATGTCAACGTACTCCACTCTACAAAAATGTGAATGAAAAATGAAGTCAATTGTAATTTAATACTAAAAAAAATAGAAAAAAAAGAAAAGAATTTCTAAAAGTAAAGAAACTTAAGTATGTACATATTTTTAATCAGACAAAATTCTATTCGTACCACTAATACGGGCAAGCACTGGGGATAAAATTGCAAAAAAAAAATCAATACTGCGAAAAGAATAAAACTGATCCCAAATGAAAAGTAGAGATACTTTTACACAAAAATCAAATGCATACAAATAAAGTTCATACTTCAGGGATTTGCTTAAAAAAATAATCAAACAGGGGCGACATGAGTTATATATAGTATTATTTACCAAAAAGGTAAATTGCAAAAGAAATCAAAGATTTTAATCAATTTCTAAATAAAATTTATCTCATGTATTGCTTTATTTAAAAAAATAAAAATTAGTGATTAAAGCTTCGTACAGATGGTTGTCAGATCTTACAATGTTGTCATTTTTCTGACAATGGTGCCATTGTCAGATGCATTAATTTTACACATCTGCCAAATGAAAATGAGCTTACAATGTTTATACAGTTGCAAGACATTTTGAGGCAATTTTAATGACAACACTGTAAGATCTGACCACCGTCTGTACGAAGCTTAAGACAGTAAAATTCGACAATTGTTTAACATTAAAGTTTGGTAACAAAAAATCGATAAACTACAACAAATCAGTGTTCGAAAATAAACACTAAATATCGCTCCTTAGTGTTCGGTTCGGTAGATTTGTGGAAAACAGAAACGCTAATAGTGTTAGCGTAAAAAATCATTAAAAAAAATAACGTTTCACTGTTTGCCATCTTTCGAAAACAAAAATAATACTGTTCCTCAACAAAAAGATGAGAACATTTAATTCCGTTCAGTTTTTTTAACCACTAACTTCATTGTGTTCGGTTCAGCTCATTAGTGTTCGTCCCTTTTGGCTGGTAAAAAAAACAAATTTTTTACGAAAACAAAATACACATACAAAAAAAAAAAAAAACAAAAAGCCAGCAAAATAATTTAACACAAACAAAACATATACACAATGCACACACACAAGCGGTTCGTGCTGCGGTCGTTGCTAAAATTTCTTATTTGTTCATTTCTTTATTAATGTAAAAAAAGAAACATTAAAATATAATGTTTGCCTACAGTTTCGCTACAATTGTTCTGTTTTTTTTTAACGAAGAACAGAACACTATACATATAATGTTCGGCTCTTTCTGGAAAAAAGTTACAAACGGTATTAACGGTTGTGTTCGTCTACACAAATACTAAAAAATATATATCGTTCCTGGGTGTGTGAGCCGAACGCTAAATAATGTTCTGTTTATTTTCGAACACTGCAATAAATACTTTTGCACTTACCCAAATGTTTCCATATGTAATTCTCAAATTGTGATGACCAACGATGCAGTCCATTTATACTGATTTTTAGCACATCCTTTGTTGGCTGCTGCTGCTGTTGGTGACGCTGTGACAACGTTGACGAAGATGAGGACGATGTATAGTCATGGAGGTCCATTAATAAATCAACCTGTTCTCCTTGTTGCTCTTCTACTGTTATCAATTTGCCGAAAATAATTAAATCACTTGGCAACATTTTTAATAAGTTTTCATCGAAACACGATAATGGTTGAACAGTTGCATTTAATTGGCTGTAAATGAATACAGAAATATTTCAATATATATAAAATTAACATGATATAAATACAACAAAATCTTAGATGAAATGCAATCCAATTTTAATATATTTTTAATTAATTTTTTTTTTTGTCAAACCAAAAATATATGATATTAATAAAATATAAATAATTTTATAAAATTGTAAAGCCATAAAATTTTTTTCTTTGGAACACAAAAAAATTAGTGTGAGTGCGGGTAATGTGGTATACCTATTTGTTTTTGGATTGCCAAATTTTAGTTTTTGCCCTCTTAAAATTTAATTAACCCATCTACATGGTACATATTTTAGGCATCCACGAAGCCATTTTCAACCCACATATTGCAAAATATTGCAAATCCCATTAGACACGATTTTGAAAAATGTGCAGGTTATGTGGTACACCCAATGCTGGTTATGTGGTATAGTGAACTACTTTGACAAATCATAGTATTTTCCTAAAAAGTAGTTGTGATTTTTTATACATTTTTTATTGCAACTTAAAAAAAAGATAACAAAAACAATTCATGTAAAAATCCACCATTTCATTAATATTTTATTTGGAAGGTAATGTGGTACACTATAACAAATTAGCTTACTTGAGGTCTACCACAATAGGTACACTTGGACTCAATGCAGATATTTATTTATTTTAAAATATTTACTGCAGCTGAAGAGCAATTGCATGTATTTTTAATTGCTTTGCAGGGCTTCCAGACTTGGGGATTCATCCCCAAAGTTGGGTTTTTCATGCGAGCAAAAAGGAAAAAGAAAGTCATTTGGGAATTGGGGATTTTTTGGGGATTTAAAAAAAATTCGGGGATTTTTTGGGGATTTTACACATTTTTAAAATATTTTCCCTTTTTATTATTTACGCTTATTTTATTTTGGTTCGTGTATAAAAAATCAAAAAAAAAAAAAAAGTAGCAAAACTTTTATCTTACTCTTATCAACAACGAATACGGTGTAAAGGGTCCTAATAAGATTACCATTTTTGTTGAGTGTATAAAAGGTACTTAACAAACTTATGTTATTATTCTTGAGTAATAGTTTAAAAAAAATCAAAAATCCATGGCAACACATACAATTTTGGATTCTTTAAAGACAATTTTTAATCAAATATGTCTTCCCCAAAAATAGGTTAATGTTAAAGACAATATAATTAAGATTGGGAAAAATAATGCATCGAAGTATTAAATAAATGACGGGTCTCGTCAACCAGCATGTAGTCTCAAGCTCCACATATGAAAAAGAAAAATTTTTTTATCCCTCCTGTAAAATTAACTGAAATTGAGTATGCAGGTTTGGATATTAAGCCGACGATATTTTGAATATAGGCTCTGAATTTTTATGGGCAAACATTAAGCTAAAGTAAACATTTCTTGAATTAGGTATAAATTGAAATAGAAAACAGTCGGACCTCGATTATCCATGATGGTCGGGACCAGAAGCATTACGGACAATCGATTTTCATGGTTAATCGAATAACAATTTTTATTATACATTTTTTTAATATTTTTATTATTTAACAAGTGAACATTGGTGTACATACATATTTACATTAAACAAATTAATTCAAGAAGTTTATGTACATTTTTAAATTAAAAAAGTATGTATACATTAAATTTTCTACTGAAAACATGAGGCAAAAAAAGGACATTAAGCAAAAAAAGAATACAATTTTTTTAAAAAAAAAGTCGTGTAATGTTGTTTGTCTAATATTTTTCAACTGCCATCACGAAAAAAGGTAATCACGGTTAATAGAAGCAAGCAATTTGAAAACATTGCAAACAAAACACAATAGACTGATCTTTGGCCATCACGGTTAATAGGGGTTACCGGTTAACCGGATCACGGGTAATTGAGGCCCGACTGTATATATATTTATGCACACAGAAAAAATTATCCGTAGTCTTTTATCAATTAAAAAAATTGCTTAAAAATAATTTCAATTTAATTAATGTGATAATTGAATCAATTAATTAAAAATATATTTTTGATTTATCTAACATTTTAGTTGTTTTGAAATAAATTTTTAATAAAAATATTAATTAAATAACAAAAAAAAAAAACTTAATTGATTTTCTTGTTTAAAATAAAATAATTTAAGCTTGTAGAATTGTTGTTCGGAATTATCAACACCTTAAAATATAAGTCCTAGACCCACCTTAAAGTATACGGATCGACTCAGAATCACTTTCTGAGTTGATCTAACGATGTCCGTCCGGCTGGCTGGCAGGCTGGATGGCTTGTGCGCAAAGTACAGGTCGCAATTTTGGAGGTAATTGAAAAAATTTGGCACATAGGTTCTAATTGGCACAAGGACCAAGCCTATTGCAAATGGGCCGAATCGTAGGACTATTAACTAAAAATTTTTATTTTTAAGCTTTTTGTAAAAAATCGACACGTAATATTCTTACCCGCTGTAAAATGGTCATGCTATTTTGTGTACTTTTTATTAATGAAGCAGTTGGCTTAAATATTCATTTTTATACAGTTTTCGAAAATAAACAGTACATTTTTGAGCGTTCGGCTAACACAACCAAGAACGATATCTATTTTATTAGTGATTGTGTAGACGAACACAACTCTTAATACCGTTCGTTTCTATGAGCCGAACATTAAATAGTGTTCTGTTCTTCGTTGAAAAACAGAACAATTGTAGTGATACTCTAGACAAAAATTATATTTTAATGTTCTATAATGTTTCTTTTTTTACATTGATAAAGAAATGAACAAACAAAAAATTTTAGCAACGACCGCAGCACGAACAGCTGATTTGTGTTTTATTTGTGTAAAATTATTTTTACTTTTTTTTTCGTATGTGTATTTTGTTTTTGTAAATAATGTTTGGTTTTTTTACTAGCCAATAGGGCGGTAAGCACAAACGAAACGAACGAACACTAACGAGCTGAACCGAACACTATGAAGCTTGTGGTTTTTAAAGAAAAACCAACCGGAATTAGATGTTCTCATCTTTTTCGTTAATAAGAACAGTATTATTTGTGAGTTCGAAAGATGGTAAACAGGGAAACGTTATTTTTAATGACTTACTACACAAACACTATTAGCGTTTGTGTTTTCCAGAAATCTACCGAGCTAAACACTAGCGATACTAAGTGTTTATTTTCGAACACTGATTTCATATGCCTTTATTATTAAATCAAAACTGTTCTGCTTCTTCTAACTCTTTAATTTTTAATTTGAAACCCTTTTTATGATCACGGGCGATATGTGTGCTAAATTTTGCTGCTTCTCGTTATTAAAATCTTCTAACAGTAATTTATTCAAAATCGTAAAATATGTTGTGTGTAAACCAAAGTTCAACACCCAAAACTACAAAAGATTAAATTCTTAAAATACTTTAAACTTTTTAAAATATGTACCATTTAAAAAAGTACCTTACAATAAAATTTTCCCTAGTGTAATTCTTTCTTTAATATTTATGTTACAACTCTATCCACTGATTGCTTACAAATGACTTCCATATTCAATTTCGCTTTTATTCGGACACTATTTTACATTTATCCTTAATTCCTTAAAATGCTCTTTCGAACAGAAACAAAACGAAATTGATTGCTTTAGCTTAAATCCCACCATAAATTAATTCCCAAAGAAAATATAAATACAACAGCAAGAGTGAAAAACGAATCAAACAATTGCAATTTCTTATTGGGTGTATGCAATTTCTTTATGCACTTACCCCTCATACAAATACGAAGCTTCTGATGAGTTAATTGTGCCACTGTTGTAGCCAGAACCAGTGCCTCCACCACCACCACCACCATTGACACTGTTGCCACTATTGCCTTCAATCGTATTGCTGCTGGTGCCACTGCCACCACTACTGGGCAAATTATTGCTACCACTACTGCTAGTGCTACTCGTGCTATGTGAGGTTGCATGTTCAGCAGCATTCGGTGTCATTTTTAGTAGCGATGCTCCTTTGTAAATTGTTTCCGGTGTTAATGTTATTAAAATGGCATCAGCATTCATAGACGCCAACATGGCGGCTCTATTAGTTGCAGCATCACTAAAAGTTTGCTTCTGTTTTTGCTTGTTTTGTTGCTGCCTGATTTTTTCCGCTTCTTCTTTTGTTGTCGCTGAAGATGATGATGACGAAGATGTTAATTTTTGTATTTTTGGTGTCCTCTTAAAAGATGTAAGTACTTTATTTTGTTCATTTTGCCATTTTAATAATAACGCATCGTTACTATTGTGCAAAATACGTAAATCTTCATCATCGTCATGGTTAAAAATGTGGGCACCCAAAGCCTTAAGTATCACTGGACTTGTTTTGATGAGTTCACTAAGACTTTTATGTTCACATGGTGAACTACCAGCACTTGTTCTGCCCTCAATGCCACCAACGCGACTACGTCTTATAACTCCTCCAGCCCCTCTTCTTCCACCGTAAGGCTTTTCATGATTTCTTAACCTTCTGCTGGTAGCTGCTTCTGCTGATGATGCTGTTAAATTTGTTGTTGCTGTCGTTATAATGGGTGTTGCTAAAGTAGCCTGCCATTCGAGCACAAGTACCAGACAACTAAATAAAAGGCAGGTTAAAACATGCAGACACTTTGGCTGGTGAAATTTTCGTTGTTCCGTGTGCATTTTTCCTTAGCTGTTTTCGTTATTCTTATGTATCTCTTAAAAAAGTACAAAACTGTTTATTTTTAAGCTACAAAAAAAATCTTGAGCAATTAGTTTTTTTCTTTATTTTCTTGAATGTCTTATGTAGCAAAAATTATCTACATGTTTTCTAGTTTTTCTTTTTCTTTTCCAATTTCTTAACAAGGTTTTCTCCTTGCTCTTGCTCTTTTATAGTTTTAACAAGAATTTTTCAGACTTTTTTTATCCAAAAACATTGCTCAAACATTTCATGATGGTATTTATCCTTGAAACATTTCAAAATTTCATAGATGAAAGTCACGTAATGAAATTGTGCTTCATTTTGATTACAGTTGATAAAAATTTATCGTGAAAGCTTTAAATACAATTCCGTTATTTTTTTTTTTTTTTTTTTTTTTTTTTTTTTTTTGGTGGAGAAAACAAATCTGTAAATAAAAAATAAGATAAGTTCTAAATTATTTATGGAGACTTTGTAATTATGGTAATAATAAGTAACGACGTTTTAATTGCAACTACTAATTTTACTGTCGGCTTAAGTATGAAATTGATAATCAACAAGTTAGAAAGACTTTTTATGTGTTGAATTCGTACGAATATCAGAACTTGAAGATATCAAATATAAGAATAATAGTAGACCTTAAATAGATTCTGAACGAAATAATTTTTCTACAAAATTATAAATGCAGAAAACTATAATTCTTAAGGCGAACAATCCGAAAAAGGTTTTCAATGCCCGGTTGACCTAAAAATTTTCTCTTCTTCGTTTCAGACCTTCTCCATAAAAGTATACGGATACGTCTCCTGCCTACTTTAGTTTTCTTTCTTATATCGATTAAGGTGATTTTCAGGAAGGTTTTTTTCAAAGAAATAAAGTGTAGTTTAGACGGATTTGAAATTAATTATTTTTACAAAAACATTTTTGAAAGGTTAACCAATTTGAGGCCAATGGCAAGCATTATGTTACGAAGTTAAAATTCATATTATAAATCTTACACTCACAATATTATTACAGTAACGGACTGTAGTTTATTTAAGAAATATTCCGTTCAGTCATTTTTAAATAAATAAACATTTAAAATTCCAAGCAAATTTATTTTTAACTGATTCTAACAGTTATTCAAAAAACTAAGTGCATATTAATACGGATTTTCAGTTGCAGTTAATATTGTCCGTTGATTGAGTTAAATTCTTCTTTATGTTAAAGTAAATAAAAATGTAATTTAAAGCAACGAAAAGTTCATTTAATTTTTACTGTCAATATATATATAAATTAATTGTCAAAAAATTAACTACATATTCCGTAAAAACAAATAAATATGCAGTTATTTTATAAAATTTTACTGTCAAAAATTCAACACCATATTCAGTAAAAACAATTAAATATTCAGTTATTTTATATAATTTTACTACCAAAAATTAATTTTTACTTATCTAAAAAAAATGAATTGCTTGTTTTGTGTAAGAAATTCCCATTTTCTATTTGTTAAAATAATTTAGTTAAATACATCAAATTTTAAAAGTAAAATAATTGCGAAGCCATATCGGTCATGCTGCTGGTGTCTTATAATTGAGAGTTCTTCTGTCAACAACGTGGTCAGTACAACAAAAGTAAAACAAACGTGTGTAACTGGGTAAGTAAATAAAAATATTCTCCCTCTCTCGCTTATAAGAAAAACAAGCGGACAGGTGTCTGTCTGGTATTTTTTTAGAAATTCGGATCTTTTGTGGAGTAAACGAAAATTTAATAAAATAACTGAATATTTAATTGTTTTAACTGAATATGGGGT
This sequence comes from Pollenia griseotomentosa, assembly GCA_963931875.1. Lineage (NCBI taxonomy): Eukaryota > Metazoa > Arthropoda > Insecta > Diptera > Polleniidae > Pollenia > Pollenia griseotomentosa. Next base: position 233,596,976 of record OZ007560.1, on the reverse strand, counting down.
CGATTTTTTGACAGTAAAATTTTAATAAATAACTGAATTTCAAAAGATTTTGTTATTCGTGCTTAATTCCCAGTTTTTATTATTGATAAAAACACTTGAAATTTATTGTTGATGGGATAAGCTATTCCTATGCGCATTTCACTGGTTGCTTAGGCCAGAGCAACCAGTGAAATGCGCATAGGAATAGCTTATCCCATCAACAATAAATTTCAAGTGTTTTTATCAATAATAAAAACTGGGAATTAAGCACGAATAACAAAATCTTTTGAAATTAAAATTTTGTATTCCCAAAAATTGAAATTACTTTTTGATAAATAACTGAATATTTAATCGTTTTTACTAAATATGGTGTTGAATTTTTGACAGTAAAATTTTACAAAATAACTGAATATTTATTTGATTTTACGGAATATGGTGTTGAATTTTTGACAGTAAAAATTAAATGAACTTTTTGTTAAAAATAAATGAAAAATAGGTAGAACGGTTTTTAATTGAACTTTCATTTATTTTATATTACAATTTCAGTTAATTTTACGTACAGAATATTGTGAGTGTAGTGCCAAATACTATTTAGATATCTACATCTTTATGAGGCTTTTTTATCTTTAAGTGATTTAAGCAAAAGGGTTTATTAAGGACCTATAGTCAATTTTATATAAAAATCAACATTTTTAAGAAAGTTATGTCATTGAAAACTATTTTCTTAAGTGTTATTTGTATGATAGAAATGGTGAAATATGGAGCGATACCATTAAAAAATGGAAACATGATTTGAGTTGCAATAAAATATATTTGAGCCAAAATTTATTTAAATACCAAAATAAAAAATGGCTTATGGACATAAAAACTCTTTTTGGAAAAAAGAGTGAAACTATGAACCGATTCTCAGCATTTTTCGTAGATTTTACCGCTGTAACAAGTGCAAAGTAAGTATTGCATTTCATATAATTATCTAATAATAAAAATTGCGACCACTAGTTGGCGCACACGGATCACACTGAAAGTTAACCAACCGGAAGGACGGATAGACAGATATCTTTAGATTGATTTTGAAGTGAAGTGATTTTGAGTCGATTTGTCTAGAACCAATAGTGTGTGTGTATAGAAACCCCTCCTGAAAGTAGATATTTTTATGTCAGTAGAATAACCCTGGCTCAATTGTTTGGGTCCGTAGCATTATTCTTTAATTGCTACACACAAAAAAAAAATATTGTGATGCCAAATAATTTGAGCATTTGACGATTATGCTGTTGGGGTAAACAAAAACTTGTTGTCGTAAATGAAAACTTTTTGTCGCAAGAAAATTTTCAACAAAATTTTTTTTACCGCAACAACATGAAAGTATTTGAAGTTTTTCAACAGCAAAATTATTTGTTGCAAATGAAATATCTTTTGTCGTTAAAGGTTTTCCTCTGAAATAAAAGCACATTGAAATTTGCTGTTGACGTAAATGATTTGCATTTGCAGGAAATAACAATTTTTGTTGCCATAAGATATTTATTTTTTAAATCAAATAGTATTACTGTTGACGTAAAAAAAATTGTATTTGAACAATGAATTTACACTTTGGGACAAAAGAAACAGACTTGTTGCCACAAATGCAAAATCTTGTTGGGCACAATCCGAATGTAAATTCTATTTGAATCAAAATCAATTTCTTTTGGCACTACAGTCTTTTTTTTTGTGTGTATTGAAATATAGTTTATTTTGACTTTGTTCTAAAGTAAAAGTGGCATATTTCGCTGAGGCGAATTTTGCTTCCCTCCGCCGAGAGTAAGAATCACTGGAAAGAAACTAACACCAAACATGTCACGTGACTAGTTCTAGTTCAAACACTTTATATGCAGGGGACTTGTTACTTTGACATGGCTTTGTCCTAGAAGGGTTTTAATTGCCACCTTTTTGACACTTTGTAACAGATCACTGAAATAACCTAAAGGACACAATAAATTTCGGATAAAATTAATGCTTCTCGCAGATATTGTCCCGAGTGAACCATGTTTAAAAGATAGATATTTCCACGCATATAATAATTAAGTAAGAAATGGTACATTCCGCCAACAATTTATGTTGGCTTTTGTAAAAAACACATCGATTTTTTTCAAGCGGGTTGTATAAAATTTTGTTTTTTAATTCATTTTCCGTGGCGCTGAATATCAATTTTGAGGCTTTCAAAAGAAAGCGTGATTTCAACAGACGGAGCGATAGACAGACAGACATGACGAAATCGATTTAGAATTACTCAAGGTCTCAGAAAAAGTAAAAAAGTTTTATATGGAATGACAAACTCAATATACCATCATTTAGCACTAGAGGGGAAGGGTAAAATATTTTCCTTTCAAATATTTTGAACTTTCCTTCTGTTGTTGACTTTTTGCCAATATTTTTTTAGAATCTCAAAGAAATAAATACTCAAGCTCAGGTCATAAGTTTTTTTTTTAATAAATAAAATTCTATGACCTCGAGCTTGAGTATTTATTTATTTGTGATACCATTAAGAAAAGGTCGAATAAAAAACCAAATTTCATTTTTTTTTTTTAACTGAGGATGGTGGGTATCATGGATTAAGTACGGCCCATTTTAAAGCCTTAATTTGTTCTCTCTTTTTATTTTTCCAGTATTCTTCTCATTTTGTGTCACTTTTAAATTTGTATATCCCTAGAACATTTCAAATGTTTACCTTATTGAAACATCTTCAACGTGCTTTTAAAACATTAAGAATACCTTTTTTGCCAACATAAAGACTGGAATGACGTTAAAAAATATCTTAATTTACTGACTCTATTGTCAGGTTTATTATGTTGTTGAATCTTGTTCTAATGGAGAACTTTTTGTAGGTGTTTTAAGGCATGTGCACGAAAATAAAATTGTTTTTGTTATCAGTAGATCTTTTGTCATGTAAAATAAAAAGGTGTTGAACAGAAGAAATTATTTTCAATATGTCAAAGTGTGTTGAATTTTTATTTTAGTTACAATATTAAGATTTAATGAAGTTGTTCTTTATAAAACTTAAATAAGTCCTTGGTCATGCAAATTCACAGTAGCATAAATTATTGAATAAGTTCTATAAGTTAAATTTTGGAAAATAGTGTTTTAATAACTTTTAAGAATTTAATTTAACTTTATAAAGTGGGTTTTGTGGGAATATAAACTCTGAGAGAGAAGTATGTATAATTGAATTTTTTCAAAGACTTCTAATTTGTGACAAAATTGTTATCAAATCTGCCTAATATAATATTTAATTGTTTAGGCTTTTTTAAAACGCTTGTATGTTCTATGAAATTTAAAAAAACAATGTCAGAAAAGTATTGTTGGAAAGTGCAGATTCGGGCAGGGTGCCCAATTCGTTGTCTAGAAGGCAAAAATCTTATTATATCTGTAAATATGTAATTGCTTCTTTATAAAATTTTATTTTATAATAGCTAAAATTTTTTTTTATTTGATGTTTTTAACTTTACCAAGCGATAAAATCAAGACTTTCATGATAAAAATTACTTAGTCTGGGTTCACACTATGAAAGTTTTCTTTCAGAAAGTCTGAGGTTTTAGGTGAGAGGGGAGGACAACATGCTATTCTCTCTTCTCTCATCAATAAACTTAGACTTCCTGAAAGAAAACTTTCACATTATGAACCCAGACTTAAGGCTCAGTTAGCCGGGAGTAACAGTAACGTTGCAAATCAGCTGATTCATTTTGTTGTGTGTGAATCAATTAGAACGATTATAGTTAACAGTAAGATATTACGTCTCAATCTGTAAGAAATAGATTGGTCTAACTTTTTTACGGTAAGGTTACTGTTACTGTTACTCCCGGCTAACTGAGCCTTTAAGGCCGTTTCACACTATAATTCAAGTCTTAAGTATTTTGAGGAAAATGCTTCCCAAATCTGATTATGGTTTTAAAATTTTCAAAAAATATCAATAAGAACTTATGTCAGGGTTGTATTTCCTTCAAAATACGTAAAGGCCGTGTCAGATTCAACGTTGCGTGACGTATCCAACTTTGACAAAAAAGCGCAAAGCAAAAAGTGTATGACAAAATAAAAACTTTGACAACACTTACGCATTGTTTGTTTATCTATTAAAGCGGTTGGTAATTTTTATATTTAGTTTTTTGTTATAAAAATAAAAGTCAAAAAAATTTTATTGGGCGGTTTATTGGAATTAAGTTTTGCAAAGAAAAAAATTAAATAAAAGAAAATTATACTAGCTGATTGTCAAAGCGCGCAAAAAGATGAGAGTTGCCTAGCTTTTCTGTGACTGCAACGCGAAGCAAAAGTTTTATCTGGCACGGCCTTAAGACTTGTGCGATTATGTAAAATACCCTTTAGCTGTTTGTGTATATTTAGAACATTACGAATTTAATTTTGTCAAAAAATAATTTTGGATTATGTGTTTTTTAATGCTATTAAAATCATGTTATTCAATAAAATTTTCAATGCTGCCGGGACCAGGTAATAGAACCATCAAAATGGGTTGTTCACTTTAGAAAGGTGTAAAAGCGATTATTATTAAATTTAACACAGATTTGTTTTATATAACGAGAAATATTAATATTAAAAATTTAACTAACTTCAGCTAAAACTAGCCATGACTTTAACTTCCATTCAACTTCAGGTTTTTTGACAGCTATAACTGATAGTTAATTATAGTTGAGCTTGGTGTAATTTGGCGTTAGAACTACAAAATTAATTTTCATACATTTTTACCAAATAATTTCATTATTATTAAATTTAATACAAACATTATTTTTATTTTTATAAATAAATATTATTCTCATTCTTTGTGAAGTGTATTATGAGTATGTACCAATATACGGCTCAAATCAGATCCTGTTTCTAAGAAGTAAAGGTCCCAATTTCGAAGATAAAAAAATGGTACAACATCTGTTACCCCAAAGTTGAAGCCAATGATGGTGTTATCTTTTCAGGCAAAAATGTTCCATGTATGTGCACATTCGCGGGATTAATGTTCCATTCCATAAATATATGCAAAAAAGTGAAAAGTTTTCGTTTTCCATTCAAAATAGGTTGCACAAATTAATGGTAAATATGTTCCATATCTTACTCCCAGTTATATTTCAGGGTAAGATAAATACAGGCATTTTTAAGGCCTTGGATTCCTGTTCACAAATACCGCTGTCTGTTTTGAAGTAAAAACGATTCTAATGAAAACAAAATCTGTTTATATGTAGCTGTAAAACTGGAGGTACCAGATTTTGTTTATGTTTAGATGTCGACCAGTGTAATATTGTTTTTAACTCTTTCTGGCAACCACACAAAGAGAATGTTGAAAAGTTTGCAAATCGCTTATTATTATTTAATTTTTGGCACGCTAAATAAACATTATCGTTAAGTTAAAAATCAAGACAATATTTTGCAAAATAATATAAAAGATTAATAATTTTGATATTTTTTTTTTATTGATAAAAATTAAGGAAATCATGTTTTCAAGTTTTTTAATTTAACATTTGAAAATTATTAGTTGAAGTAAGTTTTACGAAAAAGGAAGCTTATTCTTTGTTTTCTTTATTTTTTTTCACATGGTGTACCCGTTTATACCTATTTTCTTTTTCCCTTTTTCTTTAATAGTTTAGCCCTTTCATCCCCGAATTTTTTTGAGTAGTTCAAAAAAATTTTTTTTATGATATTTAAGTTCGTATATGCCTAGATATGAAATAATAAAAAATTGAAAGTTCTAACTATCCTGGTTAAGGATATATAAGATGTTGCCTATAGGCAACATTGGGCAGTTGTGGGTAAACTTTAAACACATGTTAAAGATATTTGATAATTTATTTATTGCAATTTTTTTATATTTTATGTATGATATAATAGAAAACAATTTTTTTGTGGATTACAGCATAAATATACTCTGCATTTGCTGCACTTCGGACGTGGAAAGCCTATGTGACATATCTTGCATCGTCCTTTCGTTCCTATTCAACCCAGTGGCTAGTTTATATTTTATTTTTTACGGGTTCTGCTACATAAGATCTTGCTCAAGAACTTGCGCTATCGGGTGGTAATGAAATTGGTGATGATAGAGCTGGTGAATATGGAACGGTGGTTAATTTTATATAGCTCCATCAACATAGAAGCAAAATCAACTCCGACCATATTTTTTGTTATAGCAATCAACTATTTGCCATTCTACTATTATTTTCATGTTCATCGACAACAATCCCTTCAATAAAATCAGCCACCAATTCGTTTTCCTTCATGTTTTGTTTCCTCTATTAAATTCCCAAATATGTGAACTCCAGGCTAGTGGATGATTGCAGGAGGGCTTTAGGAGAAATCTTAGGGAATTATGTGGTGAGACTGTGCTAGGTACCGGGTCACTTCAACGTCACCGGCAACGAGATAGCTGATTAGTTGGCGAGACTGGGCTCGGAAATCGGGGATCCTGACAGTTTGTAGGCGGTCAGTCCTCCAAAGTAGAACTGCGGAACTATCAGGTGTGGCGGAGCCGAACATACTGCCGGGTATCGCGCACGCTGTGACCGGTGCTTAGTAGGTCAAATTCAGATGCGCTGCTGGGCAAGAGTAGGGCCTGGTATTATCGCAAGCCACTGTATGATAGGCAGGATGGCGGTAGGAATGGGAACTGACATGTCGGATACATGTAGTTTGTGTGACGACCCAGAGGAGTTGAAGACAGGTGAGCACTTGCTGTGCCACTGTCTCAGGCTACAGATCAGTAGGCTGAGGTGACTGGGTAGCAGATTCCTACGCGAATTAGGAGATGTCTCGGGGAGCTCGAGAATCGGATTTGTAATGGGAATGACCTGGTTGCGCGGCAGAAGACTGAGGACTAGGCACATGTAAGGCAGTTTTCTGTTTAGTAGGGTTGTATTTGGATTGTGCAGTCCAATTTCTTATCTTCCACTACTTCCTCTTTTCCTGTGCTTTCACTCTTTACTTCTCCTATTCTTTCATACTAGAATTCTTTCACTTACTAAGGCGTCACAATGGACCATATTGGTGTCTGGGTGAGGGTGTGAAGTTTACTTTATAACCTTACTAACCTAACCTAAATTGCCAAATATGCACACTTTTCGACGGCTTCATCTTCGCATTCTTCAGCAGAATCATCCTAATCAAAATTAATAATTTTTTTCAATTTTTAACTTTGTCAAACCCCTTGCACTCATTTTTAGTGAACAAGATATTCTTATGTAAATTATGAACATAATGGACCAATGTTGCCTATAGGCAACATTGTTTTAAAAAAAATACTGAGGACAAAGCTACAACTTTTTTCTTGTTTTTGTTGTTTAATATCATTAACTAACCTGTTTTAAATAGCAGATTGCACTTTTTACACAAATATTTTTTTTTAATATTAATTTCTTTAGTTTTTTTAAAAACACAATTTTTCCAAATAATTTGTAAAACGCATGGTCGCTTAAACAAACAGTTCGCAAATTAACACCATCAAAGCTTATTGTATTAAATTCTGCACACACATTGCTAAGATGCATATTTACTAAGAACAGAAAACCGTTATAAGAAAAAATGAAATTTGCGGGAGTTATAAGTGTTTGATTGCAATGTTGCCTATAGGCAACAACGGGGCTGAAAGGGTTAGACAGATTTTAAACAAACATAAATAAAGTGATTGACAAAAAAGATTTTAAAATCTCACGTCTTTTCTTAAGCTTTTGTTATTATTCAGATAAACCACAGGGGAAACAGGTGTAAAATACAAATCAATTTTAGCCAAAAAAATTAAACGAAAAGCTTCTTTCTTCCTTACAATTACTTATCTAATTACAAAAAATAAATTTTAATTTCTATAGCAACAGACATATTTGCATATTCAACTACATTAATTGTTAACCTTTTCGCAACATTACCATTGTACATACATAATTATTATTATTAATAAAATAATGCCATTGTTAATGCTTCAGTTGATTTAATAAATTATATGATTATATTATAATCGATATTTTCAACAGTACAAATACACTCTTGTTAAACAACAGAAAAACAATTATAATAAAACTAATAGTGCAGAGATGGTAATAACTAGTTTTGAATGAATAGAATATAAGGAAATATCTTCTGGACTTTTTCTACTTGTATGCTTAGTTTACATTATATTACTGCAAATTGTATGAAAAATGTGGTAGCGAGGCAGTTCTGTTTAATCATTAAGGTCCTTATTGTGTAAAACGTAACGCAGCGCCAAAATTTACATAAAAAGCAAAAAAGAGTCAAACATATTTTATAATTTTGTTGTTGCTTTTTACAGAACTTGTTATTGCGTCTAAAAAATGTTCAACGCCACAAGATATGCAGCGTTTGAAATTTAAAAATTCAATAACTCACATTCGTAACTCAAAGATCGAACAAAGTAGTATAAAATGCCGTGCAAACATGGCATAAGACTTGTCTGTAGCAGCCAAAATTCGAAACTCAGCTACGTAAGTCAATTTATTTTTTCGAATGCACGCAGATAAAACATTATTTGCACTATTTTAAATGCGACCCATTAATTTTTGAACTATTCCAACAAAAGTTATAAGCTTAGCGCCCAGAAAATAAGTCAAGAATAGTTTTTTGTATTGTGTTATTTGCTGGGTAAAAGTATTTCTGTCATAAAAATGTACTCTACTTATTATTTTTTTTAATAATTGAAGATTGTTATTAAATCCCTTCTCTGGTTAACATGTATGCATCTGTAGTTCTTGGTGTTTGTGTATTTCCTAATATCCAAGCACAACAATTTAAATATTATAAGTAGAAAAATTCATGTAAGCATACCAAATAACATTATACCCTACACCACTTAAAGGAACCCCAATTACGTGGCAGCCTACACCACTCGCTAGTAACTAGTTGGGATGTTCCTACGACAATCGGTTCAGCGCAACGGAACGAGTCGGAGCTTAACGAACATCGACAAGGGATTGTCAACTCAGCGACACCTGTGCTTTAGGTCTCGCTAGTTTGCACGAAAATCGTTCTCGTTCTTTAAATTTGTGTTAATGAAAGCGGGTTCAAGAGAATTAAATTCTTCTTCTTGCACGAAACAGCCCAGACTTTTTCTTCGTGAAAATTGAATAAATAAAAATCAATGACGTTGCTACTAAGTTTTTTTTTTTCAGATCAACCACAAAAAGGGCGGCAACTTCAGAAACAATTTTTGGCAGCTTTCCAGCTTTTGCTTACTCTTTTAAGCAGTAGCTATCTAGCACTAGCAAATAGTTATTCACACTTTTCGTTGTTTAAACTTTTCAGCTACCCTTTTTATAGCTACCCTATAGGGAAGCGAACTGACACCAAAGTAGTCCCGTGTCTTTGGTGGTAGAGATCGGTTCTAGTTCTAACACTTTATATGAATAAGACGTATCACTTTTACATGGGGTTCTCATTGGAGGGGGTCAACTGGTCATGAGTCCTTTCTTTTTGTACTTGTTCTATTTTTACAAATCCCAGGACCAGTCCGTTGGATCAATTGATACAAATTTCCGGCAGGGTAGTATTGAAATCTGTTTTTTTTTAATTCCCTAAGCTAAACCTCTGGCAGGAATCGAACCCGCCACCCCGGCGCTGATAGACTAGCTTACTACCAGCTATCCTACCGGGGCACTCCAAATAAAAGCTAGTCCTAGTACTATCTAGTAAAAACTACCTTTTTATTCACTCGACCCATTGTTACACATAAAACTGCATGGCTTAAGCGACTTATACATATTTTAAGGACCCAACAACTATTTTCGGAAATATATAATTCAGGGTGCTGCACACGTAATGACCAACTTAATATACTCTCATTCACTACTCGTAGTGTTGGAGAGAATAATAATTAATCTTCCTTTTCGCAGCTTTTTACCATATAAAATCGAAATATTTTAATTAAATTTCAACAAGAATTTATTGAGTTATTTGGCAAATTCAATAGCAGCATCAGCAACAAAGCAACAGCTTTAATAACATCGTTATCACCATCAGCATCATTATATATACTTTATTGTGGTATTAAGTATGTAGACTGTACATTAAGGGAGGAGGCAGAAACGAATCCTAATTTATGTGTTCGCTTTAAAAAGGAAATGTACACGAAAACTAAGGAAAAATCTTTGAGGGGGAAAATATATGTACGAAGCTGTCAATAACAGAAAGCAAATAAATTATACATATTATTATGAACCTCCTTAAGAAGAAATTCGAAAGGATAGAAATTCGGTTAACTCTTGGAAATATTAATAGAAGTTTAAAGCCACAAATGTTATGAAAATATTTGGTAAATATAATTAAGAATTCCAATATTTCGTAATTATTGTAACAATTATCAAATAATATCCAGTCTAGACTTGAGTGTGTGTAGATTTGCATGTTTTAATGTGGGGGGTTATCTCTAATATGGTTAGACAATTTAAATTTTTTTTAATTTTTAATAATTTTTTTTAAGTTGAAGCCTGTATTTGTAAATTTCATTCTTTAATTTGCTTGTTAAAATATAGTTATACAAAAAAAAAATGATAAAATGGTCACATTGGCGGCCGAAAGACTTTGATCAAAATCCTTTTTTTTTTTTTTGAGATCGCCCCACTCGATCGTATACCTACTCAAAAATGTCTTCCAAAAGGTTAACCCTATCGTTAACTTATATATATCGTCGGCTTAATATGGAAACCTGCTAATTCCCTTTCAGTAAATTTTACAGGAGAGACAAAAAACTTTTTATGTTTCATATTTGCAGCTTGAGAGGAAAACCAAAAATATAGTTGGTTTTACACACTTCAAGACTCAAATTGAAAAAAAAAAACTACATGCAGGTTTAAGTCGACAATATGTCGCAACCCTTTTTTTAAACGTCACGATATTTTATTTGGTACAAAACCATATTCAATCTCTAATGCAACGTTTTTACAGCAGTAATTTCTTAAATTTTAAGCAAAAAATGTTTGAAAAATGTTTTTATTCGTCAATTCATATAAATGTTTATAAGATTTATCCTTTTATTGCGTTATCCTTCTAATAATATAAATGTGAAAGAGTGTACCCAGTAAAAAATGGAGCTTACTGGTAAACAGTTTTGTAAGGGAGAGAAGCACAATACCCCCTAACAAACCACCTTACAAAAGGCATGATTTTTATATGTATGTCGAATTTTCACTTGAACGGACTACTTGTTTCCTCTCTGCTTAAAAATAATTTGATGACTGATTGCGTTTTAAAAAAAAAATGTTATTTCCATGTTCGGTAATATTTTGTAATCACATTTTAAAATCATTGCAATACAGCCTGCTTCCATGAAAGGGAATAACAGAAGCTCTAAGAACATTGTTCGGGAATATTTTTTTTAAATAATGATTTTAATTATTTACTTACAACCTGCTTAAGGTCCAATTAGACGTGACATAATGCCACAGCCCTAACGGCAAATTCGGAAACCAAAATTGAATTGGTTTGTATGGTATGTTTATGTCATTTTGGCAATACAGTGGTGATTGTAATACAGTTTTGTTATGGTTATGTAACGTCTAATTGGACCTTTTCTTATCAGAGATAATGCGAAGTTATTCAATCATTTTTATTAACTTAAATTAAAAATTAACTTGAATGCTACTTGCTTCTCTGCTGCTTCTTTGTAGTGTATATTATGCCGTTTTCGTGCTTCCCGAAACCTAAAATTTTGTACTGGGTATGTTTGTTGGTTTATGGCTCAATCACGCAAAAATCGCTGAATGGATTTGGATGAAATTTGGTGGACGGATAGCAAATGGCACAGATTCAAATATAATGAACATTTTAAGAGGGAAATCGGGAAGAAAATTGGTACTTTGGTACTTTTTCCCTTTAAGCTTAATGTGGTATAGAGAATGCATATCGAGCCATAACCGCAAAAAAGCTTAAGCGACAAAAACAAGAATTTTACAGGAGAAGGTTTTTTTTATTTTATTTCATAAAAATTTTGTATGAAGGTTGTCGCTTGAGATAAAATTGTTTTTTCTATAAAAGCGGAATGGTTCCTTATGTGACCATGATATTTTAGGAGTTGATGCAATTTTTGCTAGTAAAGTAATTTGAAAAAAAAAACGAAAATTGAAAATTATGTCTTTTAAGCTTTTTTTGCCGTAAAGGTTCGATATAGTCAGGATTAAAATATAGGTTATCTTTTAAGGGATAAAATTGGTACTTTTTAAGAGGTTAAAACTGGATAAAATTGGTACTGTTTGTCTTTTCGATAAACTTCATTTACATAGAGATTAAAGCCCACATTAACACACGTGAGCTTTCTGGGTACCTTAATTGAAGAAAAGTTGGTACTCCTTTACCTTTGGTACTTTTTCTCCTTCCAAAAAATTTGGTACGGATATAGCATATGGCCCGGAATGAAATGGAAGATGGTACTTATTATGATGTAAAAACGTAAATATTTGTACTTTTGGTACTTTTTCTATTTCGATAAGTTTAGTAGCTTGCATATGGTCCAAGTGCCGGAATATACATACATATTTAAACACCCCTTGCTTTTTATGTGGACAGTTGAATGTCGGTTGCTCAAGAGTATCGAGTGCTCAAAAATTGTATGTATATGTTGTCAAAAAATAGTAAGTCCTTTAATTGTGTTTACAGAAATATGGCCCAGATTCAAATATAGTGTACTTCTTAAAAGGTAAAAACGGGAAAAAGTGGTACTCTGGTACTTTTTTCTTAATGATAAATTTCTACAGGTATATAGGTTACTTTCTAAGGGATAAAATTCGTAATTTTTAAAGGGAAAAACTAGTACTTTTAATCTTTTCTATATATTTGGTTACAGATTACATATGGTCCAGTGGCTGTAATATACATACTTTGAGACCCCTTGCTTTTCATGTGGACAGTTGAATGTCGGTTGCTTAAGAGTATCGAGTGCTCCAAACTTATATGAAAAATCGTAATCCTATAATGCTGTTTATTAAATTATTTTAACACAAAATAAGTGTAAATGTAAGAAACTCCTTAAAAACTTTATAAAATGTAAATTTTTTGAAGGATAAACCCTTTTTTTATTATTTTTCTAATTTTACGTGAACGATGTCACGGGTAAAAGCAAGTTAAGTCATAAAAGCGAAACGTTTCTATGCAAAATTTGCAATATTTAGACGCATTTTCGCTTTACGCATCACATATAACTTTATATTATTGAAATTTTAGAAACAGGTACATTTTTTTCGACCAAAGCTTAAAATATCGAAGAATTTATAACGGGGTCAGTTGTACGTTCGCTGTATAAATTGGTTATATAGAGATTACTTGCCAAATATTAAATTAAAAATATTTAAAAACAAAGTTCGTTATGAGGAAAACGTTCAACTATTTTACAAACAATAAATAATTGACTTTTTAAATGTTTTAAATTTCATCGCATCAGCAAATACTTCCCACACATTTAAATATTAGCCTTAGACCCACAGATCGACTCAGAATCACTTTCTACATCCTTTTAACGATCTCTGTCCGTCCAACTGTCTTTCCATGTATTGGAGAGAGGGGGTATTTTGGTTTTTGTTTGGGGTTTTATTAAGTTTTTTTAAGAAGGGGTTGGTTCGGAAGAAATAAATCCGTAAATTTTGGGCCTAATTTGATATTTGTTTTGGGGAGTTATTTTCTGCTGCCACTTATTTTATTACAAAAATAAATTTCTCCAACTTTTTATTATATTTAATTAATTCCTAAAAATTTTCGAGAGTGAAGAAAAATGTGTTTAAAAGAAATACGGAAAAAAGCATCTCTAGTTTCAATAAGAGTTGTCCTAAGAAGCAGCATCACTGTCAAATCCCTTTAATAAGTCTTGGCATTGCAATAACAAGCAAGACAAGACGATTTCGATGTATCAAGCATTATTAAAAATTTTTTTACATTTATAGACTTAATAAAATAAAATCTATAATATTAAATCAATATTAAACACAACATTTTTATCCTTTAGAGATATCTCAATCCTTTTGTTTCTTTGCAAAACCTCATCACAGAAAACAAAAACCCATTACTTGTTGGAAAAAATGGCTAGCATTTTTTCTTTTCTTATTAAATTCCAATATCACAATATAAAAAATATCTTTAAAATTCAAGAAGATAAAACAAGGTTTAGCCCAGAATATGCAGTGTTCTGTTTCTTTGCATTTATCCTTAAAACTTAAATTGTTTATACTTGAGAGTTTTTATGAAATGAAACTTCTATTGTTCACCTAACAATATTTTTATGTTTTTTATAAACATTGTTTTTTTTAACAAGTTCTTCTCTACACACACTTTCACACAGATACAAGCATTCGCACAGATACAGAGCCAAACAAAAATGGCTGAAGTTAAAAGGTTTCCATGGATAATAACAATTACGGATTAGGAGCATAAACTACTCTAATGTTAAATGAAAATATTTTACAAAAGCAATGGCTTGTAAATAATTTCCATTTAGTTAAGCTGTTTTACCTACATTTCGTTAGTTGATAGAAAAACAAAAAGAAAAGAAATATACAAAAACGGAGAACAGTAACAACAAAATTACGCAAAAAAAAACCGAGAAAAGGAAATGTAAAATGTAGAAGAAAAAAAAAGAACTAAAAGGAAATTTAAGTAAGCCACTTAAAAAGACATCTATACACATTCAGTCACATACGGACTCATGCTTAAACATACGATTATTAAATAAAACAAAAATTATATTTAGAACATTTTTAGCAGATTTTCATTTGGAAGTCGTGACAGAATTTGGGTGTATGTGTGTAATGCTTGTTTATATTGTAATGTACGTTAGTCATATGAATTGAAATTATTTTCAGAAGCTCTTGTATATTTATATCTTGACAAAGTGTTCTTTCTCTTTTATACCCTCCACAACCAGAAATGCTGAATGAGCGTATATTAAGTTTTTCATTCCTTGTGTAACACCAAGGGATGTTTGTTAATTGTATTTAATGATCCTTGCAAAATTCAAATTTCAAATAGTTTTGCTCTTCTGTCTGTCTATAAAAAAAAAAATGCAGAATTAAAAAAAAGCTTTTAAAAGTCTTATTAGAAAATAACTTTTTAATACGTAATTGTTTTAAGGTATTCTACCCGCAGGGAAAAATTTGGTTGAGCATGTTTATGGCAACTACACTTTGTTTATTATAACAATATATTGTTGTCGTACACAAAAAAATTGTTATTTTTATTTAATATCAGCAATATTATAGTTACTGTTAACATACCAATGTTTATCGCAATTATAAATTTGAGAATTGTTGACTGAAAAATAATTATTTTTCTAACAACTAAATAATTATAACTTTGAAAACATATTAAATTTCTTAAAACCAAAACACGATAACTTTCTATCATAGTATGCTTAAAATGCAAACAAAATATGTTTACTCTTATAATATTATGTTAGCGCCATTTGTAAAATAGTTTTGAATCGTTTCTTTTAAATATGCCTATGGAATTATTTGAATTATTTGGAGTGAGTGGTTAAACAATTAAAAATAAATACTCATTAGAAAAAAAGAAGTGTAAAAAAATATAGAAATTTTCTTTACATTAAAAAAAAATTGAAAAGTGCAACAAAATAAAAAAATCCATCCAAAAAAAATTCAATTTATTTTTTATTGCTGTGACAGCACCACTGTATCATAATATGATTACTTCTAAATTTATTATAACAAACATGACAATAATATGATAACTTTCTATCTTATTATGATTAAAATGATTATAATATGACTACATCTTATCTTATTGTGATTAACATGACAATAATATGATCACTTCTTAACTTATTATTAACAGGATAACAATATGATTAAGGGAAAAATATTATGATGCAATATTACGAATATATTTGGTCAAAATATGATTCAATAATAAGCGTTATATTGTGACTACAATCATAATTCTTATCATAATATGTTGCACAACCATGTTTTTTCTTTGCGTGCAGGCAAGATCGCTGCGGTAGAAAAACCTTAGGTGGCCCTTAAGTTCTTTTATACGGTCATACTTCGTATGTGAGCATAGTATGTCATCATACCATCATACTAGTGTAACAGCGAAAAATTCGTGTATGTCAGTTTGGTATATTGAAAATCAAAAGATTTTGATATACATGAGTCCCCTCACTCAACATACCAGGTATGTCACATCAAGTAAAACCGTCTAATAGGCGCTTTACATTACCAAATGTTTAGTTTGTTTTTTGCGCGATAAAATTAAAAGAAAAACAGCATCGCTATTATCACAAAGTTTGTAAAATTTAGTTTTATTTAATTAGCAAAAGCGATACCTAATTTTGTAAAGATCGATCCATATATTACCATTGATCCCTGGTATAGAGAGTTTTTCTTTTATCAATTTCTCGGGAATTTCCGCTTAATATAAAACTGTGCAAAATATAATTTAATTTAATTTATTTGAACAAAAAACTATTAACAATTCATAAAATCTATTAAATTAGTTTACCAATGCATTAAACGTTAACAAAAAAAATAAAAAAAATCCAGTTCTTTTTATGCAAAGCCAACGTCATAGACTTAAAGCTTAAATAGTCAAAAGAGCACAATATAATCTCTGGGACTTTCGCTTATACACCACTTACTTCAAAAACTTGTTATTCCTTTAAAAAAGAAAAATTTGTTTCTTTAAATTGAATTAGCGTTTTCTTTACAAATCGCTGCATTAAAAGTTTCCTGAAATGTTAATTTTTCAGTCATCCTCGTTTACAGAAATAGAATGCACTGAATTTTCATAATATAATTCAAAAATTATTTTATGCAGCTGCAAATAAAATCTGCATACATATTAAACTTTTTTTTTTTGATTTATTTCTCATTTGTAATTTGAAAGCCTAATTGGCCAATTAATAAGTTACAATCATTCTACTTAACTTAGTTTTACAAAAAAATAAAAAAAAATTAATATACATAATTTATTATTAGATAATCACAAATAAAATAAAGGTTTGACCAAAAAATGTATTTCTTTGATATATTTTAGTTAGGCTTGAGTTCATCAAATTTAATTTTCATTAAATTATTTTTAACGAAGAAGGTGCAGAGGTTAGAGCTCAAAGAATTCTGATGAAAGAATGTGGTGATTCCGGAAATATGTAAATTCAACCCAGTAACCATGTTCTGTAACTTTAGTGAGAACTTCTCGCATCGAAAAGATGTGAAATAAAATATTCCATCATTTCTCGAAAAGTTAGAAAATAGTGTGTCTGTAACTTATGTCGAAAACTATCAAAAGAGAGTACGTCGTTACGATATAAATGTCATAATATTCTACTCTAAGCCAATGTGACATTGCAGACGTTGAGACACCAGTCAAACATTACGTTAACGGTGACCAAAATTGACAAAAATTAAAATTTTTCAACAATGGCGGCGAAAATACAACCGTCGGCTAAAGCAAATAATGTAAAGTGCGACCTTAAAGGCAGAGTTAGCCGAACGTCCACGTCCCCTAACGGAACGTCTGATTCGTTTTGTTATTTGCAAACAATGGAAATGCTTACTGAATTTGAATGTCACGTTGACGGAACGTCTCGATATGTATAAAACAGATTTTTATGCCGTTGTTACGTGACAGTTGTAAAGCAGTGATGGGCTGCTTGTATGTTTAATTGGATGTGGGTATTTTTGCTCTTTTTTTTTGAACTTTTTTCAGTAAAGCTATGGAATTGAGACAAAACAACTTAAAATACAACATATTTGCATATAAACAAATATATTTATGTTTAGATGTAAAAAATAAACAAATTCATATACACATACAATGGAAATGTGAAAGAAATAAAAGGCTTTAAATATTATCAAAACCTTGTTTGTTGCGTACACCACAATACAATATACGTATGTTAAAAATATATATGATAAAATACAAATTTGTTTATTCTAAATCTATAATATAAATATTAAATTATTAACGTTTTTTACATACACTTAATACTGTTTTAATACCATTTAAAGCACTTGGTACTTTTTCTGCACATCGGTCACCATTTAAACATTTTTGATTCCCATCACTGTGTGTTTTGTTTTATGTATACTATTGCTTTTTGTTTATGTATGGGAAATATATACGACACATTTTTAAATGTTCTATAAGCGCACCAACGTGCTTGCAGTACGGTGCGGTACATTACGGGTACAGCAACGTTCGCCTAACTGGGCCTTAATGTTTGTTGTTTGCAAACAAGCTGTAAAAACATGCGTATATTTTATCAAAATGTAAAAAGCAAAGTAATTAAACAATGAAAAAATTTGCCAAGATTAAAATATTATTATTATTATTCTTTGTATTTTGCATTTTTAATTGCTTTTTAGTGTTAAATTTTTTTCTCGCCCCATTTTTATTCGTGTGTTTATTTGACAGTTCAAAGCGACAACTATTCTCACAAAAAAGTTGCAGAGACACTTTTTCTAGAAATGGGCGAGCAATTTCCTTATGTGACAGCTAGTACTCGCCAAAAAAAGTAACAGACGCATTTAAGTGAGAAAACAGATGTTTGTTTCAATACATGGCATTTTTGTTTTATTTCACAAATTTCAATCGAAAAGTTTCTCGACGCTAGAGTTACAGAACATGGGCACAGGTTCGAGCCCCAGCTCAGCCAAGACAATTGTCAATTAATTTTAATAGAATTTTCATGTTAAAAATTTCTTCCTTCAGTAAAAATAATTAAATGAACATTCAATTTGATAAACTCAACCCTAACAAAAAAAAAAAAAAAAATATCAAAATTAAAATATTAACAGTTTAACTAAAAATCAAAATTGTTCTTAAAATAGCTATGGCACAAGCTCTAATATTAACATTTATACTTCAAGTTGTACAAATAAAATATAGACGAAAAGGGACAAAAAACATAATAAACAAATGTATTCAGGTTTTCAAGACAAAGTCTTGACAGAGAGTACGAAAAAACATAAGAAAGGAAGCAACATGTAATATAAAATTGAAAATGATAATTACAGCAAATTTCGAATCACCACTTCCACTGGTTAAAGATTGATGTTTGACTGTTGGCTGGCAGGCACCGCAGTGGTGCAGAGGTTAGAACGCAAAGAATTCTGATGAAAGAATGTGGTGATTCTTGAAACATATAAATTCAACCAAGGTTCGAGCCCCAGCTCAGCCAGAAAATTGTCAATGAATTTAAATAAAATTTTCATGTTTTAAAATTCCTTCCTTCAGTAAAAATAATTTAATGAAAATTCAGTTTGATAAACGCAAGCCTAACTAAAAAATATCAAAATTAAAAAATCAACAGTTCAACTAAAAATCAGAAATGAATTTATTTTTTTTTTTTTTTAAACATGTTAAATTGTGTACATTTTTACGCCTCCTCCAGAGCATCACTCATTGAAGCTAACATTTTGTTTTTTTGTTGACATAACAAACTTATTTACATTTATATCAGCAGTAAAGTTACCAAAATTAAATAATAAAAAAAAATGCCGGGAATTCCCGCACAAATTTTCTGGGAATTTTTTCCTCTGAAATGTAGGGCATCCCAGGATTTTTCTCCCTGGAAATCCCGTGTTAAAAACACTACTTGTATTTAACTGGTTGTCTAAATAAAATTGTTTCAATAAAAAAGTAATAAAAAACAATATGTAAGTTACCCTCACAAAAATGTGTTGAAACTATTTAGAAACAGTATTTACACTATTTTACGAAAGTGGTTCCAAAAATTAGCCAACGTGACGCCTAGATGGCGGAAGTCTTTTGGAAAAATAGCTTTGGAGAAAAGCGGCAACCTTATAAAATAATAATATTAACTCAAAATTTAAAACTTTTCAGTAAAAGAAAAACTGTTTTTTAATTTTTTTTTTAAAGGCATATTATGAAGATTTTTAACGTTAACCGTTTCATTACCAAAAAGTAGACAAAAAAGCACGATATTTTTATAGAGGGTAGATATGAATATAACTTGTCGATATTTTCCAAAAAGTAAAGATAAATGTTTTTACTTCATACACTATTGTTAAACAAGTGCGATCGATATATTATAGCTTTTAAGGCGGCAGGTTGCTAAGTATTTTTTTCAAGCCATCAGTAATAAACGATCTCCTCAGTGAATTTTTAAATATCGAGAAAGATTGTCTTAAGCGAAACAATATTAAAATTAAGCTTGATTTAACAGTCAACGGTAAGCGGTAAAGAGACATGCTTACTGACTTTTTCGTGCCGCAGTTGAACAAAAAATAGTATTGCTTTTTTTGTGGTTTCAGCAGGACGGTATTAACTGGTCTCCTTTGACACAGTACTTTCGCTGGAGGTATGTAAAGTTCCGGGTATGTTAAAATAGACCAGAAATTATGTAGTACTTGGAAGCAAATATTCTTGATTTACTTCAAAGGGTTTGTAAAAAATTTAACACCAATGTTACGCTATATATTCGCTAGCCGCAGCCGCCACATGCCTACTCAAACATTAAAATTATCTAATAAATTAAGCCAATTGAATAAATATTTAAAGTCTTTGTATATACTATTTCAATCTAAAGCTCCCCGCCTTTTAAAAAAATTTTTAATGAATCTTATGTTTCAAATACTTAATCTTTAGAGGGCTACTATTAATTAAAATAATTGCCGCTTGAGCCATTTCTCACACTTATGTACATTAATCAAATATGCTACAACAAAAAAAAATTACCTTTATCTTATTTAACTACTTACCTTTAGAAAATTGTTTAACAATCCTTTAATAATCAACTGTTCTACCAATACAAGCACACAAACAAATAAAACAATTTTTATCTCTTTTATTTTTTGCCTTTAATATGGAATTAAACTCGTACACAAGGACTGTGTTCCACTTCAAATACAATCTTTTGGTAAGTAATCAAAAACGAAATCAACAACAATTTAAAGTACTTGTCATTTTTGCCTTGTTTGCTTGCTTCTATTTTTTCTATAAATGTTGTCATTTTTACCTTTAATTGACATCTACTAACTTTCGTAGCAAGTTTTTCATTTTTGAAGAAACAATTCATCAAACAACAATCATCAAAAAAGTATAGAAAAAGAACTGCTACATTTTCACTGACAATTAACGAGTTTTGTATCCTTTATGTTTTAGAGAGAGAATTTTATTGCACATTTTCTATGACAAAGTAAGAGGCAATAAACAGAGCTAAAGGCAGTGGGGTTAAAATTGAGGTAAAAAAAAACTTTTATAAAGTTAAGTTGTCAATTAGGAGAAATGAAACCAGATGGCTTTGTTTGATCTGATAACAATAATAACACAGAAACATAAAGAAGAACGTACAGTCGGTTAATTCCGACCATATACGAATATCCTACACTACAATATTTATGGATAAACTTTTGGAAGTGTTACTTATCTGTGATTTTTATAATCTGATTATAGATAGACCATCTTAAGCAAAATTATGTTATAAAGCTGAAATTCATATTACTCTACAGTTACACAAGCAGGTAAAAATTTGCAAGTAGAATTAACAAATTACCCGCTTCACAATGGCAAACAAAAACAATATCGTTTTGGGACAATTGGCAAACAATTATTTGGTAAAGCATTCGAGGACGAGTAGTGCTAGTGAAACGACAAAGAGCTCGTCGATTTCACCCTTCGCTATTTTGTGGCAGCAAATCTTTCGATTCCAAAGGTTTGCTTTGATACTAATAGTAAATCTTTAGCACTCACCAAAAATATGTTCCATTATTCGATTTTAATATCACTAAACATTAGTTTTTAATGTTTTAGCCAGTTCAAAAGCGAAGGTTTTGCAGCTCCTCCTTGTCCCCAAAAAAAGAGTAATTTATGATGAATTTTTTTTTAATAACCTCTACATTTTGTTTTGCTTCTTTTTGGCGAGAGGCATTTTAAAACTTTTGTTTGCTCAAAGAAGATCGCAATATCATTTTATAAAGATTTGGTGAGAAATTAGTGAAAATAACGTTTTTTAACTAACTCACTCTGATTTGAAGTTCTCTTCTTATGAGGATTCAGAAATGACAAACTTATACAAACTCTTTCACCTTCAGAGTATAAAATAAATAATAATACTCAAAATAACAACAAGGGATTTTATGGGTTTAAATTAGAGACAGCCCTGGTTTTTTGCTTATATCTCAGCCATTTATAGTCCGATCTCTCTGAATTTTTAAAGCAAAAAAATACAGGTACAGTACTTAAATCAACTTTGCTACTCATAAGGACCCAGAACATACATAATTTTATGTACATTAAAGCAGTGTTAGAAAATAAACACTTAATATCGCTCCATAGTGTTCGCTGATAGTGTTTGTGTAGTAAATCATTAAAAACAACGTTTTCCTGTTTGTCATCTTTCGAATACAAAAATAATACTGTTCTTATCCAACTCAACATAAAGATGAGAAAATTTAAATCCGTTCGGTTTTTCTTTAAAAACCACAAACTTCATTGTGTTTGGTTAAGCTCATAAACAGGGCTGCCAGAAATTTTCGGCAAACAATCTTAATTTCACCAAAAAAAAATCTTATTTTGGAAAAAAATCTTATTTTTGGAAAAAAGAATTTTTTTTTTTATTAAAATTAACTTTAAAACATATCAATATGTATTTCCACTGTTGCCAACTTTTTTTTGAAGATTTCCCGACAAATTGGACTTCAAAACCGCTAGAAATCGCTAAATATTCAATTTAGCGGGATTTTTCTTAAAACTACCTTTAAATCTGAACATTTTTAAAAGTTTATTTATATAAATCTAGATATAAGCGGCTTTTTCAAAGTTATTTCGATGCACTTAAAATTACATTTTCGCATTAAACATTTTTCTATTAAATATCTTTGCTATTATTTAATTTTTGCGAACCTTAGTCTGACTTGCAATATTTTCTGTTTTTGCAAAATAAAAAGCGCGCAAAGCTTACACCTGATTAATCACCCTTGAACGCCAAACAGAGGTTGCTTTTTAAAGGGTAACCATTATATGCATAGCGTTGCTTAACCTACTGTCAAAAATTCTCTCAAATGTATTAAAAAAAACAAAAATAAAATCAACAAACATTTGATTCCGTACGGAATCTGCGATCAGTTTCGCACCTTGCTTAAGCAAGTGACAGTTTCATAAAATTTAACAAAAAGTTTCCTTAAGTTCAATAAGGCTAGCCTCATATGATTAACATTTTTTTGGCCAGTAAACCGCAAGGTTGCATTATTAAGTTTAAAAATTTTCAAATTGGAACAAAGAAGGTTTTTTTTAATTGAACCTAGCCTTCGTCTAGACAAAACAAAAAAATCTTGTTTTTGGGGAAAAAATCTTAAAATCTTTTTTCGGTTAAAAAATCTTAAAAAATAAGGTACAATCTTACTTCTGGCAGCGCTGCTCATAAATGTTCGTTCGTTTCGTTTGTGCTTACCGCCCTTTTGGCTAGTAAAAAAAAACTAAACATTATTTACAAAAACAAAACACACATACAAAAAACAAAACAAAACAAAAACCCAGCAAAATAATTTTACACAAACTAAACATACACAAGCTGTTCGTGATGCGGTCGCTGCTAAAATGTTTTGCTTGTTCATTTCTTTATGAAAAAAAGAAACATTATAGAACAGTAAAATATAATATTTTATCTACAGTATCGCTACAATTGTTCTGTTTTTTAACAAAGAACAGAACACTATATAATGTTCGGCTCTTTCTTTAAAACATTTACGAACGGTATTAAGGGTTGTATTCGTCTACACAAACACTAAAAAAATAAATTTCGTTACCGGATGTGTCAGTCGAACGCTAAATAATGTACTATTTTTTTCGAACACTGCTTTAAAATGATCAAAACATTAGAAATTACAAACGAAATAACAAACTTATGTACATATACCGCTTTCCAAATTACAAATTATGATTTTATATAATTTTGATTGCAACATTCTGGAGGTATTAAGAATCTATTGGATGATTGTTCTCCTTTAAATGCCGCCACAACATTGCCATTTGCTGAGAGTGCAATCACTTTCAAAAGACTCAACAGAAAAAAACAATTTAAACGTCAAATAGGTTTGAGTTCTCCTAATCCGTTTCAGTAGCAAAGGAGCTATGAGCCCAAACGTGGATCATTACTCCTTCGTTTTATATTACGACAAAAATTAATATTACTATTTTGTGAAGATATGAAACGCGCTCTCAGTAAAAACTTTAGTACGCCTAAACTCGTAATGAAAAATGCTTTTATAGTAAACATTGGCCTGTCATATTATCATATAACTGCAAATCGCACAACCAAATTTCGTAAAGATTCGTCCATTATTTACCATATGCCACATACGGAGAGTACTTTTGAAATAGAATTGAATACGAATTAAAATACGGTACGGTAAGTTTTTATCAATATTAACTTACAACTTTTAGATAAAAAGCCCATATTCCTTCTCTTGGTGTAGGGCGTCAAGGATTCGACATTGTAAAGGTAAATTTAAGCGTGTAGCTGGCTAAGAAATCCAATTATTTACAAGCAATTTGACACCTAGTTTGTTTATTTCTTTTGAGTTTTTCGAAAGTGAGCGTGTTTTCAACAGACGGACAGACGGACAGACGGACAGACAGACGGACATGGCTAAATCGACTTAGAATTACTCAAGCAGAATATATATACTTTATGGGGTCTGAGATGAATAATAAAAAAGTTTCACACGGAATGACAAACTTAGTATACCCTCTTC
This sequence comes from Pollenia griseotomentosa, assembly GCA_963931875.1. Classification (NCBI taxonomy): domain Eukaryota; kingdom Metazoa; phylum Arthropoda; class Insecta; order Diptera; family Polleniidae; genus Pollenia; species Pollenia griseotomentosa. The sequence goes on along the minus strand of OZ007560.1, from coordinate 233,572,317 downwards.
ACAACTAATTGTGGTGGAGGGTATAAAAACGAAAATGTGTGTACAACTTTTCGCTTTTTGAGTTGGTTTGACAGTGACTATTTACATTTAGTAAATCAGATGAAAAAGCAACAGTTTTTTTTTGGCAAATGAAAAATAAAAAAGTGGGAGAAATTGCAGATTTTCTACTTTGACTGCAGTTTTTTAAATGCTGCAATTATTTTGTTTGCACTCTTTGTCACTTAAAAATTCTATGTTTTTCTCATTTACAAAACTGTTAATAAAAAAATTTGAAAATTATTGTACATTTTGCAATCGTTTCCAAAATGGTTTGTTTGTTTGTTTTCATACACAGTCGTACACAGATTACATACCAGACAATTTTATTGTTGCGTCTCTACCACTAAAATTTATTTGATTGTCAATAATTTATTATAATTGGAGTTTTATTATTTTCATTATACTTAAAAATCTGTGCAACATAAATTTATCTCTTCTTTCTTTTTTTTTAACAATAAATCATCCATCAACTGAAGAAGTAACAGAAGGAAATAAACATTTATAAAAATAAAATAAAAATCCCATTATAGTAGAACTTTTTATCTTGATTTCACTTGTAAGAAAGAATAATTGTTTTGATTTATTCTACATCTTCCGGTTTCTTCTTATTGTTAAAAAATAAATAATTGAACAGAATGTGGTTTATATCTGTTCTCTTGATTTTTGTTGCATTAATTTATTTATTTTTAAAAGTTGAAATAAAACATTTTATAGAAGAATAGAATTTAATAGATCTTTTTTTTTTTGTCATAAATTGATAAGAGATTAAGTAAATACAATAAATGATTTTTTTCATTTAACCCATTTTTCGCCGCGTTCCTGCTGGTTAATGTCAGAGATAATAGTGAAATAAGATTCTAATTTATTAATGAAAAAAAATCATTGAAAAAACAGTAAGAGTACTGGTAAATTCAATCACGGCGAAAAATGGTTGGTGAAAAATGTGTTAAGTAGTTCAACACAAAAGAGGATTATTATTGAACAGTGAAAAATTGCAATAAAAATTTGATGATATGAGCTTAAGCTACAGGTCAATACACTACATACAGTCGGGGACAAATTTTTTGGGAATAATGTGTTTTGAAAAATTTTTAATTTTCCTTGAAAGACAGCCAAAACCAATTCAAAATTACTTGATAAAAGCAATTTCAGATTTTGAAAATTCCGAAATTTAATTTTAAATATCAAGTTAGGCTCGAGTTCATAAAATTTAATTTTCATTAAATTATTTTACTGAAGAAAGGAATATTATAACATGAAATTAAATAAAATTTATTGATAATTTTTATTATCGGCTGAGCTGGGGATCGAGCTCGGGTTGAATTTACGTTTCAAGAATAACCACATTCTCATCATCTGAATTCTTTGCAGTTCTGCCCTCCTCACACCGCGGTGGTGGCCTGTCAGCCAACAGTCAAACATCAATCTTTAATCCGAAATTTGCTAAAATAAATTATCATTTCTCAATTTATTATACATGTTTCTTCCGTTTTTTCGTAATCTTTCCGTCAAGACTTTGTCTTGAATACCTGAGCTTTAATACAAAGATCGGTATAAAAAATTTAAAGACCTTTTCTTTTTTGTTTAAACACAATTAAAGTCCCTAGATCGCGATCTATTCTATTCGATCCCTGTGTATAGTCTTTTTTTAGAAAATACCGGTAATATTAAAGTTAAAAGTTTTTAGAACTGTTGCTTATATAATTAATTTTCAGTTAATTTTGTCTAACTAGAGTTTCTATTGAGAGCTCTATTATGTTTTCAGCGTAAAGAAGAAAAGTTTAGAAACTTACAAAGCACCCAGACAATTTTTGATGATTATTTTTATATGATGCAAGCTCTATTATAAACAACAAGTGCAAATGTTTCTTTGATTGTGAACGAAGCTTAAAGGTTCAAACGTACAAAGGAAAATGAGAATCTATTAGTCGGCTTAGACGACCCTTTTTTTAAAGAATTGTCCCATTCGGGCAGATGAGAATCCACGAGTGATTTTGAAAAGCCGATGCATTGAGATGATAACAGACTTCTATTGGCCTGAAATTGAGGATATGGATCTGGACGATATGTGGTTCCAAAAGGATGGTGCCACTTGCCACACAGCCAACGAAGAAACAATGTCTATTTTGCGACCGATGTTCAGTGGCAATGTTAATTGGCCGCCATGATCACATGTGATATTTAAAAGAAAAAGTTTACGTCAATCAGCCGAACACAATTCAAGAGCAAAAGGATGAGATAATTCGGTACATTAACGACATTAAACCTCAATTATATCTCAGAGTTATTGAAAATATAAAACATCGAATAGAGGTATGCCGCCGAAGACGTGGCGAGCATTTGGCCAATATTTTGTTTTACACATAATTATCAACGGTCCTTCTATAATAATAAAAACTATTAAGATAATTTTCTGAAAATGTTTTGAAACGTTTTTTTTTTATTTACAATTAAATTTTTGCGTTTTGGTTGGACTACCCTTATGGCCAATTTTCAGGATTGATATTAAAACACATTCATGAAAAAAAATCGTTTTAAATACAAAATTCTCTTCTTCACTAAATACTTAAATCAAACTTAATTCACCGATGTGGTACACTTAATTTCAACTTAAGTTTCTATTGTAATATTTTAGCAAAGTGGCCTCAATATTACGACAATACAACAACAAGAGGCAAAGCAATAACAATCAGCTGTTTTTGAGACCACCTTGTAAATAATTATACTTTTTTATGATATTCTTTTGTATTAAGTAGTGCTACCATACTTTTAACTTGTTTAAATAAGACTTTTCATATAAAACTCAAAAAATCAATCTGTATTTAAATACGATTAAATGTTTTTATGAAAATTAACTTAATTTAGATTTAATTACTATCCTGAAAATTGGGCATTAATATTCAAGCAAAATAAACATACCACATCTTCTTTTTTAATGATGTTAATAATAAAAGCAAAGTCAATTTGCCGCAATAAGTAGCAGTAGATAATAGATATGTTTGTATGTAGAAATTTAAAGAAGAAAAAGATATTGGGTGGAATAGAAACGAAGGTCTCTATTGTTTTTATAAAATAATTTCATAATACCAGACAACTGAATTTGTTTAATTCTTGTGATGTGTGAATTTGGCAGCAAGAAAAAGTATTCATAAGCGTTTACACAGGGCAACAGACTAAAATTTTTCAGACTTAAATTAAATCTTAATTAAATTAAGAGTGCTGATTACGATGCCATCATTAGTTTTTGTCTGGCAGCTCTAGTTTTAAAGATATAGTGACACTTAATATTTGCATAATTTACACGAATTTTTGTTTATGTTTCACGAACGAGTGTTAAAACATTAAAATATTTTCTGGATAAGTTAGGTTAGAAAGGCTGGTGCGAAGTAAACTTCAAACCCTCACCCAAACCCCAATATGGTCCATTGTGACGCCTAAGATAGTGAAATAATTATGAAAATATGAAAGATTAGGACAATTAAAGGGTAAAAGCACAGGAAGAAGAGAAAGTAGTGGAAGATAAAAAAAATTCGGACAGCACAAGCAAAAACAACGCTACCAAACAGAAAACTGCCCTACACTTGCCCAGTCTCCAGCCTCCTGCCGCGCAACCAGGTCATTCTCATTACGAATCTCATTAGATTCTCAAGCCCGCAGCTCGAGACATCTTCCAATTCGCGCAGGAATCTGCTACCTAGCCACCTTAGCTTGCTGTTCTGTAGCCTGGGACAACTCCTCTGGGTCCTCACCCAACCTACATATATCCGACAAGTCAGACCATATTCTCCACGCCATCTTGCCTATCATACAGTGGCCCGGCAGTCCGTTCGGCCCCGTCAATCCCGATTAGCCCCGCTCAGAACCGATTCCCTATTTCCCCCAAAGTAAAAGCTCATTGGAGGCCTGACTACCTGCAATTTGTCAGGGTCCTTAATTCCCAAGCACAGTCTCGCCAGCTCATCAGCTATCTAGTTGCAGGTGATGTTGCAGTGACCCGGTAACCAGCACAGCCTCACCACATAATTCCCTAAGATCTCTCCTAGATCCCTCCTGCAATCATCCACTAGCATGTAGATCACATAACAGCCCTTCAAGGCCTTAAGAGCCGGCTGGGTGTCCACATATATAGTGACCTCCGAGCCCCTGGAAATGTTGCTCCCTACCAATTCCTCTAAGGCTCTAAGAATCTCCAGAACCTCCGCCTGAAACACACTGCAGTCGTCAGGAAGTCTATATGACCTTCTGATATCCAGATCCTTAATGTAGACCCCTGCACCCCCCCTGCCCTTCATCGTCGAGCCATCAGTAACAATAGCAAATCCCCTATACAATCTGAATTTAACATGCTCATAATGAACGGACCTTCTTATAAGTATCCCGATAATATAAACTTAAACTTATATTATAGAAATTACAGATGGAATGACGAACCTTTTCCACCTGTGGTAATACAACTATATTTTCTTCCAATAGGCAAAATATATTCTCTGAACCGAAATTACGACAACAAATTTTTTTTTAATTATTAGTTCGAGAATCATTTTATTTTATTTTTTTTCATTCGCTTCCCTTAAAATAAAATGCCGTCAATATATTTTGAATTAAAAAAATAATTTTTTTTAATTTTTGTATACAACTGATCAATAAATTTTCTAACAAAAACATTCACACAGACACTTTAAAGTAAAAAAATTTAATTTATTTGATATTTTTCTTTATCAAATAACAATGAGTTTTATTAATATTCCTCTTTACGGATGATTATAAATATTGTTTTTGGTTTAAAACTCGTTTATTGAATCAAAGTGTGCATTTTTAACACTTAAATGGTTTTACATTTATCAATTATATTTGTTATTTGTTAATGCTCTAACAAATGTATTCCATAAACAAAGCACGGCGTATGAGTGTTGTGTGTTTGTGTGTGTATTAAATATTAATCATACTCACACTTTTGTTAAACTTTTATTGAAAGTATTTTAATTTATTTGTATATTTTATATATTTTATTTATTTGTTTTTTTTTTCTTGTTTTTTTTTTTTATTAAATAGACACAGATATATTTTCAGCTTAATTAAATGTTATTCCAAAGCACTTTCATTAAATTTTAATGCTCTTACTATTAGCATCAATTAATACTCATTTGTTATAGTAATTAAGTTAAATTGGAAAATATTCTTTTGAACTGTTTTTTTGTGGTAGTTTCATTTAATCCTTTTTATATTTTTTTATTCAAGAAATTTTAATCCTTTAGCTGTTGTTCTCTTAGATTCATTTTCAAATTAGAATTGTTTTTCAACCGCGCGTCAACGTTTTACTAACTTGTTTTCCTCAAATTCATTTGCTTTTATACTGTTTTTGTAAATAGGCGAAAAAGCTTGTTTTATCCTTAAAGCTTTTAAGAGAAGACTATATAAAGCTTTTGAGAGCATGGATAAATTTTTTTTAGAAAATTTACCGGTTTAATGGTTTGTTTACATTTAAAAAAAGCACGTGCTGGAGAAAAAATGAGAATTTTTGTTTTCATATCGATTTCAATGTTTATGTGAGTGTGCATATGATTGTTGGTGTGCTAACTTTAACAATAACAACAACATGCGGAAGAAAAATACGTAAATACAAATAACAAGCACGTGCTTAAGAAACACAGAAAATAACAACAAACTGAAGAATGAAAACAACAAAAACTCTTAAACAATCACACACACACAGAAGCAGACACATTGTGTGGTTGTTTTAACACAATTATATACTCATTCTAAATAAAAACATAAGGTTTCTTACGATATGGTTTGGAATTTAGCTTAAAGTTATATTAAGTTATAGTGTATTATAGTGTATTTATACATAAACGTATAAAGGGTGTTCTAAAGCTAACGCAGGATTTTTAGTTTGCGCCCGTTGTATGGTAAATGGCTGGCAAGCCTATTAAAAAGTTTACGGCTGACACTTAAGGGCATAAGAGATTGCCAGATACTCTGCCAAAACAAAATAAAATTTTATCTCTCGAGATTCTGTGCGTGTGAAGTTACAACAATAACATAAAAAAGTTTCATAATTGCATAAGCATACAGAGAAAAATACGACAAATCAATTTGCGTATTGAATACCATATTCGTAAATACAATTAGTTTTTTAATTGAAAAGGCACAAACAACCGAATTTGTAAATATAAAATATACTTTAAATTTTTAAATTGTACACATTCTTTTAAAATAAGGAAATTTATTTAAAAATGTTAATAAAATCAATTTTTTATTTTAATATAAAAAAGTCTCATCAAAATTATCTTTAACAGAGACTGATTTAGAAGTGCAACATGTGTATCAGCCTTAATTTGAAAACTAGAATAAATAAAACCGAATAATAATGTTTATTAATGAATAGCTTTATTTACCTCAAGGATTAACTCAGCTTTCAATAACAGTCCTATCGTTTATTCTGTACAAGATTAAAAACAAAAAAATATTTTAAAAGATTTTATTATTCGTGCTTAATTCCAAATTTTTTTGATAAAAAAAACTGGAATTCATTGTTAATGGGATAAGCTATTCCTATGCGCATTTTTATAGTTGCTTAGGCCAGATCGGCAGGAAACTTCATCCAAAAAGATGATGAAGATAACATAAACTTACTGTTCATTGATGATGTTTTTGTTTAAACTTTGCTATTGTTACAAGTAGAACTGTTGCTTATAATTCTTATACACTTAACAGTTTTATTTGGTTTAATATCTTTAGTTTTTCTAAAATCTTTTTGGATTAAGTTTCCTGACGATCTGGCCTAAGCAACTAGTGAAATGCGCATATTAATAGCTTATCCCATCAACAATAAATTTCAGTGTTTTTATCAAGAATACAAATTGGGAATTAAGCACGAATAACAAAATCTTTTAAATTAAAATTTTGTATTCCCAAAATTTACTTTGATAAAAAATATTGAAGGAATAAGACTACTAGAGCTTTTGAAAAATTGTAATTTCCCTGTAGTTAATAAAATAGTCAGTTGCAAAAAACGCTAACTATAAATTAACTATTTTTCAAATAACTACAAATTGGTTTAAATCTCATGCATATATCAACCAAACATATTGCATAGAGGCACACGTAAAACACAAATAAAATCAAAATAAGTAAAACAAGCATGCCATGAAGTCAAATGAAAAAAAATAGCTACAAACATATTAAAATAATTAAAAATAATTAAAAATTAAAGCAATACAAATCTGCTTATGTACAAGCAATTATGTACCGTATTTATTTCAGCACTTATACATCATCATTTAAAGCAATTTGATGCAAAATTTCTATATAAAAATATATATAGTATTTTTATATAGAAATAATTATTTAAGAAAATTATACATGTGTATGTATGTACATATATTTTTTTGAAAAAAATTATTTAAATTTCAAATAATTTATTATAAACCAAATTAAATAAATTAACTACAAATTGGTTAAAAAATAAGTAATTAGTAGCCAATTTAAAAGTCATGCAGAGATAACCAATTGACTACAGCCTACGACATACCTATGTTAAAATAGTGAGTCGTCGACAAGGAAAAAAGTCACTTAATCAACAAGATGTGGTTATAAAAAAACTAGTTTGAAGTTACTTATAAATGTGTTTGACTTCCTACAGGGTTGACTTAGAATACACATTCGAATAATATATAAATTTATATAATAAATGTTACTCACAGTGAGAAATAAATTCACAGTTTTTAATTTATTATTAAATTTTTTTGACACAAAATTATTTTATTTCTTCAACTCAAACAAATTGTTAACATGACAATTTACAAACAATTTAATTTAAAAGATTGTGAACAAAATTAGAAAAATATAACAAATGGTTATTAGTTAGACATTAATTTTTGTTATTTCTTACTGTGTAGAGTTGTGACAGCTGGCTTAGGTTTTACTCTCATTCTGTTTTACTTTTTCCGTTCTAGACAGGGCTGCCAGAAGATTTCGATACGAAATCGGCGTATGTATTAAAAAAAAAAATCGGTATTATCGGCACTTTAATTAAAAAAAAATCGGCAAACTTAAAATACCTCTTTTAAATACAATAAAAAATATTTTTAATGACAAAATAGAAAAATGCAGCATTAATTCATATTTGAAACATAAAAATCAATAAAAAAAAAAGAAACGTTATAGAAATAATTTGCAGTTATTTAAAAACAAATATAAATATTTTGTACTTTAGGGTTATTTTTTTAACTTTTTTTATTATAGACAAATATTTGAGTTTGAGATTTTTATTAAATCATACGGCTAATTCCGGCAGCCGTAATCGAATACTGTTTCGATTCGAAAGCTATTTTATTTTAATTGTTTCAGTCGATGCTGAACAAATCGATTTTTTTTTCAATGTTGTACAGCATTTTTTTGATTTTTCACAACACTGAACAAATAATTTCGATTCGTTCAGTATAGACTGCCAGAAATCAGTTTTCAGCCCCTGAAATCAGTTTCAAAATAATTCGAATTATTAAACCTGAAAAATGAAACTTCCTTGTATATTTTAATTTTTCGGGAACCATCGCAATTTTGTGTTTGGCAACAAATTCTTTCATAATTTTCGAAAGATTGGGAGGAAAATAATTTTTTGGAAATGCACCACTAAAATTCTCACGTTTTAAATCTGAATTTTTGCCACGAAGCTTGCAAATTTACTTAACTTCCTTCCTTACATTAGAGTGGCTATCGGATATGGCTGAATCATCTTCAATTCCATATAATCTTATAGGAAAATTTTTTTTTTTTCAAATTATTTTTATTGATAGCTTACCCTTACTCCTTTGTAAGCGTCTATTCATTTTCACACTCAATTATAAAGTTCTTTATATTTTCATAATTGAAAAAACTATTTTAAGCGATGGCTTTTTTTTTTCTTTTATTTGGATTTAGTTCTTTCATTCTTCATTATTGAATATTTTTCAAATAAAATTTTAAAAATTTAACAAGTGTTGCACAAATTTAATATGTTATACCAAAGCAAACAAAAAGTTACCATGTTTTAGTCGTTTATTGAAAAATCGGCAATTTTTGAGCAAAAATCGGCAAATCGGCACTTTGATAATTTAGAGGCGAATAATCGGCAAATATGGCAGGCCTGGACCTAGTCCATACCAGAGATCAGCAATGAGTAGTGAAAAAATGAGTAGAGCTAAATCATGACTCATAAATTCTTGTACTTATACGCACTCATACTTATTCCAATGTTATTAAAGCTCATATTCACTCAGAAAATTAATTTAACCATTGTACTCATACTATGCAACATTTGTAGTGGTTGATTTTAGAATCTACTTAGCTCAATGTGTATAGTCGAAGCAAAATGCGAGGCTGCCAGATTTGTCCCCAAAATAGCAAAGTGACGATTTGGCAATTCCAGTTTACTAAAGTTACATGTATGAAGTGGACGATTTTTCGGCAAATTTATCTGGCAGCGCTGATTATGAAGTTGTGTTTTCGATCTGTTGTGTTAAAACGGTAAATGGATGAGCTTAATGAGTTGAATCATTGTGAATGTTGTAAGTATTTTCCTTAAATTATAAAACAAACTGAGGTCATTTATGAGTATGCGTATAATGTCGACGTCGCACTCATATTTATTTCTCTTGGGAGTATGAGTGAATCAGAGTAGTTTAGTTTAAATTCTGTCTTCGCACTTATACTTACAATTTCATGAGTCAGTATGAGTAGCGAAAAAACGATTCATTGCTGATCTCTGGTCCATACACACATAAAAAAATATCAATGTTAAATTAACATTGCGCAATGTTGATTAAAAATCATAGTAAATTTCTGCAAAAGTATGGACATTATTTTAAATTATCATTGGTTCATATTAATTTTAAACGAAAACTGTTAAAATAACATTGCACAATATTGAATCCATAAAATCTTGTTTTATTTGTTTTGTATAGAAACAATAACAACACTATAGAAAGAAAAACATAATTTTTTTTATTTTCATGTTTCAAATTATTTATAAAAAGAAAAAAAATTCCCATATTCTTTTTGTTAAAATTATTTAGTTAAATAGAACATAAAATTTTCAAAGTAAAATGATGACAAAAACCATATCGGCCCATGCTGCTGGTATCTTTTAATTGTTTGTGCTTGTGTAAACAAAGGGAAGAAAAAGGTAACATGTGTTAAAGGAAAAATAATAATGTTATTCTCTATCTGGTTCCGCGTGTAAGTGTTTAGAATGTTTCTTAAATTAACGTATATATTGTCTCTAAAGCTTCTTCTGTTATTTCAAACTCAAACCAATTCGATTTTACATAAAATTCACGTTGTTACAATTCGAAATCACTTTAATTCAACGTGATTCGAAATATTATTTCAATATGAATGTCATTTTGTTCACCAAGTTTAAAACTCTTCGTAAGTAGGCTTTATATAAGAAATGTGATAAATGGTTAAAAACTCAGATCTTAAAAATTCTAGTCTTCTTTTACTTAATTGGACTAAAATTTATCAAAATATCAATATTTGAAAGCATCTAGTATGAAAACGATACATAGGAGAGTGATTTATTTGAGACCTCTGGGACCACTATGAAAGTTTTTTTTCAGAAAGTGTGAGTTTATTGGTGAGAGCGGAGAGAATAACAGCATGTTCTGTCCTCTCTCTCCTCGGAGAGATCGACCAAAGACCGTGGCAGGCCATAGAGACCTGGCCAGCAAGCAGGTTTTCTTAACCTGCCATCTCCCCTGAACCCTTCTGTACCACTCACGTTCCCCCAATGGATATGCTACGCCTCTTAGGGGACATAGTTAAAGTAGCTTGAGTATTTCTTCCTCTTGTTGTTGAATCTTCTGGGGTAAATATAGGTTGTTCATGCCCGAAAATGACTTATAAGATGAACGAATAAAATTAACTGGCAACAGCAATGCGTATCATAGAGAAGCCGCAAAGAGATATTAGAAGACTTATCTTTTTTCAACTTTACTAAAATATAGTACCCTGAAACCATTCAATAATATACCAGATATAAGTTATACAGTGATATATCACACCATTAAAAAAAAAATTCCATTATCGACAACAGTTTGCGAGGAATGATAATTTCCTTCTAATAAAATTTACAAAAAGAGAGTTATCGAAAGATTTATCTATCGTACTTCCGCTGAGTTCTTTGGAACGGAGAAATGGAAGCGGGCTGAGAGGCATGACAGTCTACTATTATGTCGTTATTTTTGTTCGGACATCGATAATCTACGAACGTATAAGGTCTATGCTTACCTTTTCCGAATTGACAGGGCTCTTTCGAGTCTAATGATATCAAATAGACATCACTTCAATTGATGGTGCCTCGGGTATCAGTTCTGTCACTTTTGTACAAAATGGTCAAGAAGGATTTCAAGAACGGCGTGCATATGTTCCAGCGGTGGCATGAAAAAACCTCTTAAAATATAACCCCCAAATATATAACTCATCAAAAAAAAAATAATGAAATATCCCCCCAAAAGTTTTTACAGAGAACAACAACAACGAGTTTTGGGGGGTTATTTTATTTTGTTTGGGATGTTATTTAATATTTTTAATATGGGGATTATTTTATATGAAATTTAGAGAAGCTTTAGCTAGCGAAGCAAGAGAAGGAAATCCTTGCGGCCGTCCGAAGTCCCCATCATGCAATCTATCGCGCGATTCTTTAAACCAAAATTGCACACTAAATTTTATTATGCATATTGGGATCTAATTTCATTACAGAAATTGGGGTCTTATTTCAAATGAAATTAGCCCCCAAAAATTATGGTATTATTTTATTACGTTGGAGGTTTGTTTCATTTTGAAAATTCGAGTTTTATTGCATATGAATAAGGCCCCACATTTTGGTGGGTTATTTCATTAGTTATTGTGGGGTGACTTCATGCCGCCGCTCCAGCAAAGCCATAACTTCCATGTTATTAATGCGTGAATAAAGAAAAATACAATCTTAAGACTTAAAATGAATTCTTGTAAACTAATTTTGAGACACCCTATATGAAATTACTTTTGTTTTCCTTTTTATTTAAAATATTATGTATAATTCGTATTTGGCATATTTACACACTCAAATGTGTCACATTTTATAAATTGTTCTCATTTCACGCTAAAAATATGCGTGAATGAGCATGTTCTAAAGTTTTTAAGTTTGTAAGAAAATAAACTCTGTCTTCCGCTTCCGGTTTCTTGTTGCGTATGGAATACTTTAAACAATGAAGTCAATTTCATGTAAATAACACAGAACTCATGTTATTTTCATAAGTTTTCCATGTGTTTAGTTGTGTTTAAGATGACAACTAACTGTGGCTTTAGTTTTATTTATTTAAGGAAATTTAAACTTAGTTTAACAGTCGTCTTCCTGCTGGATATTAATTTGAAAATTGTTAAAATAAAAAATTATTTTATCAGTGAAATAAATATAATTTAGTAAAAAAAAAGTACGTACTGTTTATCAAAAACACAAAACTCCATACGACACTTAATGCTTGCACTAGAGTGCAAGTTAAAGAAAATATCCAAAATGGAGAAATGTAAGCTACCATCAGTATGACAAATTTCATAGATTTAGTATAACAGCTTTAAAATTAGTATATTAGAAAGACCCAGCAAAAACTTTACTTACCAAGTAAGTTAGCAAATAATGTTGGAGAAAATAAACACTACTTATTTTTCGCCTGAATAACTACTTATTTTTGTTCGAGGTGTCCACAGAATTCAGTACTTACAATACACTTACTAGAAGTCAAAAAATATGTAGTTATTATTTAACTACTAGTAAGTTGAATTGTAAGTACTTACAATATACTTACCAGAAGCCAAAAAATCACTAGTTAATAGACCTAATAAATAATTATTGAGTGCGTTACCAGTAAGTAAATATTCAGTACGGAAAACAACACAAGTAATAAGTAGCTACTGAGCTGATTATTAGTAAGCAAATATTCAGTAGTAAAAATAATAGAAGTAATAAGTAGTTGTTGTGGTCATTACTAGTAACTACTTATTAAAGTTTTCAAAATAATGACAATTGTAATGACAACTACTTACCAGGTAACGTATGAAATAACTACCACCTATTACTAAAAATCAAAAAGTTTTTCCTGGGGAATTTTACAAATAATAAAACAGAGAGAATCTGAACTGTAAAACGGCTCTTTAGTTGAGATCATTTTTATTTATTTCTTAAAATTGCCGCTCTTTAACCATAAAATGTTTGGCGTTGTCCGCCTTATAAATAAGCAAAACTACGCAGAAGAAACACTTTTACACTGCATGCTAGTTCTTTTTACAACACATCTGTTCATTCCATGGCGATCCTGCCCACTGGAGCTAACAAAGTTGGTGGCATGCTCTTTCTGCCAAACTAAAGAAATTCGTACAGATCCTGCCGTCTCAAAACTTTTAAGAGGGGAAAATTTGTTCTTTAAGTTTTCAGTTCTTAAAACTTAAAATGTTTGGCATTGGTCGCCTTAACAATAAGCAAAAACATAGTGGAAACATTTTTACTCTACATGCCAATTCCTTTTGCAACACATCTGTTTCTTACAATTTACTTTCCCGTTACACATTTTTGTTTTATTTTTGTTGTATTCCGTCCCTTTTTTTTACAGAACAAGACTCAATTTTAATAAACCAGCAGCATGCTCGATATGATTTCTTTGACATTCTTCTTTTATAAATTTAACTAAATAATTTTAACAAATGGAATATGGGAATTTTTCCGTCTTATTTTAGCCAGTGGTCGAAAATAAACAGAACATTAGATAGCTTTCGTCTTACACAACCATGAACGATAACTATTTTTTTATTGTTTGTGTAGCCGAACACAGCCCTTAATACCGTTCGTAACTATTTTCAAGAAAGAGCCGAACATTTTATAGTGTTCTGTTCTTCGTTAAAAAACAGAATAATTGTAGTAATACTAGAGACAAACATTATATTTTAATGTTCTATAATGTTTCATTTTTTAAATTGATAAAAAAATGAACAAACAAAAAATTTTAACAACAAACGCAGCACAAACAGCTTGTGTGTATATGTTTGGTTCGGTGTTGCCAATTTAGCGATTTAGTGGCTAGATTTAGCCCTTTTTTTTAGCCATTTTCCAACTTGTTTAGCCATAAATTTTTTTTTTTTCGTTTTTATTTTAAAATAATAATTTTTATAAAAATTTATAAAAGTAAAATAAACATTTTTAACAATTAAAATGCCTTTAATTTAAATCAAAACTTTTACAAATGCTGAAAATCGCTAAAAAAGTGGATGAAACATCTTTCAAAGTAAATGAACAGTATTCCAATATTAAATTTATAAAATGGATCAACACAAACATCAGTGTTTCTTTCTGGTTGCAAGTATTTCAATAAAGAGATGCAGGCGGCAACAAATTTTTTTTTAGAAATTTCAGAAGGTGTAGGGTATCGTATAGTCGGGGTTGACCGACAATACTTTTTAACTTGTTTTTAATTGTAGATCTGGACTCAAAAGGTTGGGTAAATGTTGTCGTGATTATGATTTACCTTCAAATCATTAAAAACTAATAGCCACGAGTGCTTCCTATGAGATGAACAATAACGACTGATCGATGATTTAATTTTTAATATCTATCAAAATTTTAATTTACGTCTATTCTTATAAAACAAATTGATCTTAACTTACAATTTCATTTTAAGCAACTTTAAATGAATTTTTTCTGTGTTGTTATTGAATTTTAATATGTTTTTATTTATAAAAACTTTTAGCCATTTTTTTAGCCCATTTTTAGCCATTTTTTAGCCATTTTTTCCCCGTAAATTTAGCCATTTTTGGTCACCAAGTTTTGGCAACACTGGTTTGGTTTGTATAAAATTATTTTGCTGGCTTTTTGTTTCTTTTTCGTATGTGTATTTTGTTTTTAAAAAAATGTTAGGTTTTCTTTTACCAGCCAAAAGTGACGAACATGAATTAGCCAAACCGAACACCATGAAGTTTGTGGCTTAAAAACCCCAACCGAAATTAAATGTTCTCATCTTTTTGTTGAGTTGGATAAGAACAGTATTATGTTTTTGTTCGAGAGATAACGAGCAAGGAAACGTTTTTTGTTTTAATGATTTACTACACAAACACTATTAGCGTTTGTGGCTTCCATAAATCTACCGAGCCGAACACTAAGGAGCGATATTTAGTGTTCATTTTCGAACACTGTTTTAAGCATGAAAATAATGTATGTTTTTCTTTTTGTAGTGTTGTTGTTGTTTCTACAACAAACTTTTACAGATACACTCGTATGCACACAAATTGGTTTTACAAATTTATTTGTAAAATATATTTAGTAAATTAGATAAACGTCATTAAGTTTAATTTACTATAATAACAAATTTTTTTTAATAATTTTAATTAGGCTTAAGTTCATTAAATTTAATTTTCATTAAATTATTTTTATGAAGAAAGGAATTTTACAACATGAAAATTAATTAAAATTGTTATTGATAATCTTTCATTTTTGACCGTGGCGGGGGCTCGAACCCGGGCCGGCAGGTTACCATGACATGTTTCGATCGCAACCACTCGATCTCCTCAGATGGATTTGCCGTTTTACACTCGCAGCCATCGACGACTGCTGACGTCAATAGTCAAACATCAATCCTTAAACCAAATTGTATTTTAACCTTTGGTAGATCGAAGTTTGCTTTTTTGAATGATTATCCATTTTAATTGATTTTACATGTTCTTCCTTACTTCCGTTTTTTCGTACTTTTGTCAAGAATTTTTCTTGAAGTCCAAAGTATATTTTTTGTTTTTTCATTTTTTGTCTTTCTTTTTCTTGTTGACCTTTTTCAGCACAACTTGAAGGACAAATGAATACATAGAGCTCGTGCCTTAGCTTTAACAATAATTAGTATTGTGGTTATTTTGTTGAACTATTTTTATGGTTTTTAATCCAAATTTTTAATAATTTTAATTAGGCTTAAGTTCATTAAATTTAATTTTCATTAAATTATTTTTATGAAGAAAGGAATTTTACAACATGAAAATTAATTAAAATTGTTATTGATAATCTTTCATTTTTGACCGTGGCGGGGGCTCGAACCCGGGCCGGCAGGTTACCATGACATGTTTCGATCGCAACCACTCGATCTCCTCAGATGGATTTGCCGTTTTACACTCGCAGCCATCGACGACTGCTGACGTCAATAGTCAAACATCAATCCTTAAACCAAATTGTATTTTAACCTTTGGTAGATCGAAGTTTGCTTTTTTGAATGATTATCCATTTTAATTGATTTTACATGTTCTTCCTTACTTCCGTTTTTTCGTACTTTTGTCAAGAATTTTTCTTGAAGTCCAAAGTATATTTTTTGTTTTTTCATTTTTTGTCTTTCTTTTTCTTGTTGACCTTTTTCAGCACAACTTGAAGGACAAATGAATACATAGAGCTCGTGCCTTAGCTTTAACAATAATTAGTATTGTGGTTATTTTGTTGAACTATTTTTATGGTTTTTAATCCAAATTTTTAATAATTTTAATTAGGCTTAAGTTCATTAAATTTAATTTTCATTAAATTATTTTTATGAAGAAAGGAATTTTACAACATGAAAATTAATTAAAATTGTTATTGATAATCTTTCATTTTTGACCGTGGCGGGGGCTCGAACCCGGGCCGGCAGGTTACCATGACATGTTTCGATCGCAACCACTCGATCTCCTCAGATGGATTTGCCGTTTTACACTCGCAGCCATCGACGACTGCTGACGTCAATAGTCAAACATCAATCCTTAAACCAAATTGTATTTTAACCTTTGGTAGATCGAAGTTTGCTTTTTTGAATGATTATCCATTTTAATTGATTTTACATGTTCTTCCTTACTTCCGTTTTTTCGTACTTTTGTCAAGAATTTTTCTTGAAGTCCAAAGTATATTTTTTGTTTTTTCATTTTTTGTCTTTCTTTTTCTTGTTGACCTTTTTCAGCACAACTTGAAGGACAAATGAATACATAGAGCTCGTGCCTTAGCTTTAACAATAATTAGTATTGTGGTTATTTTGTTGAACTATTTTTATGGTTTTTAATCCAAATTTTTAATAATTTTAATTAGGCTTAAGTTCATTAAATTTAATTTTCATTAAATTATTTTTATGAAGAAAGGAATTTTACAACATGAAAATTAATTAAAATTGTTATTGATAATCTTTCATTTTTGACCGTGGCGGGGGCTCGAACCCGGGCCGGCAGGTTACCATGACATGTTTCGATCGCAACCACTCGATCTCCTCAGATGGATTTGCCGTTTTACACTCGCAGCCATCGACGACTGCTGACGTCAATAGTCAAACATCAATCCTTAAACCAAATTGTATTTTAACCTTTGGTAGATCGAAGTTTGCTTTTTTGAATGATTATCCATTTTAATTGATTTTACATGTTCTTCCTTACTTCCGTTTTTTCGTACTTTTGTCAAGAATTTTTCTTGAAGTCCAAAGTATATTTTTTGTTTTTTCATTTTTTGTCTTTCTTTTTCTTGTTGACCTTTTTCAGCACAACTTGAAGGACAAATGAATACATAGAGCTCGTGCCTTAGCTTTAACAATAATTAGTATTGTGGTTATTTTGTTGAACTATTTTTATGGTTTTTAATCCAAATTTTTAATAATTTTAATTAGGCTTAAGTTCATTAAATTTAATTTTCATTAAATTATTTTTATGAAGAAAGGAATTTTACAACATGAAAATTAATTAAAATTGTTATTGATAATCTTTCATTTTTGACCGTGGCGGGGGCTCGAACCCGGGCCGGCAGGTTACCATGACATGTTTCGATCGCAACCACTCGATCTCCTCAGATGGATTTGCCGTTTTACACTCGCAGCCATCGACGACTGCTGACGTCAATAGTCAAACATCAATCCTTAAACCAAATTGTATTTTAACCTTTGGTAGATCGAAGTTTGCTTTTTTGAATGATTATCCATTTTAATTGATTTTACATGTTCTTCCTTACTTCCGTTTTTTCGTACTTTTGTCAAGAATTTTTCTTGAAGTCCAAAGTATATTTTTTGTTTTTTCATTTTTTGTCTTTCTTTTTCTTGTTGACCTTTTTCAGCACAACTTGAAGGACAAATGAATACATAGAGCTCGTGCCTTAGCTTTAACAATAATTAGTATTGTGGTTATTTTGTTGAACTATTTTTATGGTTTTTAATCCAAATTTTTAATAATTTTAATTAGGCTTAAGTTCATTAAATTTAATTTTCATTAAATT
Source organism: Pollenia griseotomentosa (assembly GCA_963931875.1). NCBI lineage: Eukaryota > Metazoa > Arthropoda > Insecta > Diptera > Polleniidae > Pollenia > Pollenia griseotomentosa. Next base: position 233,554,022 of record OZ007560.1, on the reverse strand, counting down.
ATTTTTATGAAGAAAGGAATTTTACAACATGAAAATTAATTAAAATTGTTATTGATAATCTTTCATTTTTGACCGTGGCGGGGGCTCGAACCCGGGCCGGCAGGTTACCATGACATGTTTCGATCGCAACCACTCGATCTCCTCAGATGGATTTGCCGTTTTACACTCGCAGCCATCGACGACTGCTGACGTCAATAGTCAAACATCAATCCTTAAACCAAATTGTATTTTAACCTTTGGTAGATCGAAGTTTGCTTTTTTGAATGATTATCCATTTTAATTGATTTTACATGTTCTTCCTTACTTCCGTTTTTTCGTACTTTTGTCAAGAATTTTTCTTGAAGTCCAAAGTATATTTTTTGTTTTTTCATTTTTTGTCTTTCTTTTTCTTGTTGACCTTTTTCAGCACAACTTGAAGGACAAATGAATACATAGAGCTCGTGCCTTAGCTTTAACAATAATTAGTATTGTGGTTATTTTGTTGAACTATTTTTATGGTTTTTAATCCAAATTTTTAATAATTTTAATTAGGCTTAAGTTCATTAAATTTAATTTTCATTAAATTATTTTTATGAAGAAAGGAATTTTACAACATGAAAATTAATTAAAATTGTTATTGATAATCTTTCATTTTTGACCGTGGCGGGGGCTCGAACCCGGGCCGGCAGGTTACCATGACATGTTTCGATCGCAACCACTCGATCTCCTCAGATGGATTTGCCGTTTTACACTCGCAGCCATCGACGACTGCTGACGTCAATAGTCAAACATCAATCCTTAAACCAAATTGTATTTTAACCTTTGGTAGATCGAAGTTTGCTTTTTTGAATGATTATCCATTTTAATTGATTTTACATGTTCTTCCTTACTTCCGTTTTTTCGTACTTTTGTCAAGAATTTTTCTTGAAGTCCAAAGTATATTTTTTGTTTTTTCATTTTTTGTCTTTCTTTTTCTTGTTGACCTTTTTCAGCACAACTTGAAGGACAAATGAATACATAGAGCTCGTGCCTTAGCTTTAACAATAATTAGTATTGTGGTTATTTTGTTGAACTATTTTTATGGTTTTTAATCCAAATTTTTAATAATTTTAATTAGGCTTAAGTTCATTAAATTTAATTTTCATTAAATTATTTTTATGAAGAAAGGAATTTTACAACATGAAAATTAATTAAAATTGTTATTGATAATCTTTCATTTTTGACCGTGGCGGGGGCTCGAACCCGGGCCGGCAGGTTACCATGACATGTTTCGATCGCAACCACTCGATCTCCTCAGATGGATTTGCCGTTTTACACTCGCAGCCATCGACGACTGCTGACGTCAATAGTCAAACATCAATCCTTAAACCAAATTGTATTTTAACCTTTGGTAGATCGAAGTTTGCTTTTTTGAATGATTATCCATTTTAATTGATTTTACATGTTCTTCCTTACTTCCGTTTTTTCGTACTTTTGTCAAGAATTTTTCTTGAAGTCCAAAGTATATTTTTTGTTTTTTCATTTTTTGTCTTTCTTTTTCTTGTTGACCTTTTTCAGCACAACTTGAAGGACAAATGAATACATAGAGCTCGTGCCTTAGCTTTAACAATAATTAGTATTGTGGTTATTTTGTTGAACTATTTTTATGGTTTTTAATCCAAATTTTTAATAATTTTAATTAGGCTTAAGTTCATTAAATTTAATTTTCATTAAATTATTTTTATGAAGAAAGGAATTTTACAACATGAAAATTAATTAAAATTGTTATTGATAATCTTTCATTTTTGACCGTGGCGGGGGCTCGAACCCGGGCCGGCAGGTTACCATGACATGTTTCGATCGCAACCACTCGATCTCCTCAGATGGATTTGCCGTTTTACACTCCTTTCTTCATAAAAATAATTTAATGAAAATTAAATTTAATGAACTTAAGCCTAATTAAAATTATTAAAAATTTGGATTAAAAACCATAAAAATAGTTCAACAAAATAACCACAATACTAATTATTGTTAAAGCTAAGGCACGAGCTCTATGTATTCATTTGTCCTTCAAGTTGTGCTGAAAAAGGTCAACAAGAAAAAGAAAGACAAAAAATGAAAAAACAAAAAATATACTTTGGACTTCAAGAAAAATTCTTGACAAAAGTACGAAAAAACGGAAGTAAGGAAGAACATGTAAAATCAATTAAAATGGATAATCATTCAAAAAAGCAAACTTCGATCTACCAAAGGTTAAAATACAATTTGGTTTAAGGATTGATGTTTGACTATTGACGTCAGCAGTCGTCGATGGCTGCGAGTGTAAAACGGCAAATCCATCTGAGGAGATCGAGTGGTTGCGATCGAAACATGTCATGGTAACCTGCCGGCCCGGGTTCGAGCCCCCGCCACGGTCAAAAATGAAAGATTATCAATAACAATTTTAATTAATTTTCATGTTGTAAAATTCCTTTCTTCATAAAAATAATTTAATGAAAATTAAATTTAATGAACTTAAGCCTAATTAAAATTATTAAAAATTTGGATTAAAAACCATAAAAATAGTTCAACAAAATAACCACAATACTAATTATTGTTAAAGCTAAGGCACGAGCTCTATGTATTCATTTGTCCTTCAAGTTGTGCTGAAAAAGGTCAACAAGAAAAAGAAAGACAAAAAATGAAAAAACAAAAAATATACTTTGGACTTCAAGAAAAATTCTTGACAAAAGTACGAAAAAACGGAAGTAAGGAAGAACATGTAAAATCAATTAAAATGGATAATCATTCAAAAAAGCAAACTTCGATCTACCAAAGGTTAAAATACAATTTGGTTTAAGGATTGATGTTTGACTATTGACGTCAGCAGTCGTCGATGGCTGCGAGTGTAAAACGGCAAATCCATCTGAGGAGATCGAGTGGTTGCGATCGAAACATGTCATGGTAACCTGCCGGCCCGGGTTCGAGCCTCCGCCACGGTCAAAAATGAAAGATTATCAATAACAATTTTAATTAATTTTCATGTTGTAAAATTCCTTTCTTCATAAAAATAATTTAATGAAAATTAAATTTAATGAACTTAAGCCTAATTAAAATTATTAAAAATTTGGATTAAAAACCATAAAAATAGTTCAACAAAATAACCACAATACTAATTATAATAACAAATATATATTTAATTTTATTTAGCTTACAATTTTACATACACATACATACACAGAAAAAAATGAAAATGGATTCCAATTAAAAAATTTGTAATATTAATTAAAAAAATAATTAAATTTGCACCAGTAAACAAATTAATAGTATCAATTAAACCAGTTAATAGTATTAATTAAACGTTTAATTTACTTTATTAAACGTTTAATTCACTTGATTAAATTTTTAATTAAATCTGATTATATTTTTGATTAATGCTTTAATTGGTGAAAAATTTTGGAGAATTTTTTCTGTGTATGTTCATATTTACTTTAAAGTTTATTTTCTAAATTGAAGATCTAAGATGTGGAACATAAAAAGTTTTCTTATTTCATTTAACAGGTAAATTTCCAGTTAATTGCAATGGTCACTAAGTCGGTTTAGGTATCGCAATATAAATCTTTTTATTTCATCTAGAATAAAAGGAATTTAAAGATAAATCTTCTTAGTTTATTCGTTTTAAATTCACAAACTCATTGACATTTAAAAATCCTTTTCATTCGCTTTTTTTAACTTTAACTTTTTGCAATTCATTATTAATTATGCTTGAGAAAAAAAAACTAATATAAAAAGAAACTATTTCAAACTTTTTAAAAATAAAAACTCATTTAATTTAAGTCTATGTAAAAGATTGTGCTTTATCTAACCACTAAACAAGAACGTGTTTAAGTATTGGTTTGTGTCCGTGTACGTTACATGACATAATAATTTCATTTCCTTCCTTTCTTTCGTGTTGTTTGTGGGTCTGTGTAGATTTATATAACTTCGTCACTTTTATTCTTTTTATTAAACATCTTAAGTAGACATATCTCCCAAACACCTGTTGTAGTTTCATTTGGTTTAGAAAGCATCAAACAAACAAACGATACAACAAGCACTCTAGGGCTGCTTTTATGAGACTTTCTATTTATTTGTTTACCCTCTACGAACTCGAGAAGGGCTACATTGAGTTTTTCATTTTGTGTGTAACATTTAGAATATTTCTTTCAGGACCCTAAAAAGTATAAAATATTCTGGGTCCTTGAGTAAAATGAGTAAGTCAATTAAGCCATGTATGTCTGTTTATATCACTGGTAAATACCAAAGTTGTTAGTTTTTAAGCATTAGTTTGTACGCTATTAATAACGACAACATGGATCTATCCATTCGATAAAACAGTGTTGTCAGTTAAACAACAATGGTATTTAACATATCAGTGGTTTTAAGTTGAAAACGTTTTGTCAATAATTTGACAACACTTGTTGTCGTTTTAATACCATTTATTGCCTTTTTTATTTTTTTTTTTTTCGTTCTGTGTAAAAACTCACTGCTTACATGATGATTTGTCCATAATATCGCATTGACCTTACCAACTATATTATGTAATATTGACTGTATAATTTAACTCATGGCATACACTTAAGCCGTTAAGGAAAATATTAAGCACGACTAAAAAATTTCTTTGATAATAAACTGGCAAGTGCACGGCTTAAAAAAAAACCAAGCTCTGGCAGCATGCTTTATTTTTGCGAGAGCAATAAGGCAAGTGGTTTTTCTTTTCATTTTGTTTTTCGTAACCTTCTTATAACTACAATTAATGTGGGAAGAATTCCAACCAATTGTAGTGGGAAATGTAAGAAAAGATAAACTCACTGTTTATTGTTGTTGTTTTTCTTAAAGCTTTAATATGGTTACAAGTAAGAGTTTTGCTTACATTTAATTCTTATTCGTTTTACAGTTTTACTTGTCTAATATCTTAAGTTTTTCTAAAATCTTTGGATGAAGTTTCCTGACGATATGGTCTAAGCAACCAGTGAAATGCGCATAGGAATAGCTTAACCCTTCATTAATAAATTTCAGCGTTTTTATCAAAAATAAAAATTGGAAATTAAGAACGACTAACAAAATTTTGTAAAAATAATTCTGTCATTAAATTAAGAACACATTCGTTTTATATGACTCGAAATTTGTTTGGAAAATACTTCATAATTGAGGTATTCACAAGGCAGTCAAAAAGTTGAAAAGTCATGTGTCTTAAAATAATTACAAGAAATATATATGACTGCTGTTAGCAACCGCTTATAATTTAGATTTCTACTGTAAAGTTATGACGAATCAATGAACACAGCATTAAAATTTTTATTTTGTTTTCAACACAACAATATCTTTTTTAAACAATTGTAAAATATTATTTAGGACATTGTGACGATATGACTTGGTAGCACACCCTGTGAATCCCCCAAATGTATCACAGGCAGGCAGTGTTGGAAAATAAACACTAAATATCGCTACTTAGTCTTCGGTTCGGTAGATTTGTGGAAAACCCAAACGTTTATAGTGTTTTATGTAGAATATCATTAAAGAAAATAACGTTTCCCTCTTTCCCATCTTTCGAACACAAAAATTATAATGTTCTTATCCAACTCAACAAAAAGATGAAACCATTTAATTCCGTTCGGTTTTTTTTAAACACAAGCTTCATTGTGTTCGGTTCAAATCATTACTGTTCGTTCGTTTCTCTTGTACGAGCGTCCTTTTGGCTGGGAAAAAAACCAAACATTTTTTACAAAAACAAAATACGCATACGAAAAAAACAAAAAGCCAGCAAAATTATTTTACACAAACAAAACATATACACAATACACACCCAAGCTGCTCGTGCTGCGGTCGTTGCTAAATTTTTTTGTTTGTTAATTTCTTTATCAATGTAAAAAAAGAAACATTATGGAACATTAAAATATAATGTTTGTCTACAGTACCACTACAATTGTTCTGTTTTTTAACGAAGAACAGAACACTATATAATGTTCGGCTCTTTCTTGAAAATAGCAACGAACGGTATTAAGGGTTGTGTTCGTCTACACAAACACTAAAAAAAATAGATATCGTTCCTGGGTATGTGAGCCGAACGCTAAATAATGTTGTGTTTATTTTCGAACACTGATCACACAGGTTCAATATAAAGTTTACTTCGGAAAATTTTAACTCCTGGTGGATTCAACACAGCCGAATATACCGTTCGTATTTGTTCCTTCCATAGTTGTTATTGTTTTCTGTTGTTGCTGTCAATGTTTTTATTTTCATCTTTTGATATGAAAATATTCTACTTTGCACTTTAGAAAATTTTATAAAAACAAATTTGCGCACACAAACAAGCAGCAGCAAAAAAAAAAGCTAAAACAAGTGTTATTAAACCCTCGGGTCTTGTTATGAGTTGATCTAAAAAAAAACAAATCTTTGCCAAAGACTTTTCTTTTATGTCGTGTTTGGAATACAAAACACAGGTATAAGCCAAGTCATCTTGCAATCTCAATATTTGTCTTTCAAGTATTTTCATTTCAAAAGTAACCAGCAGCTGTTCAGACCATTTAATTTGATTTATTGTATTGTGTTGAGATTTTTTGTTGCACAAATTGTAAATGAATTAAGAAATTGTTATGAGAATTTATTAAATTAATAGTGTTACTTTCAGCTTTGAGGAATAAAGGAAAGCGCAAAGATTGAATCTTGTATGCAGACTACCGCACAAAAAAACATTTCTTGTGCCCAGAGTTGGGCAGTACTTCAAATACTTGTATGTATTTAAAATAGGTATTTGAAATACAAGTACATACATATTTGGTATTTGTATTTTATTTACATTCCCAAAATTAATTTTTTATGCGGCTGTAATAACACAAGTGGTAGAATGTGTAGCAATTTATATGAAAAATACTCAGTTTTTTTAATGGTGCTTTTCGCAACAATTTTATTACACCTTCAATCACTTGTATTGTAAAAACTCCACTCTAAATACTTTTCACTCAAGTCTTTCGTATTACAAATACCTTTGGTCTCAGAGTACATTTACACAAATCACATTTAATATTAATAAATAAAAAAAATAAGTTGTCTTTCACATTAAGGTTTTTGGCCACTACGGACATGAATATATAAAACAAAAAACTTCTATTTACTGTTTAGCATTTGCTTAGATTTGATTTTTGATGGAATATTTTTAGAAGGCCCAAATCGGCCAAAGCTATAACAGACTGTCTAAAGCTACGGTCACACTTATTAAATATTTAATCAAATAAGCGTAACCCATATTTTTGCTAATAGTGAGATTTAAAATGGTCTTAATACTACAAAATAAACTAGTTATACTACTAGACATAGCAAAAAACAGTTTTTTGTAAGATGTGGTATTTTAATCAAAATAAATATTGATATTAAGCGAAATAATTTTTTAGTTTGGTTGTTGGTCCCGTTTTTTTCGTCAAATATTTGATAAGTCTGACCGTAGCTTAAGACACAAGTTATTATGTCTATGCCCAACAACATGAAATACTGGTAATGATACTTTAAACAGATTTTATAACACAAATGAGTAAGAACAACACTTTCTCGACTATAGAAATCAGCGTTGTCAACTCGGTGCGCTTTTTAATTTTTGTTGGCACTAAAGGAAAATTCCAACAAAATGTTGTAAAAAATAATAATAAATGCATAATATTTTGTAGCTAAAATTTGCAAACGGATTCTTAAAGCAAAATGTTTGTGGTTGCAGAAGAAATTGTTGCTCTAGTATGAACACCAAGTGAAAATGTTTTTTTGATTGTGAACGAAGCTTAAACTCTCATTTAAATTTGAAATTTTCTCAATTTTAATGAAAACTGGAAATTAATACAAGCAAATTCGTTTAGTTTTTTTTTTTTTTTTTTTTTGTTTTTTTTTTTGTTTTTTTTTTGTATTTTTGTGAAGTTTGTTTTTTCTGAAACCCTGAACTGTAAAAGATTTTATGCTAAATTAATTCAATAAAAATTTTAAATAAATAGTAGCGACATTTCAAGAAAAACGCTGATAAAAATCCCAGCACTCATAGGTTGCTTGTTAGACGATTGTGTTTAATAAACAAGTCCTAAAAGAATCTTCTGATAATGATCGGACAAGTATCAATAACAAAAACATTTACTGTTTTATTTTGTACGTTTTTTTATACATTTTCTGACATGTTCGTCTTTTAATTTTGGAATGTTTACCATGCAAGCATGAAAAAAAAATATATTTGATGAACGTCCTAAAAAAATATTTTTAATGATTATTTCAAGAGGCAGCTGTAATGTGGGCCGAGTTTTATCCTAAAAATCGAAACGCATTCGAGTTTGCAGACCAAAAATGGACAACGTATCAGCTTAGAGTTTTTATGGGAGATTCACAATTTGAAATCGTGAACCCTAAAAAGAACTTGGATATCTCTTTAAATTCAGCACTTTCGTGGACAGATCATTAAAATAATGCAACAGGGAAAACGTACGGCATGCTAAAACAGTATTGGTAAATTATTTTTTTACTCCATTTAAGATTCGAATAAAATTGGTCAAATGCTACTTCTTGCCAACACTTTTATATGGTTGTAAATGGTTTTCTGGATGTAGTGCATCTGACAAAAAAAAATTAAACACAAAATTACACTATGCAACAAGCAAAAATTCATTGATTAAACACTATATTTTTTTGATCCGCTATAGTCAGCTAACGTCAAAAATCATCATTATTTCAAATTTTATGGCAAGGTTTTTTTAAATTTTTTTTTTTTCTAAAATTTAGGATTTTTGAAGTGGCTGCACCATACATCTTGTCGTAACTTTGGAACAACGTACTCGATTTCGTTATGCAATCCGTCAAAAAATTTTCAGTTACGCCAGATTTAAGTCTTTCTAACATAACATTTTTGATTAAGCCATTAGTTTTGGAGTTAAGCCTAGTACTCTGTTTTTATTCCTGCAAAGTATATTGTTATGCATATGTAAACAAACTCCACATCTATTTTACTAAAAATATTTTTTAATTCAATAAAAAAGTAAGTAAATATGGATAAGAAACAGTTACCGGTTGTGTTATTTTAAATTTTTTATTTCGTATTTAATAATCAGTTCATACTTTTTTACTTTTGCGAATAATTCCACGTGAAATAAGTGCAGCTTACATTTTTCGCAGTGGTAAAAAAATGTTGCCAGAAACATGCCGGAACTTTTTCACAAAATGAACAGAGTACAACTCTATGAACATTTTTTCATAGATATTCCGCACAAGTTTTTTTCATATGCGTTTTGACAGCATTTCATGTGAAATGTTGAACAGAGTACAGGCTTTATTGAGGCACAAGTGGAAAAAAATTTATTTTTTTTTGCTTATTTATAAAATTTTAGAAATCAAAAAATTCATTAAAAAATTGAAATCAACAAATACTTCCCTGTTTAAGTACTTAATTGTTAAGCTGCATCTTTAAGAAATAAAATAAATTTTTAAATAGTTTATAAAGTTTCCTATATGCAGGCTTTCGAGGTCATTAATTTAATGTAAATAAAAGATTATTTATTTCATTTTCAATAAAATCCGACGTTTCGTTGGTATTCTTTCCAACTTCTTCAGGGATTGAGTTTTTATTTAAATCTGGCAATATGGTAAAAAATACAAAGTAAAAAAAGTAGTCAATAATAACAATAATTATAATCTTCATTTTTGACAAATTAACTTACAATAATGTTTTTCGTCAGTTTACATTATCTATAAATTATATCAGAGTATTTTGTATAGGCGGACAACACAACACAAACCTTAAAATATTAAAATATATTTTATTTCATGAAATAGACAAATTCCTGTTTTATTCCCGATAAAGTGAAAGTACCTAGTTTTGTCATTTTTTATCGCAAATTTGTGTAGAGCAACATATTGCAAACATAAACTAAACATGTTGCTCTAAATGGCTAAATTAAAAAATTAAATTTTGAAAGACTTAATTAAATTTGGTGTTATTTAAAATTTTTTGACGGATTGCATAACGAAATCGAGTACGTCGTTCCAAAATTACTAAAAAATGTATGGAGCAGCCACTTCAAAAATCTCAAATTTTAGAAAAAAAAATTTTAAAAAAAACCTTGCCATAGAATTTGAAATAATGATGATTTTTGAGGTTAGGTGACTATAGCGGATCAAAAAAAAAACAAATATTGTGGTTACTTAAGAAAAAAAAATTTCCCATTTTTTGCATGGTGTTATCTGAAAATATCAATTACATATTTGCATTTTTATGATTAATGTCATAATTATTACTGTGATTGATTAATGGCTAATAAATCATTGATTGTTTAAACGCTGGTTTAGTTTAACTAAACTTGAATTTATATGTAGTTTAAACTCAACTACTTTAAATCAGTGTCCCATGCATTATATGTTGTTAAAAAAATAACATGTGGCAGCACTACGATAAATCCTATCAAATTCATATGGTCTGTATTGGTAGTTTAAATGCCCAATTTTATGCGTTTAAAGATGGTTTATATGTTTAGTGATTAATTTGTTGGTTTATGCTTAGTTCACACTTAGGTTTTTAAACGCGTTTAAGCAAAATGTTGATTTAGCTAATCAAAGCCGTTCACATTACATTTGAGATGATTAAGATGACAGATGATTAAGAAAAAAACACACAACAAACACACAAAAAACCACAAATAAATTTATATTTCTTTAAAGTATTCAAAATGGATAAAAACACTTTTATAAAGTTATTAGAAGTTTATTTTAATCATTTTAATGATGAAATTGTGAAAACTTATGAATTATTTAAGGAAAAAAATAAAAACATTAAGCAGAAATCTTGGCCGGTTGTACACGATCATGTTAGCGATTCTAGATTTGTGGTATGTTCAGTGTATTCTATGTGATTTATAAGTGATTTAGTTGTAATCATGTCAATTTGAAGTGATTAACAAATCACTTCAATGTATGGGTAATCATCTCGATTTTGAAGTGATTAGAGCTTAATCACGTTCGAACTGCTTAAACGCGTTTAAGAAGCCAAATGTGAACATACTATTAAACACATTTTAAGCCAAAAAGAGAGGTTAACTTGCTCTGATTTTTTAGCCCTAAGAGTTCCAAGATAAGCTTTAATAAAAAATATACTTTTGAATATTTATATTTTATATGTATAATGGGTATAAGAAAATCTGCCAGCCAGTGTATTGCTTTCGCTTTTCTTCTTGTTTATAAACACGAATTGTCTTGCAAATTTATTATTTACTGTATAATTTCCTAGTTATGCATAATGCTTATTTACATTTACGATATGTCTGCAATAACTAAACAAATCAAAACTATTCACCTAAGGAAATAATCATCAGTATTGCATTTTCAACTTAACATTGACTTGGATGTTAGTAGATGCATCAAACTAATTAATTCTATGATTAAAATTAGTAAGCCTTAATAAAAACATACTCAAAACTTCATATTGTATGGAAAAAAAATTTGAAAAAACAAAATGTATAGTATAAACTAGCTTGCATGAAAAGCATGTTTGCTTTAATATAACCCAAAGGTAAGAACAATGGCTACGTGTGTCTTTCCATTTTTTCTAAGGTCTGCATTATAAAAACATTGGAAAATACTGATACGGCAAGATGTCATTCTAATTTGTGCAACAGTAACCAGTAAAAGAGGTACATATAAACATTCTTAAGTATTCAGGCATGACAAAGACTTCAGCAAACTATTAGGGCGTGATGTTAATTGTTTAGTGCATAAATGCTTAAGATAAGTCGAGTTAATCATTAAATGAAAAATAAGCTAGAAAGTATAGATAAAAAAGATGGACCACATGGTAAACTCCTTTTTATCTAGGAGTATTAACTAACCTATTACTTAACCTATGACAAGTAACAAGTTGTAGTCGGTTTTAGTAACAAAGTTTAGTCGGTCAAGCCGGTGACACCCTACACCACAGTAGATATATACAGACAGATTCACACCATTCGAAACGAGATTCGTTTCCACGACAACTTCTATGTACATAAGTACCAAACTTAAGTAAATAATTATCAAAATTGCGATCTATACTTAAAGGACCAGTTAAGCATGGGCAGTATACTAAAAGTTGGGTCTAGAACCTATATTTCTATGTGTTATACTTGTGGTAATACTAATTTTACTGTACTTTTTATTAATTCGTTACATTATTTTTAATCAAGCTCCCTGTTATTATATTTTTAGAGGTTATTGTTAATTTAATAAGTTTTCGGTTGTTATTGAATTGAATATTGAATACTTTTGTTTAAACAAGCATAAAGTGTTGTTAAATTATATCCGTATTACTTGTATTTTATTATTTCATTACTTATTAAATTACTTTGCTCTTAAATTTGAATTATAACCGTCCAGTAAATGAATTTCCTAATTAGTAATTATACAGTTTGAAAGTCACTGAATTGTAACACTAACAAACTTTAAACTAATGTTATTACGCGGATAAAAAATAACATTTACAATTGTCATTTTTGCCGCCTCGTAAGATAGCCATCTTTTTTCTCTACCCAACCTTCGTGGTTGGTAATCTTTGCAATTACAAATACTTACTTTTCAATCGTCTTAGCATCTACCTCGTTTTCAAAATTTAATTTGCATCTGTCTAACGAGACACATCCGTTTTGTAAATCATTAGTTTTACTTAAGATTAATTTTAAATAAAATTTATACTTGTTGTTGGAAACTTATTTGACTGCCTCTTTTATTTCCGGATCTTTTGAGTTGTCGTTTCCTGCAAGCAGCTTTCCCAGATTCGCGTATTGGAATCCTTGGAAACCTGCCTTTCTTGACCTTCTATACAGTGGTCCCTCTTGGAATTGCTACCCAGTTTGTGCCTCATCATCCTCATTTTGGCTCATATACACGCAAGTATATACATACCTAAATATACAGTCCACTGATTTATCCCTGGTCTCCTCACCAGTCTCTTAATATCGGTTACAATACTCATTAATGCATTCCCTTTCATATTCACCTACATTGCATCGCATCTACATATACACGCACTCTTATTCAACTTTATTAAATATAAATAATTCCCATATTCTAGTTATTTTTAACATCTAAAGTAAATAAATTTGATTTTTTGTATTAAACAGGCATTTGGATTTAGGGTTTTAGTATCAAACATAAATGGGAATCAGTGATGCAAAATGTGGCACAGTTGGGCCATTTGTGGCACTTTTGCATAATTGATGGCCCTGTGGTACTTTCTTATCTGTTTTGGTCAAAACACAACAAACTACTTTAAATCCTTCAGTACATTTTTCAATCTTATTTTTTCAGTGTTTCGAACATGACTTTTATTTACAAGATTATTTTGTTATTAGTATGTATTGTGGTTATTTTGTTGAACTATTTATGGTTTTTAATCCAAATTTTTTTTAATATTTTTAATTAGGCTTAAGTTCATCAAATTTAATTTTTATTAAATTATTTTTATGAAGAAAGGAATTTTACAACATGAAAATTAATTAAAATTGTTATTGATAATCTTTCATTCTTGACCGTGGCCGGGGCTCGAACCCTGGCCGGCAGGCTACCATTTTGTTTGTAAAGGCCCAAATAACTGCCAAAACTTCTATATGTCTGCGAATTTTTTTCAAACTTTTAACAATATTGTTAGATATGTTTTTGCCCGTAGAAGTCTTGATAGTATCTCTGCTTACTCAAAAAGAATCTACAATTTAACACTCGAAAACCTGTTGAAAGTTCGTTCATTATTGTTTTTTTTTTCAAAAGATGTTTTTTACTAAACAACCTCAATATTTACACAGAAGATTAACTTTTTCAAGATCTAACAGAGGAAAAAATATAAACTCCATTTGCTACCGTAGCCTTATATCAGTTAGACATTTTTACGTTTCTACAATTTGTCTGTGGAACCGACTACCTCCCCATATTCATTTCATTAGTAATGCAAACTGTTTTAAATCTGCCAATTTTTAAACATTTTTGTTAAAATTTTTTGGTAAATTAATTTAATAACTTTTTTTTTATTTTTGTCATTAGTCAAAAATTTTTTTTTTAATTTAATTTTTCAACCCCGTATTCATATACGATTTTTATATTTATCAAACGTTCATTTAGGAAAATTTTCATAAAAAATTTGATATGTAAAATTTAAAATATTTTTATCAATACGGCATAAATCTTTATTTTTATATATGTTTACTTATTTTTATTAATTTTTTATTTATTTATTTATATGTTTAATTTTTTATTTTACTGTGCCACGTACGTATAACAATAATTATACATACTGTTATATAAGAGTTGTACTGTCTTATCTAATAAAGAATCAATTCAATAAACTACACAATCGGCTTGATCAAATGTATGAAAAACATATGAAGCATGATTGTACAAAAATCCAAAGTTTTTTATATTTCCAGAATGATTTTGTTTTTGTTATTAAGCTGCTGTGTTTTTTTGGCACTGAAAAAAAATAAGCGCATAACTTTTGTTGGCGTTGTTTCCCATGTTTATACTCAAATATATTCCAAAAAAAAAAATTTTGATCCTATCAAAGGCATTTTGGCTCTTTCAAGTGGTCAATTTGCCCCAAAATAAAAAAAAAACACTTAAAATGCATCCCTGATCGCAATTTTTTTTTAAGAAAATTGGGCTTGCCAGAGAACGGATGAAAATGATAGAACTTCTTATGCTAAATTAGTTTTAACACTTACAACACTGTGCAACAAAAAAAGCCAGCCTCAATAGTTGCAATGCGAAATGAAACTATATTACTGGTTGAGCAAATCTGCCAAAGGGTTTGGAAAAGTTAGCTCGGGTTTCCGAAATTTCGGCCCTAGAAATTTTTGAATTTTTTTGAAAAGGCATTTGGAGTAAGTCAAAAAAAATATACTAAATGTACTTCTGAGCTAAAAAATTATTTCAGATGTCTTCAGTATTCAGAATTGAACGGCACGTTAGAGGGTTAAAATGTTCTACGAATATTTTCTTCATCAAATTTCATTATTTTTATTTTCACAAAAGCAGTGGTAATTAAGTCAAATCAGTGTAAAGTATTTCTGATCTAAATGGTATAATAGGATTTTTACAAAAAAAAAATCTTATGGCATTTTTTTAGAAAAATTAATCCTATTTTTTAATTTTCTGGGGTCTTTTTTGTTATGTCTTAAAAAAAATACTTAAAATTATACAGTAACTGCCGTATTTTTTAAAAAAAAAATGTGAGTTTGAAATGTGTTTTAAGGCAAAATTTTCATAAAAATTTTTTTTTAAATTTCAAATCCATTTAAATTTTTTATGAATACGGCAGTAAATAATATGTATAATATGTTCTACATTAAAAACGATATTGTAATACAATTTTTTTCAATACTAAAAATGACATTACAAAATTTTGCTGATTGGTCCGTAATTTGGCAAAAATTTCTCTCTCGAAACACGCTTTCATACACCTTAAACCGTAACAAGCAATAATTTTCTTCTTTATAGTTCATCATGTATGCATTGCCCTAATACTAACATACATGAATTTAGATGAAGTGTATGTGTAAAAGAGGTTTGTTTTGGTACAATTACATCTTGGTATAATTCAAGAAATTTACTTTGCACGTAATCCATTCTTAGGAATAATGCATTTTCTTCGTAGCATTAATAGGTACCAGTTGACATGTTAGTGTGTAGTAAAAATGTTTGGTCGTGTCATAAATTAAGCCACCTTAAGTATGAATACAATATGCAAATATAAGGCGCATGCATATTTATATGCAAACATTTGTTTGTACATATGTTGAATGGAATACATATTTAGTCTTAGGGAAACTTCTATTAGAAATGTTAATTAAATCTTATACCAAATATGGGTCAACTAACATCATAATAATTCTAAACAGATTAAATGCCTATAACACCTTTTTATGAGTATGAAAATTAAGATGTACTTACATATTCGTGTTTTGGTTTTAGCTGTAAAACATGTTATGTTTAATGAGCTGAATGAATAAATTCAAATAAATAAATATTCTGAATTGGTAATTCAACTTAACTAGTTTGCATTTATGTTTTTTATTTCAAATAAGATTTCATACAAATTTAATTACAAATATGTGAGTACTGGAAAAAAATATGAAAAATTCAGTGAGCTATTAACCATATCGATTATATAGAATGTATGCATGTATAGAAAAGTTTTCTTAACGCTGATGCACTTTGACATCAGTACTATGACAAGTGTTTTCGTTTTCGACCCCATGGTTCTTCTCATCGTTGTGATGTCAGCCTTATAATCACAGAAATGATGAATCGGGCTCAGTGTAATAAAAAATGTCATCAGTGCGATGACTCAGTGACATCGAAAAAAGAACTCATTAGACTCAACTTACTTACAACTTACTTTTTTATACCAGAAGTTTTATATGAACGATGCTATCAAAATTATCTAAAATAATGTGGTTGACTTAAAAAAGTTTCAGTTTTGAACGACCAAAGAAAAAATTTAATCGATATCGTGGTTCAAAAAGCCAAGTAATTGTTTTAAAAACTATTTAATTTCAAAGCAGGCTGTACATTGTGATCAGAATTTGTTATTATTTGTTTTGAAGCGTTGGCTCTAATATTGCATTAACATTTTTCAAAAATTAAATAAAAATAGAATCTGGGAATTTATTTCTCATGGTGAGTAACATTCATTATATAAATTTCCATATTATTCGAATGTGTATTCTAAGTCAAATAACAATCCTCAAATATGCTTCAATAGGCTTATTCCTTCAATATTTTCCAGGAATATTTTCTATGCACTATCAGAATTTTTCGTTTGTATATTTCTATCCAGTTATAAGATACAAAGAATTCTGACGAAGGCCGTAGCGGGCCAGAAAATGCATTACATTTTGCTGGTATCTAATAGTTGTATAAATTTTCTTTGCAATTTACTTCATTGCTAGCCAAAGGATAGCTAAAGTAAGCCTCGTAACAGAAATATACAAACGAAAAAATTCTGATAGTGCATAGAAAATATTCCTGGAAAATATTGAAGGAATACGCCATTAAAGTATAAAATCTTTTGAGGATTGTAATTTGACTTCGAATACACATTCGAATAATATGAACATTTATTAAAAAAAAATTACAGGTTCCGTCTAAAATCTACGATTACCATAGTATTGAATTTTGGGTTTTCCTATTATATTTATATTTAGTTATTAATCAAAAATAATATCAGTTTAAATTAAAAATGTAATCAAGTGAATTCAACGTAAAGTTTTATCAAAAACATTACTGCAAAAAATGTTGTTAAAATGAAAAAAAATTTAATTGATTTAATTGATTGTGTACTGGTGCAAATTTAAATAATTTTTTCTTTAATATTACAAATGTTTATACTAAACTACAGCGATCGCCAAATTTCGTCTAGTTCTGGGGCCTGATTCTGGCAGTCGTGATCGAGTACTTTCTCGATGTGAAATCAATTTAATATTTAATTATTTCAGTCAATACTGAACGAATCGGAATTATTTTTTCAGGGTTGTAAAGCATTAATTTAAGTTTCACAAAACTGAAAAAATAATATCGATTAGTACATTATCGACTGAAATAAAATTGCTTTCGAATCGAGAAATTACTCGATCACGACTGCCAGATTTAGGCCCCATTTAGAACTCAAAACTAAACAATCAGTTTAAAAAAAAGCTTTATCTTCATTAAAATTTAAATGTGAGACCACCCTGTTTTTAATAACATTTATTTTACCAATTAAAAGTTAAAGAAATATTACAGCCTGTTGTTTAGTAAAGACATCAACCAATTCGTAGGTTGAAGAATACAATAATTAAAAGTGTCATCTATACAAAATTGAATATAGCGCCATCTATATTTCAATATCAGGGTTCCATTATTTTTGTTAAGCAGTTAATGTAAAAAATTTTTAAAAAACACCCTTCCCAACCAAAATTTATTTTTAACCAATGAAATCTTAAAAAGCTGTTACCAATTGGAAAACAAATATGGCGGCTTTAATACAAAATTAGGGGAGTTTAACAATGTCCATAAATTCCAACAAGAATAAGTAGAAAAAAATTTATATAAAAGTAAGAATTGGCAAAAGACCAACTAACATTCAAACAATGACTTCCAAGTAGAAAAGACTGAAAAGATTTTATTAAAAAAAAATCCAATAAGACAATAATTCAAGTGGATAAAATAACTAGACTGTTTTTAAAGTATTAATAAAAGTGTAAAAATTTTAATAAAATGCAGCATCATACAGAATCTGGTTATATGTCAGAAGTGCCATTTCAACCATTATGGTCTCAAGAGGCACCACCACCACCGCCCATAGTACCATATCAGGAACTAATAACTGGATTCCCTTGCACAGATTTGGGTAAGCTTAACCTTTAAAGCTTTTGAAAAACAATGTATATAAATATATATATTTTTGTTTCATTCCAGCTCTTTGGCAACGTTCCCAAGTCAATAGTTTAGTTAATCCGCGTCCTAATGGTACTAGCCGGACAAATGGTACCTCTAACAGCTCTAACTCAAGCAACGGTATTTCCGTTAAGAAAACTCGACGTCGCACAGCATCTATGGCTCAACGTCGTGCCGCTAATATACGTGAACGCCGTCGCATGTTCAATTTAAATGAAGCTTTCGATAAATTGAGACGCAAAGTTCCCACTTTTGCCTACGAAAAACGTTTATCGCGCATTGAAACTTTACGTTTGGCCATAACTTATATTGGCTTTATGACCGAACTACTTACCGGCACACCCATGAACTCGATTAAGACCCGATCGAATGATATTTATGGTGGTATGAATGGTCATCATCATCATCATCCCGGCGCAATGCCTCATCATTTGCATCCGTCGGCATTTCAAAGGGATTTCGTTTCCCCCTACGGTCACAGTTTGGCTTAGGGATCGAAAAAAATTCAAGTTCTTTCTTTATTTTAATTTGTTGATTATTGTGTAATTATTTATTTAATAACTATTGTTTGTAATAAAGTTAAAAAAAAGTTAATCTTAAACAAAGTATGTAATTTCATATGATTATGATATTTTAAATTGTCAAAAATTGCTCACTTTGAGAACTTTTACAGTAAAAAGCAGTGAAGGATTAAATTGAAAACTTTACGCTCAAAAAAAAGTTGTTGACCAAAAAAGTACGCGAACGTAAAAATTTATAAAATTAAGGGAACAGCTGATGGAAAATAAATGAAGTGTTGAAAAGTTTTTACACTTTTAACATGGAATAATGAACTGAAAGCATTGATTACAATAAAGTGATCTATGAATTCTATGCCTTTCGGTGTTGCATTGCAACATTGCGTATATGAAGGCAGCCTCTGTATAACCATAACCAAAGTATTTAAATATGTTTGTATGTAAATATTAACTGGATAACTATTAGTTCATTTGTGGTGCGCCTACATTTATTGTAAAAGTGTCCAACGAAAGTTGATCAAAACCTTTTTGGATTTTTATGAATTTTATTTTGGGTCTAAAGCAGATTTGTAAATTAGCCGTGGACTCCCGACATATTTAACGCTACGAATTTTGTAAAATTAACTAAATTTGGTAAGAGCATGGAACTGGCTCACCGTTGAATGGAGGGCTTCAAATTTTTTTTGCTTTTAAACAACATGTTTGCTTTTGCAGTGGGAAATTTGACCAGTACACTGCTAAATACAGATCGCGTAAAAGCACCTTATGCTTACGTTCTTCCTGCGAATGCCGGACGAAAAGAAAACGTGAACTTATGATAATTTGTAAACGTTCTTGAAGCGTATATCTCTCCTTGATTAAATGGAGTTTCAAAATATAAAAGAAATGCGAAGTCAACTTCATTCCTATACGAGAAATGTCAAAAAGCCAAATCCGTCGTTCCTATTAAGATATTTAAATGACGTTTCCAAAAACCTTCCTTTTTCTTTATTTATTTTTTAAACCCTTCAATACAAGTGAAGTTTGTCATTCCGTTTGCATTTTCTACAACATTAGTCTTAGACCCTAGAATAAATAGTAAATATCTGCGGATTGGTGCGAAAAGGGACAAAGTCAAAATATTGAGAATGAAATAAATAATCTTTTATTTACATTAAATTAATGACCTTGAAAGTCTGCATATAGGAAACTATATAAACTATTTAGAGTAATCAAAAAAGGTCGATCAACACTTATAATTTCAAAATGTCTACTTTTGAAAAAATTTTAATTAAAGTTTTTTTTTTGGATAGTTCTTAGTGAAATTGTCCTGAGTAAAATTAGACATTGGCTATTTCAGCAAAATAAAAGAGATTAAGAAAAGACACCTAATACAATGAATACACAAAATAGCAAATATTGACATTGGCGCTTTTGCCACCAAGTCACACAGATATATTCTTTGTCCTTAAAAGTAGCTAAGTTGTCTGTCTGTCCGTTTGTATGTTGAAGCCACTACACGGAAAAAAGTTTTTTTCTAAAGTAATCAATTTCGTTTCTTAAAACAAGAAAATCCAAAATCTAAAAATTATTTCTTAATTTTAAATTGATTTGTTCGTATTTAGTAAAATGTTCTTAAACAAAGAAATTAAACCACACATATATTTATTTAAACCATGAGAATCATACAAAAATTTTCTTGGTTCAAGCCATATTTAGTTAATAACTTTTTTCGTGTAGATATGAAAGATAGTAGGGCATTCATTTAATCGGGTTTTTACTTTAATCGGTTAATCGCTCGATTAATTAATCGAGGTTTTGGTTTAATCGGTTAATAATCGGTTAATTTTGTTATTGTTCGGTTAACCGATTAATAAAGTTTTTTTTTATAAATAAGGTAATTTCTATGAATAAAAATGAAAAATTATTTATTATTTGGAGTTTAGTAGTAAAAAAAACAGTAACAAATCTTGAACTTAAACGAGCAAAAAAAAATAATTCATATTTTTCACATTTTTCACAATTCACATATTTTTAATTCATACATATTCGGCCACGTTCTGTAAATCGAAATCGTGACATTAAAATCGATGGAGATTTTAAGTTTAATTTTTTAAAAAAAAACGTAGCTTTTCCTGATTTCAATATTAGTTTTGGTAAAGATATGTGGTCCTCAAAGTATGAGGTAATGAAAAAGAAATATTTTTTATCAATTTTAAACACAGGATAGAATTAAAAATTTGTTCGATTTCAATTTCACGTGATTTTGATTTCCAGAACAAGACCGATTATGTATTTATTAAAAAATAAACTGTGAGATCATTTTATTAGTAATTTAAATAGTTTAAGAAAATCTTATAAAATAATCCTTTAGATAAATAATTTGGTTAAAATGTTTTGGATTTAAGCGACTCCTTTCTCTAGTTTTGATAAATTTTGACTTCACTTATCGTAGATTTTGGAGAAATCGAAAGCAACCCATAATACAGAATATCTAAATTCTCAGTCTTTTTTCTGGATTTCTCTAAACATATAAAATCTTCCATTATGCCATTTAAATCCTGCTTTCTTTTTTAAAATTTTTAACACTTCTAATTGTTTGGGTTAATTCTGTTGTTGCGTTACTATCGTAAGTTTCTTCTGTTGTCAGGTCATCATCTAACTCATCCTGGCAAAGCTCAGCACCGAACATTCTGCAAAAAAGTTCATTTCCGAATTCCTTAATTTCTGTTTTTGTACTGTATTTTAAAAATGTATTTATAGAAGGAAATATATTGTATAAAAAATAGTTCTAAGAACAACTTTTTGGTGCACTTTGGTAACTTTTTTGGTGAATTTGCACTGTAGAATGTATTTAAAAAAGCGAGTTGCTTTGCAACCGAAGTTTTGGAACTCACCCACAATTAAAAACAAAAAAAATATGTTTTAATACTAAAAAAATTTATAATTTTTGTTACAACGGTTAATCGGTTAATCGACTGAAATTAACCGGTTTAATCGTTAATCGAAAAAAACCAATTTTAAATTATAGGGAAAAAATTGTTAAATATTTATAAATAAATATATCACAAATACATCACATCTATTCTGGAATAGTTTTCTATTGAAATTCACTAATTTTTTACCCATTAACCTGTAGAGGTAGAATAGAAGTAAATCGTCAAATTAGAAGGGATAAATCCGAATATTATGCTTGGCGTTTTAGTAACGCAATTGATGGAAAAAGTAAATGGAAAACCATACGTGAAATTGGTATAGGGAAGACTAAAAATAATAACATTATCAGTAAATATAGTGCAGATGAACTTAATGATGTTTTTACACAATTACCAATTCCTGCTCTTGGACAGCACAACTATAATTTTGATAATTACCAGAGCCGTCGTGACATTTTAAAATTTTGCTGTGTAAATGAACCTGAGGTTTTACAAAATATTATTTCTATTAAGTCTAATGCTATTGGCAATGATAACATCAGCCCAAAGTTTCTAAAAATCTTACTTCCTCAGCTGTTGCCATTTATCACTCACATATTTAACACCGTCCTCATGACAGGTGTCTTTCCAAGTAACTGGAAACATGCAAAAATAATACCAGTTTCAAAGTCTAACTCTGAGTTCAGGCCTTTAGCAATTCTGCCATTTTTGTCCAAAGTTCTTGAGATAATAGTACATAAACAGATAAGTGATCATCTAGTTCAATGTAATCTACTCAGCAGTAGACAATCCGGATTTCGACAGAAACACAGTTGCATCACAGCTTTAATTGACGTCACTGAAGATATACGTTGTTCTAATGATGGTGGGAATTTAACACTTTTAGTTCTGCTAGATCATAAGAAAGCTTTTGATACTGTTGATCATTCCCTACTTTGCTCATTACTTTACCATCAATTCTCGTTCTGTGACACAGCAGTATCATTAATTAAGTCGTACCTTGAAAATTGTTCTCAATCGGTGTTCTTAAATGACTCTTATTCTAGACCTTTATATGTTACCCGGGAAGTACCACAAGGTTCGATTCTGGGTCCACTTTTATTTTCTCTGTATGTAAATGACTTACCTAATAATATATTTCACAGTAATATTCATTTATACGCTGATGACGTGCAGCTATACAAAAACACATCGCTTGACACTATAAATGAAAATGTATGTAAGCTCAATTCTGATCTTGACAACATTAATTGCTGGGCATTACGAAATGGTCTACGCCTGAACCCACAAAAATCCAAATGCTTAATAATCCGCAAAAAATCTTTAAAACAAAATATTATTGTTGACATTCGTATTAATAACGAAAAAAATTGAAATCGTTACATCGGCAAAGAATTTGGGTATTACATTTAACAACACGCTCAGCTGGGTTAATCACGTTAATATAGTAGTAGGCAAAATGTACTCAATGCTTCGTACTATGTGGGCAACACACTTTTGCACTCCAGTTAACATTAGAATGCTAATTGCTAAAACTTATTTAATGCCGGTACTTCTTTATGGACGCGAAGTTTATGCCTATAGTGATTCCACTAGTAAGCATAAGCTTAATACTCTTTTTAAAAACATTGCTAGATATGTATTTGGCCTTCACACTCTTGATCGAATTGCAACCTTAAGTAAAAAACTTTACAACTTGACTTTTAATAATCTGGTCAACATGAGGACACTTACGCTTCTGCACAAAATCGTGTACACAAAAGTGCCGTCATATTTATATAATCGGATAACTTTTGCAAGATCGAATGGGGGGAATAGGGTTATACCTATTGCACATAGAAGTAAGATAACGGAATGGCAATTTTATTATAACGCAATCCATCTATGGAACAGACTTCCGAATAGGGTACAAACAAACAGCAACGTTAAAATAAAAAAAAAAAATATTTGAATAATAGTATAACGTAACTTGACACTTTAAACTAAACATTGTTTTTACTTTAAGTATTTTTGATAATTTATAATTAGTTTATATTATTGTTATATTTAATTGGATTTTAATTTAATTTTAGTAAACTTTTTTTCTCCTTTTTTTTAATTTTTTGATCCTTAAAATTTTAAAATTTTTATACTTCTTTTTAAATTAAATTGTGTATTACCATAAATTCTTCTAGTTCCATACTATAATTATAAGATGTATGATTTGTTGTATGCAAATACAGATTAATAAAAATAAATAAATAAATAATCTCTTGAATGTTTCTATAAACCTTTATTTTTTGAAGTCTGCTTGTAATCTCTTTTTACCCTGGCAGTCCCTTAAAATATTTTCAAAGCATAAATATTCGTCTTACAAAATACATCAAAAGCGAAATCGTCGGAAAAATAAGCAAACTACAACTTTTTCGTCCGGACAGTCCGTTTAAATTATTTTTTAACGAAAACTTTAGATTTCGTAAAAAAATTATTTTGCGCCAAAAAAGTCTTGTTTCTATTATATAAATAAATTTTATATAAAATATATAAAGAAATGAGTTTTATTTTCTATCTACACATGGGTGTTTCGCTTTACTGCGCATCTTGCTCAATTAAGCGATTTTCGTTTTAATTGCGTCGGCGATTCAATTAACCGAGTACTGCTTAATTGAGTTCCCGTTTAATTGCGTCAAAAGTCGTGCATTGTTAGAAGTTCAATTAAGCAGAAATAACTGTAATTTAATTTTGATTATTGCGATTTGGTTTGTTTGCTAAATTTTAGTATATTGAACTGAATTCAATTTCAAAAGAAATAAACATAAAAAGATGAACTACTGTGTTTTGTTAAAGAACTCCTCAAATATTATTTTTTCCCCTTAAACTTTAAGCACCGCTACTGACATGATATTCTAACTTACTTAACAGAAGTGTGGGAATTTTCGGAATTCTTCGAATTTATCTAGTAAAACTAGTATGAAGTAAAGGAATTACACAGCAGGTGGTTGTCTTTAATTCGCTTAAAAATTTTGACATCTACTTATCAAATTTTAATAATTTTGTTTACCAACTTAAAGGATAAATCAATGTTTTACTTTAACGTGCTAAAAGCTGACACGTGAAACCTCTTAACAATATGCAACAACACAAACATAACTATTATATTATTTTCTATTATAGTGGATTAACCCTTAGCAAACTCAAAACAAAATTTTCCTGCCTAACCAATTGCTAATGCCGCATGAAGTGTTACTAATAATCTTTCCGTATTAAACGTATAAGACTAAATAGAAAAAAAAAAATAAAAAACATATTGCCCACCAAGTGTTGCATCTTAGGAATTGTAACATTCCTGGTTTATACATATCGGCTTAACTAACAAGGGTGGTTAAGTCTCATTGCAAGGGATTGACTTTTGACTTTTATTTTTTGCTACCCTGTAAAAGTACATACAGTATTGTCGTAAGTGTTTATGCAATATTTCGGGATTAGCACCGGGCTGCTGTTCAAAAACAAAAATATAGTGACTTTTTTGTTATAATTTGTTTGGAAATTATGACAGCAAGGACGTCTTTAATGAGGTATATGTATATGAACATATATAATATAATTTGTGGTGGTTTGAGTAAAATCAAAACAATGCTAGAGACGTGCAAATCTTTCTTTCTGCAAAACAATGTATCGAGTACTGGTTATAATAAATTTTTATAATGAGTGTCTGCGTTAAAAACATACCACACGCCGCTGAAAGAGATTTTAATTCCTGCTTATTATATCCTTTACCTGAGGTAAAAGGGCATTTATAAGAGCCGTATCTTAACAAGAGCGGAAGGTGGAAGGCTTTCTTCTTTTCTTTACTTTAATATGTCGCACCTAAACTAGAGCATCAACGTTGTGACACGAACAATAATGTTAACTTTCTTTTTTTAATAGAACCCACATAATATAAATAAAAAATGGAGATAAAACCGCTATATTGACCAAAGGAAAAAGCTAAATTGCCACTATTTATTAACAATAGCGGCCAACTTCGCTATCAAACGCGCTGTCAAAATCGGATTTTCAATTGCAAAGCTTTGACGCCGCGCTATTTAGGGATGTTTCGTACAAATTGTATGGGCATGAAAGTTTTTGACAGCTAGAAAATCGCGTGCCGCTTTTGATTAGTTATGCCTGGTCTGAGACCCTAATGTGTAGTGAAGTTGATCTAATAATGTCTATCTGTCCGTGTGTGACGTAACTTCACTTTTATATTTTTTTAACATGAAAATTATAAAACGTTACAAAATCAATAATGATAAAGTTTATTGGTGTTTGAATTTTTGTACAGTTACGTCCGTTAGCATTTAAGATGACGATATATTGGCCTAGTACGAAATTATTGGAGCGATTGTAGAATTGTAGAAAAATAAATGTATAAACATAAGTAATATTGCCTGGTTAATCACAAAAATTTGAATCAGTACTGTGACTATAAAAAGTAACCATTATCAATTATTCGCTAACACAACTACCCTAAAAAAGAATCTACAACGCGCGTTAAACCATTAAATTGTTACTGAAATTGTATAAAATAAATTGTTGTTGTAGTCTTGATTTAAATCAATTTAGTCAAGTATAAATTACCAACAAATATATTTGCTGACTTAACAAAGTGATACCGAAAGCAGAACACTTGCTTAACATACGAACACAAACAAAACGACATACCTACTGCAGACAGTGTACTCCTGCCCCTGCTCATCCCCCTTGATAAATAATTTTAAAATTGCATACAAATTAGCGCACCCATCTATAAGCAGATATTTTGTAACAGTATTGTTTGCTATTTTGATGAAAAATTAATTATAATTTAACGCTTTGTTAGCGTTGTCCATATTGTTTTGTTGTTCGTTTTACTGCTTGATTTTACCAGAGGGATGCTTGGAAGGCAGGTGAAGGTTTTCTCACGGATTTTTTTTACACTCAATTAAGTTTTTTGTTTGCGGTTAAAAAAATTTTGTTTGTTAAAAAAACTTGCTAAACAAGTGTTTTAGGGATTTTTCTATGCTAAAAAAAAGGAAACATGAAGAGATTTGTCAGGTGGATTTTGGTTAAATAGGTATATGGTAATTAAGGAGGATTATAAAAAACTAAAAAAAATGTCAATTTAAAAAGATTGTGAATCATTAAATAGTATTGTGGTTAATTTATTAAACTGTTTACGATTTTTAATCCAAATTATTTTTTATTTAGAATATCTACTTTTTAAACGTGTCTTAGGCCGAAATTTACTTTCATTAGTTAATTATTAGTAAACTAAAATTATAGCTATTGGTTACAAAACATTTCATATTTATAGTACATACATACTATATTAGTTAATTAAAAATTTTTTTCGGATCAAAAAATTGTAGATCTATCAAAATCCTAAATTTCAATGTTGGAAGCAGGATTTTGTTTACATTTTTATTTTTTCTAAAGATAAAAAAAACCGCAATGTTAAAGAAAACATAAAAAGTGACAGTGTTACTGCTAAATAAAAACAAGATGCGTGGCAGCGCCTGTGTACAATTTCTAATAGTCATTTTCCACAAAAAAAAAAACACAAATTTTAATAAAATGTTTAACGATGATGGTTTAACTAATGGTTAACAAAGAGCTGGAAGTAATATTTTATTGGTTAAATCATTGATATTAGCTTACTAATGATTGTAAGTTTGGGCTAGAGTTTTTTTTCCCGGACTTTTTCGGTTCCCGGGAAAGCGGGAAATTTTTTTAAATTTCCCGGTAGCCCGGGATCCCGCTCGATATAAATAAAACAAAGTAAATTTTGTTATTAATCAATGAAAAAAACTTTTATTAAAAAAAACGTAAGGGAACTTGTTTACAAAGAAAGTTAATGAAATGGTTCAATACTAAAAAATTAATTGAAGATTGAAATAGGAACTTGAATTATTATCACCTTACGCCTTTATTCCCTATTATTATGCTTTTATTCAGCATTATTATGCTCTGGATACAAGATAAAAAGATAACATAAACATAATAATTTAATTCATAAAACAAAAATAAAAACAAAATAAAAATTAAGGTACTGAAGATATGAGATCAAAAAGTTAATTAATAAAATAGATAAAATATTTTAAAGAAATATATAACATTTTTTAACGGCTTAGGAATTAACTTTCTGACACACTCAAAGCGCTTAGTAAGTCGTCAAAAAGTATATTCCAGATTAAATTTACTAATTATCATGTTTCCGAAAAACTTCGTTTATTTTTTGCCGAGGTTGGACAAATAGTTAAAAGTGCACCGTTGTAGCTTCGGATTCACAATCAGAAGCAATTTTTTCTTTTTTATAAGCAACGTCTATATCAGTCAAATGTATGTCAAGGTTGATGCAAAAATAGCATCAACCGGACTGCTTCTTACAAACCTTTTCATTTCAAAAGATCGATTTGTAATCTTTGGGACAATGTGTTTTTCAAGTTGTATGTTGTAGTATCTTACACGAGTTTCCAAAATGTTATTTTATTTCGGTTTCCCCGCACTTCACGGGTATATAAGTCAACACAAATTGAAATTGAAAATTTGTGTTTATCACCTAATAAACATATCGCTCCTTCATTGCATTATAGTCATATCTCAAAATTTTAAGTAACTTTAGCAACGTTTTCCTTCATACCTTCTCGTATTATATCTCAAACTGAACCGAAGTTATAGCAAAATAAATCTTTCAATCGGTACATTTTTAAAACTTTAATCGCATTTTGCCAAGATAGTTTGTTTTTGTAGATATGACTATGTTGCAATAAAGGAGCGATATGTTTAGGTATCTCCTATTTTTAAGACTTGTTCATGGACAATGAAACTTTACTGCCTGCATCTTATTTTGAATTAATGTACTTTATTAACTCTTCACTTCACTAAATGTAATAATTATCAACTGTGGCACTGCCCATTCTGCTTTTATTAGATTTATTGCATCAGGAGACATTGATTTAAATACATGTACTCACTTCTTGTAATTGATCTAATCCACAACCCATCCACAGCTGCTAGTTTTTAGAGAATAGAAAACTAAATTTCAAAGTATAAATAGCTATTTTCTGAAATTATGAGGAATTTTTTATTTCCCGGGATCCCGCAAGAAAAATCCCGGGAAAACGTCCGGGAATTCCCGGGAAAAAACCCTAGTTTGGGCCTTCGACATGTTTTTTATAATACATACAAAAAAGTAACGTAATAATGTAAATAGACGCATAACCATTAGCTCTTTTCATATTTTGATGTATTGCTACTTTTTATATTTAATCTGAATTGATTACTGACAATTTGAACCAAATTATTATTTTAAGCCCAAAATTCTGCAAAAATTTATTAAAAAAAGAGAAATCTAAAAATCAAAAACAACATTTGTTTCAAATTAAATATATTCGCATAACAAATCAAAGTAACTTTCCATGATTTATCATTATTATATAACGGTTAAACGCCCTAATTTTGGGCTAAATACCAACAAAAATGCACCCTCGTTATTCAATTATGCATTGTTTCAATAAAACGTATGTCTACAACCCCTTTTTCGCTTGCCCAACGTTGAAGAAAACCTTTCTTAATTAATCTAATCGTGTAACCTTATATGACAAATTAATTAAATTTATTTTTTGCAAAATCTGCACAAAATTCTATCAAAAAATTCTTTTATTAATTTCGTAAATTAAATATTTTCGTTTATAAATGTTTTCGTTCTATTAGCAGTCAAAATGATACACATTAATACATACGTTTATTTACGTTAATACACACATTTATTGTATAACAGAAGGTGGTGGGTTTCTGCAAAGAACTCACCATTTGGTAAATGCGTGTGTTCTATGCTGATTTTATTCTATATTATTGTTTTATTAGTCAGTTGAAATACGTGTACAGTAAATATTCGAATAACTGCCTCCGTGGCGCAATTGGCTAGCGCGTTCGGCTGTTTTTTTAATTTAATTTTAGTAAACTTTTTTTCTCCTTTTTTTTAATTTTTTGATCCTTAAAATTTTAAAATTTTTATACTTCTTTTTAAATTAAATTGTGTATTACCATAAATTCTTCTAGTTCCATACTATAATTATAAGATGTATGATTTGTTGTATGCAAATACAGATTAATAAAAATAAATAAATAAATAATCTCTTGAATGTTTCTATAAACCTTTATTTTTTGAAGTCTGCTTGTAATCTCTTTTTACCCTGGCAGTCCCTTAAAATATTTTCAAAGCATAAATATTCGTCTTACAAAATACATCAAAAGCGAAATCGTCGGAAAAATAAGCAAACTACAACTTTTTCGTCCGGACAGTCCGTTTAAATTATTTTTTAACGAAAACTTTAGATTTCGTAAAAAAATTATTTTGCGCCAAAAAAGTCTTGTTTCTATTATATAAATAAATTTTATATAAAATATATAAAGAAATGAGTTTTATTTTCTATCTACACATGGGTGTTTCGCTTTACTGCGCATCTTGCTCAATTAAGCGATTTTCGTTTTAATTGCGTCGGCGATTCAATTAACCGAGTACTGCTTAATTGAGTTCCCGTTTAATTGCGTCAAAAGTCGTGCATTGTTAGAAGTTCAATTAAGCAGAAATAACTGTAATTTAATTTTGATTATTGCGATTTGGTTTGTTTGCTAAATTTTAGTATATTGAACTGAATTCAATTTCAAAAGAAATAAACATAAAAAGATGAACTACTGTGTTTTGTTAAAGAACTCCTCAAATATTATTTTTTCCCCTTAAACTTTAAGCACCGCTACTGACATGATATTCTAACTTACTTAACAGAAGTGTGGGAATTTTCGGAATTCTTCGAATTTATCTAGTAAAACTAGTATGAAGTAAAGGAATTACACAGCAGGTGGTTGTCTTTAATTCGCTTAAAAATTTTGACATCTACTTATCAAATTTTAATAATTTTGTTTACCAACTTAAAGGATAAATCAATGTTTTACTTTAACGTGCTAAAAGCTGACACGTGAAACCTCTTAACAATATGCAACAACACAAACATAACTATTATATTATTTTCTATTATAGTGGATTAACCCTTAGCAAACTCAAAACAAAATTTTCCTGCCTAACCAATTGCTAATGCCGCATGAAGTGTTACTAATAATCTTTCCGTATTAAACGTATAAGACTAAATAGAAAAAAAAAAATAAAAAACATATTGCCCACCAAGTGTTGCATCTTAGGAATTGTAACATTCCTGGTTTATACATATCGGCTTAACTAACAAGGGTGGTTAAGTCTCATTGCAAGGGATTGACTTTTGACTTTTATTTTTTGCTACCCTGTAAAAGTACATACAGTATTGTCGTAAGTGTTTATGCAATATTTCGGGATTAGCACCGGGCTGCTGTTCAAAAACAAAAATATAGTGACTTTTTTGTTATAATTTGTTTGGAAATTATGACAGCAAGGACGTCTTTAATGAGGTATATGTATATGAACATATATAATATAATTTGTGGTGGTTTGAGTAAAATCAAAACAATGCTAGAGACGTGCAAATCTTTCTTTCTGCAAAACAATGTATCGAGTACTGGTTATAATAAATTTTTATAATGAGTGTCTGCGTTAAAAACATACCACACGCCGCTGAAAGAGATTTTAATTCCTGCTTATTATATCCTTTACCTGAGGTAAAAGGGCATTTATAAGAGCCGTATCTTAACAAGAGCGGAAGGTGGAAGGCTTTCTTCTTTTCTTTACTTTAATATGTCGCACCTAAACTAGAGCATCAACGTTGTGACACGAACAATAATGTTAACTTTCTTTTTTTAATAGAACCCACATAATATAAATAAAAAATGGAGATAAAACCGCTATATTGACCAAAGGAAAAAGCTAAATTGCCACTATTTATTAACAATAGCGGCCAACTTCGCTATCAAACGCGCTGTCAAAATCGGATTTTCAATTGCAAAGCTTTGACGCCGCGCTATTTAGGGATGTTTCGTACAAATTGTATGGGCATGAAAGTTTTTGACAGCTAGAAAATCGCGTGCCGCTTTTGATTAGTTATGCCTGGTCTGAGACCCTAATGTGTAGTGAAGTTGATCTAATAATGTCTATCTGTCCGTGTGTGACGTAACTTCACTTTTATATTTTTTTAACATGAAAATTATAAAACGTTACAAAATCAATAATGATAAAGTTTATTGGTGTTTGAATTTTTGTACAGTTACGTCCGTTAGCATTTAAGATGACGATATATTGGCCTAGTACGAAATTATTGGAGCGATTGTAGAATTGTAGAAAAATAAATGTATAAACATAAGTAATATTGCCTGGTTAATCACAAAAATTTGAATCAGTACTGTGACTATAAAAAGTAACCATTATCAATTATTCGCTAACACAACTACCCTAAAAAAGAATCTACAACGCGCGTTAAACCATTAAATTGTTACTGAAATTGTATAAAATAAATTGTTGTTGTAGTCTTGATTTAAATCAATTTAGTCAAGTATAAATTACCAACAAATATATTTGCTGACTTAACAAAGTGATACCGAAAGCAGAACACTTGCTTAACATACGAACACAAACAAAACGACATACCTACTGCAGACAGTGTACTCCTGCCCCTGCTCATCCCCCTTGATAAATAATTTTAAAATTGCATACAAATTAGCGCACCCATCTATAAGCAGATATTTTGTAACAGTATTGTTTGCTATTTTGATGAAAAATTAATTATAATTTAACGCTTTGTTAGCGTTGTCCATATTGTTTTGTTGTTCGTTTTACTGCTTGATTTTACCAGAGGGATGCTTGGAAGGCAGGTGAAGGTTTTCTCACGGATTTTTTTTACACTCAATTAAGTTTTTTGTTTGCGGTTAAAAAAATTTTGTTTGTTAAAAAAACTTGCTAAACAAGTGTTTTAGGGATTTTTCTATGCTAAAAAAAAGGAAACATGAAGAGATTTGTCAGGTGGATTTTGGTTAAATAGGTATATGGTAATTAAGGAGGATTATAAAAAACTAAAAAAAATGTCAATTTAAAAAGATTGTGAATCATTAAATAGTATTGTGGTTAATTTATTAAACTGTTTACGATTTTTAATCCAAATTATTTTTTATTTAGAATATCTACTTTTTAAACGTGTCTTAGGCCGAAATTTACTTTCATTAGTTAATTATTAGTAAACTAAAATTATAGCTATTGGTTACAAAACATTTCATATTTATAGTACATACATACTATATTAGTTAATTAAAAATTTTTTTCGGATCAAAAAATTGTAGATCTATCAAAATCCTAAATTTCAATGTTGGAAGCAGGATTTTGTTTACATTTTTATTTTTTCTAAAGATAAAAAAAACCGCAATGTTAAAGAAAACATAAAAAGTGACAGTGTTACTGCTAAATAAAAACAAGATGCGTGGCAGCGCCTGTGTACAATTTCTAATAGTCATTTTCCACAAAAAAAAAAACACAAATTTTAATAAAATGTTTAACGATGATGGTTTAACTAATGGTTAACAAAGAGCTGGAAGTAATATTTTATTGGTTAAATCATTGATATTAGCTTACTAATGATTGTAAGTTTGGGCTAGAGTTTTTTTTCCCGGACTTTTTCGGTTCCCGGGAAAGCGGGAAATTTTTTTAAATTTCCCGGTAGCCCGGGATCCCGCTCGATATAAATAAAACAAAGTAAATTTTGTTATTAATCAATGAAAAAAACTTTTATTAAAAAAAACGTAAGGGAACTTGTTTACAAAGAAAGTTAATGAAATGGTTCAATACTAAAAAATTAATTGAAGATTGAAATAGGAACTTGAATTATTATCACCTTACGCCTTTATTCCCTATTATTATGCTTTTATTCAGCATTATTATGCTCTGGATACAAGATAAAAAGATAACATAAACATAATAATTTAATTCATAAAACAAAAATAAAAACAAAATAAAAATTAAGGTACTGAAGATATGAGATCAAAAAGTTAATTAATAAAATAGATAAAATATTTTAAAGAAATATATAACATTTTTTAACGGCTTAGGAATTAACTTTCTGACACACTCAAAGCGCTTAGTAAGTCGTCAAAAAGTATATTCCAGATTAAATTTACTAATTATCATGTTTCCGAAAAACTTCGTTTATTTTTTGCCGAGGTTGGACAAATAGTTAAAAGTGCACCGTTGTAGCTTCGGATTCACAATCAGAAGCAATTTTTTCTTTTTTATAAGCAACGTCTATATCAGTCAAATGTATGTCAAGGTTGATGCAAAAATAGCATCAACCGGACTGCTTCTTACAAACCTTTTCATTTCAAAAGATCGATTTGTAATCTTTGGGACAATGTGTTTTTCAAGTTGTATGTTGTAGTATCTTACACGAGTTTCCAAAATGTTATTTTATTTCGGTTTCCCCGCACTTCACGGGTATATAAGTCAACACAAATTGAAATTGAAAATTTGTGTTTATCACCTAATAAACATATCGCTCCTTCATTGCATTATAGTCATATCTCAAAATTTTAAGTAACTTTAGCAACGTTTTCCTTCATACCTTCTCGTATTATATCTCAAACTGAACCGAAGTTATAGCAAAATAAATCTTTCAATCGGTACATTTTTAAAACTTTAATCGCATTTTGCCAAGATAGTTTGTTTTTGTAGATATGACTATGTTGCAATAAAGGAGCGATATGTTTAGGTATCTCCTATTTTTAAGACTTGTTCATGGACAATGAAACTTTAC
Source organism: Pollenia griseotomentosa (assembly GCA_963931875.1). Classification (NCBI taxonomy): domain Eukaryota; kingdom Metazoa; phylum Arthropoda; class Insecta; order Diptera; family Polleniidae; genus Pollenia; species Pollenia griseotomentosa. Next base: position 233,519,483 of record OZ007560.1, on the reverse strand, counting down.
TGCCTGCATCTTATTTTGAATTAATGTACTTTATTAACTCTTCACTTCACTAAATGTAATAATTATCAACTGTGGCACTGCCCATTCTGCTTTTATTAGATTTATTGCATCAGGAGACATTGATTTAAATACATGTACTCACTTCTTGTAATTGATCTAATCCACAACCCATCCACAGCTGCTAGTTTTTAGAGAATAGAAAACTAAATTTCAAAGTATAAATAGCTATTTTCTGAAATTATGAGGAATTTTTTATTTCCCGGGATCCCGCAAGAAAAATCCCGGGAAAACGTCCGGGAATTCCCGGGAAAAAACCCTAGTTTGGGCCTTCGACATGTTTTTTATAATACATACAAAAAAGTAACGTAATAATGTAAATAGACGCATAACCATTAGCTCTTTTCATATTTTGATGTATTGCTACTTTTTATATTTAATCTGAATTGATTACTGACAATTTGAACCAAATTATTATTTTAAGCCCAAAATTCTGCAAAAATTTATTAAAAAAAGAGAAATCTAAAAATCAAAAACAACATTTGTTTCAAATTAAATATATTCGCATAACAAATCAAAGTAACTTTCCATGATTTATCATTATTATATAACGGTTAAACGCCCTAATTTTGGGCTAAATACCAACAAAAATGCACCCTCGTTATTCAATTATGCATTGTTTCAATAAAACGTATGTCTACAACCCCTTTTTCGCTTGCCCAACGTTGAAGAAAACCTTTCTTAATTAATCTAATCGTGTAACCTTATATGACAAATTAATTAAATTTATTTTTTGCAAAATCTGCACAAAATTCTATCAAAAAATTCTTTTATTAATTTCGTAAATTAAATATTTTCGTTTATAAATGTTTTCGTTCTATTAGCAGTCAAAATGATACACATTAATACATACGTTTATTTACGTTAATACACACATTTATTGTATAACAGAAGGTGGTGGGTTTCTGCAAAGAACTCACCATTTGGTAAATGCGTGTGTTCTATGCTGATTTTATTCTATATTATTGTTTTATTAGTCAGTTGAAATACGTGTACAGTAAATATTCGAATAACTGCCTCCGTGGCGCAATTGGCTAGCGCGTTCGGCTGTTAACCGAAAGGTTGGTGGTTCGAGCCCACCCGGGGGCGCGCAATTTTTTTATAATATGTATATTTTTTTTATATACAAATTTATTTAAAAATTGATAACAACTTTAAAGAACTACTTTTTTTAATTGTGTGCTAAGTGGATCAAATAATAATATGAGCGAGGCGATTGGAAGTGAGAAATTTTAAAATATAATAATTATTTGCAAAACATGGCATACATCATAAGATATTTATATAGAACGTCTGGAAATACTAAAAAACAAATAAAGAGGGTATATTCGAATCTTTAACACCCTTCATAAGGAACTAGAGTTTTTTGGAGTGGATCTTCTAAGTATATACATACATACATACATACATGTGAGATACATCTACATATACCAACCTTATTAATAAATCTTTGCCGTTAGGCAAAACAGTCTTAGGTCCAAAGACCTATTTGGAGTTTTTGATTGGCCTTAATTTAATTTATTTCTCTTTTTCGCTCGGTGTCAATAACTTAATTCTAGCACAATTGCTACGAATTGTAATTATCTGCTCTTTAGCAAAAAAGTCAATGAAATACACCAAATAAATATTTTTCAATTTAACATTACGAAAAACTACAGTTTTTGACTTAGGACCTTTTTTTCTAACGCCAAAGATATATTGTTTGTTTTTTTAATACTCTACTTCCAACATACCATGCACCAACTTTCTACCTTAGGGTTTTTTAAAGTCTCTTATCTAAAGTATTTGAAATTGCAATTCAGTTATATTTAGTTAAATGAAAATTTTTTCTAGATAAGATTTTAATTGTCTACCAGTGTTGCCACAACTGAAAGGAAATCGTCGTGCGGGAGTTTATGTGCTCTATCCGCCATTTTACACATTTCGAGTTAATTATGCCACTTTAGGTTTTCGACCCCAAATTTTTCAAATGTGTAATCCGTGTAAAATTTATGAGAAAGCCGAAAACGGATTACATATTTGAAAAATTTGGGGTCGAAAACCTAAAGTGACATAATTAACTCGAAATGTGTAAAATGGCGGATAGAGCACATAAACTCCCGCACGACGAAATTTAACACGGATTTTGCTTGAAAGTTATACAAAACCTGTGTAATTGTTAAAAAAAAAGTAATGATCAAACACCAGCATTAGATTATGATGAAAATTATTTTTTTGTTCTTTTAATTCGTTTATATGCTAAATAATTGCTATATAATATACTATACTACTTTATGGCAACGACTGATGTAGCTATTTTATTTGCTTCTTCTATTTGTATCTCTTTTACTACTACTTTATTGTTTCGTCTTTTGCTATTTACACTACATTTTATGTTAATTATATAAATGCCTATGATTTAAGATTTTTACAATAACTTCTTAATTGAAAATAAGGCAGTAGCAAGCAAAATATAGGTAGCAATAGTGGTAGTTTAACTATGGCTCCAAGTTCTCTTAATTTTTTACTTAGACTATGTATTTGGTTTTTGTTGCTACTTCTTTCCACAGTTTAGTATTTTAAACCCTGTTTAAGCCGGCCTTATTTTGGGGAAGTATAAAAATAGATTTTTATGAAATACGGAAATCAGAAATCTAGAATATTGTTGAAAAATGGTTGCTGATCAAAAATTATCCCTTTTTAAATTAATTATTCACTTTAAGGCGCCCGTATACGACATGTTTTTGTCACACTGCACACTGTCGTGTGTAACCTTTTTAAGTTTTCTTCTGTAAGAGTCAGACGCAAAGTCATCTGACAAAATTTCAACTGACAACAATGTTGTTATTTTGAAAAAAAAAAAAAAAAATAAATAAATAAAAATAAATAAAATTAAAAATGTTTGTGGCGGCATCACGTTATTTTCAAACCGAGAACTACATTTGTTTCTCCAATAACTTTGCAAAAAAAAAAAAAAAAAAAAAAAAACAGAGACTATGTGGGAGCAAATTACATGTACGTTTGTGACCGATTATTATAAACCTTATGTAAACCAGCAATTTTTACAGACATGCACAATTACATGGGACTTGAAAGTTTGACATGTCAGATGACAAAAACATGTCGTGTACATGTACCTTTAGACTATTACTATAGCTCCTTTATTTTTAAAAGAGCAGTACCAAGCGAAATCGTTAAACCCTGCTAAGAAATAGCTATAGAAAATGTGGTAGTAAGAATATAATAATAGCCTGTTTATTTTGTTTTTGTTGCAACTGCTACTTGTAGTCCAGTTTTTTAAACACTGTTTTAAGCCTGCCTAATTTTGGAGATGTACAAAATATACAAATAGATTTTTATGAAATACAGAAATTAGAAAATAAAACTATTGTTTAAAAATTGTCGCTGCTTAAAAATGATCCAAGGAATGTTACAATTTATTATTCAGAAATTGGCAACGCTGATTTGTACAACAAATAGAGTGGAAGAGAGACAGGGAGAACGAAAGCCTTTCAAGCTATTTTTGTTTGCGAAATTTAACTACTTTTTGTATAACTATTTATATGATAATTTTTATTGACTGCATTAATAGTTTGTTTACACGATCTTACTAAAACAGTGCTAAAAAAAAGTTACTAAATAATTTATTAAACGATGACAGCAGTGCCCGAGTGGTTGAAAGCCGAACTTTTTGTTAGTGTTTTAGAAAGAAATTTAGATAATTATGGCAAGATACAAAACTTCTCTGCTAAGCCGGCATTTGCTGCGGGAGAAAATTATTTGTCTACATTGTGGTCCATAGAAATTGAGGCTGCCTTAAAAGGTTTCTAAATGAAAAAACAACCAAAAAAATTTTATTTGAAAGTCTTTAATCTATTAATTTATTTTAAAGATGGTTCTGTCAAGTCTCTAAAATACATGTTGAAAGTTCCACCTGACTCAAAGCAAGCTATGGCTATTGTAACAATGTTAAACTCTTTCAAGCGTGAATTAATTTCCTATTACGAACTTTTGCCAGCATTTGAAAAAATGTATCAAAATAATGGCTATAATGTGCATATTGCTCCTAAGGCTTTTAAACTGAACAAAGATTTGGGTATGGATGTCATTCTAATGGAGGATATACGTGTGTATGGCTATAAAACCATGAATCGTTTAGAGGGTCTCGATATGGAACATACAAAATGGGCCTTAAAAAAACTGGCACAATTTCATGCTGCCTCTGCTACTTATATTGATGAAAATGGTGGTTTACCGGAACTACTAATGAAACCAATTTTAACTGATCAAATGTTGAAAGTTCTGGCACAAACCCAAAAACCCCAAGAAGAGAAATTGCTAGAGTGTTTGCATTTGTATAAGGCAGAACATATGAAAGATAAAATTGTAAGTAGTATGTATTTGTTTTCTGAATTACGGATCGAAAAGGAAATTTGGTTATGAAAGTCAAAGATTATGACTTAAGCTATGGTCATACTTGGCAAACATTTGGCAAAAATCTTACAAAAACAGTTTTTACTGTGTCTAGCAGTGTAATTAGTTTATTTTGTTACACTAGGTCTATGTGTAATCTCACTTACTAGGGCTGATTTCTTGGCGAACAGGGGCGCTCGTCATCCATTTATATGCCCTGAGCCTTTCTTCGGCGTCCCTGTGGGTTACTTCAGGGGGACGTTACAAAAATGGTCCGAGCGTGAATTTCTTCACGCATGGACGTCCACTTCTGGATTTAGACAGTCCAAAAGATTTGTGACACTGTCCCGGAGCAAGGCAGGCAAGTTTCTGCTGCTTGAGAAGGCGGAACTTAGACTGCTTGCTGGCCTGTTCACGGGGCACTGTGGTCCAAAATATGCAGATTTTGTGAGGAGGATGACGAAACGTCGGAACATCTGCTCTGCTGCTGCCCCGCCTTAGGGACCTCTAGGCGGAAAATTTTCGGGGGGCACATAGTGGGCCCGACTGATGTTTATGATATGGCTTTATACGCCGCCTGGACCTGATATGGTGAGACACATGGGCTGCACAAAAGATGCTCTGGGTCGTGGGGCTTATGGCCTTCCACGCAAATACAATACAATACAAACACTATTAGCAAAAATAGGGGCTATGCCTATTCGGTCACTTATTTAATAAGTGTGACCGCAGCTTTAGTCTTCCGGCAAATTTGGAACTTGCAGCATGCAAATGTTTTAAGCCACAAACAGAATTTGTCGTGGAAAACAGAATAAAAATTCCATTTCAAAGTTATTTTTTTTTAACTCGGGAATTTCTTTTTTATTTGTTGACACGCCTACTTGCTGGGCAAATTACGGCATTTTATATCGATCGAAATTACATAACAATTTAAAGGGAAATTTCGAGCGATTTCGAACGCTGCAATTTCCCTCTTGCATTTTCACTAATTTTACTTCTCATTAAAATAAAATTTTTATCTTTCAATCCAATTTTTCTAGAGGAAATTTCAATCCATTTATATTGATTTACTACGTGAAAGTGATAATGCGATTGTTAAAAATCCAGATGGGTTTTATGTTTTTAGTCATGGCGATTGTTGGTCCAATAACATAATGTTTCAGCATAATGATCAGGGTGAAATAACCGATTCTTTATTTGTGGACTTTCAAGCTGGACGTTTTGTGTCACCAGCCATCGACTTACAATACTTTCTACTCTCATGTCCATGTTTGGATATAAAATTAAAGTACTTTGATTATTTTGTACAACATTATCATCAGGAATTAGTTGAACATTTAAAAATGTTAAACTTTTCTAAGAATGTGCCATCGTTGAAGGAGGTTCATAAATGGCTTTATCAATATAGTTTCATGGGTGAGTAAAATATAAAAAAAATGAGAAAAATTGTAAAACCTTTTATATTTTTTCAGCCTATACTGTAATATTAAAATCTTTGCCAGTATTTCTATTGGATCCAGCAAGTACTAACGATATTTCCATGGACAATATGATGGGTGAAAAGTCAGGCGGTAGCAATATGCAGCATGGCATGTATACAAATGATCGTTATGCTAAACATTTAGAACAGATTCTACCCTGGATGGAAAATCGTGGATATTTCGGTTAAAATTTTTAAATTTTATATAGGAACATTTTCTAGGTATAAATTATCTATTACAATTTTTAATCTTAAGTATTTTTTTTTTGTTATCTACTATCTTAATTGTATTTGTTTAGATTTTGCACAGTGAAATTTACTACTCATAAACAAAAAAAAAAAAAAAACTAAAAGAAAGCTCAGAATTTTATAAATGAGAAGGCAATATACTGGCTGGCCAAATCTTTGATTACCACCATTAATCCGAACATTTCAAAGTTGGTTTAGTTTAATAAATGCACAATTTTATCAATTTTCAATATAAAGAATTTATTTATCAGTGTTCGAAAATAGACACTAAATATTGCTCCTTATTTTTCGGTTCGGTAGATTTGTGGAAAACTCAAACGCTTATAGTGTTTGTGTAGAAAATCATTAAAAAAAATATTGTTTCTCTGTTTGTCATCTTTCAAACACAAAACTAATACTGTTCTTACCCAACTCAACAAAAGATGAGAACATTAAATTCCGTTCTGTTTTTTAAACCACAAACTCATTGTGTTCGGTTCAGCTCATTAATGTTCGTCCCTTTTGGCTGGTAAAAAAAACCAAACATTTTTTACAAAAACAAAATACACATACGAAAAAAAAAACAAAACGACAGCAAAATAATTTTACACAAACAAAACATATACACAAGACACACACAAGCTGTTCGTGGGGCGGTCATTGCTAAAATTTTTTGTTTGTTCATTTCATTATCAATGTAAAAAAAGAAACATTATAGAACATTAAAATATAATGTTTGTCTACAGTATAACTACAATTGTTCTGTTTTTCAACGAAGAACAGAACACTATATAAAGTTCGGCTTTTTCTTAAAAAAAGATACGAACGTTATAAGGGTTGTGTTCGTGTACACAATCACTAAAAAAATAGATATTGTTCTTGGGTGTATAAGCCGAACTCTAAATAGTGTTTATTTTCAAACACGGGTATAAGAGAAATTTCGTTTTCCCAGTTCATCTAATCTAAGTGATAGTGTTTTTAATGTATGCTTAGAATTTCGATAACTTACCCTCGATTCACACGGGGGCTTCTATGACGCCTCTTTTTGTTCGTCGCAAACGGTGTAGAGAAGAAAGAGGGGTAAACAGAAAGACTCGGTTTGAGTTTTTCATGTCGCTTTTTATATTTCACTTTTAACTTCTTCTTGTTACGATTTATTCTTTTTATAACTTTGAAGTGTCAGGTTGAAAATACAGTGACCGGCAGCATTCCGGATTATAAATTTTTTTGTGTGTTTCTTATTTTATGTAAATATTTTAATATGAGGAAAAAAAATAATTTTGGCAGAACAGTTTATCAATAGTATGAAATGGGAATTTAGCACATTTAAACGAAACCTTGTTAATTAATTTTTGACTCCCAAAAAAAAACTTTGATGCATTCAGTCGTTGGGAAATTCTCTTTCTTTGTTTTTTTTTATTTTATTTTTTTGGATTGTTCAAAAGTAAACGAAAAAGGATAATTGTCTAAAATTTCGAACAAATAGAGGTAATCGTAGCAAAAAAAAAAAAATTTTTTTGATTAATGGAAAAATTTTTTTTTATTTCCCGATTAATTGATGCTGCCGTTTAATCAAATTATGAATAATCAAGGCCCTACTGTAAATAAAAAAAAGACATGCAACATAAAATCATCGTCTTAACGCAAAGGGTTTTTGGAAGTTGCTTCAAAAAGGAATTAAGAAAAAAAACGACATCGTAAAAGCCGTCATGTGAATTCAGTGTTAATGCTTTCGGTTACATTTGTATTGGGGTTACGTAAAATAATTAACAATCTTCAATAACAAGAAGGATTTTTTCAAAGTTATATCTTTAGTAGCCATGAAAGTGCCAATAACAGACAGACAGACAGACAGACAAGCATAGCTAGATCGTCTTAGGACTTAAAACATGCATATATGTATACTATAAAATCTCGAAAGATTATTTTAATGTATGTATTACAAACACAACAACAAAATCAATATACTACCATCTTTTTCTTTTGGGGAGGTAAAATAAAAAAAAGTAAGAAAGCATATTCGGTCAAGCCCGACCACTTGATGCCCAACACCATACTATATACAGATACATTTTCGAGAGTATTCCCTATTTGGGTTTCATGAGGTTTATACTCTTATAACAGTTTTTTGTGCCGTATATTATCCTTATATCAACACCTGACGTCATTCTGTGCTCAGATTTTGAATGATCAGCATTCTCTTGCAAACTATCATGAATAAATTCAGGCTTGAACAACGCCACCAATCTATACATACAATTTTTTTTTTTTGAAAATCAGTCATTATTGCTTTGCCTCGAAATTGTGTTCATCGATTAGTCACATTTTCGGATTAAAAAGTTTGTTAATTAGCAAACTGCTGCGAGACCAATCCAAAAAGGCCCTAAAGACTCTATTACTTCTAGACAATGTTTGGTGCTGTTTAAACGGACCTTTTTTCTTTGAAAATGAAGCCTTAGCTCGACTTACGGTCAATGGAGATTCTTTCGCCCCTTGACTAATGGTTTTTTTCGAGCAAAGATGGATGTCATTGATGTGCTTTCAACGTGCCATAGAACTCCCGCAGCAATCGCAAGCACTATTGAAACCAAAGTTTGGCGATAAGTTGATTTCGTGAAATGGAATCGTCAACAAATCTCGACAATTAGCTGTGCATCTGTGAAGGCCAACATTGTAAGTGTTACAGTTATAGTGTAATAGTTGCACAAAATTGGATATTGAGAATTCTTATCTTTAAGCTCACCATATGCTCTAAATAATTTTTAAATATTTATGCCATGTATTTATCTTTCGAATATAAATTTTTTGATTAACAATTGGTTTTTTTGTATTATTTAATACAATCAGGCTTAAGAAAATAACCTTTATAAACAAGAGTTATTTGTCATGAGGTTAATAAAAATAATTCGATTGACAAAAGATAAAAGCTAGCTTTCCCTTAACAATAAATTTCAGTGTATTTATCAAATATGGAAATTGGTAATTTAGTACGTCATACAGAAATCTTATTAATAAAAAGATTTGTATGCTATAACGAAAAAGTTTTCTTTAAAATCACCAAAAAGAATTCGTGACTTATATACATAAGACACTTTCGTTAATGGTCCGAAATAAAGTGCAATGCAAACAATTCGTAAATTTTACGAAATTATTTCTTAATGAACTTAATTGTAAAAAATACTTCATTGTATTATTTAAGTATTTAGAAGTGTGAACGAACAATTTTGAATCATTGGTCAATTGTATGTGCTTGCATTCAAACATTTAACGAAAATGTATTTCGCAAACCAAAAAAAAAAAAAAAAAATCCTATTATTTACAAAAAACTAGACTGTAAACGAATTCGTTAGTTTTATATAATTCAAAATTCAAAAACGTTAGGGTTAACTTTTTTCGCATAATATACGAATCTTTTTTCGTATTAAAAAGATGATGCTGAATTATTTTCGGTGTAGTAGATTCTGAGCGTATCAAAGACAAATATTTGAGACTTATTTCAGCACATGGCAATGAGTTCGTGTTTTCCATTGTTTTCTAATCATAAACTTGTTGCTTATTCAACTAAATATTTCACTACAAAAAGATTTTTTTTAAACAAAACATTGTCATTGTTAGTAACTTAGAAAACGTCGTGACGCGCAGTAATATTTCAAAAGCTTATTTAATATATGGAACGCGTTGTAAAAAAAACTGGTTTTAAAGATGCACCAGAATGGTTACACGAAAATCTTTTTAAAGAGTTTTTGGAAAAAGATTTTCCAAATTTTCTTAAAATACAAACATTTTTCGTTAGTCCCGCTGTACAAACGGGAGAAAATTATATGACTGTGATGCTAAGAGTAACAATAGAATTAGAATTAAAAAATAATATAAAGACCACAACTTCTTATATGGTCAAGATTAAACCTTTACCCGAAAGGCTACAATTTATGATTAGGGAGTGGAAAATATTTCTAAAAGAATACACTACCTATGCAAAATATATACGGGTATTTGAGAATTACTATAAAGATGCTGGCTGTGCTATAAAATTGGCTCCCTGTCTATTGGAGCCAACTAAGTCGAAAATCAACGATGAAGTGCTGATATTGGAGGATCTAAAACTCAAAGGCTTCAAAAATTTTGACCGGCATTTAGGTTTGGATTCATTGCACACTGAGGCAGTATTGCAAAAATTGGCAAAGTTACATGCTGCCTCGGCTTATCACTTTGCTGAGGAAGGTCCATATCTGAAAATATATGAGAAATGTTTGTCAAGCGACGAGGATTTATATGAAGATCATCGCAATAAATTGAATGAAATATTTCGAGAAAATTTAGATTTATATGGAGGTTTTAAGTATATGGAGAAAAAATTGGTGAGTTTATTAAAGACTTAAAAAAATTTTAATTTGAAAAAACGTTTTTATGTAATTCACTTCGGTATATTAAGACAGAATATCGTCAGCTTAATATGCAAACATGCTAACTCCCTTTCAGAATATTTAACAGGAGAGACAAAAAACTTTTTATATTTCATATTGAAAGGAAAACCAAAAATATAGTTGGTTTTACACGCTTCAAGACTCAATTTGAAGAAAAGCCACATGCTGGTCAACGAGGCATATCTTTCTCTACCACACGGCATCAAAATCTCAATTTACTTAAAAAGTGGATTAAGCAGGTTCGCATATTAAGCCGACGATATATAATTTCTAATAAAACTATTGTCAACAAAGGGTGGATAGGATTATATAATTTTGTACTAATGTGTGTAGCATTATTAGATCGTGACCAGCGGTAGGCAAATTCAGGGCGCCGTGACTTTTGTTTTCTCTTTTATAATGTACGTGCTCACACACATTGAAGGCAATTTACCCTGCAGCTAAACTCGTTACTAGTAAGGTTTTGGACTAGTTTATTACTAGTTGAAAGGCGTCGAAAAATAAAAAAAAAATATGAAATTCCGGCTGCGCTGCTTTATATGTGACGCCGTTATTCGTTGGAACAACAACACTACAAAAGTTGGTAAAAAAACCATTTAATACTTGTTCGTTGTAGCAACAACAACAACCACCGCAGAAAAGTCGATGAAAAAAACCATTTACTTGTCTGTTGTACAACAACAACACTACCAGAAGAAAAATTTAAAATTTTGGTTGGTTTTATACCCTTTGTACACTTGCATACATTTCGGAGGAACGCGTGGAAGATGTTGAAAATGTGAAATACGAATTCACACTTGAAACATCTAACATGTACCATTAATAAAAAATGTCACCATTTCTGAAAAAAAAACTTTTATTTTTTTTAAATACTTTTTTTCTACAAAAGTGGCAACATTCTAAAAGATAACACCAAAATGTATTTCTCAATCATTTTGTTTAATAATTTAAGCAAAATTTAGCAAAATAAGGCTTGCAAAAAAGGAAAAACTTGAGAAATGGTAACGCTGCTTTCAAAGCAACTTCCATTTTGTCAGTGATGCCACAATAATAATAGAATTTATTGCCACTTTTCTAGTGATGACACTAAAAGAATCGAAAAATGTAAAAGGGAACAAAATGAGATAGTAACATTCTGTAAAGATGTTGAAAAATTTTGATTTTTAGCCCTATGTATTTCTTGTGGGAAAATTCCAAGATCTTCGCAAATTGATGTTAAATGTTAAATGTTGACAAGTGTGAAAAGGCTATTAGAGTTGACAAACTTTTTTCTTGTTTAAAAAATAAATAAAGAGAAGTTAAATTCCCGTATTCTTTTTCTTAAAATTATTAAGTAAAAATAAATCAAATTTTTTTATGCAAAATGATGAAGGAAACCATATCAGGGCATTCTGCTGGCTTCTTATAATTTTGTAAAGGAGAATTCAACAAAATTGAACATGGTGAACCAGGAAAATAAATAATACTGAATATCCCCTCTCTCTGGTTCCAGGGGTAAAATGCTTGGAATTATTCTAAAATAAAAATACATACACTATAAAACAATATCCATTTAATTTAAACTTTGAAGTACAGTAACAGAGTATAGGTCGCGCAATATTGGAGATAATATAATATAATAAATTTTTAGTAGTTAAATACAATTTGGTTTAAAGATTGATGTTTGACAATTGACTGCCAGCAGTCGTCGATGGCTGTGAGTGTTAAATGGCAAAACCCTCTGAAGAGGTTGAGTGGTTACAATTGAAACATGTTAGGGTAGCCTTTCCGTGGGTTCGAGCCCAGCGGCAGTCAAGAATGAAAAATGATCAATAAATTTAAAAACAAAAAATTTATTCATTTTCATAATGTAAAATTCCTTTCTTGATAAAAATAATTCAATGAATATTTAATTTGATGAACTTTAGCCTAATTAAAATACTAAAATTTGGATTAAGAACCATAAATAGTTCAACAAAATAACCACAAAAGTAACTATATAGCTACTAATTTATTATTTTTATGCCATTAATTTATTTTAAAATTATAATTTTTTTTAATATTAGTGCATTGAATTTCTGCTCTATTCTCATTTATTGGTTACCTTTGACAAGAAAAGTCGAAGTTTTACTTTACAATTACATCACAGTAATATTCGAAATACTTTTTAATACCATAAATTTGTTAATTTTGTTTTTATTAAATAAATAAATCACTTAATTGAAAATTGTTTCTTTTTTGTTAAAGTAACTTTTGGGAATAAAATAAAATAAAGTTTGCGTTCGGTATTCAAAATCTACCAAAGTTCGGATTCGAATTCGGTCTGAAAAGTGCATTCGGTCGAATTCCAATCATTTTACATTTTACAATAAGTTTATTTTTTTTTTTCAAAACTGTAGATAGCTTAACATATTGGATTATTTTTAGAAAATCTACGATGAAACTAAGCCGGATCCACTACAATTAAAATCTGATTGGAAGACAAACAAATTTAATGTTCTCAATCATGGTGATTGTTGGACAAATAATATCATGTTTCGGTACGACGAAAGTGGCCATTTAAAAGACACTATGTTGATTGATTTTCAAATGAGCCGTTTTGGTACACCTGCCCAGGATTTATACTACTTTCTACTATCATCAACTAATTTAGAGATAAAATTGAAGGAAATCGATCATTTTATACATTTCTATCATCAGGAACTGACGAAACATTTGAATTTGTTAAAATATAAAGGACAAATTCCTGCCTTAAGAGATATACACATGGAACTTTTCAATCATGATTATTGGGGTAAATTGCAATATGGAATAAATTTTTTTCAAATGCCATTTATCTTTTTTCCTCCTAATTTTGTTTTTAGCTTATCATACCATTAGTGCGTTGATGCCAATAGTACTTTTTGAGTCAAGAGATGATGCTAACGTCGAAAATTTGTTAAAGGAAGACAATGACGATTTAAAACGATCTATGTACACTAGTGATCTGTATGTTAGAAATATGAATGTATTAATACCCTGGTTGAACAACCGCGGTGCCTTTGATATTTAAAATACAATTTTAAGTAAAATAAATGTTGGTAATTGCATACCTTATAAAATACACATTGTATTTTCTAATGTTTATAAATTCCATTAATTTCATATCTCTATTTCGTAAGACCTTCCTTAAGCTACGGTAACACTTATTAAATATTTGACCATATAAACATAACCAATAATTTTGTTATTAGCTAGTGAGATTTAAATTTTATACCGGACTTTTAATCGAATTTTGCACTTGCAATCATTCAATTTTTAATATTATCAACATTAAAAATATGAATAGTATCAAAATTGATACTTGCTTTATTTTTGCTATTAAATAAATTAAAACTACATTTTATTATTTAATTATATTTCCCTTTATCTAGTGAGTAAAATAAACACATTGATATTTTTTTAAAATTAAATTCTAAAAATAAGGCATTTTAGGGTTAATACTACAAAATAAAACTAATTCTACTGATAGACAAAGCAAAAAAAAAAATGTTTTCTTGTAAGATGTTGTAGTTATTATATTTAAAATCAATATTGGAATTAATGGAAACTAAAATATAATGCTTGTTGGTCACGTTTTTCCCCAAATATTTGCCAAGTGTAACCGTAGCTTTAGTCTTAACTTACCACTGATAAGGAAAAAACTAAATATTTTCGCAAGTTTATTATTATACTATTACTAACACTTTGTTATCAAAAAATAAACATTGATTAGGAACGTATCTTAAAATTTGGCCACACTTATTCTTTTGCTGAAAATAGCAAACATTTATAAAACGCAATTAAACTGTTTAAATTGTAACAATTTTTATGGGGATCACAGTTGCCATAGTTGGTAACATTCTACCAAAATTGGTAATTTTTTTTAGGGTTGGTAACTTGGTAACTTTGTGTTTGTTTTGGTAACTTTTTTTAATATTTAATTAAGGCTTGACAAACTATCAAATTATTGATTTTCTTTTGTCATTTGTCCGCATTACTCAAAACTGAGAAAAAAAAAATCATAAAAAACAACTGTGTGAATGTGCGCCAAATTGTTCAACGGCATAATATGCAAATGTCATAGTAAGATGCTTTTGTTCTCATCGGCTTTGATGTTATGTTTGTTTATTTGTAATAAGTTTGAGTTAGGTGTAAAAATTTGGGAAAAATATTCTTCTTGTTTTCTGTATGGATAAGTAAGTATAAACATTACTGTTTTATGACAAATATATTGAAATATTTATTCGTTTTTTCGTTTAGATTTATCATCAAAAAGCGCAAGGTGGCGGAGGACGTGTCGATTTTGAGCAGCGACGATGAACATGGAACTTCCAAAGAAAATCGGTAAAATAAATATTGAATGCACAATGCATAAAACCAAATATTTGACAAGTTGTATATTTCTTACAGAAATGAAGAGGAAATTACAAAGCGAACCAGGAAGTTTCGTTCGGAGTGGAAGCAACAGTTTCCTTGGCTTTTGGAAAAAGCAGGTCAATGTTACTGTTCAGTCTGCGAAAAGACATTAGTTAATCATTTGTCACATTTAAAGAATCACGCAACAAAAAGTGCACATGTCCAACGCTTAGAACAGAAGAAAAATCAAGTTCAACTTGACCAGTTTTTTACTGAGGAACAGAGATCTCTGGATAAACAAGTAATGCAGGCGGAATTGACATTAGTCATGTTTTGCATTTGCCACAACCTACCCTTCCTTTTAATGGATTTTTTGCCTTTTCTACTACGGGAATGTTGTCCAGATTCTCGCATTGCGAAATTGATTAAATGTGGTCGCACTAAAGCTACTCAATTAGCTGACACATTAGGAGGAAAAGCCCGTGAAAACATAACATCAACAATGCAGTCCTCCAAGTTTTCCCTTATTGTTGATGAAACAACTGACGTATCAGATCGTAAATGCTTGGTATTGGTCGTGAGGTACTTCGACAGAATTTCTAAATCAATCAAGGACAGATTTTTATCTTTATTGGAATTGGTTCAAGCTGACGCCAAATCCATATACGAAACAATCAAAGCATTTTTTGATAAGAATAATATTCCCATAGAAAACCTAATTGGTTTGGCAACGGATGGAGCGAGCACAATGGCTGGAGAATTAAATGGCTTAAAAACGAAACTTAAACGCGACACAGATTTCTTCTATATAAGGTGTACATGCCATTCATTGCATTTGTGTTCAAGCTATGCGTGCAAAAAACTGCCACTGGATGTTGAAAATCTATGCAGAAAGGTTTACAATTTTTTCGCGCATAGTTCTAAAAGAATCCATGAACTTAAAGAATTTCAAGAGTATTGTCACTCTGAGCCGCACAAAATGCTGGGACTTTCCGTAACTAGATGGTTAGCGTTAGAAGCGGTCGTTTCAAGAATAATTGAGCAGTGGAAGCCCCTACAGCTGTATTTTCTATCATGTGCACTGGAGGTAAACGGAGGTAAGCCAATTGAAATTTCAAATTTATTGGCAAATGAAGAAATAAGGGTTTATATGATGTTTTTGTCATACATATTGAAAATTATTAACAACCTAAATAAAGAATTTCAATCGGAAACGGTCCGTTTGCCTTATTTGTATCAGCAACTAGATATTAATTTTAAGCTTGTTGCTTTCAATTATATTAAAAGCAGTTATATAAAAAGCATCGAATGTTTAAACAATTTTGTAACCAATAATTCCGAAAACTTTTTACCTCCACTGGAAGTATTTATTGGTAGTGAAGCGGAAAAGTATTTAAAAGACAAACATTTTTTGGAATCTCAACAAATAGAAATTAAGGTATGCTGTAGGAAGTTTTATATAGAATTTCTCGATCAATTAAAGAAGAGATTCGATTTTAGTAGAACCGATTTAAAATCGTTGTCTATTATAACACCAAATAACATTATCAATCAAACCAAAGACTCTTTTTTACAACTTTTAAATGAATTTTCATATTTAAATAACTATAATAATGATACAATAATTACACAATGGAGACATCTTACTCTATTAGAAAATGATCTCAATCAAGCAGATGATATTTTATCATTCTGGCAAAACATAAGTTCTATAAAAAATGGACTTAATGAATATAGCTTTAAGGAACTGACTGATTTTATATTTAATTTAATGTGCCTTCCACATAGCTCAGCAGCTGCAGAAAGAAAGTTTTTTAGTCTAAGTTTAATAAAAACCAAATTGAGAAACAGGTTAGAATTCAATTCTTTAAACAACATGATGCTAGCTAAAGAATTGACTTTAGGTAATGACCAGCATTATGTTTGGTCAGCAAAAGATTATTTTAAATGACTGCAATATTAAATATTTTATTTAAATTAAATACGGAATTCGTAGGTATAATGAATTGAAATATTTATTTATGTTCTAAATGAATTAAAACGTTTTATGTTATGTTTT
Source organism: Pollenia griseotomentosa (assembly GCA_963931875.1). Taxonomy (NCBI): domain Eukaryota; kingdom Metazoa; phylum Arthropoda; class Insecta; order Diptera; family Polleniidae; genus Pollenia; species Pollenia griseotomentosa. Next base: position 233,502,487 of record OZ007560.1, on the reverse strand, counting down.
TTATTAATAAAAGTTGTTGTTTTTATTATAATTAAAATAAAGATTTTTGTTTTTATTAAAAAAAATTTTGGTAACTTTTTGGTAACATTTTCGGAAAATTTTGGTAGACAATTTTTTTACTCAGTGGCAACCGTGATGGGGATTGAACTCATACGAGTTGTGCAGATCTGTTTAAAAAAAAAAAACAAAATAAAAACATCCAGATATTTGTTTTCTTAGAAAGAAGAAGTTTGGGCAAATTTAGAAGAAAAATTAAATCGGACAGTTGTGCACTAGAGTAGCCACATCATTGTTCGATTAATCGAGATATTCTTCGCCATTATTTGATTGTTAAACAAAATTATCCAATTTCGAGTAACAAAAAACTCGAGAAATTTATGTCAATTAACCGATTAAAATTCATTTCTTAGAAAAATCATCTTTTTCATGTAAAAATATTTGTTTGTTACCTTTTTGTATTTATTTTCATTAAACATACTTTTTAAATATTACTTAATACGTTAAAAAAAATAAATCAACCAAACCTTTCAGGTAGCGTATTAAACCAAAGGAAATTGAATGGGGATTACAGAAATATATATAAGCTATCATTCTTGTCCTGGAAATCGAATAAATACGAGTAAAATTTAAATCAAACAAATTTTGAAAACGATTCTGTTTTGAAAGTTTATAAAAAAAACTCTTTTGTATACTCCATACTTTGTGTTGTTATCTTCACCAGAATAATTAATTGATTAATTAAAAACTTTTTCAGAACTAGCTGACACCTTTCCTTAAAAGCGCCGGGACTAAGAAGTCTAAAAAAAAATAACTAATAAGAAAATGCTGAGCTGAAAGCTTATGGCAAATACCCTCATTGAGTTAAATCGAAATTAAAATAATGTGTTCCGCCTGCTACTAAACTTTGGCTTTCATATCATTTGTAGTCTCGTTAGGTCAATGTGACCCAGCTGAATTTTGGCTATTATTTTGCTATTAGTTGCGTTCGAGTACTTTTACAATAAAAATAAATGTGTTACCAAAAAGTACGCGAACGAAAAAGTTGTGAAAATTCGTTAAATATATCTGTGGCAATAAAACATAATAGCTTAATTGAACATAAGTGCTTTTTCATTGTATTGAATATGCTTATTCTCTTCTTTAAGATCTATCACTTAGCTAAGTTTCAAGTATAAATTGTCATTATTAATAAAACTATACGCATTTATATTTTAACTTACAAAACAAAACACACAATTTATTTTAGAGAAACCCCTTCATAGCTCAAAACACGAAATTTCGACTTAAGCCATTATTATTTATTGCCACAGATATGTTGAATAGCTGATGGCAAATAGATGTAGTGTGGAAAAATGTTTACAATTTTGACTTCTTAACTCGTTTTCTTATCGGTACTCGATTAAATATTTTTTATAACACGAACAGTTAAGGAAAATAAAAAGAAATTATTTTATGTTATATTTCATATTTTTTTATTTTATTTTTGTTATTTGGCCAATTTGTGGCTGTGTTAATTAATTCCAAAGAACATACATACATATTTTTTTTTTTTTTTTTTTTTTGCTATTGATTACTTAAAAAACAAGTGCAGCTCTAAGTGCCCAAATACTTTACACTTTTACAACTCTATAAAATTAAAATAACAAAAAAAAGATTCAAAAGTTGGTATTTGGACATATAAATTTATTAATTTTTTGTTTTGGCTTAATTTTAATTTCAATTTTTGTTTTATAAAACAATTTTTTCACAATTTGTATGCTTTTTGTTTGTTTACCGTTGTTTGTTTACCTTTTGAATCATGTTTTTTTGTTTTACTAAATTTTACTGCAAAAATGTCTGCAGTAAAAATTTGTTAATACTCAGACAAGAACTGTCACTTTTCGCTCTTAATTACTGTATTTTTTCTACGCCAACGCAGCTTAGTAAAATGCAGTAAAGTTCAGTAAAAAATAGTAAAAACTTTGACCGCACCTATTATATTCATATGGTAACCTCAAATAAACTGTTATTGATTTGGCAATATCAATTATATAAGAATTAACAATAAATTAAAAGTGTGAATCCCCTTTTGAAGCGGAAATGAAATTAAAGTTTCCTTTTATTTGATTTCAACGTTTTGTAATCAAAGTGAGTATGTTGTAGTTGTGGAAGCTTCTTGCAAATTTGTTTGTATGTTTTTTTAATTAAATTTTAAAAGAAATAAACTAAATTAAGTGATGTTAAATTTCATACATATGCACATTTGTGGTATAGCCAATTTTTTGGCATAGTACCCTGAGGTCAACCATGTCCTAGTAACCACGAAAATTATAATCTTTTGAAACTTTTCTCAAAAAATTTTACGCACCAATTGGTTTTTCTAAACCAATGCAATATAAAATATTCGTAATTTTGTACGGTGTTTTTTATTCATTTATAATTTTTTTTTTCGTGAAAAAAGGTTAAAGATACGTTTTGGTTACCATCTCTAAATATTAATGCAATTTTATACTTGATCTATTTTTGGTTTTAAATGAGCATATTATTAATTTTTCTTAACAAAAATAATATTAAAAATTTTCAAAACTTAATCGTGGTTGGGGTGTGAACTTTTTTGACCTTAGCGAAACAATTTTTTTTTCTTAAATAATGGCTATATTTTTTTGATCCGCTATAGGCACCTTAAGTCAAAAATAATCATTATTTAAAATACTATGGTAAGATTTTTTTTTTTAAAATTTTTCTCTAAAATTTGAGATTTTTGAAGTGGCTGTTTCATAGATTTTGTTGTAACTTTGGAACGACGAACTCGATTTTGTTATGCAATTTGTCAACAAATTTTAAATTACACCAGATTTAAGTCATTTTAATAGAATTTACTAACTTAGTCATTAGCTTTGGAGTTATTTAGGCACCAAGTGAAACAAATTTTTATTATTTATGTTTAATTCTAAAATTTTTGAACACAAAAAATTCATAAAAAAATGTAAATCAAGAAATACTTCATAGTTTTAGTTCTCTAAGAAATTAAATAAATTTTATTTCATGAAAATCCATGGGCAAATAATTCCGGTTTGTTCCCGATAAACTTAAAGCACCTAGTTTTGCCATATGTTATCGCAAAATGGTGTTGAGCAAAAATTTGGTTGAGGCCATCAAAAATTCTTCATAGCGAACATTGCATTCTTAGTTGCTATAAATGTATCAGTTGCGTTACCTTTTTCGAAATTTAAAATATAGGTAACAACAAAATCAAAATAGTATTGATAACAGGTGTATGGAAAGAGAAACACAGTGAGAAAATTTAAAGTTGTAACCATAAAAGTCCAAGTATGAGAGTTTAGAACTAGCCGACCGTATAAAAAGTATTTGGAATTTGTTACAATAACAATCACATCCAAACGATAAACGTTTTTAACATGTTTTTTTGTTTTATTTAATAATGCTTATCTCCAATAGAAAATATATATAAATTGTTTTTGTCGCTTTAGTCAAATAAAAACAATAAATTTGTTGAAGTGCACATAAAAAAAAATTAGTTTGTAACTATTTCAAATTTAGTTAAAAAGCTGAAGTGAAGCGTGAAGGTTGTATGATCTTAAGTAGATAGAACGAAATTTGAAATTAATACTCATGGGTCTGCGTAGTTCGAAAAGTAATCGCAATAGCTATGATATAGCTCCGGTGGTTTCGAATAAAGATTTTAGTTACAAAAGAAATGCCGGGCCGTTGCCTAAAGTAGAGCTGCCCGTGGCTAATGTTATTAAAGAAGAAGACGAAGAACCAGCTGAAATAGAAGTTCAAGCTAATAGTTTAGTAGTGGAAACTCAAAAAAATGAAGTTAAGAAAGAAGAAATTGGAAAAGAAGTTCAAGACACCCGTATTCCCGAATGGGTAAATAAGGACAACTTTAAAAAATTGCTGCTTAAAACTCATTCCAATATCAAAGATATTAAAGCTTTCAATGCTTATCCCTCGCTGGCTGCTGGAGAAAACTATGCCACTCTTATGCTTAGAGTTAAAGTGACTGCCCAATTCGAGGATGATTCAACCAAAGATTTCTCCTTTATGCTAAAGATTGCCCATGACACTAAGGAAATGAAAGACATTTTAATGGCTAATAATTTCTTTACCACTGAAAATGCTGTCTACGCACAAGTCTTGCCAGAATTGGAGGAATTGTATAGGAAAGCAGGCGTTGAGGTGAAATTTGCTCCTAAGTCCTATAGACTAGATCTGGAAGATCCCAATATCCCTTATGTTCTGTTAGATGATCTAAGTGTGAATGGGTTTAAAAATGCCAATCGCTTAGAGTGTTTGAACATGGAACATACTTTAAGTGTTTTGCGTAAAATGGCTGAATTCCATGCGGCCTCAGCTAATCGCGTAGCAAAGATGGGCTTATATCCAGAAATTTTTTCACCCGATTTCGATAATGAAATGGCTCGAGTAATGATGACTCAAATGTTTATGGGTTTTAAGAAAGAATTTTTGGAAAACTTAAAGACTTATGAAAATGGAGAGAAATATTACGATTTAATGGTGAGTGGGAAACCATTGTATTTGTTAGTGATAATTCAAAAAGGGGACTGGTCGATTCAGTTTTAGTAATTTTGTTTTATTAACATTGCATACTTTCCCCCTTATGAAAAAAATTGAATGTGGACTTGAAGTGTTCGGTTAACATTGAAACGAGCACTTGAGTTTCACATTAAACGTTTTGCATAAGGCCGTATAACTTCACCTTAAAACTGATCTTTCTTAGAAAATTGTTTTAAAAGTTTCAATGATATGCTAAGAACACAACTGGGACGAACGACGAATTTCGCCCTACACGACGAATTTTTTAGTAAAAATTCGCTGAGTAAGTTCGACGTATGAAACACAATAACGACGAATAACTAACAGCTTTATTAATTGAAAAAGTTCTTTGCTGTTTGTGCAAAGAGAGAGAAATAGTGTGACCATATAAAAAAAAAATTTACTTAAAAAACACAAACATTAACAAAAACACAATTAAAAACTATTCTTATAGTTATCTTCTTTGTATATATAATTAAGATGCGATAAAATAATAAAGAACAATTATTAAAGTAAAAAAGTAACTTTATATACCAAAATACTTGAAAACTAAAATCAAACATGGTTACCCGGTACTGATTTGTTCGTCGTTCGCCGGCGTATGAAATAGAAATAAATCTATTGCAAAGTCGCGGCGACTATGACGAATTTCGGCCGACGCCATGATTGTGTGTATTTTCATATACACAAATAAGTTTTATTTTTGGCGACGAATATTCGCGGCCAAAAATTCGTCGTTCGTCCGAGTTGTGTTCCTAGCATTAAGCTGGCAATCCAAATAATGGCGGAGAAAGCAAAAGAAAAGAAAAGAAAAGAAAACAAGAACAATTCTATTCTTCTTGAGTTCTTTCCTTCTCCCTTTTTAGTTTTACCAGTAGCGAAAATAAATTAAAGATTAAGTTACTAAAACTACTGCCAATAAAAGAGTTTTTTTTTAATAATTTAATCTATAGATAAAAATTATTGTTTATTTTTCACCATTTCAGGAACATTTCTTTGACAATTTAGTCGAACTATTCGTTCGTAGCCGCAAAGTTTTCCCTGGATACTTTCATGCACTAAGTCACGGAGATGCTTGGTCCAATAATATTCTCTTCAAATATGCTGAAGATGGTACGCTTAAGGAAACACTTTTCGTTGATTTCCAAAACACCAATTGGGGCATACCAGCTTTGGAATTATACTACTTCATTATTTCCTCTGTACAAATTGACATTAAACTTTCCCAATTTGACTACTTCATACGCTACTACCATGAAAACCTAACTCGAAATTTGTTATTACTTGAATATCCCTTGGAAATACCAAATTTGAAGGAGTTCCATATACAAATGATAGATTTTGGTACAATGGCTACCATTACTTCCTTCCTTACGCTGGGCATTGTTTTACTTGATCCAACAGATAATGCAAAATTTGAGAATTTCTTCGGAGACTCAGAGGAAGGCAGAAATCTAAGGAACTCCATGTATTCGAGCGAACGATATCGCAAGTATATAAATGAAATTTTACCTTGGCTGTACAATCGTGGTTTTATGGAAATAAATATTGCGTAAGAATTATGAAACTAAAAAATAATACAAATATATTCAAATTATGTTTTCAAGTACATATTTTAATGGAATAGTGTTTGATTTTAATGTATACATATCGCACACTAAGAAATAAACAGGCACATCTCAAAATTTAAAAATGGTTAAAAGATGCAGAAAACTGGCTTCAAAAACATGGCTGTATTTTTTTTTTCTGAGTTCCACAAATTTCAAAGAAGACAGTGACGCCAACGAAATTTTTAAGGTTCGCTATAGATTTTATTTGTGAACTGTGCCCATGTTCTGTTACTCTCGAGTCGAGAAACGTTGCGATTGAAATGTGTGAAATTAAACAAAAATGTCATGTATTAAAACAAACAGCTGTTTTTCTTATTAAACTCTGTCTGTAACTTTTTTTTGGCGAGTAATAGCTGTCACGTAAGGAATTTACTCGCCAATTCACAAAAAAATTGTGCCTGTAAAATTTCTGTGAGAAAGTTCCCGCGTTGAACTATCAAATAAACTCACGAATAAAAATGGGGCAAGCAAAAATTTGAGCACTAACAAACAATTAAAAATGCGAAGAATTATAATAATAATATTTTTTTCTTGGCACATTATTCGTTGTTTAATTATTATGCTTTTAACATTATTTTAAAATATTACGAATGTCTTCAAAGCTCGTTTGCAAACAAAAAACATTAAAATCGCACTTTACATTATTTGGTGTTGCCGACGGTTGTATTTTCGCTGCCGTCGTTGAAAATTTTTAAGTTTTAGTAAATTTTGCTCGCCGTAAGCGATATGTGTGACTGGCGTTCTCAACGCTTGCAATGTCACATCGGCTTCGAGTGCAATGTTATGACATTTATAACGTAACGACATAATCTCTTTTGATAGTTTTCGACATGAGTTACAGACACACTATTTTCTAACTTTTCGAGAAACGATGGAATATTTTGTTTTACATATTTGCGATGCGAGAAGTTCTCACTAAAGTAAAAGTACTGGCTTATAAAAAAAATAAACGATTTTGATAAATTTTGATATGTGCCTGTTTATTATTTAGTGTGCGATATAGTTTTTTAAATGTTTTTGTCATTCTAATGCAGTTATTTAGATAAAAGAATTGCTGCGGCTGATAAGTTTAAAGAACCATTGATAAGCGTCTCCCAACAAACAGTAGAAACAGCAGAAAATAATGAACAATCATCGAGCTGTTATCCCGAATGGGTTAGTGATTGGGAATGTGAAAATTTTCACAAAATTCTAAAGTTTTTTGTTAGTTCGGCAACTAACGCTGGTGATAATTATGCTTCACCATTGTTGACAGTTGACATCCACATTGAGCTTACAGGTGATTGTTTTATAAATTGTCAGTCTAAACAAGTTAGAGTGATTTATTCGGCTATGCCGAGTCTAATATAGCCTTCACTATATTTCGATAAGAACAGAAAGTAATATAAATACCGTTATTTCGATAGAAATAAATCAATTTTCTGTCACGCCCACTTCTCCATTACATTTTTTCGCCTATTGTGTATTAATAATTTTGGTTGAAAACTTTGGTCCTTGCCGTTCTCCAGTTATACAGAAAATGTATTGTATTTGTGTGTGTAAAAAAGGCAAGAAAGTCAATACATTAAAAAAACAAAACCAACTTATGCAAGGTTACTTTCGGTGATGGGTATTAAAAAACAACCACAACAAGGGATTTTATGAAAAAATTTTGAGGCGGAAAGGTTGAAATTTACTTGCGTGCAATTCAAATGAAAAACGACAATTTGTAAGCAAAAGCGATCTTTATGATATATTAAGAGTACCTAGATTGCATTATTGCATTCATGGGCTCAGTTGCTCATCTTTACCGTGGCTACAACTCTGCTAAATACTGTAAGTGATAAATTAGGAGTCCCAGTAAGTTATTCCAAAAAAGTGAAACAAATGTATTTTTTCAAAAAAAGTGCATGAAAAGGCGATTTTTTAGGAAAAATATATAAGCAAAATTTGTTCGGCGGACTCTTAGCTATAAAACTGCCCTATATAGTTAAGCCGTACCATCAAACTTTAATTAGCTGTTGTCCAAAAAACTGTTGACACCCTTTTTTAAGGGGGCACTGTTTTAAGAATTTTTTGAAGCCCATTAAAAAATGTATCCCCAATATCGCCAAACAGAGTATAGCGTGTTGCAACACGTTAGTGATGCAATCGAATCTATACCTACCGACCATTTTTTAAAAAATTGTGTTAGGTATGGGGTATATATATTTTAAATACCCCCTTTTTGAATCCAAAATCTGTTTCGCGAAATTTTTTGTGGTTTTTGAGATATAAAGCATTCATTTTGCTGCATATCAACTACTTCAAAATTTTTTTAGGTTTGTTTTGCTCTACAAGCCACTGTTTGGCGATTGCAGCAAAAACGTTTAAAATAAATTTTACTGTTGCTTTGCTTTATTGCCATAAGAAAAAAAGCAGTTAAAGCAAAAGCAAAATAAAATGACAACAAGAAAATAAATTTGTGAAAAATAGTTTTATAAAATAATAGACCCAACCAAGTGTACGGTTTGCAATGATTTGCAAAGTTTTTTTAGCCTACATAAGGGAAATGCTTCAACATTTTAGTACAAACGAAAATTAGGCAAAGGTGCAGCTTACGGGGCGTACGAAAAAAAAATAAGAAAAAATTTGAACCCCATCTAGAAATAAAAACAAAAAAAAAAACAAAAATTAAAATTAAAGGGGGCTGAGAACCGTGGGCCCCCTGGAACAAAAAACCGCCCGCCCACTTGGTGGAATATGTGGGTACTCAAATTAAAGGTAATTGTACAAGAAAAAAGAAAATAAAAAAATTTAGGACGGGCAGGCCTTTTGGGACCCTCTGGGTCAAAAAATACCCCCATCCCACTCATATCTATGTGTAGGTACTCAAATTAAAGGTAATTTGCTCATGATTTTAAATATTTTGTTTTAATTTGTATTCTTTATGTTTTATGTTCGATTTTTTTAATTTTTTTTGTAACTATTAGCCTTCGGCTGGACGCAAGGATTTTCTCTTATATGGTATAACAAAAACCGGCTTCGCTAAAGTATTTTATGCTCGGCCAAGCAAAAGTATTTTATGCTCTATGGTGTAACAAATACCTGCTTCGCTGGCTAAAGCTTTTCTGCACCTAACAGATGCTTAAATTAACCTAGAAATAACCTTTAATTTGAGGGGGCCCCACGGGCCTCAGCCCCCTAAAATTTTATTTGGGTTTTTTCTTTTTTTTCTGAATCGGGTGGCATATTTTTTTATTTTTTTTCGTACTGCACTTCAGCCGAAAATTAAATATGTATAATCTTACAGCAACCATTATTATGGCAAATATACCAACTTTTACTTATTGTGCCTTGTGGAGGGAAGCTCATAGTGGTCGGAGTGGTAACAATAAAAATTTTAAATGAATTAATAAAAGATTATCCACTAATTAAAACTTTGACATTATGGAGCGATTCTTGCGTGCCTCAAAATAAAAATCGAATTAACTCAACCGCAATCAAAATGTTCTTTAAACAAAATAATTGATGCTGTTATACAAGAGTCTTCAGAACCAGGACATTCTTTAATTCAAGAAGTCGACTGTGTCCATGGTGTTATTGGCCGGCACTTGAAGAATATTGAAATTCATAGTCCTCTTCATTTACTAAATGTGCTTAAAACAATGCCAAATAATAAAACAAAATTAAAAGTTATGGAAATACTTCCGGAAAATTTGCGCACATACTCGTTAGAAGCAAATAAAATGAACTTTCGAATTTGCTAAAATTAAAGTACTTCTATACAGTAAAAATAATTATTTATGTATATATTATAAAACTTCTACGAGAGAGGAAAAATATATAAATGCAATTTTTTATAAAAATGAGAATTTGTTGACGAATGTTTTGAAAATGTCGAAACCATCATTTATTTCCAGGGATAATAATAGAGAGACATAAAAGACTTGCTTATATATCTTCCACATGTTGATAAAACTTATTATAAAAATTTATTCAATATTTAGTTTTAAATTTCACGTATTTTTTCTTGATTCTATTTTACTTTTGCATTATTTAAGTTGTTTTCTTTGTGGCTTTTTATGTACCTTTTCATAACAGTAGAACGGTTTTTTCTGTATTTGTAAAATAAGACCAAATAAAAAAAATTTCAATTAAGTTGATTTTTTATTAGATTGTAAATATAGAAACATTCATCTCAACAACAAGTTACTCAATACACAGCAGTAAGTATACGTATGCAGCACAAAAAGCCACTTTTTTAACTTTTTTTTTTAGAAAAGTGGCGTATGCGGCACAAAACAATATTTTTCATTTTCAAAAAAATACTATTAAATTCTAACTTTATTCATGAAAGTGCGCAAAAATTTACATTTTTCTTGAAAACATATGCCGGAAGCAGTGATAAAAATATAAAAAAATTCTATCGGGTACATTTTAAGAAATCTTCATGTAAATCTTCTTTGTCGTTTTTCTCCACTCCGACTTTTTGGCATATGCGCCAAGCCAATTTTGAGCTGACGATATGTAATATTTAAAATAATTTTTTTACCAGTAGAGCTGTTATTTAACAAATAAGAGTGTTATTTTTAGTTGTTACTATCAGAATATTAGCGTTTTTTGTGCAAAACTTAATTTAAATAAAAGCTACGGTGACCATATTTTTAAAATTGCTTCAAGCATTTATTATATAATTATTTGAGTTGAGTATTTGGTAAAAGAAAACCGAATGTATTAAAGAATTTCAATAATTATTGTAGGTTGAGGACTTAAATATTCTCAACATTGGAGTTGTATTTTTTAGGTCACAAATTCAATATTAAACCTTTAGAATAAAAAAATTTTTGTAAAGGGTTGTCCAACCAAAACGCACGATTTTAATAGTAAATTAAACATACAGTTTTCAGAGAGTTATCTTAATATTTTTTATTATTATAGAAGCATCTATGACAATTATACGTGAAACAAAATATCGGCCAAATTCTCGCCACGGCTTCGGTGGCATACCTCTATCCGATGTTCAATATTTTCAGTGACTCTGAGCTATAATTGAGGTTCAATGTCGTTAATGTGCTGAATTATCTCATCATTTAGCTCTTGAATGGTTCTTGGCTTATTGACGTAAGCTTTTTCTTTTAAATATCCCCAAAGAAAGAAGTCCAACGGTGTCAAATCACTTGATCGTGGTGGCCAATTAACATAGCCACGACGTGAGGTAATGCGAACATTGAATTTCTCGCCCAAAAGAGCCATTGTTTCGTTGGCTGTGTGGCAAGTGGCACCATCCTGTTGGAACCACATTTTGTCCAGGTCCATATCCCCAATATCTGGTCACAATAAGTCCGTTATTATTTCGGCACGACGATGAGTCGAGGTTGACGGGCGAGCATGCAAAGGTATTTTCACATTTCCAACAGACCCGGTTTGATAAATTTACGAACGATTCTCCCTATTATGGACACATTTGGTCGATTATGCTGACCAAAAAAATTACGAAGTGCACGAAATTTGAACGCCCATTTTCGTATAAGGCTTAGACAATCTTAACGCGGTGCTTCAACCAATATTAATATCGACCAATATTAATATCGACGTCCGTTTTTAATTAATAATTATAACCTGGCATATGGGTAATTCCAAAGTGTTGAACGTGATAGTCGTACGCATCAAAAATGCAATAACATTTTAAACAACAAATATGTTTACGTTCTTTATAGAATAAAACAAGTTAGAGTGCTATATTCGGCTGTGCCGAATCTTTGATACCCTCCACCGACAGTTGGAATGTTTAAGGAGTAATATCTGTATGATGTCTTTTTATTATTATTATCTTAAACTGTGACGATTTGTTATTAATTATGGTTTTAGGAGACTAAACTGTTTTCCGGGAGTAGGGCATATATGGGGCCTAGGGTAAATTATGTACCGATCTTCACGAAATTTCACAGTATCATTTATAGTCCTATAAAATTGTGACGAGCCAAAATTTGTTATGATTGCATTATTTTTTACGGCTTTAGGCGTACTAAACTGTTTTCCGGGAGTAGTGTTTATATGGGGCTTAAGGTAAATTATGGACCGACCTTCGCGAAATTTTACGGTGTCATTTCTAGTCGAATAAAACGGACTTGTGCAAAATCTTATGTCATTCCGTGCATTTTTGCATCATTTATGTTAGTTTTTGTAACAAAGTTATCAAGTTTTTGAAGGTGGTGGTTCCACATTTTGATTCATAGCTCTGGTCCTACTGAACCGATTTTGCTGAAATTCAATCCCAAAACTGCTTAGGATAACTATAAGCAATTTGACACCTAGTTTGTTTATTTCTTTTGAGTTTTTCGAAAGTGAGCGTGTTTTCAACAGACGGACAGACGGACAGACAGACGGACATGGCTAAATCGACTTAGAATTATTCAAGCAGCCAGAATATATATACTTTATGGGATCTGAGATGAATAATAAAAAAGTTTCACACGGAATGACAAACTTAGTATACCCTCTTCACAACTAATTGTGGTGGAGGGTATAAAAACCACTATTATCTATGCTAAAGTTTATGGGGGGCCCGATTCTAGGTCAAAGATAATGGCAAAAGAATTAGCGGTTCGAACGTAAAAAATAGAAGTTGTTTTTGTGGCCATGTATAAAAAGGCGTAATTCAGCGAAACCTGGCACAATTTTTTACGTGGATTTTGGTTTGATTCCAAAATTTTCTATATATTTTTTTTTTGTTTAAGCAAAAATTTGGTTCGATACGTGACATTTCGAAAGTGACATTTTTTCCATAATTATTTAACTGAATAGTGAAAAAAAAAATTACCGTTAATCCGAATAACATATTTCTCTTCGAACTCTTCCTTAGATTACGGACCATGTAAGAATTTTTTTTTGGAATAATTTTCATCAAATATCACAGAAATTACGTTTGCACAACTTTGCATTCTGATTGTTTATCTAAGTGAACATTTTTTTGGGTAAATTTATAAAATGAGTAAGATCTAAATATTTCTCTATAACAATACCGTAAAATAATAAGTTTTTTTTAACTTTTAAATATTCGGTCACGGTGGACCTTTTGACAGAAATGCCCATATACAGCTTACACTTGAAATATTCGAAACAGCCGACTATATCTCTCTTAATTGTTTTTTAAAACATTTATGTTTTTTTATTACTTGAAATATTCATACAGTTCTCGCTTTTTACAAGTCACGATTATTTAATGACATTAATTGTGATTGTCTACCTGTTTTAAGATTTGTTTAACCCTAGAGTACGAACCATATTTTACGTACGTTGTAACAATTGATTGTCGATTCGATGATGTACTTCTTTAACTGTTTTTACTGTAAATGTTATTAATCATTATGTCACCTTATAAGTCAATATAACAAACTTGTTTAATTTTTTTTCATAATTTATGTAATGTTCCACAAATTTTTTAAATTAAATATTAAAGTAAAACTAAAAATTAAAAAAAAAAATTAAAACTTAAAAAACACATTCTTTGCTTTAAAAATAATAAAAAAAAATAATTTTAAAATATCACTTTGAGCAAAAGTCACAAAGCCAAACTTTGGCCTCCCCGCAGATGTTGCATTTGTCGCATTTTCATTTTGATATTTGGCGTTTTTGGTATTGCTTCTTTTATTTTCTTTCTTGTATTTTTTCATCAGCTGGTCATTGTTTCCACTATTATTTGGAGTAACAATATTAGAGAAACGTAAAAAAAAGAAACGCTAATTTAAAAATACAAAATATAAAAGTGTTAGGGCACACTCTTTAAAAAGTAAATTAGTTAAAAGAGAGCGAAGCTTGTCGAATCGTTGATCATTCGTACTCTAGGGTTAAGACTTGTTTGTAATACGCGTGTTTCTCTCAAAATAGTAAGAAAACTCGTTGGTATTTAGCAAAAGCTAGTTTTATATTTCCAAATGCCAACAAAATAGCTAGCAAAGTATAGCTTACTGAGCTACCTAAACAAGAGCGGCAAGCGTTTTTTAAGATATGCAAATTCTGTTGCCAACACATTTTCAATAAAATAAAACGACCAAGCGATCTATCAAATAAGATTTTCCAGCCGGGTGGTGTTAAATTCGTGTTCTAAAGGCTTGTTTCGTATAAACTGTGTGAAAATGAAAAGTTTTGACATAAAACTGACGCTTGCCGCTCTTATTTAGGTAGCTCAGTTACTTTTATACAAGTCATAACGATATCGGTCCGGCTGGAATAGTTTTTTTTTACGAAGTTTCCCTGGCCAATTAACAAAACCTTGAAAAGAAATTCTCAGAATATCTTCTGTGGTCACGAAATGGCCTTATACCCTTTACCACAGGTGAAAACAATATATAAAAGTTATCGTAATTTCTACACTATTTTTCTTAGACCCTCTAAAGTATGACTTCTCTGGGTCCTTATGTATGCGAAGTTGATTAAACGAAGTCCGTCTTTGCGTCTACCGTGTTCATGTCGCGTATACGCTCTTAAAGTTTGCTATTGAAACTCAGCCAGATCGGTCCATGAATCGCAGAGATGTGTTGTTGTTTTTCTTTTGTTTTTGTTGTTGTACATCTGAAGAACGGCTAGAGGCAAAGTTGATTGTCAATACACAACATCCAAGAAAATGTGGGCAGGATTGGAGAATTGAGCGTGACGCGATATACATTTAATTATAAGTTAATAATGGTATTTATATTACTTTCTGCTCTTATCGCACCATTGTGAAGGGTATATTAGATTCGACATAGCCGAATATAGCACTCTTATTTATTTTGTGTTTGTTTAATTACATAAAATATCTATAGAGATCTCGGGTTTTACAATTCAAGATTATTTAATGACTGTCTACCTGTTATAAGTCATTTTTTTAAACTGTTTGGTAATAAACGTCTTTTCGATCTGATTTTTTTGCAAAAGCAATAAAAATTTTCAAATACTTACAAAATAGCTACCAAACTGTGTATGGATATCTTATCGCTATGAGAGCCATTAATATAGAGTCTATGTTATGTCATATACAAATTTTAAAATATTTTTAATTGGAGCATTTTCAAGTATTTAACTATCTATTAATTTCAAAATTATTCATTATTAAAAAAAATTTTTATAAATTTAAATAAACAATTCATTAAAAAAAAACCTTTAAGAAAACTTGGGCATTTTTATTGCAAATGCAACAAATTAACAATCCAATAGGCCCTTGCATAACAACCAGGGGAATATAGCTTCCATATGCTTACGATAACGAGCATTCGAATACATTTGTTTCTTAAAATTATTTCCATCTTCCGAGTTATTCACAAAATTATCTAAACTCGCATTATCGGTGGGATCACAAAGAACGGCAGCCATGACATTTGTGGTGGTTAGATAACCTATAAAGCAAGAAAAGAGTGAAAAGAGTTTTCTTTAATATAATGCAAATATTGATGATTTCTAGTTACTCACCATAAACTCCATACTTTAAAATCATGGTATGAATTTCCTTTAAGCTCGGTATTGATTTGTTGTAGTTTAAAATTTTCAAACAATCGACTAAATGATCGTGATAGAATTTAACGAAATAATCAAAATCTTTTAGTTTTATTTCCAATTTTGTGGATGACAGCAAAAAGTAAATAAGATCAAAGGCCGGAGAGCTATAACGTGGCATTTGATAATCCACTAAATAAGTCTCCAGGATATTTCCTTGCTCATCGTATTTAAACATGATATTGTTTGACCAGCAATCTCCATGATTTAATACATTAAATTCAGTTAAATCTGGCTCCGTGAATTTCAAGGCTTCATCGGTAATTTGACTTTGTAATTTAGCTACCTTTTCATAATACAAGTTGGCATTTGAGTACTCTTTAACACATTCCAAAAGGGTTTTGCTCATACCATCGAACATTTCTTTTAACAGATCATAACCTTCTGGCTTTAAATAGGCCGTACAAAAGTCTCTGGGATAGGTACCCTTTTGTGTAACTCTGACTGCTGAGGCAGCATGCCATTGAGCTAATTTCTTCAAGACACTTTCGGTGTGCTCCCGGTCCAGACCCTCTAAACGATTGGTGTTTTTAAAACCCAGTTCTTTGAGGTTTTCCAGTAGAATATAGTTTTCTTTTATCGGCAATTGATAGGCCTTGGCACCGAATTTCACCTTAACACCTGCATCAGTATATAACTGTTCAAATTCTGGTACAAAATCACGATACATGCCGGCCTCAATAGCAAATAAATCATGATTTTTTTGGAACTCCTTAAAGATTTCAGTATCATGTCCAATTTTTAACATGAAACTTATTGGTTTTGTTGAGGAATCTGAATGTATAGAGAAAAAAATTTCGTAATTTTTTTTTTCAATTAAATCATTAATCAAAAATAAAATCAGTTTTGATTAAAAATTTAATGAGTTTAATTAAAAATTAATTGTAACTATAAACAAACTTAATTTGATTTCTCTATCACGTGCTAAATTCCTAATTTTTATTTTTGATAAATACACAGAAATTTATTGTTGAGAAAACTAGTTTCTATGCGCATTTCATTGGTTGCTTAGGCCAGATCATCAGGAAACCTTTTCCCAAGGACTTTGAAAAAGCTACAGAAATTTTACAAATTAATCTGTAAAACATTTGAGAATTACAAACATTGAAGTCTAACTTGTAAAAGGTATCAAAGCTTAGACAAAATATCAGCTATAAAAAAAAATTACACAGAAAAATAACTACTGCAGAAAATGTTGGAAATATCAAAAAATATTTAATTGATACTATTAATTTGTTTACTGGTGCAAATTTAATTAATTTTAATTTTTTAAATTTTTATTATTTAATTGAAAAAAAAATATATAAAGGCATTTGTATTTTCAAACAAATATTCCATATTTGGTCCTAGTGAAAATTCATAAATTAAATGCCAGTTTAACAATTCCGAACGAAAACGAAACTGTTTTGTTTTTAAAATCATTAAAGATATAAAAAAACTAGAAAACTCCCAAAAGCTCTGGTTTTCTTAAAGTACATCATGAAGACTTAAAAATTTGTTTATTTTTGTAAATACCTTTTAACCTTATAACAATTTCCACCTTTAACATAATTGTGGCATAATTCTCTCCAGGTGCTAAAGCATTATTAACTCTGAAATCTACAATCTCTGCAAAATCATCGTATAAGCTTTTTATAAGGCCCTCAAAAATGTTGCACTGAATCCATGCAGGAAACTTAGATTCGCTATTAACACTTTTCTTATTTGTACTGTCACTCATGTTATTGTTTTTATACTTTATATCGTACGTAAACGGCTTTTTATTTTATAAAATATATAAAATTTAACAAAACTAAAAAAAATATACTACACGAACCGAAAAATACTTTAATACTGAATTAATTTTAACTTAAATTAATTTGTTGAAACCTTTCAGAGATCAATAGAATTTCAACATATTAAACTTTTTTGAGCTTTTAAGTTTAATGATATTAGTTCTGTATAAATATTAGTGTCATCACAAAGAGAGGCAGGGTTGTCAAATGTTTTTAAAATTGTAACTCATAATTTAAAACATTTCATTAAAATTCCCAAAAAAAAAAAACCTGATGTTATTATACCCAAAAAATCTCCTACACTGAGATGGGAGTTATTTAAAATTCAAAACTCAAAATATGTATTTTTTTTCTTTGAAATGTATTTTATATTTTATCTTTATAAATAAAAAGTTTGTGCCGTGCATGCGCGGATCCAGCTTGAGCTCTAGGGGGGGAATTGTTTATGATACAAAAAAGGAAAAAGGGGGATGTAAGAAAAGTTAAACTCACTGTTTATTGTTGGTGTTTTGTTTTAGGTTGGAAATTGTTACAAGTAAGACTTTGAGTGTTTGAAATTCTTATTCGCTTTAGGGTTTTATTCGTATAATATTTTTAGCTTTTCTAAATTCTTAGGAAAAGGTTTCCTGATGAGCTGGCCTAAGCAACCAGTGAAACGCGCATAGAAGCTCGCTTTCCCTCAACAATAAATTTCAGCGTATTTATCATATATGAAAAATTGGGAATTTAGCCCGTCATACAAAAATCGGAAAAAATTTGTTTTTAAAAGTTTATTAAAAACAATGTGTGTATTTTATATTAAAAAAAAACTCAACAATAAGGTTAAATAAAATATAAGATTAGTTCAATATAAATTAAAATAAATTAATCTTTTATTATTTTTATTTATGATTTCCTTGTGAGGCAAATTAAGATTGCACAGTCTATCTTCTGTCATTGTTGATCTGAGCCATGTCTTATTCGACAAAGGGTTGGAAATGACCTCTCGCTCCTGGCATTACTGACGAGCATTGAAAGGAAAATTTGAAATATTTTTCTTAGATTTGGGTAGATATCTTTATCACAGTTTATTAAAGCATCTACAACGTTATCTAATAGATTTTCAGATATTTTCCATGTTTGCTGCCAATGCAACAGTTCAGGCTCAAGTTAAGATGTTAGTACGTGGTTATCTCTTTTATCAAACATAATCAGCTCATCAGCTAGTTGTGGTTTTAAAAGTTTTGTATCTGTTGTATATAACTTGATTACTCTTAAAAAAAGGTAAAAGTTTAGGTATGTTCAATACATTTAGGATATATATTGGGAAAGGTGTTTTGAGATCTTTTAAAATAAATTCAATAAGAGGAATACAACTCTGTAGTAATCTTATAAATTTTGGATGCGATTATTTCGTTCAAATCTTGTCTTTTGGATTGGAACCTCGATTTAACCGCAAATAACTTTAACTTTTTCAAAAATCGCTTTAAATTGTTCTTCGGCTTTATTTCTTTTCTCTTCAAGGCACATGATTAATGTTTTGATAAGGCTTGATCCTTTTTGAAGATCTATATCGTGCTTTTGTAAAATGATACTAAGCGACTGTGTTACAATAAGTATCACACTTAAAACGTATATTCCGCATAATTAACTGCATAAGGCCCTATAGGCTCGGTTATGTAAATGAAGAATTAATAAAAAAAAAAAAAAAAAAAAAAATTCAAAAGTACTAAGTGAGTTCCTAAATGTAAGGCTTTAGATGAAGTATCACTACCTTTCCACTCAGATATTTTTTCCAAAGCTTCTACTATATGATGAACACTTGTTGCAAAAAGTAAAATTGAGTCGTCCACCCATCTTGTCTCGCATAATGTAAGCAGTTTGGCTTCCAAATACTTTGCTAAAACTGTGTTTCGCTTGGGATGATTATATTTAAATGTGCCGAATTTTCGCCACCACGTGAGATAACAAGGCCATTGAATTTGTAGCGCAAAAGAGCCATTGGTGCGTTAGCTGTGTGGCAAGTGGCACCTCCCTGTTGAAACTACATATCGTCCATATCTTCCAATTCGGACCATAAAAAGTTCGTTATAATCTCACGATAGCGAACGCCATTCACAGTAACTGCTTGAACGGCCTAATTTTGGAAAAAATACGGCCCGATGATGCCACCAGCCCATAATCCTAACCAAACAGTCACTCTTTGTGGGTGCATTGGCTTTTCGACAATCACTCTTGGATTATCATTTGCCCAAATGCGCCAAATGCGCCAATTCTGCTTATTGACGAATTCACTGAGGTGAAAATGTGCCTCATCACTGAAGACGATTTTCTTCGAAAATTGATCATCCACTGTTGCCATTTTTTGCCACCATTCTGACCATTGACGACGTTTGGAATGGTCATGTGGCTTTAGTTCTTGAGTCAATTGCACCTTGTAAGCGTGTAAATGCAAGTCTTTATCAACGACGAGCGTGAGAGGTGCAATTGTTGGGCACGACGACGAGTTGAGGTGGACGGCTCTTAAGCCACACTATTGCGAACAGCAGCAATATTTTCTGCAGTACGGGCTGCACAAGCATGCAAATCTCCTACAGACCCCGCTTGCTCTAATTTTTGCACGATTTTTCCGATTGTGCGCACATTAAATTGACCGAAAAATCACGAAATGCACGATATGCATTTTGATTTGAACGCCCATTTTTATAATAAGCCTGAATAACTTTAACGCGTTGCGCGATTGTGTATCCTTCCATAGTTCAAATTGAATTAGTCTGAAATTGAGAAATATCAAATGAAATGCAGAAAAAACTTGACGTTTAGGTGTGGTTCACATTCAACATCGGCCCTTTAAATTAAACCACCCTTAATATATATACATACGTATATTTATATATAAATGTAAATTTAAGAAGAAAAGTTTAATAATTTTAAAGATGAAAAGTTTTTTTTGTTGTTGTGTTTAGTGAATGGAAGAAAATATTCAAAATCAGCGATAAAGGCTGTAGAAAAGAAACAAAATTCAAGTACTTTATAATTCAAAAAGTACTTACATTTTATTTAAAGTACTTACACGAGTTTGGTAGTCGAAAAATATTTGGTACTATTTTGCATAGTCAGTTTAGTACTTGAATATTTTATGTGCCGATATTGCGGTTTCGAATTTTAAAATAAGCTAAATTAAAAAACTGACAATAAAAACGTAGAAGGTGTATTTTATTTATATTTAAAATAAAATATTTCTTAAAGTGAATTAGCCTTAACATTTTAATAAACAAGATTTTTGGATCAATTTGTTAATGAAGGCGCTAAATGTTAAGACTTCGAAAATAGTTTACATAACTGCATTAACTTTATATATTAAACAACTTAATACTGCACTCTATTTTACACAAGAAATAAATAATTTCCTATTAATATTGAAAGGCTCCTCTGTAACACAACCATGGCAAGACGATCTTCAGATGTTGAACATAGCGATCATTTGATAATCCTTTAGTTTTCCCTGTCCATCATATTGAAACATTATATTGTTGGCCCAACAATCACCATGATTTAAGACATTAAATTCACTTTCATCCACTGAACAATTTTCATTTACTATGTTTTTGGACAAACTCTTAATTTGTTCATAAAAGTCATGTTGATTCTAATTTCTTTTTTGGAAAAATGTCTACCTTCATCACCTAAGAATCCACGTAAATAGGAGTTTTCGAATAAACCTTTCCGTTCTATTCTGTCCGCAGAGGCTGCATGAAATTGTGATATTTTCTTTAACGCCGCCTTACAATGTTCCATATCTAAGCAGTCTTGTCTTTTGGCATTTTTAAAACCTTTTAAAAACAAATCTTTTAATATCCACTCGCTGCTCATAACTTTTAGCGCCAAATTGTACCTGGAGACCAGCGTCAGCGTAAAGTTTTTCAAATTCTGGTTTAATATCATGCCCGACTCTGAGATAAACATTTCAAATTTGGACATTTCGTTACGATACAGTTCAGTGTCATTGGCCACTTTCAGCATAAAACTTTGACGTTGTGTCGAACCGGTTTTAATCAAAACTTCAACTTGTACTTTAAGGCGAAGTTGGCATAGTTTTCTCCTGGTGCCAAAGCTGGAAATACTTTGAATTCTTTTATATATTTAAAGTCTTCAATAGTTTGGCGTAAAACATTTTCAAATAACTGGGACTTAATCCATGCATAATCTGCATTAGCCATTATCTGTCTTTTTTAATTTTTTTTTCTAAACGTTTTGCTACTGTATCTTGTAAATGTATGTTTTCAGTTAAGCTTTTAATCAACAAATTAAAACAAGTATTTATGTGATTATAATTTATGTAGATAGTTTTATTCAAACAACTTGTAAAGCTTTACAATTTAAATGGAAACTAGGGATGAGCTCGTGAATGCTAGCGTGGTGCATTTTATAATCACGCTGCACCTGACCGGCTTTTTCTTTGTTTTGTAGACCACAGAAAATTAAAGCTGCTGCGAGTGAAGTCATACTTCCAAAAATTATTTATAAGAAATTAAAATTTTAAAAGAAAAAACGATTTCTGATTTTTAAAGTTTTACACCCATATTAAAAAAAAATTTTTAATTTGATTTATAGAAAATTCGTTTCATAAACCTTAAAAAATCCTGAAATGTTTTTATGAATATGGAGGTTAGTTTTTAATCAAACTTATTTAATTCTTTGTAATTGACATTTAAACTTATCACTTTGATAATTATCGACGTCTCAAAATTATAATTAATAGTGTGGGCTTCAAAAAGCTCTGGATAGACAAAAAAGAGGAACACACAAAAATGGAAATTATATATAAATATATAGATAAGGGATCTTATAACTTTTTGTAAGGGTCGTTAAAATATCAAAATATTTGACACTTCTATATTTCCTTGCTTAATTGATAAATCATTTAATATTGATCATTTCTAAAATATTACAGATGACGGAACATGGCTGGGTTTCGTTTCGGGAATAGATACTTAATTGTAATGTTAATTTTTTTTATAACATATAATGAAAAAACTATTTGTTTTGTAATAAAATCTAAACGCTATATGAATTATAAAACTATTTCTAACGACACGTTCCAAATCTACTTCATGTTTTGTTTATGAATGTATGCATGTATGTACGTACACTTGCATATCGCACAACTGAACACAGATACATACTACATATTTGAATATTTGTGTATTGTATCTATTATTACAATTGCATTTGTTTAGACAAGTTGCCATAAAGTAATTTGATTGTGTTATCAAATTGTAAATATCTCATAAATCGTTAAATTATAAATTTTTGAAAAAATTGCAGTTGCTCAAACTTTATTGTAGGATACCCTACGCTTCAAACATGTATGTGGAAAACAATTGAGAAGATTATCATCTGCCGTGCCGGGATCTGGCATGACCATCACCATTATTCGAAATATATAACTTATTTAGAAAAAACACACAGGAAAGTATTAATTTAAAAATAAAACAAAATATCTAACAAATAGATATTGGAAATTTTTTTGTAAATTAACGATTAACCAGCCTATCTGTACGTATAAGTAATATTTAAACAATTAAGTTAATTCTCAATACGCAACAAGTAAGAAAGTTTAGTCAGTATCAGTGATGCCAGGATAAAATTTCAAAAAATCCCTACGTGTCAAAAAAAATCTCTTTTTTCCCTACAATCGGAAAAAATTTTCCTACAATTTTCCCTTCGTTAAAAATTTATTGCATTTAAGCAACAGTCAAACAAATACATACTTTGTTAACATTTTGTAAATATTATTATAAAAGCATTTATTACCCAGTAAAAACTTCGCCTACAAAATAATGTGTTAAGTAATCAGAAAATCTGAAAAGCACTTCTTACAATTCTACTGAAAGAACCGATGAATTTTACAAGGGATGTCCCAAAATGAACACATTAAAATGCAAGTCATTATTTTTTTACTTACATCCATCCAGAAATAAGTAGTTTAAGAAGTTGTTATAGAAGCAGTTGTAGGAGAAATCTACTAAATAATGAGTGAGAGAAGCTATTAATTTTGAAAAAGTAAGCGAAGTTTTTACTGGGTAGCAACAAGAAAAAAAAAACAAAATTAATATGTTAATGCCATTCACGCTGTGTGACAAATTAAAATTTTTTCTTTTCGGCAGAAACTTTAATATATAGACAAAATAAAGTCAAACTTGGTATTTGATTTTTCATTTCCTCATCTTTTGTCCTTTTTAAGGAGCTTAATATTTTTCAGGAATACTTATTTAAATGTTTTTTTTTTTAATATAACGATGGCTTAATATAAAAAAGGCGTAACTCGATTTTTTGTTAGTTTTTTAGGGGAAGGAAAAAACTTAATACAATCCATACAATTTTTGATATATAAAAAGTTTTATTGCAATAATTAATAAAAGGATGCAACAAATTTTATACTAAAACGCCTAACAATTTTAAAGCTAACTGCATTTGGCATTTATCTTCCAGAATAAGCAAAAAAATCGTTTTTAAAGAAATTGAGTTAGGCCTTTTTTATATTAAGCCATCGATAAGTATCTAATTATTTTATAAAAGGGAAGGAAGGCTCTGTAAAATTTTAAAAAATATTTGCTTCAGTTCCCCTGAACTTAAATGTAAAAAAATTTCCTTTTAAGAATATTACCTTCAATATTATTCTTAATAAATTATTCAAGCTTAAGGTCACTTTTTTAAAAAATTAATTAAAATATTTTAATTTTTATTTTCAATATTTCGATTTCCGTTGGAAATCTTCTTCAGGAAATTTTTATAATAAAATTAAATTTCACAATAAATGGAAAAATAAAACATGGAAAAATAAATTTTAAAGTTTCAATTAACAAAATTATCATAAGAAATTTAAAATTCCATTCTACAAACTTTAAACAAAAAGACAAAAAAACAAACAAAAAGGAAAAACAAAATTTAAATATATTCAAAGCCTTAAACCTATTTTAATGTCCCTATCCGTCAAAAGTTATTTTCATTTAATAAAAGTTCACCAACTGAGCTATGCCATCTGAAATTTATTTAACAAACAATCAAAGACAAATACCTATTTATAATTATCCCTTTCATCAACCTATTTATTTTTATTCAATAATTGTCTATAAATCTGAGCTAATCCCTCAGTATCTTTTTTAAAATTAATTCTTTTCTCAAATGGAACATTGTTTATCTGCAACATTTCTAACATATATCTACGTTTCGTCAAACTTTGCGTATTCAAAATTGATGTGTTTTCAAAATCAGGATAATGATTAAAATCCCTACAATGGGTTGATAACGCCGTTCCATGAGATGAATTATAATTCCTATATTTTTGGTCATGTTTATGTCCTGCTAATTTAATTTTAAGTTTTGTCCCAGTTGTTCCTACATATATTTTCCTACATTGTTCATTATTATTGCCACCACAATGAATCTTATAAACTAAATTAGACATATCTGACTTTTTTAATCTATCCTTAGTTTTTGTGAATAATCTCCCAACATTATTATTCACCTTATGTGCCATTCTGTATTTCCCTTTATCATATATATTCGAGTTTTCTTGTTCTGTTGTTTTTGTTGTTTCTACACAAAACAAGCAAATCGTTTTTTATCTACCAGTGTGTTGTTGTTGTAGTGTCTGCAACAAACTTTTACCAACACTAGCGTATGCACGCATAAAGATTGCAATGCTAATAAGTTATATAAGACGATCACTTATTTTTGCCCTCAGAGTGGCCAACAAAAAGTTTGATCTTTTTTTAATTGGCTTAAGAATTTTATACTCATATTAAGAAATTCCTGAAATGAATTTCGAACTTGAAGTAAGTTAAAAAAAAATTTATCCCAAACGTTTTTCTTTCTGTTCTGAGACGAAATTAGAAGAGGAAGTTTTTATTTATTAATGTGCTATTTTAAAATAACAGGCAAGTGATTGGGCAGTAAAATTTATATGAAAATCGCTCAAAAAAACTGAGTGCTTTTCATATAAATTTGACTACACAATCACTTGCCTGTCATTTGGAAACAGCACATAAGTTAAATTGTACATTTTATGTGGAAAAGATTTGTTAAAGCGGACGGCAACTAGGCACTCTATTGGAGCAATTTCTAGGATTTCCACAATCTTTAAACTGCTTTTGATGAAATAAAAGAAGTTCGCAAATGCTAACGTGAAAATTCATAGCCCCCTAATTAAATATTAGGGGCGCCACGAATATTCGGGTACACTGTTTTGACAATTGAAGCACAGCCGCGAATAACGTTGTAAAAGCCACTTTTTGCAAAATCTGTTTTGTTTTATCGTTAACATTACTCTCTTACATTGTTTAAACATCATATCACCCAAAATTATGCACCTTAACGTCTTCAAAATGCGATACAAAGAGTCAGGCAGTAAAAGAACGTTGTAAGTTACTTAAAAAAATTATAGGTATACAAACTAATGGTTTGCGCAACGAGAAATAACGTTTTAAAAGCCGCTTGCGTAGTGGAAACACGTTTTAAATGACATCGCGATTGTGGATATGAAACGTTTGTCCACTAAAAAAAAAGAGTTATAAACTGTAAATTTGCATGTTGTTTTAAATTCAAATTTGTTGATATTTTGCATACAAGTTTTTATAATCATTAATTTTGATAATCTAAAAAAAAATTAAAAAGGTAATCCTGCCTTTTAAAACGTTTTTTTTTTTTTTTTTTTTTTGTTCTCCTGAAAAATAATCATTTTGTCACTTACAACGTTATTCGCGGCTGTGCTTCAATTGTTGAAGATTGCCAGGCTGTTAGGACCCATAGTATAGCTATTGTATATGAAAAATTTAAATTTTTAAATAAAAATAAAGTGAATATTTACGTATTTTTAGGCAATTTATTGCAAATAAGATACTATTTTGAAAATTCTCTACATATGCCTTAAAATAAAAATCTGTATTTTTTTCCCTACACTTGAAATTTTTCGAAAAAATCCCTACAAAAAGGGAAAATTCCCTACTGTTGTCATTACTGATCGGTTTACCCTACACCACAGTATATTTGAGAGTGTCCCCATGGGCAATAATGCAGCCGACAAAACAAATTCATATTATAAGGTTAAAATATATGTATATAGGAGTTCCTTAAGCCGAATATTATCTAGATATTTATATGAGATTTTTTCTTCTTAGAACGATTTCAGGGATGGGTTATTATCCCCAAAGTTATGGCATTAAAAGTTATTTGTATGAGAGCTTTCGTCTAATATGGGCTGATTCCGATTAAATTTGGTAGTGTGATTACAATTAAATGTTTTTGACCAAATTTTCATCTAAATACCAACATATTAATTTGAGTTATAGGCACAAACCCTCTATAGCTATTTGAAATAATGGAGCAACTCTCACCGTCTTTGATGGGCTTAATATCAATTTTGCCCAGTTTCAATCCCCAAAATTTCTCTTATACAAATGCTTATGTAGTTAGTTATCACGCTGCTTTAGACTCATATCGTGTTAAAGGGCTTATTTCGGAAAGACGTTTGCATCGAGCCAAGATGCAATAATGTAGTCAATTAAGCCATTTTTTCTGCAAAGTACTCTTTGCGTAATAGAATTATATATTCCTAATTTTGCTTATTTAACCAGTATACTAAGCAAGGTAAGCGTTGCAGAATAAATTGTTTAAGACAATAAAAAAAACTTTAGACAAAGTTTATGGAACTCTTCGAAAATATCTTAAGAGCATGAAATAAATATACTCAACTCCAGCGTGATATCTGTTCTTCTTTATGGCTGCAAAACATAGAAAATAGCTTTATGTCTGCGCAAAACAAAAAAATAAGTTTAATGTGTTTAGTAGTAACTTAGAAAAGAAGGATTAAGAAAATAATACGCCTATGGGAGCTTTTCGGCTGGAGCTCCTCCGCCCCCGTTAGTAGAGCTTTCGCTGTATTCAATTTGTACATAAATTGATGGACGGTGTGAGCACACAATATTTTTTGCTGCTTTGTTTCACAAATTTTATTAATTTAAAATGTAACAAATAAGTAACATACATAATAAAAAAATGAATTTTTTTTAATTAAGTTACAACTATACTACTAAATGAAAAACAAACAGATACTTTTATTATCTAAATAAAAAACAAACAAACAAACTATATAGATACTTTATAATCGTGCCTAATTCAAAATATGAAACTAATAACATTTAAGTGCTCTCAAATAGTAAATGGAACTTATAAAAATTTATTTTATTTCGTTTTAGTTGTTAACAAAAGTCTTCATAGAATACATCGATAATTAAGCGGTAAAAGTTAAATTTTAATTTACAAATAATGTCAGACAGAGCAGATAACGTACCAGACTGGATCAATTCAAAACTATTTGAGAATGCTTTACATGAAACTTTGGGAGATTTTAGCAAAATACTTAACTTTAAAGCTTTTCAGGCTTTAGCACCAGGCGAAAATTATGCCACTGTTATGATAAGAGTCGAAATAGAAGTCCTTCTAAGAAATGGCGGCACTCATAAGCACAATTTTATGCTAAAAGTATCACACGATACTGAATTGTATCACAAAGAATTGACAAAATGGGACATGTTCACCACCGAAACGAATATGTATCAAAAAATTGTGCCAGAACTAGAAAAATTATATGCGGATATTGGCTTGAAAGTAAAATTTGGCGCAAACTCCTATAAATTTCCTATAGAAAAGGAATACATACTGCTCGAAGATCTTTCGCAGAAGGGTTTTAAAAACGCTCCCCGACAAGATTGTTTAGACCTGGTACATTGTGAGGCAGTTTTGAAAAAGTTGGCCCAGTGGCATGCAGCTTCGGCAGTAAGAATTGAAAGAAAAGGTCTTTACGAAGACAAATATTCTAAAGGCATGTTCATAGAAAGCGGCAAGGAATTCTTTAAAACTATGCTTGAGAGTGATTTAAGACATTTAATCAATACAGCAAAGAAATTACCAAATGCCAAGGAATACCTGCAACAATTGGAAAGTTTAAGAGAAAATATAACTGACTTATTTTACAAACGATCTATTTTAGATGAAAACGAATTTAACATTTTAAATCACGGTGATTGTTGGTCAAACAATATAATGTTTAAGTATGATAAAGCAGGACAATTACAAGAAACCTATCTGGTAGATCTACAAGTACCAACATATGGTTCCCCAGCACAAGATTTATTGTATTTTATATTCTCATCGGCCCAATGTGAAATCAAAGTTAAAAAGTTCGATTACATGATTAAATACTACTACGACAACTTGATAAAACATTTAAAGCTGCTGAGTTACGGAAGGCCTTTACCAAAATTAAGACAATTACAGATGAGTTTAATACGACATGGTCATTGGGGTTAGTATTTACTTTTATGAAATAAAAGTGTTATTTATTAAGTATTAAAATTCCTTTTCCTTAGCTTTTTTTGCTGCTATATTAACCATGGCTGCAGTTTTGTGTGATCCCACCGATAAAGCGTCAGCAGACAATTTGGTTGGCGACTGTCAGGAAGCTGATAAATTTAAGGAAATCATGTATTCAAACGAACGTTATATGAAGCATATGGAAGAGATTTTACCTTGGCTTTGTTACAGGGGAGTTTTGGAGCACTAAGGTTTCATTTCGAAATAAAAATTTTTAATAATGCAATAATAATTGGTGTTGTGGTTATTTTATTGAACTGTTTATGAATTTTAATCCAAATTTTGATATTTGATTCAGGCCAAAACTCATTAAATTTTATTTTCATTGAATTATTTTTATGAGGAAAGAAATTTTACAACATAAAATGATTTAAAATTTATTGGTAAGTTTTCATTTTTGATTGACCTGGGAACCGAACCCAGGTTTTCACTATAAACCAATAAGTTAATTTAACTAAAAAATAAATTTTCCGAATGTTACATTGATCCGAAGCAATAAACAAAAACTAAGGTCTAACTGTAAATTTATGTATAGTTTTCGGGGGAAAAAATTAGTTGGGGATATCGATCTGATCTTCAGATTTTGATGGTGTACTATCGGCTCCACGAAAAGCCCCCCAATGAAATAACGCCCGAACGAGAAATGAATTATTCCCCAAATTTTTTTCATACATTTTTAGGTGTTATTTCATATGAAATAACTCCCAATTTTTTTGGGCCGTTTTTCATTTTTTTTGGGAATTATTTTATTCCTCATTTGGGGTTTTCAAATTATGAAATAATCTCCAATGAAATAACAACCAACAAATTTTTAAAATTCGGGGCTTGTTTCATAGCGTGCATAATTTGGGTGTTATTTCATTTGTTATTCGGGGGTTATTTAATTTTTTGTGACTTTGCTGTTGGTCCATATTGACTTCATGAAATCCTTGGTGAAACTGACTCTTTTATGAATTTTGGGCATAATTTCATTTTTGTTGCTGATGGGGCTTATTTCATTAGGGGTTATTTCATTTTCATCATTGGGTGTTATTTCATATGAAATAATGACCAAATATTGGGGGTTGTTTCGTTTTCGCTTTGGGGTTTATTTCATTTATTTTTCGATGTTTTTCATTCAATTTTTTTGGGTGTTATTTCCTATTTTTTGGGGTTTATTTCATTGGGTGTTATTTCCTGGGCGTTATTTCATTGGGGGGCTTTTCGTGGAGCCGTACTATCTACTCAACATGGCCATCAACCTTAACTAGATCATTAAGATAGTATATTAAGTTTTTCGAATTTGTCACACTGTACACAGAAAAAATTCTCCAAAATTGTTCACCAATTAAAGCATTAATCAAAAATATAATCAGTTTTAATTAAAAATGTCATCAAGTGAATTAAACTTTTAATCAAGTGAATTAAACGTTTAATTAATACTATCAACTGGTTTAATTGATACTATTAATTTGTTTAATTAATTTTTTAATTAAAATCACAAATTTTTTAATTGAAATCAATTTTTATTTTTTTCTGTGTATTATTTTAACCGTTTAGAAAGAACTCTATCAATTTTCTTGAGTACAGTTGACTGGCGATTGACAAATGGAAGTCCACGGATACTTAAGTGTACATAATAGCATAAGGGGCTTGCAAAAGAGCAGTTTATACAGATTTTTTTTATAGTTTTTTCAAAAATATAAATTTAAATCTGATTTTACCTATAGGTTTATATACCTATATATATAAATATGGGGGATTTCATGTCAAGTGACCCTATTTTTAAATCGATGTCTTCCGATTTGGGGGCAAATTATGGCAGTCGTGATTGAATACTTTTTCGTTTCGAAAGCAATTTTATTTCCGTCAATACTTAACAAATCGTTATTATTTGTTCAGTGTTTTGAAAACTCAAAAAAATGCTTTACAACACTAAAAAAATTATTTCGACCCGGTCAGTATGGACAGAAAAAAATAAGAAATTAAATTGCTTTCGAATCAAGAAAGTATTCGATTACGACTGCCCCTTGCATGAAATCCCAAAAAACGACCGAAACTACCTTTAAGCAAAAGACATCGACTTTCTTTTGAGCACAAAAAAAAACATTTCGGATAAAAAAATAAAAAAAAGTTTTAATTAAAAAAAAAAAAATTTTTTAAATTTTTTAAAAAAACAAAAAAATTGTTTACAAAAGATTGATTAAATAGCTAACGAAGCTACTTACGACAAATTTTGCTAAAAAGTTAATTGGATGAGAAAGAACCCCTGTATGGCCAAAATGTCAAACTTTGATCGCATCTAACTCAGAATCTTCTTGTTGAAAATTCTACTATCCAATAGAACTAACCTTGGTGCAAATTTCATCCAAATCGGAAGACATAGATTTAAAAATGGGCTCACTTGACATGAAATCCCCCATATATATAAATTCCTTTAAAATTTTCTACACAAATGTTAATTAAAATACAAATTTTGTTCAATAAAATTAATTAATTTTCAAAAAAAAAATTTTCCTGAAGCTGATACACTACACCTCGGGGTACTGAAGTTTCGGAGAAAATAATAAAATAAATTGTATGATTTTTCTATAAAAAAATTAAATGTCATCCTCTATTAAGTATACATTTATAAATTTATTTAAAAAAATTAAATTTTGATTAATGCATAAAAAGCTTGAATATATTTTCAAATTTAAATGATTTAATAAGTATGTATACATGATAAAAACACATGGCTTATTAAAAGCTTTTGACAAAATAATTTAAGTTTATATCTATGATGGTTAAAGCAAATTAAGTATTAACCCTTTAACCACTAACACCGTCTACAGACGGTCATTACAAAATTCTAGTTTTTATAAATTCTGTGATTCCCGCACTAAAACAGTCAAAGGCTTTCTTATAAAGCATAAAGTGTTAATTTGAACATCGTAACTGTGTTATTTAAAGAGAAATGTTAATTTTCAATTAGATTTTGGTGAGAAGTGCCAAAAAAATTCGGTGCAATATTAGTGAAAATAAATATTTAAAAAAAATATTTTTCTAGCAACTAAATCAAATTGGGAATTTTTCTGGTAAGTATTATATATATTTATATTGATATTTATGGGCAATTAATCTCGTTTATATTTAGTTGTTGGTGAACACCGTCTGTAGACGGTGTTAGTGGCTAAGGCGAAAATAATTTTGTGTAACGTAACGTAAATAACTTTGTGTAACGGCTCAATGCCGAAAACAAAGAAAACTTTGATAGCAACCGAAAAGGAAATAAACTAACTATGTACGAGTTTTGCTTACAAGTTGCCAATGAACTGTGTGTTTCTACTGGAAATCGAAATATCGGTCATCCTTCTTCTGGCGAAGAGCCAGCTATAAGCAGCTCTGTTGGAAAGAATGCAATTCATCCTCCTGTGAGCTTGAGATACGATCAAATAAACCAATTTCCTGAATGAGGTTCAAAAAAGTCATGTAAACATTCCAAAAAGTCGGATACATATATGTTTTGTACAAAATGCAAGATTCATTTACGTTTTTCAAAAGCAAAAAACTGCTTTACAAAATACCATATTGATGCGTAATTAATTTTATGTTAGTTTTAAGTCTTTTTTTTCGGATTTATTTAAATAAAAATAATTTTAAATAGTACTGCATTTTTAATTTTTTTTCTTCTCTTAACCACTAAGACCACTAGACGGTCTTACGTTTTTCTCACCTACTGCGTTTTAAAAGCATTTTTTCAGCAAACGGACTTCAAATTCGTGTTTTTCAACCTAAATGCACCCTAAAATCAAAATTAGTGAAATCAAATAATTCGTATTTGATTTTCAGTGGTTAAAGGGTTAAACTATTTTTGGCCTCGTCTAGCAACGAAAATTTACTAGAATCGAAACAAAGAGAAAAAAACCTAACTCAGCTATCAAAAAAGTTTAATTCTGTAGTTGTGTTAGTAAGAATAGTGCAGAGTTTGTTGTTGCAATTCACACGTATAGAATTTTGAGAGAGAATATTTTTGTTTTGTTTTAAGAGATTTTCGTTTTTAGTCAGTGATGTCAGATTAGGGGATTTATCCCCAAATTGGGGTTTTTATTTGGAAAAGGGAAATAAAATTTGATTTGGGGATTAAGGATTTTATTTTCATTTTGGGGATATTTTGGGAATTTTTTCTTATTCTTTTTTTAGTTTGATTCTATTTTTTACTAAGCAACTAAAAGAATTTTTAAAATTTGTAAAAATTTACGGCTGGCAAGTTTTTCACTTAGTAATGACATTTTTTATGTTGAATAAATTTAGTGAAGGCGTAACGATAATACTTAAGGCGATAGAAACAGATTCATCCCTCTTAAAGGTACTTTACACTATCACGCAAGTCTAATGTATTTTGAGGAACCCTGTCATTATAAGCTGTTGTTGTTTTTTTTTTTAATTGTCAATCAAAAATTAGATCAGAGATGCATTTTCGTCAAAACACGTAAGACTTGTGTGATAGTGTAAATGGCCTTAAGCATTAGATTCAATATATTTGGGCTACGATTTTAAAGAAGAAATCAAATCGTCAGATTTAGTGTTGTCATTAAAAGAAAAAAAGATATGTAACCAATTAGGACAGCCCAATGTCAGCACAATTATAAAAATAATTCGATCGGCCATGAATATCTATCTTTAAACATATATTTATAAATCACAATGGAGAAAATTGGCGGCTATTAAATAAAAAGATTTATTTGACGTAAGCGAAAATCTAATACTTTGAGCTAATTTTTCATATCAAGAGGTTGCTGGAACACGGCCATTTAAAGATTAAGCCAAGTTGTTACTTACACTGCTTTGTGAACCAACAAGTAATGATTGTATTGAACAGGTTGTTTTCGGAAGTAACCCTTATTAAAACAATAATAAGAAATTAAATGCAAACCGAATTTCTATACGAATAAATACCAATTTAAAAGTAATTTAACTTTTTGCGAACCATACCCAGAAATGAAAATGCAGTTTTCAAGAAATATGTGATTGTGAACTTTTGACTGTTTCAATCAAATTAACATTTAACTAGTTAATGTACACTTCTAATTTCAAATAAAGCAAAATGAACAAATAAAATGCAATATAAATTGAAGAGTATTAAGGGAGGATTTTTGGGAATGAAAAAATACTTTTTTGGGGACAAAGATTTTCCATTTAGGGAAAAAATTACAAAACATCTGACAACCCTGGTTTTTAAGTCAAAATTCTATTCCGTGTAGTTTGTTTAGTTTTGTGTATAATTATAATAAAACGTTTGCGTTCACATAAAAATAAACAAATACAATGGCACGTGTAAGAGTTCAATTAAAATAAGTGTTAATAAACCATTAAAATTTCCCGTATGGGTTAAGTCCACAATTTTTGGGAGCCCTTTAAAAATATTTTATAATTTTTTATTTGCTTGTTTTGTGATACCAACTGTCAAATGTTGTATAGTAAACAAGTTTTTTGTCTTTATCTTTTGTCTTTTTTGTCTCTTATCAACCCCTTTGCTGTTTGACAGTTCGTATCACATAACAACAATTAACAGCCCTGTTGTTGGTTTTGTTGTAATCTCGCGGCTACCTGCTATAAATATATGTACCTTGCTATTGTAAGATATGGAAAATATAAGATGGACTTATTCGGTCTTATTATGAGTGTCGTTGTCGTGATCGAAAGCCAGTTGTTTTTCACGAGCGATATAAATACTTTCGTATATGTTTTACATTGTCATTGCCATAAATTTTAATTGATATCAACAACAATTTCATAACGATTCTCGAAGTATATTTTAATGTAATGTTACAGTATTGACGA
This sequence comes from Pollenia griseotomentosa, assembly GCA_963931875.1. Lineage (NCBI taxonomy): Eukaryota > Metazoa > Arthropoda > Insecta > Diptera > Polleniidae > Pollenia > Pollenia griseotomentosa. Next base: position 233,467,833 of record OZ007560.1, on the reverse strand, counting down.
ATTAATCTCAAAATATTTAGAAAGTAACAAAAATAGTTAAGATTTTTAATATGCAAAAGTATACATACATATCGGCATTTAATGTCGAAAAAGCCCCAAGTTACTCTGAAAAATTACCTAAATTTTTCAAAAATTTTTTTTTTATATTTAAGTTAAAATCCAACAAAGGAAAATTTACTGATTATAAAAAAAATAAACATACAAAATTTTCTTTTTTTGTGTTTGTTGTTTATTACCAGTGAAACCAGGAAAAATATTCTCTAAAAAAGCGGTTTTACGACATAAATATGCAGTCAATACTTAAAACTATGCCCTAAAAATTGTTAAAAATATGCCCCAAAAAAAAACCAAAATGGATTATTTGAAAATCAAATATTCAACAATTTCATAATATTTTCTATTAAAAAAAACAAGTAAAAAACATACGCTTTAGTATTTTCAGACGAATTTTCGAGATTGTACCCTATTTGGAACCGATCTATATAAGTGTTATTTGTTCCAAATATTATCTAGATAAACCATCTATATAAGATTTGTTTTATCTTAAAGGCATTTCAGGGACAGTCGATAAGTTTTATGTTAATATTTACATTTAAAAGAAAGCTATGATCAAATTTGAACCATTTTAAAAAAAATATTGAGTACAGTAAATTTTTTTTCGGGCGAATTTAATCTAAATACGAACATAAATATCTAGATGGTTTTTGAGCACAAATAGTCTATTTCGGAAAGAAGTTTGTATGAGGACTTTGTGAAATTTTAGACCGATTTTCACCATTTACATAGGCTTCGTCCTAAGTGCAATGAAACTTTTTTAAGAAATTTTATCAAATTATCGACAAAACTGTAGCTTGCTTGTTATTTGCGCACAAGGTTAACAAAGACAGACAACCAGAAGGACGGACGGATGGACATCGTAAGATAACTTTAAAAAGTTATTCTGAGTCGATCGGTATACTAAGAGATGGGTTTGATTTATATGTATTACACACATTGGCACTCACGTACATAAATACATATAGTAAAATTGGTTTTCCTAAATTTTTGTTTATGTATGAAATTTGACAGTTTAAAATAAAGATAACCTGCTTTGCTTTACAATTGTAGAGTGAAAATTAAATGTAGTTGGTGCACACATAAAATTCTTACAATAACTGATTGTGGGTTAAAAAATTCGTTTTACGTTTTAATAGAAAATTATATAAAAATAAAGTTGTTTTTAGGAATTAATTTATTTTTTAACTTTTATGTTTGTTATTCAAAAAACATTTTGTTATGTAGTTTGATTTTTTGTCGATTTAAATAAGATTTTTAAAAGTAAAAACTATTAAATTTAATGGAATATGCTGTTTAATAAATAAAAAATCTAAAAACTAATGTAAAATTAATTTATTTTAAATGAAATTTAAATGATCTGTTTTTTAAATGAATTTCTAGTTTTTTTTAAATGCATTTTGGTTTAAATTTAACTACATAATAGTTGACTGTAAAATTGAAGCAATAAGTTGGACAATACAGATAGACATTAAAAACAAAAAAGCCAAAATTTCCAAAATATGTATCAAAATATGCTTCAAAAAGGTGAAATATGCGCTTTTTAAATAAAATACGCAAAATAAATGCTGCAAAGGGTAAAATATGCAAAAATATGCTCTAACAAATCGATGCCAAAATACATAAAAAGCTCTAAAACGGATAAATATACTGTTTCTGCCTTCATTGGTCGCATAAGAAAAAACATGCAATTGCATATTTATGGTTTCCCTGTTTGTTACGGATCAAAAGGCGCTGGCACTTTTAGATTTTGGTTATTAATAAGGTTATTTTTAATTGTAGTATATACAGGCTTTCGTATACCTGGAAAACGGCAACAGCTTCAGTTTATAAATTTAGTACACATTTCTTGGTTATTAATACGCAACAACGGTCAAAAAGGTAGGTGAAAAATGCTAGTGGGCGCACAGCAAGAAATAAAGTTGTAATGCGAAGTTATAAAAAAATAGATGATTGGCGGTTTTCAAATCGGGTTAAAGTTTCCCTTTAGTTTTACTTCAGGGAGTTCTTAATTTGATGATGCCAAATTGATTGCTCCCCATTTTACTTTACTTTTGCGATAATGGAATCTTTCCACATTTAACGGCTAGACAAAAAAAAAAAAAAAAATAAATACATTATTCATTTAAAAAAAAAAAATGTTTGCAATAATATGGTCATCTACAAACATAGTATTGCTTTAATTCAACCGTAGTATGTTGCTTTTTTGGCTGCTTTCAATAACACTGTGCTCGAAATTTACACTTTTTTTAGACAAGCTGGGCACATGGCGTTTTAACATTATTCGGGTGCCCACCGTTTTTTTAGGTTAGCTCTTATTTTCGAGATATACCGTTATTTCGAAAATGGAGGAGGTTGCACAACATATATTCGCGTCACTCAAAAACGGTTTATTTTATTGAAATAACTAAAAAAACCGAAACTCCACACTAAAATTTCCTTAAAGAAAAAGTAAACTTTTATTTTAAAATGAGCAGTCGTTTAAGAAACATAATTTTTTTTTTTTTGAAAAAAAATAATATTTAATTACTGATTTTACTATTTAAGCTCTTGGTCTTTTTATAAAAAATTTTGAAATTATTTATTTTTATCAAAATTTCGGAATTTTTGTTTTTTAAAAATTCATAAAAAATTGGAAAATGCAGCCAAATTTAAGAATTTCAACCATACAAATATGCCGATTTAATGAAATTCTTAAATTTGGCCCCTGCAGCGCCTAGGACGCCCCTAGATGGGTTAAATGTATGACCCCGCTCTATTTTTTATCTCAATCATTTATTTCTAACATACCTATGCGCTATCTCAATTCCTTAAGGGGGCTCCCATACAAAGTGTTCAATGAAGACTAGAGATATGTTGAAGAAAAAGTCCCATAAATGCCCAGGAGTTGTCCCTAGTGGGATAAAATGTATGACCGACCTCATTTAGTTTTTTGTATTTAACATTTTCTCGAGACATACTTTCCTCATATTTCCACTTCTTAGGGGGGCTCCCATACAAATATTGCGTTTTATGAAATTCTTAAATTTATTGATTTTGGTGAATAAAATCAAAAGTTGTAAACATTTTAATCATTTATGGCTTGTTTTGTTTGCAGCTTAATTTTTTATATGTCTGCAAAAAATTAGAAGCCCAGCTGCATTTTCCAATTTTTTATGAATTTTTAAAAAACAAAAATTTCGAAATTTTGATAAAAAAAAATTATTTTTTTCTAAAAAAAAAAAATTATGTTTCTAAAACGACTGCGCATACATATTATTTTACCTTTCTCAAAGAAAATTTTATTGCGAAATTTCGGTTTTTTTTTAGTAATATGAATAATCGAAACCGTTTTTGAGTTACGCGAATATATGTTGTACAACCTCCTTCATTTTCGAAATAACAGTATATCTCGAAAACAAGAGCTAACCTAAAAAAACAGCGCCATTGAATTCAGCTTACACGAATTATGCTAAAACACCATTTGCACGGCTTGTCTAATTTTGCAACTAGCACAGTGTAATTATTGCAAGCTATCCATCGAATTGTTAGTTAACAAACTACGTGTTTGAAATAAGATTAATACAAGCAAAATTGTATTTAAGTTGTTTAAAAAATCAAAACAAATTTATTTTGTTTAACCCAAACTATTTGTCGCCAAAATAACTTCCTATGAGATCAGAGATCCAACTTTTAAGCCATTAGTAAATGTTTACACAATAAAAAAAATTAAGAACTAGTACGTTATTATTAAACCCATATAATTAAATAAAATTTATAAAATTGTTAAAAAAACATACAAAAAAAAAAAAAAATTAATTCATATTATTACCTAAAACAAATCAACTGTCTTTTCATTAAAGTTCTCCACAAATTGAAAAAGCTGTTGTTTTTGAAAATAAAAAGCTTTCGACTGTAACACTACTTATCATATTTTTTTTCAAATTCATTATCGCCTATAATTCACTACTTAAAACGAGACAAACAATTTAATAGATACAAATTTTTCTATAGTGTTTCTTGCTTTAAAATTCTAAACAGAGAATAGACTTATTCAGTTGTAGTTTTGAACTTAAAGTGAGGACAAAACAATTTTTTTGCGCTTAAAAAAAATTAACTTGACAAAATTTTTTAGCTTTAGTTGTTTAAATTAATTATTTGTTCATATTAACAATTATTTTGTAAGCTGAATTATGGCTAATGATCAGGGATCGCCAGCGAATGGTATAGATATACCAGATTGGATTAAGGCTCCATTGTTTGAGCCAGTTTTTAGAGAAATCTGCCCAGATTTTAGGCAAACTAAGAATTTTAAGGCTGAAAAGGCTTTAAGTGCAGGTGAAAATTATGCCACAATTATGTTGCGTTTGGAGGCGGTCATTGAATTAAATGGTGGGTATTCATTATTTTAATTTATAAATTAAAAAAAAAGCTTAGCAATTTTCTATTATGTAAAACTATAAAATATCGATAACGCAAGTTGTATTGTTTGTTCAAAATGCACTTGTTATCACCCGACTCTTACCTAATTGTTTTATCTAATAAATATTAAATAATTTTCTTTAGATGGCTCTTCGAAAACCATCACCCTTATGTTGAAGACCGCTCATGACAGTGAAATGTTTCGTGAAATGATGAAAAGCCATAATATTTTCGAGGCTGAGGCCACTATGTATTGTGAAGTGGTTCCAGAATTTGAGCAACTGTACAGGGACGTAGGCGTTGAAGTTAAATTTGGCGCTAAATCCTTTCAACTCTCTACTGATCGACCGTACATACTTTTAGAAGATTTAAAACCTAAAGGCTTTATAAATGTCAATCGCTTGGAAGGTTTGGACATGGAGCATACCCATTGTGTACTTAGGAAACTTGCTCAATGGCATGCAGCCTCTGCTGCTCGAGTTGCCACTAAAGGAGCTTTTAAAAAAAATATTTCCGAAGGATTTTTTAAAGAGGAAACTCGTGAAATGGTTAAAGCCATGTTCAGCGGTTTATTAAAGATTCAAGTGGAATGTATGAAATCATTTGATGGCCACGAACTGTACTATGACAAAATGAAAGAAAAACAAGATTCAGCCATGGATGAATTATTCGATGCCACCAAAGCGGATTCAAGGGAATTTAATGTTTTGAATCATGGGGATTGTTGGTCCAATAACGTCATGTTTAAGCATGATGCTTTTGGTAAAGTTAGAGAAACTTATTTGGTAGACTATCAGATACCTCGTTATGGTTCCCCAGCTCAGGATTTGTACTATTTCCTCTTATCCTCAACAAACTATGAATTGAAAATTAAACATTTTGATTATTTCATAAAATACTATCATACTCATCTAGCAGAGAATTTGAAATTACTGAACTATCCCAAAAAGATGCCCAGCTTAAAAGATATTCACATAATGTTGCACAAATATAATCCTTGGGGTAAATATTATTTTTATATTAAAAAAAAAGATCGTTTCACATTAAAATATTCCAATATTCTTTTAGCTTTGTCAACAGTATCTGGTGTCATGGCCGCCGTACTTCTGGATCCGAACGACAATGCCAGTTTGGACAATTTTTTGGGTGAAAGTGATGCCGGCATTAAGTTAAAAATTCAAATGTATTCAAATGCTCGTTATCGTAAACATTGTGAAATGCTTTTACCTTGGCTGTTTAATCGTGGGGCTATATAGATAGTATTGAACTGTACTAACATGTGAACATATGTATAATACACATTTGTAAAAATGTTAATGAACTTCAATTTAAATGGTGCTTTTGTACATAAATTTAGTGATGTATTTGTGTTTAGTAAATAATTGTAGTAGTTTCAATTAATATTATAGATAAATACATGCATACATATTTGTATATACATACATACATTTATTTCATACACTGTACAAAGTTCATGTGTATGTTTTAGCAAATAAACATTTTTAATTACAACGTAGGTTAATTTTTCTCTAAAAAAATTTATAAAGCACGACTTCCGTAATTTTTTTATTTTTATTAACAAAATTAAAATTAAGTAGTTTTTTTTTTTTAAATTAATAAAGTAAATAAAATAATTTTTATAATATGTATTAATTTTAGAGTTTCTTTATTTTCTTCTTGTGAGTTTTTTTTACTTGAGAATTATTTGATAGAACTTACACTAATACTATGTTCACACTTGAGTTTTTAAACGCGTTTAAGCAAAATGTTGATTAAGTTAATCAAAGCCGTTCACATTACATATGAGATGATTAAGATGACAAATGATTAAGAAAAAACACAACAAACAAATTTATATTTCTTCCACGTATTAAAAATGGATAAAAATACTTTTATAACGTTATGAGAAGATTATTTTAAACATATTAATGATGACATTGTGAAAATTTATGAATTATTTAAGGAAAAAAAAAACATTAAGCAGAAATCGTGGTCGGTTGTGCACGTTCAGATTGGCCGATTCTACATTATACTCTGTTTTAGGTATGTTCAGTGGAGTCTATATGATTAATGAAGTGATTTAGTTGTAATCATGTCAATTTGAAGTGATTAACAAATAACTTCAATGTATGGGTATCTCGTTTTTGATGTGATTAGAGCTTAATCACGTTCAAGTTGCTTAAACGCGTTAAAGAGCCCAAGTGTGAACATAGCATAACACTATAAAATAGTACCCACACAGGTACACAGCAAATATTCTCGCCAATTTTTTTTTCAACAATCAAAAACAAAATCAGTTTTAATTTAAAATTTAATCAAGTGAATAAAACGTTTACAAATATTCTCACCAATTTTTTTTCAACTAAACCATCAATCGAAAACAAAATCAGTTTTAGTTAAAAATTTAATCAAGTCAATTAAACGTTTACTTATAGAACCAACATTACTGCAGAAAATGTTGTTAATATCAGAAAATATTTAATTGATACTAATTATTTGTTCATTGGTGCAATTTTAATTAATTTTTTAATTAAAACACAATTTTTTTGATGAAAATCAGTTTTTATTTTTTTTTTTCAGTGTACCATAGGGTTTTGGGGCAGTATTTAAAATACATATATTTTTTGATATACAAAAACGTATTTTCTATTTGTATTTGAAATATGTACATTCCCAAAATATATTTTGTACGTTAAATACCTGTCGCTCAAGTATGTATTTTGTGTTTCAAATACTGGTCTCAAAATACATTTTCACAAAAACATTTACTATTAATTAATACAAAAAAGTTGTCTCACACGTAAGCGGTTTTCACTCTTGGTAGTAAAGTACCGTAATAGACCTTCGTAATCTTATTAATGTAGTTAACGTACTGACATTTATAACTCCGCTACAACAAGACGTATTACACTTTTATTCACTACGCTTTGGTTGAAAAATTAAACAGAAAGCTATAGTAAACACGTGTGTTAAATCGACCAAAACAAAACAGTTGACGAAACTTCGTCTTTCTCTCACTCAGCAGATTCAGTAATGTATTGTAAACATACGAAAAAGACATTCACGCAGGGCTACTGGTAGGAATTTTTGAAAAGTCGCACAAAAGGTATTTTTATAAAAATAAAGTCGTAGAAAAAATTCGTTTGAAAAAATAAAAGTCGCACATCTTTTTTTTAACGTTTTTAATTAATAAACAAAAAAACAATTGAAAAAAAACAGTCAGCATTTTTTATATTTTCAGAAGCCTTTTTTATATTAATAAAGTGATTTTCCATGTAGATAAAGATGATTGCTTAGTTCACTATAAGCTGTTTACAAACACTTCAAAAGACCTCTTTGACTCCATGTCGTGGTAAAGCCATTCATACTTCAGCTATACTTCATTTGTAAAAGCTGAAGACCGCTTTGACTCTATGTCTTGCTGCCTTTCTTAAATTCTTAAATTTGTATACTGTTTGACCAAGCCTACTTTATTTTTCGTCTGCATAATTTATTTCTAAAATACTTACCCACTATTAGAAATATTTTTAACAAAAAGTTCCATACCAATACAAATATGTATGGGGTCTAATAAAATTCTTAAATTTAATTAAAGTTTTTTCGTCTTTTGTGAATAAAATCAAAAGTTGCAAATAGAGATATAACTACATTTTTAAATTTTTTATGATTTTTTATATAACAAAAATTTTGCTAAGAAATTATTTTTTTTTTGCAAAAAAAAAAATATGTTTCTAAAATGACAGTATATATCTTTGTATAATTAAATTTAAAAATGTTTCTACTTCCTAAGCTTAGCTTGAACTTTCTAATACTAGGGCAGCTCATTAGGGTGGTGCGAACAGAGATCAGGTGGATAAATACTAGAACGAGATATTTGAGGGCAATGGCCCCTGAAGGCAAAACATTGGTCTTCTCGAGACAAAAACATTGATATATCACATTTTAAGATCGGAATGTAAATTTCCAAGACATAACGAAAAATGTAAATAGAAGACCCCTACTTTCGGCAAAAAAAATTATTTCAAAACCTTCATGCAAAAATACTTTATATTAGAAGGTACGGTTCGGTGCACTTTTTTCCCTGTAAGGTACATACCGTTGGTCTCATGTAGAAAGGCCCTAACTCACATAATTGCAACTTTACAGGAGAAGGCAAAAACATAATAGAAACTGAATGTATCATAATGTAAAATGGCTTCTTCAATTGCTTGTAAAACTGATATTTTTGATGCTATTGCATTAAATTCTTGTGAAGAGGTTTATTTGTGGGAAATGTATTGGAATCACTAAAACACTCAATTTCGAAAAAATCGAGTTAGGGCCTTTCTACATGAGAGCGACGATACATATGTATGTATATTGTACAGACAGAAGAAGAGCTACTGCAGGACTCGTCCGATTAGAAGAGCGCTAAACAGCTACATATGTGAACAGAATCCGTGATGCGGAAAATCTTTGTCCAGCACTGGCAGGACATAAAATTAAGTATTAGAATAAGAATTGAATAATTATTGTTACCGATTAAAAACTTCGCTTACTTTTTCAAAATGAATTATTTGGTAGCTTTCTTCTATAGCTACTTATATAGCTACTTCTATAACTACTTCTTTCTCGATGTATGTAGGTGAAAAGATAATGACTTACATTTGAATGCGTTCATTTTGGGGCATCCCTTGTAAAATGCATCGGTTCTTTCAGTGGAATTGCAGTAAAGTATTTAAAAAGGTTTGAACAACATCCAAATCCACTATCTCGAAATATTTGAAATCATGGCGGCCACACTCGCTTAAGAAGAAGAGACACTGCAGCACTTACCCAATAAGATGAGCGATAAACACCTATATACGTGAACAGAACCCGTGATGAAGAAAATTTTTGTCTGGCACTGGCAGGACATAAATAAAGTATTAGAATAAGATTTGATTAATTATTGTTAGTTCATATTTAATATATGAAGATTCAATAAATAAATAAATAATGATAAAAAAAAAAACTAAACACATTATTTTGTAGGCGAAGTTTTACCGGGTAGTTCATATTTAAAATATGAAGATTCATTTAACAAATCACAGAAAAAATTCTCCAAAATGTTTCACAAATTAAAGCATTAATCAAAAATAAAATCAGTTTTAATTAAAAATTGAATCAAGTGAATTAAACGTTTAATCAAGTGAATTAAACGTTTAATTAAAACTATTAACTGGTTTAATTGATACTATTAATTTGTTTACTGGTGCAAACTTAATTAATTTTTTAATTAATATCACAAATTTTTTTTATTGAAATCAATTTTTATTTTTTCTGTGAATAATTAGAAAAAAAAAACTAAAAAAAAAGTATTTTAAATACTGACTCAAAAGTATTTTGTATTTTAAATACACGACTTAAATGTATTTTGTACTTCAAATACATCAATGCATGTAGTTAGCCTAAACATGGATACAGACAAAATCTTTTTTACTTTAATGTGGATAAAGTAATAAAATAAGCAGTTTTTTTTAAAGATGTTGCGTAAGCACCAAATTAACATTTTTCGATATGGTAACTTCCAGTAAGACTATTTTCAACGCAAAATGTTTAAACATATTATGGTGACTTACACAATATTATTGTCACCGGTAGCAACTATATTATAGTTAAATTAGTCCGCCACCAAGAAGCCACTATCTTATTTTGGTTGCCTCCGAACACGCTATAGTCCATAATAACCATAGTAGAATTATCTTCTCTGGTAGTTATGGTCAATTATGGATCTATACTCTCAAAATGTAAAGAAGTTATTTAATTATGTTAACATAATTCCAACCAATACTCCTATATAAGAAGGATTATGACAAAATCTATCGCTACTTAACATAATCCTATGTTAAGCCTAGTACTCTGTTAAAATTTTTGGAAAATGTTGAGCAACATTAATTATTTCACACGAAAATTTTGACATGTATCAACGTTACCTATTATGCGAGTTTGTACAATTTGACGTTTTTATTCCTGCAAAGTATGCAAATTTGTTTTGCGTATGTAAACAAACCCCATATGAATTTTAGTAAAAATAATATTTTTTAATAAAAGCTTTAATAAAAAAAGAAAGTAAATATGGATAAAAAACTGTTACCGGTTGTGATATTTTAATTCTTTAGTTCTTATTTAATAATCAGTTCATACTTCTTTGATTTTGCTTTAAATTCCACGTGAAATAAGTGCAGCTGACATTGTTTCGCTATTGTAAAAAAAATGTTGTCAGAAACATTTCGGAACTTTTTCACATAATGAACAGAGTACAACTCTATCAACATTATTTCATAGATATTCCGCACAAGTTTTTTTAAAATGCGTTTTGACAGCATTTCACGTGAAATGTTGAACAGAGTACCAGGCTTTAGCTGTAACACTTGAAACCTCTTAATTCGAACGAGCTAAAAAAATAAATTAACAATTTGCACTGATGTGTTACAAACTTAATGAAAAAATCAATACATCACTTTTTTTGTACAATAAAACTATTGTAATTTTTATCTTAATAGATATTTAATCACCACGACAAAAAATTTAATTTAACAGACGGGGATTTTTCTTAATAAAAAGCTTTTCTATTGAAATCTATAAGCTTTCTAGTGTTTCTCATTTACAAAACAGTTATCGTGCAAAACTAAAAGCTAAGTTTTATTAGTGGCAGAATTTGAAACAAAAAAAAAAAAGAAAAAAATAGTCGCAAGCTTCAAATATTTACAAAGATTTAGTTATAAGTGCAACTAACTGTAATCAAGGTTTCTTTGTTCTAATTCACTTTAAATAAACTACAATTATTTTAGAAACTTATCTAAAATTTTTATTATTTGAATATAAAATAATGTCAAGTGAACAAAATACGCCTCCTACAACAACTTCATCTATTCCAGAATGGATAGAGCCGTCCTTATTCGAATCAGTGTATAGAGAAATCGACAACGATTTTCAGCAGATCAAAAGTTTTAAAGCCATTCCTGCGCTTAGTGCTGGTGAAAACTACGCAACTTTAATGTTACGTTTGGAGGCAGATATTGAACTAAAAAGTATGCATGTTTAAGGTGCACTACAGGAAGTATAAATACGAACAGAAGTTGTTAAGCATTTGTAGATGTTTGCAAACTGTATTATATTTTTTAGATGAATTTCAAGTTAAATTAAGTTGACGTAATATTTGAAAATATTCCAATGTGAATATTTTTGGTTACAAATTCACTTAGAATACTTTGTTTTGTAGTGGCGAATCAGTAACTTATTGCAATATTTTATGGTATTGTAATTTATCAAAAATTATCGATAATTTAACAGAATAAGCGGAATAATAACTCCATTTCATTAAAATAATTTTTGTGAATGGACTTTATATGAAAGCTACGAGCAGTTATGGACCGAATCTTAAAAAGTTTAAGCATAATTTTGAGTTAAATTTGTTTTTTTTTTTTTGTTAGAAAGGCTGGTGCGAAGTAAATTTCACACTCTCACCCAGAGACCAATATGGTCCATTGTGACGCCTTAGCCCGCAGCTCGAGACATCTTACAATTCGCGCAGGAATCTGCTACCTAGCAACCTCAGCCTGCTGTTCTGTAGCCTGGGACTGTGGCACAGAATGTGCTTAACTGCCTCCAACTCCTCTGGGTCCTCACACAACCTACATATATCCGACAAGTTAAATCCCATCCTCACCGCCATCCTGCCTATCGTACAGTAGCCCGTAATTATACCTGTCATGGTCCTGACGCAGGCCCTACTCTTACCCAGCAGAGCATCCGTATTTGACCTACGAAGCACCGGCCACAGCGTGCGCGATACCCGGCAGTCCGTTCGGCTCCGCCAAACCCGATTAGTCCAGTTCAGAACCCATTCCCTAATTCTTCCAAAGTAGAAGCCCATTGGACCCCTTACCGCCTGACCGCCTGCAAACTGTCAGGATCCTCCATTTCCGAGCCCAGTCTTGCCAACTCATCAGCTATCTCGTTGCCGGTGATGTTGCAGTGAACCGGTACCTAGCACAGCCTCACCACATAATTCCCTAGGATGTCTTCTAGAGCTTTTCTGCAATCATCTATTAGCCTGGAGTTCACATAACAGCCTATGAAGGCTGTCCACATATGGGCATTTCCGTCAAAAGGTCCACCGTGTCCGAAAATTTAAAAGTTATTAAAAGCTTATTATTTTACGATATTGTTATAGAGAAATATTTAGATTTTACTAATTTTATAAATTTACCCATAAATTTGTTCACTTAGATAAACAATCAGACTGCAAAGTTGTGCAAACGTAATTTCTAATTTGTGAGAATGTTTTATTGCATGTTTTCTTTAGTATTATCTTCATTAAAAGAGGTGATATTTGATGAAAATTATTCCAAAAAAATTTTCTTACATGGTCTGTAATCTAAGGTAGAGTTCGAAGAGAAATATGTTATTCGGATTAACGGTAGATTTTTATTTTTTTTAATCATTATTCAGTTAAATTATTATGGAAAAAATGTCACGTTCGAAATGTCACGTATCGAACCAGATTTTGGCTTAAACAAAAAAAAATACAGAAGATTTTGGAATCAAACCAAAGACATTTAACTGTTGCATTGCTACGTAAAATTCTGAACGTAGTTTGACTAGAAATTGTGCCAGGTTTCGCTGAATTACGCCTTTTTATACACGGCCACAAAAACTACTTCTATTTTTTTCACGTTCGAACCGCCACTACTTTTGCCATTTTCATTGATCTAGAATCGCGCCCCCCATAAACTTTTGCATAGATAATAGTGCTTTCTTAGTGCTATAATTTAAGGGTTAAAAGAACATAAAAATATTGGTTGCTTAAAATGTTATAGCATTTTTGATGCGTACGACTGTCACGTTCAACACTTTGGAATTACCCATATATAGTGACCTCCGAGCCCTTTGCAAAACTTTGTGGCAATAAATTTATGTGATTTTTCAAATTTATTTAATTTTTTAAATTAATTGAATTTTTTTGAGGTTTAACTTTCAACTTCAACGACTCCATCAACTACACTGAAAGAAAAATGCTTCATATATTTAATGAATCGTTTTCATAAAAAAGATTTCACTGGTTAAATGAAAATGTTCACTGTCCAAATGTAATTTCGTAGTTATAATGAAGTATTTTCGTTAAAATCGATTCATTGGATTTCGTAATTACGTTAAAAATTTTCATTGGATATATGAAAACTAAAGTTTGTCCATGTTAAACAAACAATTTAATTGGGAACATAAAAAACAATATACAAACATAGCTACATTCATAAATTAATACAAGATTATAGTTTCCTTAAAAATATGTTTAATTTTTAATTAAAAATGAAAGATTTAATTATTTCATACATCTAATGTAATATGCCATTAAATTTATGAAATCAAAAATTTTTTTGTAAAAGCAACATATTTCAATAATTGAAAAAAAAAAATTATTTTTAACATTCAAATAACTCTAGAGTCTCAATAATTAAAAGTATAAAAATATTTCGAACAAACATGCCTTCATAAATTTAAATTTTCATTATGACAATGAAAATGTCATTATAGTAATGAAACAAAAACTTTCAATTCATAAATAGGTATGTTTTTAGTTTTCTTTTTTCTCTCTTTATGAGGTCTTTTTTTATTATGCGTTAGCAAAAAAAATCAACGTTGTTATTGTTGTTATGTTATGACAATTAAATCTCATATTTACGCTCTTAATTGAGTAGTGGCAAAAAACATAGTTTTTTTATTCAAGTACTACACTGCCCCAGTAGGCTAGATGGTAGTGAGCTAGTCTATCAGCGGGATTGCGGGATTGATTCCCGCCAGCGACTCTGTTTAAAAAAAAAAAAAAGAAGTTGAATAAGAACAACTTTGATTATAAAAAAAAAATTTAAAAAAAAAATAAAATAAAAAAGTCTATCAGCGCCGAGGTTGCGGGATCAATTCCCGCCAGCGACTCTGCTTAAAAAAATAAAGTTTAATAAGAACAACTTTGATTAAAAAAAAAAAAAATATAAAAAATAAAATAAAAAAATTTTTTTTACTTTTCTCAAAGTATTTATCCAATAAATAACATTCATAGATCTAATGTAATGTTTCATTAAATACATTTAAATGAAACAGGTTTCATTGATCTAACGAAGCGCTGCATAGGTTCCTTTTTCATGGGATTAATGTCGAAATTCATTGGTATTCTGAAGAAAATTCTTTCAGTGTACGTATACTGTTGACACTATTTTGAAGCAGCGTTTAAAAAACTGCAGTCAAAGTAGAAAAACTGCCATTTCTTCCACTTCATTGGCAAAAAATAAACTGTTGCTTTTACTACTGATTCATTAAATGTAAACAGTCGCTGCCAAACCAACATAAAACTCAAAAAGTTGCAGACAAATTTGCGTTTTTTGTTCGAAAGTTTTTGGTTTCGACTGCAGTTTTTTAAACCCTGTTTTGAAGTTACCGTTTTAACCTTTTAACAGCTTGCAGCGCTATTCGTAACGTTGTACTACAGTGACTTTTCTGTTCCCCACTTAAGTATTTATAGTTTGTGATTCAAGTAGAAAAAGAGTTGTGAGCCCAAATGTGAAACAACTTTTCAAAAAATTGATTTTTTTGTTATAAAAACGAACATAAATTGGTGGCGGAATGCACCGATTAAAATTAAATTTTGAACATGTAAGATATATAAGGCTGAAATCACACCTCCCAAAAGCAAAAATTTTAGTTTTTCGGGATTACATGCTTAACCTATGCACATTACACTGTTTAACCTATAAAAAATATCTGTGTATTTTGGTGTTGTGAACTGTTGCTAACAGTTATGTCTTTCTTTACGTTTCAATTGGTATAAAATTAAAATTCATAAAAGTGATGTTGTTTTAGATGTGTCAAAAATAGAATGGTGGTAGATCCCGACTGCTTAGTGCTAGATAGTTTTAATTCGAATTGTCACACTTTTGATAAAATAAATCCTTGTTAGAGTTTATATTAGTTAAGAATTTGGAATTTGGCAAAAGTCATTCATGAAAATCAATAATGTTTGCACATTTCTAGATGGTACCTGTAAAACAATAACATTGATGCTAAAAACAGCACACGATAGCACAGCGTCTAAAGAATTAATGGAAAGTCACGATGTTTTTGTAACCGAAACCACCATGTATCAAGAAGTATTGCCAGAATTGGAACAACTTTTCAAAGAGGCTGGATCCAATATAAAATTTGCACCCAAATCTTACAAAATACCAACTAAACATCCATATATTCTTCTAGAAGATCTAAAACCTAAGGGCTTCAAAAACGTTAACCGCTTAGAAGGTTTAGATATCGAACATACAAAAGCAGTGCTTACAGTTTTAGCGCAATGGCATGCCGCTTCGGCAGTACGAGTTGCACTGAAAGGAAAATATAAACAATTCACAAGTTTTTTTAGAGAAGACAATCGTGAAATGATGAAACCTATATTTGAAAGTCTGACACAAGTTTTTCTAAAATGTGCCAAGACTTACGATTTACACGAATTGTATTATGAAAGTTTGGTTAAACACAAAGATAATATAGTAGACGAATTGTTTAAGGTAAATGAACTGGACGAAAATGACTTTAATGTTTTAAATCATGGAGATTGTTGGTCAAACAATGTCATGTTTAAACATGATGAAATGGGCAACATAATCGATCTTTATCTGGTAGACTATCAAATACCTCATTACGGCTCTCCAGCTCAGGATTTATATTATCTGTTGTTATCTTCAACAAAATACGAGTTTAAGATTGCACAATTTGATTATTTTATTAAATACTATCACGATCGTTTGTCCCAGTATTTGTGTCTCTTGAAATATCCGAAAAATTTGCCGAAATTAAAGGATATTCATATTATGTTGCATAAATATAATGCTTGGGGTAAGAACTTTTAAGTACTTCTAATTATTAACTGTTTCGTTTAAATCTATATTTTGCAGGATATAATGCCTGTAATGGCATTATGGCGGCTGTGCTCTTAGATCCCAGTGACAAGGCCAAATTGGATAATTACTTGACTGACACAGAAGACGCAGCGCAGTTTAAATTGCAATTGTATTCAAATCCTCGCTATCGTAAACATATCGCACTTGTTTTGCCCTGGTTGTATTATCGTGGGGTTTTTTAAATAATTATCAGAAATAATTTAAATTTATTGGTAGAACTTTTAAATTTTATTGTGATATTCTTCTATTCCATATAGTATTGTTTTGTAAAAGTATTTGAAATGTATTTAATCTTTTAATGATAACAAATTTCGCCCGTTGGTCGAATTTCGACCGATTGACATTAACATTGAAAATAACTCTTTATACCTGTGTACGTATGAATATGCGATTCTTTCTTCAAATTAGGGCAACTAAAATTAAAGAAAAAAAAATAGTTTTTTATATTTCCTTAAACTCGTTGCTTTTATTTCGCTATAAATTCATACAGAATTGTTATGCACTTAAAATCAGGGCTGTGGAGTCGGAGTCGGTGTTGAGGTTTTTGTGCCGGAGTCGCAGTCGTAGTACCCACAAAAACTCGCACCTCCGACTCCAAAATTTTTCGGCATAAAAAATTTTCCAAAATAAAAATTATTCGAAATTGACCATGCAATATTTCAAATATCGATTTGAAATTTTTAATAATCATTTTTATGCTATATTAAACCATTTAAAAGCTAATGCATTAAAAAATTAAGAGTGCTATATTCGGATGAACCGAATCTTTGACACCCTCCACCGACAGTTAGAATATATGAAAGATATAAATTATTAAATAATCTTTATAAAAAGGACGTCAGTATAAAAATTGGTTCCGGTTTAAACCAATTGTACGACAATCAGAAAGTGTTATGCTTTTTTTACTAGCAATTTGAACTAACTTAAATAATATATCATGATTCGTAACAGTTTATGCCGAACTAAAATGATTTTCAGGAGGGACATTTATATTATCCCATGGCAGCCTTGCCATTTACCAAGTTTTCCCTTTTTTTCAAGTATTTTTCATGTTTGCTTTATAGATCTGTGAAAAAAGTTGACTAAAGCTAAATTTGAGTTAATCGCACCTTTGTGGTCTTTACGCTTAAAAGTACAGATGGGCAAAGTTTTAATTTATTTTTACGACTTTTAAGGAAGTTGTAGCAAAATAATTTTTTGCTTATCTATTTTCAATGTGTAATAACATTTGGAATAGAAACTTTAGTTTACTTCCGATCTGTGACATATGGAATATTAGGAAATAAAAACTATAAAAGTTAAATTTCGAAAATCATTCTCCTAAAAAATTTATCTCCTACAAAACTAAAAAAGTAGACTTAAAATTGAATTGAAAACAATTGAATTTTCTGCAAAATTCCGGAGAAAACCATGAACTGAACTTAAAGCTAACAATATATTCTACATTTAGCTTTAAAGCAAATATCGTTTTAGAAAACACTCTCAATTTGCTTATCAACTATATAATCGGTAGTTAAATTAATATATTAATTATAAATTAATTCAAAAAGTGTGTACAAATTAGTGATGTAACGAATATCAATATCGAACTAAAGTTTAGTGGTGCAGGACTTATTTGTATACCGCATTGCAATCAGTGTTCGAAAATAAACACTCAATATTGTTCCTTAGTGTTCGGTTCGAGAGATTTGTGGAAAAAACAAAAGCTAATAGTGTTTGTGTAGAAAATCATTAAAAAATAACGTTTCCCTGTTTCTCATCTTTCGAACACAAAATTATTACTGTTCTTATCCAACTTAACAAAAAGATAAGAACATTTAATCCCGTTCGTTTTTTTTTAACCACAAACTTCATTGTGTTCGGTTGATCTTGTTTATGTGAGTTCGTTTCTATTGTGCGTAGCCCCCTTTTGGCTGGTAAAAAACCCAAACATTTTTTACAAAAAATAAAATACACATACGAAAAAAAACAAAACGCCAGTAAAATAATTTTACACAAACAAAACATATACACAATACACACACAATTTTTTCGTGCTGCAATCGTTGTTAAAATTTTTGTTTGCTCGGTTTTAATCAATGTAAAAAAAGAGACACTAAAGAACATTAAAATATAATGTTTGTCTACAGTATAACTACAGTTGTTCTGTTTTTTAACGAAAAGAACACTATATAATGTTTGGTTCTTTCTTGAAAATATTTACGAACGGTATTAAGGGTTGTGCTCATACACTTAGATATCGTTCTTGGGTGTGTGAGCCGAACGCTAAATAATGTTTTGTTTATTTTCGAATACTGATTCCAATAGGCTTGACGGGAAAAAGCTTCAAACTTTTATTTTCGGAGTTCAATATTGCTCTACTGCGACTTGATTGTTAAATTAACATGATATGAACAAACAAGACTAACTTTTTTTACGTACACCACAATAGTGGATAAAATATCATGCGTTTGTGCTGATGGTCTTTATTTTAAGTAAACCGATCGACTTAGAATCAGTTTCTGAGTTTTATCTTACGATGTTCGTTTGTCCATTCGGCTGGCTGGCAGGCTGTCCAGCAATTGTTGTGTGCATATTATAGGACGCAACTTTGGATAAAATTTGGCTCTAGCTGGCACAAGGATCAAACCTGCTGAAAATGGTAGAAATAGGTTCATTATTTCCAGTGTTGCCAATGATTAATTCGGAAATTACACATGACTGTCTCCCAATAAAATTTGCTTTGATACAATGAGTTCGCCCTTCATCAACTTTTTGTTATTTCTTGCTTGCAATTTCTGGAGTAAAAAAGAAATGGATGCAAATTTTTAACGACACCTCTCGAACACTATCAATTACGAAGGCAGAAGATTTGTACAAAAATGTTTATGTTCAAGCTGAAACGACAAAGATTTATTAAGATAAATTGTTCTATTTAATGGAATCAAATTTTTTTTGACTTGCGGATATCCTGTATTGCCCACTCTATAGTCTTAACATAAATATTTTTTTAGTGAAGCATTAGGAACCTACCTATAAGATTTTAAAATCTATAGAATGTACACACTTTTTTATTAACTTGCGTAAATAACCGATGTCAAGGAAATGACAATCACATTTGGCAGTTAAGTGTCAACATTATTTCGTCAAACAAATTTCGAACAGAAAAACTTGGCTCTTAAAAAATTAATGAAAAATTAGAACTCCAAGAAAAATTACACATGGGCTACACATGCAAGAAGAAATAACACACAATATGTATAATTACACACAGATTGGCAACACTGATTTTTTTTTCATAAATGACTTTATTGGCAACACTTGCATTATCTCCTTAAATATCATGGTCACGTAAGGTACCGTAACGATTTTATAGCAAGAACAATTTTTTCGTTTGCGACAAACTTCATACAAAATTTATATGAAATAAAATAAAAAAAACTCTCTCCTGTAAAATTTGATTTTTGGCGCTTACGTTATTTTCGCGGTTAGGGCTTGATATCAAAAGAAAATCTTGTGGTGGTTGGTATATAATGAACCATATGTCCCGTGTTAACTGCGCGCCGTCCTTAAATCTCTTAAAGGTTAACAAATCTCACATTGATATCTAATATTAGACTTAAATAAATTTTTAAAGCTTAAGGAAATCGAAATATCGAAATAAATATTTTAATTAATTTTATAAAAAATATGTCCCGTGTTAACTGCGCGCCGTCCTTAAATCTCTTAAAGGTAAACAAATCTCACATTGATATCTAATATTAGACTTAAATAAATTTTTAAAGCTTAAGGAAATCGAAATATCGAAATAAATATTTTAATTAATTTTATAAAAAAGAGACCTTAAGCTTGAAAAATTTATTAAAGTCAAATATTTAATAAAAAAGGTCGTAGAGAATAAGGATTATAATTTACTATAGATATCTAATCAATATTCGGCACAAAAAACTTGTTCATGAATATTAACCTAAAAACGTAATTTTATCCTGGCGGGTTCAATGTTGCCCATTAGCCCCATATAGGGGACTCTTTCGAAAATTTGTTATTAAATACTGTTTCGACCGACTATACTTTCTTACTTATGTATTAAAAACTTAGTTTTGAAATATATTTTGTTTGTTTTTTTACTAAAAAAAGATTATTTTTTGCTTTAAGGACAATGGTTTTTTTTTTTAAATTAAAATTATTAAAAATTAATATTATATTAACATTTTTAACAAATAGAATGTGGGAATTTCTCCTTTTTTTATAAAAGCACATTCGAAGAAATATTTAATTTAATTGATATTTTTTGTTTAATTTTATTTATTTTCTTACAATTATGTATATTTTTTATGAACGTGTCATGATACGCGATACGAATATTCGTAACATCACTAGTAGGTATAATCATGAATTTCAAAATAAATTGATAATTTTAATAATATTTAACTATTACTATCAACAAATATGAAATATTAACTAAAGTTAAATTTTAAACAATCATGTTAGTCTTTAAAGTACTCTGAAATAGTGAGAAGGTATTAAATTTTGAACAAAAAGATTTCGCAATGACAAGGGAAACAAATGGCACTAATGCCTGCGGACCTAAATGGATCAATGAACAATTATTTGAGAAACTATTAGAAGAAATTGTGGAAAACTATAAACGCACTAAAGAGTTTATTGTTAAACCGGGCACAGAAGCTGGGGAAAATTATGCCGCTGTTATGTTAAAAGTTCTCATTGAAGTGGAATTAAAAGGCAGGTTTTGCAATCAATTGAAACGAATTAATAATAATAAAAAAAATGTTTAACTCTTTTAGACTTTTCCACTAAATCTTTAAGTTTTATGTTAAAAGTCAATCATGAAAGTGAACAACTTCGTGAAATGATGAAAGGCTATGACATATTCGATATTGAAAAGTGCATGTATGATGAATTTATACCAGCTTTTGAAAAACTTTATGCTGATGCCGGAGTGAATGTACGATTTGGGCCCAAGTCATATAAATTACCTACTGACAAACAGTATATTTTAATGGAAAACTTAACTGCATGCGGATTTAAAAACACCAATCGTTTAGAAGGTCTAGACGAGGAACATACAAAATGTGTTTTGAAACGGCTGGCCCAATGGCATGCAGCTTCAGCGGTACTGGTGACAGTTAAGGGCCCGTACGAAAGTAAATACATAACTGGTTATTTCCAAGAAGAAAGTAAAGATATGATGAAGCCAATGTTTGAGGGAATGAATCAAACTTTCCTGAATTGTGCTAGGAACTATAACAACTATAATGAATACGGGGATGACATTGTAAGTTAAATAAAACTGACTCAGTTTTCATTAATATTTCTTTAAAAAAATGCACTTTTTTATTTTTAGAATCAGCCGTCCGACATGATTGTTGATGAATTTTTTAAGGTTGCTAAACCCAATTTCGATGAATTTAATGTTCTTAATCACGGCGACTGTTGGTCCAATAATGTCATGTTTCAATACGATGCTTTTGGAAAAATTAAAGATACATATTTGATTGATTTCCAAATGTCAAAATACGGCTCACCTGCTCAAGATTTATTCTATTTTCTTTTGTCGTCTACCAAATACGAAATTAAGTTGAAACATTTTGATTATTTCATTAAATTCTATCACGATCATCTACTGGAAAACCTCAAGTTGCTAAAGTACTCGCAACGAATTCCCCCACTGGGGGAAATTCATAAAATGTTGTACAAATATGGATTTTGGGGCTATTCAACGGTAACTGGTGTTATGGGAGCTGTTCTTTTAGATCCCACAGATACTGCAAATTTGGCGAATTTTTTTGTTGATTCAGATGCTGGTTTGGCATTTAGGAAATTAATGTTTTCGAATGAACGTTATCGTAAGCACGCAGAGGCCATATTGCCTTGGTTAAAAAACCGGGGTGCGTTTTATCTGAGTTCTTAGTTTTGGAAATTATTTAATATGGCAATTGGTTATATTTATTACCCAGTAAAAACTTCGCTTACTTTTTAAAAATGAATAGCTTCCTTCACTAATTATTTAGTAGCTTTATTCTATAACTACTTCTATATCTAATTCTATAACTACTTCTTTCTGGATGTATGTAGGTAAAAAAAAATAATGACTAACTTTTGAAAGCGTTCATTTTTGGGACATCCCTTGTAAAATTCATTAGTTCTTTCAGTAGAATTGTAAGAAGTGCTTTTAAGTTTTTCTGATTACTTAACACATTATTTTGTAGGCGAAGTTTTTAATGGGAAATAACGTTAAACTTTTCGCAAAGCTGTATTGTTATTTTTATTATAGATTTTTTATGTCGTTTGAAAAAATTAGATAATATTTAATTGAGATAATAAAAAGAAGAAAAAAAAAATTATTGTTTTTTCAATTTGTTTATACCCACACCACAATAGTGGAGAGGGAATTTTGCGCTCCTTAAAACTTTTATTATAGACTATACCTTGAGTACACTGATCGGCTTAGAATTACTTTTTGAATCGATCTAATGATATCTGTCCTTCCATCCGGCTGGCTGGCAGGCTGGCTGGCAGGCTGGCTGGCTGTCCATGTAAACTTTGTGCGCAAAGTACCGGGTCCTTATTCTGGCAGTCGTGATCGAGTACTTTCTCGATTCGAAAGCAATTTTATTTCAGCCGATACTGAACGAATCGAAACTATTTTTTCAGTATTGTGAAACTCAAATTAATGCTTTCTAACACTGAAAAAATAATTCCTATTCGTTCAGTATTGACTGAAATAATTAGATACTAAATTGCTTTCGAATCGAGAAAGTACTCGATCACGACTGCCAGAATCAGGCCCCAGGTCGTAGTTTTTAAGATAATTTAATGAAATTTTGTACGAAGGACCATGCCTAATAAGTAAGAATTGATCCATCATTTCACATAGCCTTCATATCAGCTTTTTTCCGGAATATAGCCTTTGTGCACAAACCATCTTCTTATGTTGGTATTAAGATTGAATTTGGTCCTAACTTATTTTATTGAAATATATATCATCTTACCAAATTGCATTCGAATCGGTTTATATTTGACCATAGCTGTCATACAAATACTTCTCCCGAAAATAGCTTCGAATTCCAAAATTTTTTTCATATATGTTGGTATTGAAATAAAATTTGGCGAAAATACCTTTTACGATAGCTCCTATGTCATGACACGATATTGTGTTGTTAGGTGCAAAACTAACCATAAGTACCATACAAACCCTCTTCCTAAAATCACTTAAAGGCTAGTAAATCTCAAAAAGGTGAAGATATTTAAATTACATTTCGAACAATGAACTTTTACATGAATCTTATCCATGGGTCGGAAACAGAGTAAACAAGAGCTTATATTTACATACATATGGGGGATTTCATGTCAAGTGACTACCTTAAAGGAAGACATAAGCTTTCTTTTGAGCAAAAAAAAAAAAAAAAAAAAAACATTCCCATTTAAATTTCAAAATTTTTTTTAAAATAACAAAACAAATTTGTTCCCAAAAGATTGATTAAATAGCTATCTGAACTACTTGGGACAAATTTCGCTAACATCAATAGGTAATAAGATACATGGATCAGAAAGAACAACTGTATGGCCAAAATGCCAAACTTTGACCCCCTCTAAACTTCTAAACTTCTATCTATTCTATCTAATAGGACTAATCTTGGTGCAAATTCAATCCAAATCGGAAGACATCGATTTAAAAATTGGGTCACTTGACATGAAAGCCTCCATATGTATGCATGTATAACCCTGCATTTTGTATGATAATCAAATATTGTAAGAATCAGCATCTCGAGCCAAATAACCGCATATAACCTAATTTTTCGATCATGAAGGATACTATAAAGGATAATTTGAAATGCAATTTTCTGATCTCTTTTTGAGCAATTTAGTGGTCGTTTTTATAATCGTTTTTAAGTATTTTCCATTTTACTCTTCAATCGTAAATTATATAGTTTTGGATTATATTTCAAATAATTTTTTATCGTCATGTTCTTAATTTTTTCTCCGATTAAGGCAGCACTTAAACTTTTGATTATTTGAACAAATTTTATTTTGAACCAAACAAAAGCTTTTATGTTCTCGCAAAGAAAAGAAGAAACCATCAACACTTTTATTTATTTTCATAAATTGACAAAATTTTTTTGGCTTCTTTTTTAGCCAATCTTTTTATTTGCTCGGCAATTCTTCATACATGAATCCTTTTTTAATCGCTTAAGTGATTAATCAGTTTTTAATCATCAAAAGTGGACTCATTTAGGTGATTTTTACAAAAAATTATCACCCAAATACAAGCTGAGAACAACTTTATATAAAATTAATATACATTAACTAATATAATTAATAAATGGTTTTACTTGTATTGATATATTATCATTAAAAAGTTGTAGGGATTATTGTAAAGACAATTTTTTTAATGCATAGGGAAAAATTGGGATTTTTTTCGGGCTTCAAAAAAGTGTTTAACATCACTGCTGTACATATAGATTTACCCTTTCCACCTATAGTGCAGGGCAAAATGATAGCAAAAGAATAAAGGCCGCTTCAAAAAGCAAAGGGAGGACACTCCAAATACAATGATCTGTAAATGCGATCATAGCTGTTCATATTCAGAACCAATACATATTTGGGGGATTCACAAGGTAGTCATTAAATTGTAAAGTCATATGTCTTAAAATATTTACAAGAAATATATATGACTGCTGTGAGCAGCCGCTTATAATTTAGTTATCTACTTAACAGTTTCGCCATAACTGTCAATGCATACAGCATTAAAATATTTATTTTGTTTGAAACACAACAATATTTTTTCAACAATTGAAGCACAGCCGCGAATAACGTTGTAAAAGCCACTTTTTGCAAAAACTGTTTTTTTGCAGATAACCGTTAACATTACCCTTTTAGACTGTTTAAACCTTAAATCACCCAAAATTATGCACCCTAACGCTTTCAATGTGACATACAAAGAATCAACTAGTGGAAGAACGTTGTAAGTTACTTACAAAATGATACAAAGTAAATGGTTTTAAAACGTGGAATAACGTTTTAAATGACATCGCGATTGTAGATATGAAACGTTTTTCCACGTTTTTCCATTTAAATTTTAAATTTTTTGATATTTTAAATAAAAGTTCTTATTGCCATTATTTTTAATAATCTAAAGAAAAAAAATAAAAAATTAATAACCTTGCCTGTTAAAAAGTTTTTTTTGCTCTCCTGAAAAATAATTATTTTGTAACTTAAAACGTTATTCGCGGCTGTGCTTCAATTGTTAAATATTATTTATGACATTATGACGATATGACTTGATAACACACCTTGTGAATCCCCCAATTATATTATTCAATATAGTTCAAAAATTTTAAATTATTTTAAACAAAACAAATCGATTTAGGGGCAATCTTGCAACTTGCCGTTAGTAATAGGAAGAATTTTGTCGGACTTATTACAATATATAAGGGTGTAAGGGCTCACCTATGGATTGGAGATAGCGGGTTCTAAAATGACTGCGTAGATGAAAAAACGCTTAGCTTATTTTGAGTTACGCGAATATATGTTGTGCAACCCCCTCCATGTTCAAAATAACAGTATATTTTATTGCGGATTAGTTTGTTTATTCAATAAAATTACAATGTTCCGCGAAAATTGTTCTTGCTATAAAATCGTAACGGTACTAGAGATGGGTTTAGACCTGGGTATATACCCTACGCTGGGTATTTACCCATTTATACCCATTTCCATACCCGGGTATTTATCTAATTTCGGGTAAATACTCATTTGAATAACAAATACTCGTTATTACGTATTTTACGCATTTTCGAATTTAATTTGAACATATTTTGTTTTACATTTCTTGATGCGTTTTGCTCAGATAAGGCAGTTTTGACTGCATCAAACACAACAACAATTCTTAATAAGAACCGCTAATCAGCGGGCTTATGGCAATTCAATGTAATGAGTGAGAGCGATGGCAACAACAATGCTGCAGCAACTAGAAAGATTAAAGTTTCGAAACGCAAGCTTGAGCCTCAGGTGCATAAAAAGAATTTGGTTCATTCATTCTTAAATATTTGTTCCCAGCGATTAGTAAATGAAATAAAGTGCGCGTGTTGATAATTATATTTTAAATGATGGGAAGACCGAAAAATGAAACTATTTGGAAACATTTTCATAGAAGCGGAAGTAGCAATGAAGTCTCAATTCTCACATTGCGAAAAGCGGTACAAATTTTCAAATGTAAATAAAATGGCAAGACATTTAATAACGTGCATCAAGTGTCTATTATTAATTAAGCAACGAGTTCAAGACATGCTTGCAACCAATGTGACAATAAGCAAGATACAGACAGCAAATGATTCTCCGCCTTCTTCTGATTTACAGATGCATCTTTCTTCAAATTTAGCACAATACAACTTAGCTAAGGCTATATTTGTAACCGGCGCTCCTTTGGCTATGGTGGAGCATCCATTGTGGAAGAAATTATTTAAGGACCACATTTCAAGACTCCAACTAGAAAAGCGATTTCTTCCACATATTTGGATAAAATTTTTCATTTGTTATTAAAAAATCTAATTCATAATAAAAAATTAAATTCTTTTAATTTATTTAAATTTTTCTTTATTCTGATTTATACCCACATTTTGGGTAAATACCCCGGTGCTTGGGTAAATACCTGGGTATTTACATTTAAATACCTAATTTGCCATTTGGGTATTTACCCTTGTCCCATCACTAAACGGTACCTTATGGGACCATGACATTTTAGGAGATGATGCAAGTGTTACCAATAAAGACATTCATTGAAAAATAAAACGAGAATTGAAAATTATGTCGCTACGTTACTTTCGCGGTTAGGGCTCGATATGTTGTGCAACTTTCTAAATTTTCAAAATAACGGTATATCTCGAAAACAAGAGTTAACTTAAAAAAAACGGTTAGCGCCGCAGTATTCAAAGTACTCGAATTAGGTTTACCCGCCGGATGCCCCGCTTGACAGTTTTTTCAACTTAAAAGTCTTATTATAATTTTGTTATTTGGGGGATTCACAAGGTGTCATAAAGTCATAAGTCTTAAAGTAATAGCATGATAAAATACGGTTGTTGTGAACAACCCCTCATAATTTAATGTGCTATTTTGAATTTAAATCAGCTGATTTAACACAAATATAAAAAATAAATATTTACCAAAATTAAAATATTTTTTAATTCTAATCCATGAATTAATAAATTAAATTAGATATTATCTGACTATTTTCCATTTTTTAGACGCAAATCACAAATAAATTTTATATTGTTTGTTTACCAAGCATCAGAGTACTAGGCCGATATAATTTGACGCCGCAAGTGTTTTGTTGCAAAAATTGCTAGCCGCAGGTTAAATTCGGATATTAGACGGATAAAACTATACCGTCAACGGCGACGGCTACAAAAACTAATGCTGCTCGGCTCGACCGCTCAGCGCAGGTCTCTTCTGATTAATTACGACAGCACAATAAACATAGCAAGCTAAGTTCTATTAATTTAAGACACTTTTTGTTAACAAAGCAACAACAATATTTTTAAACCATTGTAAAATGTTAGAACATTAGGACAATATAACATGATAGCACACCTTGTGAATACCCCAATTATAAACTTTCTGAACGGCAGACGCGACACTCGAAAACGTTATTTTTAGTATTAAGACAACCGATTAATAGCCTTTTCACACACTTGTCAACATTTAACATAAACCATTAATTTGCGAATATGTTGAAATTTTTCCAAATCAACATTTTTAAGGCTAGTTAACAATATTATACTTTGTATTAATACATGTCAAAAACTCAAGTTATATCTAAAAGTGTGATAGTGTAAACGCAATGTGTTATAGAAATGACAAGTATTACGAAGAAAAATTTGACATCCCATACGACTTCATCGTTTTTTTAAATTTTTCTAAACAAAAATACTTTTCATTTGAACAGCGTTGCATTTAAACAAAAGCATGTTCATGAGTGATTGGCAGTCGAAACAAAACTCATTAGATTTCTATCTCACAAAGTATAATGGAATACGTAAGACTTGTGTGATAGTGTTAACTAGCCTTAACAAGATGTTCTTATTTATATCAATATCTATTTATATATCAATATACACTATCCGATTATTTAAGTGTTATCACTAGAAAAGTGGCAATAAATTCTATTATTATTGTGGCATCACTGACATTTTTTGGCAATTTTTTTTTTATTATTAAATAAAATGAATTCCAAACACATTTTGGTGTGTTCTTTTTTTAAAATGTTGGCACTTTTATTGAAAAAAGTGTTTAAAAAAGTTTTTTTTTTCAAATATTGTGACATTTTTGGTTGATACTAGATGTCAGATGTTCAAGTGTGAAAGTGCAAAAGGGCATATATCATTTTTAAAAATTTTTCAGGAGCGATAAGAATCTCATAGAAAGCAAAAACTATTGTTATTACAAAAACAGTTTTTTTCAGGATAGTATCACTGATTCATAATTTGTTAATGATATTACCCAGAAAAAAATTGTTGTTTAAATTACAATACATATTTGATTTTTTTAAAAGTTTTGTGTCTCTTCTGATTTTTTTTTTAATGGTGCTAGGGTCTTTTGCGTTTAATATGACTATATGTAATCTAAAGTTTAAATTTATACAATTTTTTTTTAAGTAATACATTTGCTAAAGTACTTTAAAATCCTATTATTATTTTATTTAATGTTATTGCTTTAAAAAAAAAAAGAATCGTACAAACAGTTTTGTTTTCGAGACACTCCTCTTAAATTTAACATCTATTTGGCGCTAGTTGTCTCAATTATAATTAAATATTTATAAAAATTATTAAGAAATATAAAATTGATAAGCGTACGTTTACACAAAAAAATATATAAAATATAGCTTTTTATACTACACAATAATGTAGAGGGTAAAATGCGTTTGTGCTGATGTAACACATAAAAATATTGGTTCCAGACCCACCTCTAGTTTACCGATCGCCTTCAGAATCACGATACAAAGATGTCCGTCCGGCCGGCTGGCTAGTAGTAATTCTGACGACTAGTATTTGTATTTATTTCAAATCATTTGATCAAATTTGGTACATAACTTTCAATTGTCATTAGGACCAACGCCTATTGAAAATGTTAAGAATGTTTCCAACATTGCACATAGCCCCTATACACACTTCCTTTAGAGATATAGTTTATTTGCCTATAACCATATTATTATGTTGCTATTTAGGTAAAATTTGGACCAAAATATTTTATTGCAATCTTAATCATCTTACAATTACTTTCAATTATTTAAGCTTGAGGTCTTTTTATTTATAAAATATTCTTTTATTTTTTCAATATTTCGCTAACCTTTGGTTAGCATCGTCAGGAAAATTAACAAATTTGAATTAAAATAACAAAAACGATAACAAAACTATGAAAAAATTTTTTGTCATAAATTAAATTCAAAAACCTATTTGTCATAAAAATTTTTTCAAAAACCATAAAAAAAAACAAAAATAAAATATAACTAAAGTATAACAATTCATATAAACCGAAAAAATTTTCTATCTATAAAACAAATTCAAGAACCGTATGAACAATAATAATAAATATTCTGGCTAAAGAAAATTCTTATAAATATAAAAATTTTTCTAAACTATACTTATTTCTATCTTACATATGTACTTATAAAAACATTTTAATTATCCTTATTTTTATTCTTACAAACTAATATGTATCATGACCTAAGGACAAGAAGGTCATAATTTCCATGTAATTTAATTGCAAAATGAACCCTCTTGTTCCAAGGCTGTGATAGGTATATTTATATTAATATATCTTATCTTCTATCTCCTAATAACTAAATTCCTATAATTATTCGCTATATGTTCTGTGTCTGCTTTAAAATTTATTCTCTGTGCTGTTGGTGTATTAATTATGTGTAACATTTCCAAAATATATCTGCGTTTGTAGTTTGTTTCTGTGTTTAAAACCGATGCTTCTTCAAAATTTGGATAATGATTAGAAGAACAAATTAAGGACTAGAATTGCGGGACATAAATCCGATCAAAAATATAGGGACATTAATTCTAAAAAGACAGCATTAAGCCATCATTGTTATCAATCTAATCATTATCCAAATTTTGAAGAAGCATCGGTTTTAAACACAGAAACAAACTACAAACGCAGATATATTTTGGAAATGTTACACATAATTAATACACCAACAGCACAGAGAATAAATTTTAAAGCAGACACAGAACATATAGCGAATAATTATAGGAATTTAGTTATTAGGAGATAGAAGATAAGATATATTAATATAAATATACCTATCACAGCCTTGGAACAAGAGGGTTCATTTTGCAATTAAATTACATGGAAATTATGACCTTCTTGTCCTTAGGTCATGATACATATTAGTTTGTAAGAATAAAAATAAGGATAATTAAAATGTTTTTATAAGTACATATGTAAGATAGAAATAAGTATAGTTTAGAAAAATTTTTATATTTATAAGAATTTTCTTTAGCCAGAATATTTATTATTATTGTTCATACGGTTCTTGAATTTGTTTTATAGATAGAAAATTTTTTCGGTTTATATGAATTGTTATACTTTAGTTATATTTTATTTTTGTTTTTATGGTTTTTGAAAAAATTTTTATGACAAATAGGTTTTTGAATTTAATTTATGACAAAAAATTTTTTCATAGTTTTGTTATCGTTTTTGTTATTTTAATTCAAATTTTTTAATTTTCCTGACGATGCTAACCAAAGGTTAGCGAAATATTGAAAAAATAAAAGAATATTTTATAAATAAAAAGACCTCAAGCTTAAATAATTGAAAGTAATTATAAATAAAGGTCAAATAAGAAAAAAGAACATTTAATCATCTTACTTAATTATATTAAGGCATGTCCATATTTAGCCATAGTTCCCATAAAAATACCACTCTCGACAATAGCATTAAGTACCATAACCTCCTTATAAGCAAATGTTGGTATTGTTTTGAAATGCCGCAACGATAGCTTTTGTAATAATATCCAAGGTAAAATTTTGTACTGGTAGGTTCAGAATAAATCATACACTAATAGAAAAGGCGTCATATCACTGAAGTATTTTGACATCAGTACTATGACAAGTGTCTTCGTTTTTGAACCCATGACACTCTTCATCATTGTGATGTGAGCCTTAACATCACTTGGCCAAATTGTTATCAGGTGATATTATGTCATTAATGGGATAACATATCGGCATCACTGGAATGCCGAATCGGAGTCAGTTTCATAAAAAAATGGCATCCTGGTGATGACCAGCACTGTTGCCAACTTGTTTTGAACATTTCCCGCCAAATCGGACTTCAAAACCGCTAGAAATCCCTAAATATATAATTTAGCAGGAATTTTTTCAAAAATACCGCTAAAACCTAAATATTTTTAAAAGTTTTATATAAATCTAGATATAGGCTGCTTTTTCAAAGGTATATAACTCTCAAATACGTTACATACTAAGGTTTTCAACTTCCCTAGTTATTTTATTATAGTTAGAGTTATGTATTCAGCTGTGCCGAATCTTTGATACCCTCCACCTGCAGTTAGAATATTTTCGGAGCGGTCTTTATATGGGACCTGTAAAACTTTGACTGACCAAATGTTATTATAATAGAACACAGATTGAGAGCTTTACGGTTCTACGCGTACTAAAGCTTTTTCCGAGAGTAGGGTTTTTATGAGGCCAATGGTAATTTATGGATTGATCTGATCGAAAGTTGACAGTGTAATTTCTAGTGATATAGGATGAATTTGTGCAAAATCTTATATCAATATCTGCATTTCGCCAGGGTGGTTGTTCCACATTTTAATTCATAACTCTTTTCCTATTGAACCGATTGTGCTGGACTTCAATTCCAAACTTCTTAGATGAATTCTTTACAATTTAATGCCAATATTTATCTTTTCTTTTGAGTCGTTTGAAAGTGAGCGTGAGTGAGATTTCAACTCACTAGCTAGCTGGTAGTGAGCTAGTCTATCAGCGCCGGGGTTGGGGGTTCGATTCCCGCCAGAGACTCTGGTTCCTGCAGACAAGCGTAGAGCTTCGCGGGATTAGATGAGGAAATTAAAAAAAAAAAAAAAAGACGGACATACATGGCTTAATCGACTTAGGCCCGTTTTCACAACTTACCGATAGCTAAAAGTAGACTTTAACCGGCCTTATAAAAAGTGTTCCATTATTAAAACTTTACTTTAATCTAAAGTCTATTATTGGTAATTATTTGCCGTTTTAAGCAATTAGATAAATTTAGTAACATGAAAGCTAGTGAATTATATTGCTTGGGATCTATCGATACAATTTAGATCAATACCTTACCTTTTCTTTCAAAATTTCAAAAAGTTGTGAATTGTCACAACAAAATACTTACTGAAAATAGTAAAAAAAAATGTCATATACAATCTTCAGTTCACTAAAACTACAAAAGTAATTAAATCCGTGAACATAAGCAAGTAGTTTTTAGCCAGAAAAACAAAAAGAAAAAGTAAAAAATCCGTAAATTTTAAATTTGAGAAACTGTAGTAGAAAGTGTAGACGCATAAAATATGATACAATTTTTGATGTCACTTTTTGCCTCATTGATGCCATTTGTAATAACATTGATGTCACAATCTTGATGTTAGAGCATCATCAATATGATGATGCATTTTTCTATGAGTGTAGGTCCCATACAAAACCCCTCTTCAAATTCGCTTTACGACGAAAAATATCATATTGATGTTGATTTGAAGAACTCTAACCTCATAAAATAATTTTTTTCTTATACCGGGTCCATGTCTGCCCTTTAAAGGGTACACTCTCGAAATTTTTTTGATTATATAGTCTGTAGCGTAGGGTATTCAATTTTCCGGCTTGACCGGCCTTACTTTATTATTTGTTTTATCATCATTAAATTGATTCATTAATACAATATCACATGTTTGTCCACAGTAATAAAAAAAGTTTTGCAAAAATGGGTTATACTTTTGTTAAATAAATTCACATGCAATTTTTTTTTTTTTTTAATTATTTCGATTGCGAATTGTTATCGACGAAAAAACCAAAAACCCCTCTAAATAATATTGATAAGACCTAAGAGAGAGAAAAAATATTATCAATCAACCTGCGAAATCTAATATTTGAAAAAAGTAACGAATAATACAGGTTTATAAATAAATGCAATCATTATTTACGTTTCGTTCAAACAAGCGAGACGACTTAATAATTTACAGTACAGAAAACGATAAATCCTAGAAAAAGGTTTATAACATTAATAGTGAAATAGGTGTGTTTCGAACGAAAGAACGTGCTGCATTTAACAGTGACGAAATTTATTATCGATGAACATTTTTAATTTAAATAAAACCAAGTTAGTAAAGTGTAAAAACGGCATGGCCTGCATGAGGGCCTTGCAAGCCTTGCAGGACAGATTGCTTGGCGAATAGATGCGATAGCTGCATATTTATTGAACCTGAGACCTTTTCAAAATGTGAATCTTTTGTCGACAAAGAATTCATCACTGTTACTCGCTGTAAACCACGTAAATTACTTCTAATTGAGTAAAGTGAACTAAGGGGACTTACTAGACCATTCTCTGGGCTCTGTGGTCTCAGATACTATCAGTTTATCCTTTATGGCTCGGTTGTCTACATTTGTAGCATTTTCGCAGAAAAAGTTAAATAAAAATAAAATTTCCATAACAACAGCGTCCGAAATTTTCAGTAGCTTCCTCAAAATTAAGTCTTAGCAGTTTTGGCCACTAACAGGTTACAAAAAAATTTACAGCACCCCCAGACCCTACTTTTCAAAACGACCATCACCTGGCTGGTAAGCTACAAATAAAGACACCATAAAAAATGTATGGGAATTTACATAACTCTTTTACTCAACTCAAATTTTTGAATGCGGGATGTCGAACAAGTCATTAAAGGGGTTCATATATTTGAACGCAAAAAATTGCAATATACTGTGAAATGTGTTGGCAACAATGATGATGTTGTTTTGTTTTAAAGGTTAGGTTTTTTTATTTAATAAGAGTTGCGCCACATTGTAATTGAAAAAATTGTGCCTTTTATTGAATAATATATGGCAATATAGAAATAATTTACAATAATATTGTAAATGTATGGGGGCGCTTTACTACTTTTTTTACTTTTTGCTTTCGTGCGAACGTTTGGGTATGCATGCTTGTGCTTGCATATGTGTCTTTATTATATTTAATAAATATGCATTCAAAAATAACACTCTAAGTAGATGTGTACAATCGAATGCGCTATTATAATTTAAAAAAAAATAAATGCATAATATGAAACCAAATAAAGAGCTGCACTACTAAAGAAAAAAGAAATAAAAACCCTCTCCTGCAAAATTTCCTTTTGTGGCTTACGACATAATCGCAGTTTTCCATACAAATACATATTTTCTATATATGTAGAATTTCAACGTGAGTTTACAATCGCGAGCACATAAAGGTTTAACAAAGTAATAGCACTACCAAGCAATGCAGATTCTGCGAGATGGATGATGAGATGTATGATGACACATTTGAGCATCTACTTTGTAAATATCCTACATTAGGAACTCATAGACAGAAGCTTTTCAATATGACTCCAACCAAATTTTATGCTTTCTCAGCTAGCAGAATAATTGACTGGTAACTCAAATCGTGGTTCGATTTTGGCCAGTTTTCTTCTTTATGGTAGAACAAACACCGGCTTCGCTAGCTTAAACTTATAAATTCGGGTTTGCACCCTGCCGAAGGTCGACTATGCAGAGAAGCTTTAGTTAGCGAAGCTGGCTTTTGTTACACTACCGAAGTCCGACTATGCAGAATAGCTTTACACAGAAAAAATTCTTCAAAATTGTTCACCAATTAAAGCATTAATCAAAAAAAAATTCAGTTTTAATTAAAAATTTAATCAAGTGAATGAAAGGTTTAATCAAGTGAATTAAACGTTTAATTAATACTATTAACTGGTTTAATTGATAATATTAATTTATTTACTGGTGCAAATTTAATTAATTTTTTATCACACACATTTTTTATCACACATTTTTTAATTGAAATCAATCTTTATTTTTTTCTGTGTAGTTGGCGAGTCCGGACTTAGAAACTCTGGATTTTGAAATCGGGATTTTAAGTTTAGAGTCTAACCCAAATAAGTTTGTAGGTTTAAAACTACTTTGTAAGGATTTTTAAACAAAAATTTTAAAATAAAAACTGGGAGATTTTTTCACAATTTTTTGGTTCTTATTTTTAACGATTTTTGTATATAATTTCCATTTTTTTACGCCATTTTTCGTTTAAGCGTTTTTCACAGATTGCTTTGGGAGATTTCGCTGGCCGCCATTTTTAAATCTACACTTCAGATATTAAAAAATATATAAGAATTAACCCTTAAACGGATGATCAAGCTGTTTATTTATTTATTCGACCCGACTTATGTATATCTTTTTTTTAATTTTGCATGAACATATAATTCGATCAAATTAAAGAAATCAGTGAAAAACACGTTTTAAAATGCTTGCGTTGTTACGTCCAATTGCATATAGGATGACCATATGTTAAATTGATCTGTTTTCTAAAAAAAAACTTATAATATGTTGCTACAATTTGGAAATAAAAACTTTTATTCGAAATATCAGTTTTTGCATTGAATATCTTTATTAATCTTGATCATAAAGAATTTAAAACAATGCAATTTTGCATAAATATTTCCTGCACGCCAAAATGGTTTTGTAATGATATTAGGTCAAATCCAGTTTAAATTGGAACTTAATCTTTATAAATGTATCTTTGGTTTAGCGGCGGAATGCGTCAAGTTTGGTCAACAAGATTTGGCGCAAATACCTCTGGAAATATTTATCTTGATACTTAATAAGCCGGGCGCATACCCGAATTTAGTAATGCAAAAGATTATTTATTCATTTGGGAATCCAATTAACAAAAAGCCAAATAGAACAAAATTTAATATTTTTTTTGAAGTTCAAAAAATTATATTTCTTCTTAAATAAGTTATCGAGCATAAGGTCATTTCGGTTTTTATATAAATATAAAAATGGTTTATCTTTATTAGTTATTATCCTTTGGAAATTTTTTTCAGGATTTTCTTCCTTGTTTCTTAATACAAAATTTAAATTTACATTAATACGATTTATGTATGACGTGCTAAATTCCCAATTTTTCATATTTGATAAATACACTGAAATTTATTGTTGAGGGAAAGCTATTATAGGGGGATGTAAGAAAAGATAAACTCACTGTTTTTTGTTGGTGTTTTGTTTAAGCTTTGATATTGTTACTTACGAGTAAGACTTTGAGTGTTTAAAATTCTTATGCGCTTTGGGGTTTTATTCGTATAATATTTTTAGCTTTTCTAAAATCTTAGGAAAAGGTTTCATGATGAGCTGGCCTAAGCAACCAGTGAAATGCGCATAGAAGCTAGCTTTCCCTCAACAATAAATTTCAGTGTATTTATCAAATATGACAAATTGGGAATTTAGCACGTCATACAGAAATCGTATTAATGATAAATTTTGTATTCCCGTAAATAACTTTGATAATATACTCGCATGTGCCCGTGCAGAAGACTGAATTGGCAAATTGTTTTTTTGTTTTTTTCTTACGAAGACAATAGAATGAAACAATTTGTTTTTTAATTTCGTTTTTTCTTTTTACCCACTTACAACTACAATTCGAGTCGGAAAGAACCCAACCAATTGTAGGGGGATGTAAGAAAAGATAAACTCACTGTTTTTTGTTGGTGTTTTGTTGAAGCTTTGATATTGTTACTTACGAGTAAGACTTTGAGTGTTTAAAATTCTTATTCGCTTTGGGGTTTTATTCGTATAATATTTTTAGCTTTTCTAAAATCTTAGGAAAAGGTTTCCTGATGAGCTGGCCTAAGCAACCAGTATGAAAAATTGGGTATGAAAAATTGGGAATTTAGCACGTCATACAGAAATCGTATTAATGATAAATTTTGTATTCCCGTAAATAACTTTGATAATTTACAATTCAATTTTTTTTTTCAAAAACGTAAAGCAAATAGGTTTAACATTTAAAATTTGTTTGAATCTTCTCGCTTGTTTTAATTGGTTACGTTTAGACTCTTTTAAATATCTTTTAGGTACAACAATGATAAAAAAAAAGAAACAAAATAATTAACATGTATGAAAAACAAACTGAAAACATCACTATTTGTTGTTAACTGCATACTTATCAAATGTTTTTTTCTTCAAACCCGAATGTTAAACAATTTTGCCAAACAATAAAACAAATCATTAATCACTTGAAAACCGTTTAAAGGTAAAGTTGCATTTGACAAAAATAAGAAATATTCAGCAAAAAATTAAATTTCAATTTATTGAAAAATAATTAAAATCAAATCAAAATAAATTTTATTCTGGTACAGTAAAATACAATATTTTGGATATTTTTGGCAGACTTTTCTATTTAAAATAATAATAAAGTATATACATCTTTAATTTCCCTTAATACATATTTAATTAATATTTTATCAATAACAGTTGTATCGTTATCAGTGTCAAGTTCAAAACTAATGACTGCTCTTAACTTAGTCTCTTCAATTCAATAATTGTTATTTAGTGACTGAATTTTTTAAATATTTATTTATAATATTCTTGTAAAATATTATCTGAAGCTTCAAGAGTTTAATGGAAATAGTGAAGTGAAAAGAAAATGTTTGAAAAAAACTTTTGATGTGTATGAAATGTAATAAAAACTACCCTTTAAAACTAAGCCCCGCCTATTTTGTAAATATTTTAGCTAAAGCGCCCTCTGCGAGCTGATTACTGCTGAAAGGTTTTCTCTAAAGCATTTTGTAGAGCGACATCTATATGTGAAAGTGAAAGAATAAATTAATATGTACAAGGAATATGTCCTTAAAAGGATAAAACACATCTATGTTAGTTTTAAAGAGTTAAAATGTTAAAACAGCATGATGACTCATATAAAAAAAAATTTATTAGTGGTTTAACATAACTAAAAGCTTTTTAGGTATACCAAGAAATTTCTAAACATATGATTTTTTTCTATCCTTGATTATTTAAACAACTAAAGAACAACATTGCAAAAATAATAAAAAATGTTGCATTTTAAATGCAGCATAGGCAATCACTAATTGTTAATCAGCTGTAAGTGCATACATAATTTTAGTGTTTTAACAGGGCTGTGGACTCGGAGTTGAAGAGTCGAAGTTAAGGTTTTTGTACCGGAGTCAAAATACCCACAAGAACTCGCGACTCCGACTCCAACAATTTTCGGCACAAAAAATTTAAAAAAATCTTCTAATAATTCCCAAAATAAAAATTTTTCGAAATTGGCGATGCAGTATTTAAAATATCGATTTGAAATTTTTACAGAATAATTTTCTTGCTATATTCAACCATTTAAAAGATACTGCATTAAAAAAAGAGTTTAAAGTCAAATATGGACCAGTCTCATATACATTTAGCATCAGTGTAAGAGTAGGAGTCAGAAATTTTTTTTTCAGTTTTTCTTTTGTTTTGATTTTGTTATTTCATAAAATGTTTTCAACTTTTGAGAAGCATCGCTGAATTTACCCATAAACCGCTGATTCAGCAACCCTTTTAATATTTCAGGCTTGAAATGTCAATTTTAAGTTGAACAATTTGAATTTTTTGACATAACTTAATTATTTATCGACAACATTTTAACATTTTTGACAGTTTGCTATTTATCCTTATACAGCTGCACTCTTTGCACTTGGGTAATTTTTTTATTACATTTGGGGTATTCACAAGGTGTGCTATCATATTGTATTGTCATAATGTTCTAACATTTTACAATGGTTTAAAAATATTGTTGTTGCTTTGTAAACAAAAAGTGTCTTAAATTAATAAGACTTTGCTTGCTATGTTTATTGTGCTGTCGTAATTAATCAGAAGAGACCTGCGCTGAGCAACTGAGCCGAGCGGCTATGATTTTGTAGCCGTCGCCGTTGATGGTATAGTTTTATCCGGCTAACATTCGAATTTAACCTGCGGCTAGCATTTTTTGCAACAAAACACTTGCGGCGTCAAATTGGATCGGCCTAGGACTTTGATGTTTGGGTAAATATTTTAACGAAACATTTAATGAAGTGTCTTAAGTGTCCAATTATGGTGTAACGAGAAATTAGCAAAACAAATATGAATAAACTTACAACTGTTTCAAATAAAATTTCTACTCAATCAAGTGATCTTTCGTTGAATTCTTGCCAACAATCAAACTCGTGCCAAGGAATTAAAAAAATTTTAAAAATTTTAAAAGTTTCCAACACAATCTGAAGGAATATTAAAAAAAAACCTTCTAGATTTAAGGTGAATATTGAATATCGAAGGTGAAAAAAACTGACAACCCTACTGCCATATTACCATCTCTATAGTTTTTAAGCTGACTATCGAAACAGTGAATTGGGCCAACTATCAATAGTTTAGCAGCTTTAGTGGATTTGCCTCCCGTGGTACGTAATTGACATTACTGTTTAAATCAGCATTTAAAAAACTGCAGTCAAAGTAAAAAACTGCCATTTCTTCTACTTCTACATTTGTCAATGGCCAAAAAAAAATACTGTTGCTTTTACTTCTGATTCATTGAATGTAAGCTCAAAAAGCGAAAAGTTGTACACAAATTTTGGTTTTTTGTTCGACACCAAACTCTCCGTCCTATATATTTCTGTGTTTTTCGTGCCTGATGTCACAAATGATTGGTTTATTTTGCCACAACTGCAAATGGCTTGCCACACAAGACTCTTCTTGGGGAATTTTGTTTGTATTTTTGCCCGATATTGTTCTTGAACATTACCTCCTTCACCATATTGTCCACTAAAAGCATTTTAAAAGCTCGTTGTTCTGAAATTGCTTTTTATGAGGGGTATGGTGAAATATGGATCGATCTTCAAGAAATTTGATTGTCTTAGAAAACTATGACATATCAAAATTTACCACAATAGCACTATTAGTTGTTACGGTTGTAAGCATACTAAACTGTTTTCTGAAAGTGGACTTTATAGGGGACGTATGGTAAATGAAATGAAATTTGTGCAAAATTCAATGACAATCACTTCACTCCGCCCCACATTCATGTTAGTTTAATTGTTCCTTTTTAGGGTGGTCGTTGGACTTTAAGGTCTACAACTCTTATTCTACTTAAGCGACTGTGCTGGATTTTAACCCCAAACTGCTTAGCAGAACTGGAAATTAAACTGTTCTTTTCTGTTGAGTGAGTGAGGCAATGCTCACTTCCAAAAGACAACTGAGACAGAATTGTACTTAAGCTGCATGTAAATGGTGGTTAAATTTCAAGGTCCGATGTTGATTTTGAATAAAACACAAACTATTTAGGAAATTATTGTAATTTTATTTTATTATGATATATTGATATTACTCAATTATGTATGGAACAAAATATCGGCCAAATGGGCGCCGCGATCACGGCGGCACACCTCCATCCGATGGTCCAAATTTTCGATGACCCTGAGGCATAATGGAGGTTCTATGCCGTTAATGTGCCGAATTATCTCATCCTTTAGCTCTTGAATTGTTGCTGGCTTATCGACGCACACCTTTTCTTTCAAATAACCCCAAAGAAAAAAGTCCAACGGTGTCAAATCACATGATCTTGGCGGCCAATTGACATCGCCATTACGTGAGATAACACGGCCATTGAATTTGTTGCGCAAAAGAGCCATTGTTTCGTTAGCTGTGTGGCAAGTGGCACCGTCCTGCTGAAACCACATATCGTCCACATCCATATCTTCCAATTCGGGCCATAAAAAGTTCGTTATCATCTCACGATAGCGAACACCATTCACAGTAACTGCCTGACCGGCCTCATTTTGTTAAAAATACGATGATGCCGCCAGCCCATAAACCGCACCAAACAGTCACTCTTTGTGGGTGCATTGGTTTTTCGACAATCACTCTTGGATTATTATACGCCCAAATGCGGAAATTCTGCTTATCGACAAATCCACTGAGGTGAAAATGTGCCTCATCACTGAAGATGATTTTCTTCGAAATTTATCATCCATTTTCATAATAAGTCTGGATAACTTTAACACGTTGTTGGATTGTGTATCTCTCCATGGGTCAAATTGAGTAAGTCTGAAATAGAGAAATGTCAAATAAAATTCGGAAAAAAACTTGGCGTTTAGGTGTGGTTCACATTCAACATCGGCCCTTACAATTTAACCACCCTTTATAAATGAGAAGCGCTTAGTAAGCAATTTCATCATCGTTATTGTAAAAATTTTAAACAAACAAAAATTTAGAAATGCAGCTGGGAGTCATATACATACGTAATAAAATTGCAAAATAAAAAAAAACCCTGTCGAATGTTTCCATATTTAAGGTACATTGATAGAAAAAGCGTCATAACGCTGATACAAATATTTGACAACAGTACTATGACAAGTGCTTCGTTTTATCATTGTGATATCAGCCTTACCATCACTTGCTTAAATTGTCATCAGGGTCAAAAATTTTAATTATGTCATTAATGGAAAGACACATTTATATATAAAAAAAAATAAAATAAAAATACTATAACTAGCCAATTAACAGCTAAATTGTCAACACTGACGGAAGGGTGATTAATTTCTTAGGGTCAATTGTAACATTTTAGGTGGAAAACTATAAACTGCATTTTTTTAGCAAGAATCAAATGAAAAAAAAAATAACTTATTTTTTTAGACACTAATGAGAATGAGCACATAAATTACCGGGCACTTTCCGTATTAAGTATAAAATATATATCTGAAAAAAATATATTAACAAGTACCGACGTTTTTATTGATATTAGAAGAAAAATGATGGAGCACTCAATTTATTAGATAAGATTATTATAAAAATATTTAAACATTTTAGTAAAAAAAGATTTGTTGATAAAACCGTTATAAACCAAAATGTATAAAATGCTAAATGCTAATAAAAATTTCTCTTGTTAGTCATCAAACAATATGGCTCCACAGCAAAATGGTATTGCAGCCGATAGCGGTTTACCGGAATGGTTAGACAATGTAACACTAGAGAAAGCAATTAGACAACAATTAGGAGACTACAAAAACATATTGCAAATAAAAACCGAAAATGGTTCGAAAGAAGGAGAAAACTATTCATCCCTAATGATGCGTGTAAAAGCTGAGGTGGAAATGGACGGTAAGAAGAGCGAAAATTCAATTATTGATATTTTTTAACTTTTTGAATTTTACACAGATGGTTCTACTAAAGCAGCCTTTTTTGTTTTAAAGGCTCAACATTGCAATGAAATGATGGCAAGAATTCTTAATATGTTACGATTATTTCCCAAAGAAGAAGAAATTTATCATAAAATTTTACCAAAATTCGAACAACTTTATAAAGATGCCGGCAAATGCGTACAATTTGCCCCTAAGTCATATACCTTTGATCGTGATATAGGTGTTGACTATGTTTTGCTGGAAGATATGAGTGTCAAACAATTTAAAAATGCCAATCGTTTGGCAGGTCTTGATATGGATCATGTCAAACAGGTCTTATTAAAACTGGCCGAATTTCATGCTGCCTCAGCTTGTTATGTTGAACACTATGGCATGTTTGGAGAGGATTTTACAGTGGGCATATTTAATGAGAAAAATAAGGCCTTACTTAAAGAGTTCAATGTGTCAGGGGCATTTTTGAGTCAACTGAAGAAATGGAAAAATTGTCTACAGTATTATGAGAAACTGGTATGTAAAAATAAATATTTTATTAATTTTAAGAAATTAAGCCTTGTTCACACTGAACAAATATCGGACGCAAAAAATCTAAAAACAATTAAAATTCTTTTCAACATATTAAATTGATTTACTAAACTTTACTTGCAAAAAAAATCGTAGTAATTCGAATAAATTAATAATAACAATCGTGATTTTAGTTGAACTGTTAATTTTCAATTTCAATATTTTTAGTTGGGCTTGAATTCATCAAATTAAATTTTCATTAAATTATTTTTTACTGAAGGAAGGTATTTTACAACATGAAATTTTTATTAAAATTTATTGATAATTTTCTTGGCGGAGCTGGGGCTCGAACCTGGGTTGAATTCACATGTTTCAAGAATCACCACATTCTTTCATCTTCCTTCAGTAAAAATAATTTAATAAAAATTAAATTTGATGAACTCAAGCCTAACTGAAATTGAAAATTAATAATATTTATTAATAATAATTAGTATAATGGTCAATTTTTTGAACTGTTTATGGTTTTTAATCCAAATTTTGATTTTTTAATCAGGCTAAAGTTTATTGAA
The DNA here is from genome assembly GCA_963931875.1 of Pollenia griseotomentosa. Lineage (NCBI taxonomy): Eukaryota > Metazoa > Arthropoda > Insecta > Diptera > Polleniidae > Pollenia > Pollenia griseotomentosa. The sequence continues at coordinate 233,424,115 of OZ007560.1, read as the reverse complement.
TTTTATTTGCATTAAATTATTTTTATCAAGAAAGGAATTTTACAACATGAAATGAATTAAAATGTATTGACAATTTTAATTCTTGACTGAGCTGGGAATTGAACCTAGGTTTTCACGGACAGGTTATTTTACGTTTCGCTTGTAACCACAAAATCTCTTCGGAATGGTGTGCCAATCAAATAGGGCTGTCAGATTTGGCGATTTCTCGCCAAACGTGGCGATTGTGAAACGTGTTTGGCGGTGGGATTTTCCATTTGGTGACTGGCGACTTTTTTTTGTTGGCGATTTTTAATGTTATTGGCGATTTACTGGGTTATTTTTACCATTTATATTATTTCAGCGATTTTTTTAATAGTTTGTAATTTTTTGTGATTATAACTAAGTTCAAAAAATTCTGGCAAATTTTTTTCACATGATTTTTGTTATGTTATCATTTAAAGTAAATTTTATATTCAGTCACTTTTTAATTCTAATAGAAGGTATGTATGTATGTAGGTCAAAACACTAGCAATGAAATCAATGATGCTGAAGTGTACGATCTTATATACTTGTGTACTTAATTCCTGTTATGTAAATGAATATATGATTTCCATTTTATGTTATTTAAAAAAAATAACAGAAACTAAACAAAATTTACTTTCGGCGACTTTTTTGTATTTTTTCTCAGTTTTTGGCGATTTTTGACCGAAATATTATACTAGCTTTTTTTGTATGCAAAATTTTATTAAAAAAAAAAAATAAATAAAATGTTACGAAAACTGAACAAAATTGAAGTTTGGCGATTTTTGGCGGTTTCTGACATCCGGTTTGGCGATGGAGCTCAAAAAAATCTGACAACCCTGCAGTCAATAGTCAAAAATCAATAAATTTTAATTCATTTCATGGTGTAAAATTCCTTTCTTCATAAAAATAATTTAATGAAAATTTAATTCAATGAACTTTAGGCGGGTTAAAATATAAAAAGTTGGATTTATTAATAATTTAGTTAATAAAAATTTTTTAATGGTGTTTGGTCTAGCAAACGTTATGAAAAATAAAACAAATATTTAATAGTATAGGGTGCATAAGTAACGGTATAATCGCCAAAAAAAAAGAACCATAGTTGGACGAGCTGTGTAGGCTGGAATGTTCTCTACGTCTGGATTGTTCTCTACCTCGGGCCTTAAAAAATTTTCAATCATTGCCTGGTGTTGAATGCCATTCACATTAACCGTAACTTGTTTGTCATATGGTCTAATGATCTTTACTGAAATTGTTCTACACCATACTGTGAATTTGACGTTCAACAATTATTATTGAACTTTGAGAACCCCCTAATTTTAATAAGTTGGCCATTGAGGTGAAAATCGTCCCCACCGCTTATACTTCGATATGATCTTTGTGTCTGAACAATCGAATGGTGACTTTTAAAATAAAATTTAATGATTTTGATTCTTTGTTCTGTGCCTAGTCTTTGCATGATAAATTTTTGCATGATAAAGTTTTTCAAATTTAATTCTAAAAAAACAGAAAAACGTAAGCCAAATTTTCATTCACGTATTAAATGATAACTGTCATTATGCACTGTCCTGTATTAAAATCGGAACAAGACTTAAATTCGGGAGTACACTTGTATGGGGCAAGGTGAAATAATAGACAAATTTGGTTTATTTTTAGTATTAATTGCTCCTTATGTTTAGTTCATAGGGGTTGGGCGCTAGGAAAGAGAAGAAATAAAGTTCATGGGTTATAATATAATAAAAAATTAAATATTTATACGTAATAATAAGAGACATCCGCTCTTTTTTGCTCATATCTCAGCTATTTGTGCACCGATGTAGTTGAATTTCAATAGCAAACTAATCCGAACTATATGTGATTTAAATATATAACAACCAAGTCCCCGTTATATCTGGTTTCTTCGGAAAGCCCATTTCAACATTCACACAGACAGACAAACTAATGGATGAATGGAAAGACAGACATCAACACCGCTACTCACAAGGGTCCATAATATATCTGTGCAAATATGGAAAAGTAGCTAAGGTGTAATATTGTGGTTTCGAGATATCTTCAGTTTTGTTAAAGTTTTATTTGAGTAGTAATAAGTTTTAAGTTAAATCGTATCAGAAACAACTTCAATAGATGCAAAAAGTAGATGTTAAAAAAAGAATTTAGTAAAAATAAAAGATTTTTTAGGGTTTAAAAAACTGCAATCGAAACCAAAAGTTGGCGATCAACTAAAATTTATGTACAACTTTTTGCTTTTTGAGTTGGCTTGACAGCGACTGTTTACAAATGAAGAAGTGGATTTAAATGGCAGTTTTTCTACTTTTACTGCAGTCTTTTAAACGCTGGAATTTTTACCTTTTCTACTTGCAATAACTCAGGTTCGACTTATATCGACTTCTAAGAATAATATTGTAGAAATAACAAACGGAATGACAAGCTTAAATAAAAACGAACTTATATATACACTTTCCATCAATAGCGATGGGTATAGATATTGGTTGCGGGTGGCACGTTAAATATTTGTTAAGTGTGACCATAGCCTTAGTGTCTTTAAGCAAATATTTCACATTTACTTCTTTTCTATCTCTTTAATAGGCCAACAGCGATGAATTTTTAGTTGATCGTTTGCTGGAAGACCAAAAAGTTAATCCTCAAGAGTTTAATGTTTTAAATCACGGAGATTGCTGGGCAAACAATATTTTATTCAAATACGATGCTTTTGGGAAAATAAAAAATACTTTATTTATCGACTTTCAAGCTGGCAAATATGGTTCTCCAGCCAATGATCTGTATTATTTCATTTTATCCTCTGCCAGCAGAGATATAAAACTCAGCCAATTCGATTACATGATACGTTTTTATTATGATAATTTAATAGAGAATTTGAAGCTTCTTCAATATCATCGTCCATTGCCAAAATTGAAGAATATTCACATTGCTTTGGTAAAAAATGGTTTGGCTGGTAAGACTTAAAATGTTCCAAAAGTTATAATTGAGTGTTCTGAAATCTAATCCAAAAATATTTGTATTTTTTTCTAGCTTACATGGTGGTCTCAAAAGTTTTGCCTGTTGTGATTTTGGAAAAGACCGATCAGGCCAATTTAGAAAATTATATAAGTGATGAATCCAAAATGAAAGCGGCCATGTTCAGTAATCATAAGTATGTTCAAGCCATGTCTGAGATTTTGCCATGGTTGGATAATCGAGGCTTGCTTGATTGGCAGTAAATAATTTCCACTATATGGAAATCTGTATTTTGTTTGTTTTCGTTATTTTTAGTACTAATAGTTTACCGTGTTTTTGAGTTTTTGTGGTTATTTATTGTCAAGTGTATATTTTAAAATAAATTCACATATAAGTTTGTTAATTTCATTTATTTGCTTTATTAAAACAAATAATAAAGTTATAAAAAAAATTTTAAATATTGAAATTACACGAAAAATCTGATTCAACATATTAAAACGCTACACCACTTAAATCAGCGAAGGTATTTTCCGTTTGCGATAAAGTTTATAGCGCAAAACAAGTAAGACAGCTTCGAGGGCGGGTCAATATAACCGGGACTTTTTGCATTTCCCGCCTCTTAACTAAAAGGTAAACTAACACCTGTCAATAGCCATCTGTCAGTTGACTCCTGTCTAATAAAAAGCTGCGTCACTTAGTTTGTATTTGACAGTCATTAATAGCAGGCTACCTCGTGAATTTATGAGAAAATGGAAAAATGTGAATTTCGTATGCTCAAAAAGCATTCTATGGCAAAAAATTCATAAAAATTGTCTACTAATTGTTCCCTCATCCGGCTATTATCCGCACTTAGCTCTGAGTGAGTCTTTCCTGTTCCCAAACCTGAAGAAATAGCTCGGCGAAAAGTCATTTGACTCCAACGATAAAATCTTCTATAAAACAAATAACTATTTTGATGAAAACAGATTTTCCAATCTGGTCACCTCAAACAAAACAATTTTCATCGAAAATTTGTTAACATATTATGGTAAATTTAACCATAATTTTGTCACCCGAAATTATGTTATGGTAAAATAAGTCCTTCATAACGAAGCCACAACCATATTATGGTTGCCTCTAAACATGTTATGGTTAAATATGCCAATAAATTGTATTTAAATTAACAATAATATTTTCCTCCATTCCTCCAACAATGATAACACAACTAACTTCCGATATTCAATTGGAGTGCAACAAGAAAAAATAACGTTCTCAATAATATTGTACATATAAAATTCCCGTTAATCAGCTAGCAATTACACAAAAAATTTTTTACGGAAAAAATGTTTTTTTGGCAACTACCATAACTGTAAATAAGAAATTTTGATGAAAAAAATTTTTTGAAAAAACTAACAGACGGTCATAAATAGAGGTCATTTGTGGAGGGTATAAAAAAGCTATATCATGAAAACTAGAGCTGATAGAGACAAACTGATTACAGATTTGAATTCAGCGCACCAAAATTAACTAGAATCAGTTGATGAATTTAATTTTGTCGGGCTGTGTAATTTAAGTGTTAAACATATTTTTGCTATTATTAACTATAACATGCTCGCTGGCAACCATAATATGGTTGTAGCTTCTTGCTGGAGAACTTATTAAACCATAATTTGGTTTCCGGTGAAAATAATGGGGTTAAACGAACCATAATATGCTTAAAAATGCTCGTTAAAAAAGTTTTGTTGGAGATGATGTTTTTTCTCAAGGTGTATAGAGCTCAAAAGAGACTCTTTACTCTCTATCTTATACCTCCCCTACAAGAAGTGAATGAGCGAGTAGTCACTTTTTCACGTTGGTGTTAAGCAAATGATAGAATGAAATGACAGAAAACTTGATTTCGGTCATTTCATTCTGTGACAACTCGCTCATTCTCTTCTTGTAGGGTCTGCATAGCTAACTAAAGCTATGCAGAGATGCTTTAGTTATAACTATCTATATTTTTCTTCTTGTAGTGTTGTTGTTGGTTCTACACAAAACAAGCAAATGATTTTTTACCTTCTTTTGTAAAGTTGTTGTTTCTACAACAAACTTTTACAAGCACACGCGAAAAAATTTACTAATATAAGTTAAATGGGCAAGTAAAGCGCACCGGGTAAAACTAGTATTGATATATATTTACTTGTATAGTTGTCTGATTTCACTTCTATTTTACTAGTTTCATGTTAAAACAGAAAAATTAGCATAACTAAATATAGTATAGTTAAACAAATTTTATAAACATGATAATTATTTAATTAAAAATTGTATGTATTTTAACTTTAAAACACAATGAACTAATTGCTTTAACATAATACGCAATTACATAATTGTTATTACAAAACACGAAACTATAAAAATTCAAGTTAATTATACCTACTTATGTCTTAAAAACAAAAAAAATAATATTTTCTACACATATTTAATTTTTCTTGAATTTAATTGTTGTGATTTAAAAAAGTTTTCCTTTCATATACAGAATTACTTTTATTCAACTGTAAGAATATTTAATTTTGGGCATACTTTAACACCGTTGCCCTTATTTTCAAAAATATGGATGGTAAATTTTATTTTATTTATCCGTTTGTAATAGATCGCAAGATCATCAAAGACCTTACGGCGTCAAAATTAATTAAAAATAATTTTTAGTTGATAAATACTATTCATAACTATTAAAATCGTTTAATAAAACTGCTTAGCATGTTGGAACTATTTTTTTCTTAGCCTGCTACGGGAAACCACCCACAAATGTTGCTTTAACAAGATCGAACCACAGGAAATACTGCCAGGCAAGCTGTTAAGCTGTTACGGTACCTTTACGGTGAAAACATTATTTTATCACAATTTTTTTTTATAAAATTAAATTTGAAGGGTCTTTCAAGAAGCGCTTCCTATTTTAAAATTTAAATAACACAAAGTGTGTGTGAGATATCATCAGTGTTGCCAATTTAGCATTGTTCGTCCTAGATCTAGCGTTTTATTTTTTAAAGTCATTTGGCATGGAAAACAATGATTTAGCATATAGCATTTTTTCAAGCATTATTTAAATATTCCTAGCGTTTTTCAGTTCTTGTGATATTTTTATTATTTTTCATTTTTATAATGTTAAATACAAATATAAAAGAATTAAACGGAAGATTCTAACATTTAATTAGACTTAAAAAAATGCAACAATGTAAATGCTCATTAATGTTTCACTGAAATAAAAATCAAAAAAAGAGAAAATTTTAAAATTTATAGAAATAAAAATATTAATCATGCTTTTAAAAATAAAGATGACAGATTATGAAAAAAGATGACAAAAATAGGACAAAAATTTTATAGATGACAGCCAGTTAAAAAAAAAAAAAAAACAGAGTCACCATAACAGTTATAGTGCCATAAAAAAACTTAAGTTTTTATGTAACGGAAATAAACAGTTTAAATTCTCATTTGAATTAAATTTGCGTTGCTTTTTTTATTAATTTTTTTTTAAACAAAAACCTTGGACTTGAAAAACTGTTATAAAGGTTATATAATCTTGATGATATTAATTAAAAATTTTTTATAATCACAATTCGTGGTTGAAATTTTATATAAGTATACACGAATGAATACAAGTTTTTACAATATTTCACATTTTCAATAATATAATTAAATAACACAGTAGGGTTTGCAATATCAACCTGGTATTGGAGAATCGGTATTTGGATTTTGAACTATGTGGAATGTCGCAATTTCAGTATTACGGTATTCTTTCAACAATTAATATTGACCAACTGTATTATTATTATACCAAGTTGCTATTTGTTGGTATTACTCCTTTAATTTTTTTTTTACACTTTACTTTATTACCAAATGTATACGTTCCCACGTTAATAAAATCTTCGCTTCGGACCGACTCGAATCCTACTCGGCCAAATATTGTCAACTAAGCATCAACTGTATCAACCGGAACCTCAGGAAAGAACTTTCGGCGACAGAAGACCTGTTACAACAACCAAATGTACAAATAGACGTTAAACCAGCGTTTAAAAAACTGCAGTCAAAATAGAAAAACTGCCATTTCTTCCACTTCTTCGTTTGTCATTGGCGAGAAAAAACCTGTTGCTTTTACTTCTGATTTATTAAATGAAAACAGTCGCTGTCAAACCAACTCAAAAAGCAAAAGGCTGTACACAAATTTTCTTTTTTTGTGCGACGGTTTTTGGTTTCGACTGCAGTTTTATAAGCCCTAGTTATAACTGAAATCGAACATTATTCGCCTGTACGAATATATTAGAATACTGTTAAGTTTTCAAAACTTGGGCTCTATCGCTTTTAAATATTTCATAATTTGCACGATGCAAACGAGAAATTCATGTATAGAAACTAGCTTTTATGCATATACTGTGCTTATAAAAAAAATTCTCTTATTTTCATTGGCATCATGAAAACAGCTTTTTTACTTTCATCGAAAGTGCATGAATACATTCAAAGTTTGATAAACATTAAGTAAAGTTAGTTTTAGTGAAATAATTTTTGTGCGGTTTTTTTATTGTAAATATTTGATTCAAGTTTAAAACGATGCTTATATGAGAATATTTGCAATGCAATTTATTAAAGTTGTAATATATTTCACGAAACAATTTCGACTATTTTAAATGGCATACTGCAATTGCACAAGTTTCGATGCACAAAAAGATACAATGCTTATAACGAAGTGTGTAACGAGCGATAAATAAATACTTATTTTTCTATACAAATTCTTTTTTTAGTATAATTTTTTATTAAATTAAAATTTTACTTTTATAATGCTTTTCTAAACAAAAATAAATAGCGAAATTGTGAAAAATTTTTTTATTTCTAATTAAACAAAAAATATTCCAATTTCGACAATTTTAAATTTTTTCGGTATTGCAAACCCTATAATACATCAAAAAAAAAAAAAAAAAATTACGATCGAACACATGTTTGTATGTCGCTTAGAAAGACTCATCGAAAAACGATCGTTAGTTAATTTAAACGGCAGTTTTGTTGCTATTGTTGTTGCGTTTATGCCCTACCACAATACAACAAGTTTGATTTTATTCATACATCTAGTGTGATTTTGTTGTTGGTTTTTTTTGCTTATTATTATCGTATTTCACAAAGAATTTGTTGTTGTTTATCTGAGTTGATTATTTCATTAGGTAGTTTTAGTCGTCTAACTCTCTCTTTCTCCAAATCTAGTTTAGTATGCAGTAGTAAATTTGTTTAAGCACTTTAAGATACATTGTTCACATCTATAAGATACGGACAGGCGACTGCACGGTATTACAGCTCGTCATTTAGCTAAAATTTAAATTTGTTGCTTTTGATTATTTTTATTTACGTGGATTTCTTAAAGCCAACAAGTGGCTTTTTTTAAACATAAATTTTTTGATTTATTTAAGAAAAAAATTGTAATGTGAGTAAAGAAAGATTATATTATATGAATAAAAGATTTCCATTTGTATTTGCTCTTATATAAATTGGAAATTAAAAAAAAAAAAATAATAATAATAATAAAACGAACTTTGATCTACAAACTAGTGTAAGCTGTTGTAAAAACATGTAATGAAAAAATTAATATATAACGTTTTGCATACCTAGTCATATTGTTATGAGCATTTAAAAAAAAAACTCGTTAGTTAAAAGTTATAAAAACCCAAAATTACTTAAAAAGGACCAAACTTTAAAAATGGAGTATAAAGCTTTGGAAACTAGTATATAGTAATAAAGTATTTTGAATATGTAATAATTTTGATATAAGTTTTATAAAAAGTGCAACATACTTTTTATAAGAATTTTTTAACGGCTATAAGATAAACTTCTTGAACTTGATACCAATGTGAAAGGCCTTTACACGAAAACAATGATTAAACCCTTTAACAATTTCTTCAAAACTGTTTACAAAATTGCAGTTGCAGGGTATAGCCTGTAGTCATAACCCTGAAAATAATAGGACTAGTCCAAACACGCGCGTAAAATGTAGCACACAAGCGACTGGGACTAGTCTAAAAATAACCCAAACATATGGAAAAAACATGGTCTATTTAACATTACAATTTCCTAGGGCAGGCCCACTACTACTACTACTCCATGGTAAACTCAAAAGGATTAGTTTTGAATTCGTTAAAAAACGAAGACATGTCGTCTCACTACAAACACTTTTTAACAATGACATGGTCCATTCTTGAATAAAATTGGACCAGTCCATACATTTTATCGAAATGGATCAGGTAGTTCAATATTATTTGCAGGGAAAAATGTTTACAGAGAAAGTGGTTTCCGACGGGCTTTATCAAGTCCATCTTAATTGAATATTGAAAATATGGCTTTACTTAGCAAAAATTTTTTAATTTTTATTTTAATCGAATTGAAAAGCAACAAAAAAACTAACATAAACATCTCGCTATCTCGGGTCTGTGGCTAGATTTTTAAAATGTTTTAATGCAGAATCAGAGAATTCTTAAATATCGATCATATTTGGTCATTCAATGGACAAAAAAAATTTACCGAAATTTATATTCATGAAAAATACCATTTTTGGAATTGCTAAATATAAAATTATATTATTCAAAATTTGGAATTTTTCGAATTTATTCTATGAGCCAGAAAAGTCATTACATTCTGCTGGTGTCTAACATTGTAAATTTTTCTGTAAATACAATTGGGGGACTCACAAGGTGTCATAAAGTCATATGTCTTAAAATAATAACATGAAAAAATACGACTGTTGTGAACAACCCCTCATAATTTAGTGTGCTATTTTGAATTTAAATCAGCTGATTAAAAACAAATATAAAAAAAATAAATATTTACCTGATATAAAAATATTTTTTAGTTCTAGTCAATGAATTAATAAATTAAATTAGATCTTACCTGACCACTTTCCATTTTTCAGACGCAAATCACAAATAAATTTTATTTTGTCCTAAGCCGATCTAATTTGAAGCCGCAAGTGATTTGTGGGAAAAACTGCTAGCCGCAGGTTAAATACGGATGTTAGCCGGATAAAACTATACCATCAACGGCGACGGCTACAAAAACCAACGCTGCACGGCTCAGCGACTCAGCGCTGGTCTCTTCTGATTAATTACGACAGCACAATAAACATAGCAAGCAAAGTTCTATTAATTTAAGACACTTTTTGTTAACAAAGCAACAACAATATTTTTAAAACATTGTAAAATGTTAGTACATTATGACAATATAATATGATAGCACATCGTGTGAATACCCCAAATATACTTCATTGGTATCCAAGGGATAGCTAGGCTAAAATGTAACAAGAAGACACAAGATAACAGTCTGGTAGTGTATAAAGTCATTCCTAAAAATTTAATGAAAATGACTATTACAAAAAAGCTTTATAAAATACATAACTGAAATTTAGCTCACAGAATAAATTCGAAAAAAATGTCGAAAAGAAATAAATAATATAATTCCCAGATTCTATTTTATAAAATTATATTATTAATTTCTTTTCGACAGCCGCATTCATTCTTTTAAAGAGTCGCAATTTAGCCGTGTGTTATATAGATGGGAACAAACCTGGGACTAAATTGCAAGATGCGATATCGAAATTTCCATTTAAATTTTTAGTTGTAATTGCGATTGCATTGTTTTGCTATGGAAATCCCCATATGTTTTACGGAAACAGACGATTATTTTCAGATAACTTGGGTATACATTTGCTTCTAATTATTTAAATAATAACATGTTACATGTCTGTATATTCGAAAACAAATTTTAAAAAATGTCTGTACTAGAAAAATTTTTATAATTAATATTTTTAATTATTATTCCAAAGCAAACACACAAACATATATGTTGTTCATGTAATTTTAATAAAAAGCTGCACACATTTTTTCGTTCAACCATATTTTAAAAACCAAACAAAAGTTTTGTGGTGGGATTTGAATAAACATAGCTTGTGTGTTTTCAAATACAAAATCTTGTCTCTATATTTGTTTACACCCGCAAAACAAAATTTAGCATTAAAATGTGAGCCGAATAGTAATTTAAATTATTTGCGTATTAAAAAAATTAAAATGAGGGATAATACTTTAATATTGTTATTATCATTCATTAATTTGTATTTAATTTAGATTGAATTTTATAAAAAAAAAAATGATGCCCAAAAAGAATCTAGAAGATATTATTAATCCCAATGAGTTTCTGGATATACCAAAATGGATAAATGAAGATTACTTTGTACCGATACTGGAAAAAAATGTACCGGCATTTAAATCGATAACCAACTTTGTAGCGGTTGCTGCAACAGCACCGGGTGAAAACTACACATCGATTATGGTGAGGGTAATAATTGATGTGAAACTGAGTGGTGAGTTTCAGTTTTAATAACTTTAGAGCAACCAAATAATTATGATTTCTAACTATTTACAGATGGCAGCTCTCAACAAGTTTCTTATATTTTAAAAACAGTTTTGGAACCCAGCAATCATGGCGCAGCTTTCGTTACTGCCATGAATTTGTTCCCTAAAGAAAAACAAATGTATGCCAATTATATACCCAAATTCGAACAGCTTTATAAAGAAGCTGGAATAGAAATTAAACTGGGTCCCAAATGCATACATTTCGATGAAACTCCCGAAAAGATCACTTTGGTAATGGAGGATTTGAAGCGAAAAAAATTTGTCAATATTGATCGCTTAACAGGTTTTGATATGGATCACATGAAAATCGTTCTCAACAAATTAGCAGAATTTCATGCTGCCTCGGCTGTATATCAGGAACAGAATGGTCCCTTTGAACCCATGTATCATGCAAGTTTTTTTAACAAAGCAAATCGTCCCATGTTTGAAGTATTGTACGAGCCACAAGTGAGATTGTTTAAGAAGGCGTTATTGGAATGGGGCTTAGAAGATGTGGACAAATATATCGACAATACTCCTTCGCTTGATGATTTTTTTGATGAAAATTTACTTTTAAATACAGTAGACCCCAATGAATTCAACGTATTAAATCATGGTGACTGTTGGTCGAATAATATTATGTTAACCCATGATGACAGTGGAAAAGTACCAGAATCCCTTTTAGTTGATTTTCAAATATGTAAATGGGGTTCACCGGCCCAGGATCTTTGGTATTTATTAACCACTTCTGTGGATTTGTCCATAAAAGTCAAAGAATTTGATAATTTTATACAAATGTATCACAAGCGTTTGTTAGAGTGCCTGAAATTATTAAAATACTCAAAACCCATTCCCTTTCTTAAGGAACTTTACATAATGATGCTTAAATATGGCTACTGGGGTAAGTCCAACAAATTAAAATTGAATTAACCTTATTTAATATTATTAAATTTATTTGCAGGTGTATTTACAGCCAATAGTATTGCCCCAGCTACTCTATATCCCTCCGATAAAGATGCTAACATGGATAGTTTTATGAAGCCTGGTCCTGAAGGAGATGCGTTTCGTTATAAAGCTTTTACCAATCCAATTTACGTAAAGGCCATGCTGCAGTTTTATCCATTCTTATATAATAAGGGTCTCTTTGATCTTACACCGAAGAAGAAAAAGTAAAAGAAAAAGTTATTTTTTAAATTTTTTAGCGATATTGTACTATAATTAATTTGTAATAACTTTATAAAGGGAAAGTATGTTAAAATCAGTGTTCGAAAATAAACACTAAATATCGCTCCTTAGTGTTCGGTTCGCTAGATTTGTAGAAAACACAAGCGCTAATAGTGTTTGTGTACACGAAAATAATACTGTTTTTATCAAACTCAACAAAAGATGAGAACATTCAATTCCGTTCGGTTTTCTTTTAACTTCATTGTGTTCGGTTCGACTCATTAATGTTCGTCCCTTTTGGCTGGTAAAAAAAACCAAACATTTTTTGCAAAAAATAACACACATACGAAAAAAACAAAAAGCCAGCAAAATAATTTTACACAAACAAAACATATACACAATACACACACAAGCTTTTCGAGTTGCGGTCTTTGCTAAAATTTTTTGTTTGTTCATTTCTTTATCAATGTAAAAAAAGAAACATTAAAGAACATTGAAATATAATGTGTGTCTACAGTATCACTACAATTGTTCTTTTTTTAACGAAGAGAACACTATATAATGTTCGGCTCTTCCTTGAAAATAGTTACGAACAGTATTAAGGGTTGTGTTCGTCTACACAATCACTAAAAAAATAAATATCGTTCTTGGGTGTGTGAGCCGAGCTCTAAGTAATGTACTGTTTATTTTCGAACATTGTTTAAAACAGTTAAGTTTAGGATAATCCATAAAATAAAATAAGAGTTTGAATAAAATCTCCTAAGTTGCCTTAAGTTTTACTAAGAGTGTTTGGAAATCCAAAATAGAACAAAGTAGGTCTTATTAAATAAATAATTAAAATCTCTGATTTCGACTTGGTTGCGTTAACCGAGGTTGCACTGTATATAAATAAAGTCTCCAATTCACTAAGTGCCTGTTTTAGTAAAATAGAAACAAAATGTCGTGTAAGAATTTATATTGAAGACAATAATAAAATACGATTTTTTTTTATTTTTAATATCTCACACGAAATTTTTTTTATTTTTTTAAAACAGGCAATAAGTCTTTAATTAATAGTGAACTAGAATTCTTTAAGTTTAGCAATTAATTATTTCTAAAAGAATCTAATTTGAAAAATGAAAAAAATACTAGAAAAATAAATTAACCCCGCAAAAAAAATTAACTAACAATTTTAAATGGGAACTTTTTACCCAAGTTGGACCAATAAATTTTATCTCTAAAAAAAAACAGGTTTATAAAGGGTTTAATAAACAAATTTTCATTGAAAATCCGTTTCATAAACCTGCATTATTTTTGATAACTAAGGCCGTATATCATTATCGACATCTATAATGGCTTTATGACAATAACAATGTATTTGTATCAGTGAAGGGCACTTTTGCAAAACCTATGTACGCGTGCATAGGGAAAAAATGCTGCTTGTGTGACGTCGATAAATGTACACTATAAACTTCTTTGTAAGGTCTCTGACAATGTATGGTTCGGCTGTTGCTTTTTTGTCAATTCGTCAAAGTTATTTAAATCAGTTGCAGACACTGAACAGATCAGCACTTGTTGGTGAGCGTCATTCGTTTTCTGCTGCTTCCCACACAAGCATAAATGTGATAGTATATGTGTTGCCCTTCACTGATTTGTATGTATGAAAGCTATGGGCAAATATGAATTAGCCCGGCGAACGGACGGACTTATATCTTAAGACCCATTCAGAATCTGATTTTAAGTAGATCCAATATATTTATGTGTTAATGGATTCATATTGCAATCAATTGTGTTTGTCATGAAAAATCTTTATATTCCAAAAATTGTTTGCCGACCAGTGTCACTAATTAACTTTGTATTATTATTTTATTTTTATTATTATTATTTTTTCTTTGTTTTTTGCAGCATTTTGGAAAGAAGAAGACTAAGAGAATGAATTTTGAATAACTATACAAACGAACAAGAAACAAAAGTAATTGAACTCGATTAATTAAAATTAAACTGACTTGTCTTGGGTGTGGGAAATATGTATTGGAATTAGATAATAGTCACTCGCCTGTCCTTTGTTCTACAAGAGTTCAAGAATATTTGAATTGTGTATATACTTTAAGGTTTTATTGATCACTTTTATGTTCATTACTTATGGCTAGATTACACTATTATACTTTGTATTAATACATGTCAAAAACTCAAGTAATATGACAAAGTGTGATAGTGTGAATGCAATGTGTCACGAAAATGACAAGTAAAGGGTGGTTAAATTGTAAGGGCCGATGTTGAATGTGAACCACACCTAAACGCCAAGTTTTTTTCCGAATTTTATTTGACATTTCTCTATTTCAGACTTACTCAATTTGAACCATGGAGAGATACACAATCCAACAACGTGTTAAAGTTATCCAGACTTATTATGAAAATGGATGATAAATTTCGAAGAAAATCATCTTCAGTGATGAGGCACATTTTCACCTCAGTGGATTTGTCGATAAGCAGAATTTCCGCATTTGGGCGAATAATAATCCAAGAGTGATTGTCGAAAAACCAATGCACCCACAAAGAGTGACTGTTTGGTGCGGTTTATGGGCTGGCGGCATCATCGGGCCGTATTTTTTCCAAAATGAGGCCGGTCAGGCAGTTAGTGTGAATGGTGTTCGCTATCGTGAGATGATAACGAACTTTTTATGGCCCGAATTGGAAGATATGGATGTGGACGATATGTGGTTTCAGCAGGACGGTGCCACTTGCCACACAGCTAACGAAACAATGGCTCTTTTGCGCAACAAATTCAATGGCCGTGTTATCTCACGTAATGGCGATGTCAATTGGCCGCCAAGATCATGTGATTTGACACCGTTGGACTTTTTTCTTTGGGGTTATTTGAAAGAAAAGGTGTACGTCAATAAGCCTGCAACAATTCAAGAGCTAAAGGATGAGATAATTCGGCACATTAACGGCATAGACCCTCCATTATGCCTCAGGGTCATCGAAAATTTGGACCATCGGATGGAGGTGTGCCGCCGTGGCCGTGGTGTTCCATACATAATTGAGTTATACCAATATATCATAATAAAATAAAATTAAAATAATTTCCTATATAGTTTGTGTTTTATTCAAAATCAACATCGGCCCTTGAAATTTAACCACCCTTTATTATGAAAAAAGTTTGACATCCCATACGACTTCATCGTTTTTTGAAAAATTTCTAAACAATAATACTTTTCATTGGATCAGGGTTGCATTTTATTTTATGTGTGAGTATTTATACTTTGTGTGATGGTGCGAACACAAACTGTCATGTTAAATTAGATTTGTTGAAAGTCGCAACAAAACTCATTAGATTTCTATCTCACAAAGTATTATGGAAAACGTAAGACTTGTGAGATAGTGTAATCTAGCCTTAAGATCATAACATCAGCATTCATTAGCAGAACATTTTCAATGTCGCCAGACATATAGTCTTAAGGCTCTGTTAGCCTACCGTAAATGTAGAAATGAAAATGTAATGTAAACAGCTGATCGTTTCTGTTAAATGGAAAGCAATGCAAATGCTTAACTGACTGTAATGCCACTGAATCGTTACGTGCCAACCTGTAGAAAATAGAAATTCATTACGAGGTTACGTGACAGTTGTAGATAGTGATCGGCTGCTATTATTTCAAATGGATTGGCGGTAAAATCACTATTTTTCTTTAGTACTTTTGCCAGTAATAAGATCTGTGGACTTTTGACAAAATAACAGTACATAATATTTATTTTCATTTACACAAATATATGTCTAGATGTATAAAGTAAACATATGCATACATGTATATGCAAACAATAAATAGTTTGGTTTTTAATGGTATCAAAACCTTGCTTTGTGTATGCACATTTTCAAAATAATGAAAGTACATGTGTATTAATTTGCTACAATACATATATGTTTTTAGTAAATCTGTAATATTAATATAAAATATTAAATTATTTATGTATTTATACATACATGAAATACAGTTTTAATACTATTTAAATCACTTGGTACTTTTTCTGCAAAGCGGTCACAGTTTGAGCATTTTTAATTCTCATCACTGTGTGTGTTGTTTTATGTATACTAATGTGTTTTTGTTTATGTTTTTCAAAAACAGCTGACACGTTCTTACATTTTCTATAAGTGCACAAACGATCTAACAGTACGTTACATTGCATTTCATTACATTTACGGTCAGCTAAAGCGGCCTTTAGATAAGAGTCATATAAATTTTTTTAAAATATTTTCATTAAAATTTTTTAACGAAAATGAAGATTTTATGAAAGCATATACATATATATTACGACACGTTGCACACGTTGCACACAAATTTGAAAATAAGCAAGAGCTTAAAAAACATAGAAATATGCCCAAAAATATGCAAAAATAGCATGTTTGTGCTTACCAAAAACTTTAACAAAGAATTGTTTATTATTATTTTGTTTAGTAAATTATTAACTGAAGATGTAAAAATTAGTAAGAGTGCTTTCTTCGACTTTGCAGGATCTTGAAAACCATTCACTAAACCCATTTTTAGAGCTCTAATTTTTGTATATCCTCTACCACTATTTGTGGTGAACTTAGTACTCCAAGTTTGTCGATCCGTTTGACACTTTTTAATATTCATCTTAGACCCCATAAAGTATATCTGGGGCGATTCACGACAAATCGGATGGCTTTAAATCCATTTTTTATTTCCCCAATTTTATGATAATTTTTAGTACACTTTAAAAGGCCTTCCTGGTAAATTTTGAGTTTGTTTTTTTTTTTGATAACTTTGATCAAAAGATTTTTTTTTAGTTTTTGTTTTTGAAACTTTCTTAAAAACTTTTTATAATAATGCTTAAAAAAATTACAAAAAAAAAAAAATAAAAATAATTCAAAACTTCATTTCGTTTGATGCGGAACTTTTTTAACGATCGCAAAAAATTTACATCGTGTATCTTAATATTTGTTAAGGCCTGCACGGCTATGCCATGTAATATTTGATATTTGCAAGAAAATGCTAAAAGTCAAAAGACAAGTCTAAAGTATTTTGACAGAAATTCTTCCCTAATCTATCTATTGTTTCCCAAAAAAAACAATAACATGACAGAGTTGTATTTTCCTCAAGATTCGTAAAACTTGCGTGGTAGTGTAAAGTACCCTTTATTTATTCCCTTTCCATCTGTTGTGAAGAGCATAAAAATCATTCTACAATTTGTATGCAAATTAAATGGTTTACGGCATAAAATCATATTCTTGTTAAAAAATTATTTGCTTAATTGCAAAATTAATTTATATGCATACATATAAAGCATTTTTCCATAAATCTTACGAAACAAGAAAAGCTAGTTCTGTAAGCAAAACGATGGAACAACTTTCCCTGTGTATAACAAACCAATTTAAATAAAAACACTTTTTTTGAAAGTGACAAAAATATTCATAAAAACTCTATTTTTGGAGGATTATACCAAACTAAAACTCTTACATTAATAGATTCTTAAACGATAAGATTATTTTGCTAAAATTAAAAAGTTCAGGGCCTAAGTAAAGACATATGTATATAATTGTAAATGACAAGTCTGTTATAACCAACTTATATCCATCACCAAAAAGGTGGATGCTATAGTTATTTAATCACTTCATTTGTAACACATCGAAAAAATTATGTAATAACACATCGGAAATGATAAGGCCATTCAAATTCCGTTTTCTGTATATTTGTCGAAAGTCAGATTAAGCTTACACTACAGGACTTTAGTTTTGAAGATAAAATTTTCTTAAGATTCTGTTTGAATGACAGACCCGCTGGCATTTAAATGCCATACAAATGTCCAGCGAAATGTAAAGTCTTGCACTGTACCCGTTATACTTAATCTGCTAAAGCAAAAAAAAAATTATTTAAATAATATTTATACGAATGCGGACTATACCGACAAGTTTACAGCACATTTCTTTACGGAAAATATCAAGCCTTCGCAGACTTCTTATGATATACAGATTTTCAATGTAAAATTATGATTTTATTATCAGCTCTAGTTTTCGCAATTTGCTCTATTTAGTAATCTAAAATATTTAAAATGCGATTATAAAATTATTTTAACGACGTGTCAACAGTTTTTCTAACTCTGCACAGTACGTATTAAAAATCAATTTTAAAGATACTGAAAACGATATCGGTTTTAAATCGTTTTGTTATCAAAATCGACTTCCGTCACATACCTGATAACAGAAAAATTGTTCTTTTCTTATGCTTTAATAAAACTGAATTAAGATACAAAAATATGGTTTTCATTATTTTTTTAAGTAAAAATCGTGCAATGTATGTAAAACAGGTTTTCGAAAAATTCAAAAATTACAAGGCCCGGAATTTCGAAAATCCGTGTTACATACAACGCACGATTTTTTGGTCTTATTCTATTTTTTGGTCTTACTAAAATTTGATAAGGAAAATATGCGTGGAAAATTTTAAACCTCTAAAGTGCCGTTTTAGTATACTATTGTGTGGAAAATAAAAAAGGACAAAAATGACCCCTAAAATGAGTGTTAGAGGGTTAATATATCATAAGAAAGGAATCGCCATACAATTCTACTGAAGACATCTGATATAGTCTTTTAGCTCGGCAGTACATTTAGTATATTTTTTTGACTTGTACCAAACGCCTTTTCAAGAAATGCAAAAATTTCAATGCCCGAAATTTCGAAAATCCGTTTTACATACATTGCACGATTTTTTGGTCTGAGAAGACCCCTACTAAAATTTGATGCAGAAAATATGCGTAAAACATTTTAACCCTCTAAAGTGCCGTTTAAATATACTTTTGTGGGGAATTTAAAAAAAAGGACAAACATGACCCCTTTAAATGAGTGTTGGAGGGTTAATATATTATAAGAAAGGATTCGCCATACAATTCAAATTCAGACATCTGAAATAGTATTTTAGCTCAGAAGTACATTTAGTATAGTTTTTTTTTTTTGTTTTACACCAAACGCCTTTTCAAGAAATTCAAAAACTTTAGGGATTGATATTTCGGGAACCCGAGCTAACTTTTCAAAACCCTTTGGCATATTTGCTCTACCAATAGTCTAGTCTTATTTCGCGTTGTATTGAGGCTGGTGGCGATGACCCGAAATTTGTTGCTCTGTGTTATAATATGAAAGAAAATACTATACCTAGGTTTTCTAGGTTGGTCACTTTGAAAATGCCCATTTTTAAATCTTAAAACTATTTCGAGCTAATAGTTTCATATGGTTTATAATATTTTGTCGTTATTTTTGCACTAAGCGTAGAACGTATCATAGATTCGTCACGGCCGGATGTAGCATTCTATTATCTCCAATTTTAGTTTGCATAAAACCCTTCTACAATAAAAAAAAAAGGTTTTTATTATTGGTGTTTTCTTTTCTACAAAAAAATGTTGCATTTTATTTTAAAAAAATGCAATTTGGTGTCTGTTTCCTAAAAATTTTGCTCCCGAAAAGGGTGGTTGGTTTTATCCTAAAAAACTCATCCTTTTCGGGAGCAAAATTTTTAGGAAACAGACACCAAATTGCATTTTTTTTAAATAAAATGTCACATTTTTTGTAGAAAAGAAAACACCATATGTTTTTATTTATTTATTTTTTGTTGCTGTTTGTAGAATAGAGATTTCGGCTTATATCTAATTGGATAAGGTTTCTAAAATCTAGTTTGTCAACACTTTTGATACATTCTTCATATATATATTAGGACTCGAAGACGCGTCTGCAAGTTATTTCCATTCGCTGTTCAGCTACAATTAAATTTTGATTACGCGCATTTATTTGAGCCAAAAAGGGTCTTTCCGTTGAACATAGAATTTTTAAATTGGTTTGTATCCTTATTTTAACAAAAAAACCGAGACGTGAGTTAATAAAAGTTATAATACAGTGGACGACCATTAGTATGAATTATATAATATCAGGCCTTTCCGTAATGTTGGAAAAATCTCCTATAGACTACAGTTTTTTCTTTATTTTATGTAAAAGAAATCACATGCAGATAGATTAATTTAAAATAATTTTTTATTTAAGATTAAAAAAAGAAAGAAAAGCATAATTAAAAAAATAAAAAATTCAAGTCACATCAATATGTTTTAAATCATACTTTTGTACTGAATAAGATTTCTGTATGACGTGCTAAATTCCCAATTATTTATATTTGATAAATACACTGAAATTTATTGTTGAGGGAAAGCTAGTTTCTATGCGCATTTTACTGGTTGCTTAGGCCAGCTCATCAGGAAACCTTTTCCTAAGATTTTAGAAAAGCTAAAAATTTATACGAATAAACCCCTAAAGCGAATAAGAATTTTAAACTGTCAAAGTCTTACTTGTAAGTAACAATATCAAAGCTTAAACAAAACTCCAACAATAAACCGTGAGTTTATCTTTTCTTACATCCCCCTACAATTGGTTGGGTTCTTTCCGACTCGAATTGTAGTTGTAAGTTTTGGTTGAGTTGGATAAGTACAGTATTATTTTTGTGTTCGAAAACCACAAACAGAGAAACGTTATTTTTTTAATGATTTGTTTTGTCCACAAATCTACCAAACCAAACACTATGAAATGATATTTAATGTTTATTTTTGAACACTGATTCTACACCTACACAGAAAGAAAAACATTCGGGATAAATTAACAGGGGTGTGATGGAAATCGGAAACGTAAAACGCAAGAATTTTAAAAGTCGGTTTTTAATAAAATTTCTGTAATATAAGAATCTTTCCTTAACCTAAATCAATCTCATTTTCGGATTATTTCAAGTATTAATTCAGGATTGAATATGCAGAAGTTAATTCATACTTTAATCAATTTTTATGTACTTGATTCAAGAAAATCCGTACTCATCGTACTATTAATACCACTTCGGATTGATTTGAGTACGGATGGATTGATTTTTCTTTTGAGTGTACATCACAAAAAATTTTCATGCCAAAGATTGGAATTTAAATTGGATTTTCAATTTGTTGGTGAAATTTTAAGTTTGTTACTTCAGTACTCTTTTACTACGTACGTATTTAAAAAAAATAATAAGCACATAACGATCTTATTCTCAGTGTTACCACCAGCAAAATTCAAAATTACACTTGAGATCGAGCAAAATTATCCGATTTAAAAGAAATTACACCTTTGCCCTGTTTCTCAAAACTAATGGGTGATTTTTTAAGCGGGGGTTTTTTAAATATCTAATAAAACACTCAAATTTGCATCATGTATGCAAAATTTTTATTGGAATCGATAAATTGGTCTTTGCCATTTACTTTTTAAAAATAACTTCATGTTAATGTTGCCCGCGGCTCCGGTTCAAATGGTCCATTCGTAAGGTAAAATTTTGCACCACTTTTTCGAGTATTTCGGCCTGTATTCCATGAATAACATGTGTTATGTTATACTCTAAGGCTTCAATCGTGTTTGGATTGTCCACATAGACCAACGACTTCACATAACCCTACAAGAAATAGTCAAGAGGCGTCAAATCATATGATAATGAGAGAGAAACTGCTCACCAAATTCATCCTTCAATATGTCCATTGCTACACGAGCCTTGTGGCATGTGGCACCGTCTTGTTGAAACCACATATTAACCAAGTCCAACTCAGCCAATTGGGGCAAAAAAAAGTCGCGTATCATGGCTCGATATCGTTCGTCAATGATGCCACCAGCCTATAAACCACACCAAACTGTCGTTTTTTCGGGATGCATCGGTAACTCTTGTACAGCATGTGGCTGTTCTTCACCCCAGATGCGGCAGTTTTGCTTGTTTACGTATCCATTTAGCCAGAAATGAGCCTCATCGCTAAACACAATTTTTCGATAAAACATTTCTCACAGAGCACGAATTTTGATAATTAATTTCAACGATTTGCAGTCGTTGCTCGTTTGTGAGTTTCTCCATGATGAAATGGCAGAGTTTACTGAACACTTTTCACTTTCACAGATGTAGTTTGGTCACAATTACCAACCAGTGCTGCCAGCCCGAAAAACTTAAATCATAAAAAATCACCCTTTACAAGTTACAAATCTACAAGTACAATACGTTAGAAAAAGCAACAATTTTAAAATATTTGTTTTTGTTTCAAATGTGTTTTACTTGTGATTTGTTACTTGTAGTTTTGAGAAACAGGGCCCTGATATAAAGTGAGCGTTTTATTTAGTAAAAAACATTAACAAAAAAGAAAAAATCCAAAGAAGATAAATATAAGATTCTTATTGTAATTCAAAATAAATTAATAAAAATTACATTAAAAACTTAAAACAAACTAAAAAATAAAAATCCTAAAATAATGATCTAGAGAAGGTTTAAGATGTTCATTGGCGTTCCGTTATAATGGGCATATTTTAAGCCCGATGAAACTAACGAAAGGTTAGCTGTCAAACGAACTGTCATTCTGAACTCACTTTTTGCTCTGGCAAATCATCATAAATAGATTCGTGCTTGAATAACGCTACCAAATTCTCCAAAGTCACTTTGAAAATAAGCCATCGATTCGCACAACTTAAAGTCGACTTCATTATTTCAATATTTTTCCGCTTATAAAGCAGCTATGTTGATTTCGTGAAAAGTACTTGGCAATTAGCCTTTATGTGATACACCTCGATTTTTTCCGTGAGGCTACCTAAAGTCTGGTTTATGCTGATAAAAAACAGTGCTCATGTTATTCGAGACATACAGTCACCAATGTTGGAAAAAGTGGACCAAACTAGGACGTCTACAATGCGTCAGTTTCAAATGTAAATGCCATGTACATTATTAATCTTCGATAAAAATTTATTTCGTAATTCCGTTTTACAACTGTTAAGAGCGTTCAATATTATTCCAACTAAAGCATTTGAAAGTTGCAAAATAAAAATAAAATTTATTATATGTATGTTGAAATATTTGAAACATATTTATCCTAAGGATAGTTTTTAGTTTAAATAGCTTTTTCCAATAAACTTCAGGTTCTACACCACTATGATAGTCACCTTTATCAAAATTTAAGAGTCCTTCTGGCGACATTCATTACAAAATTTTTTAAAATTTATACACATTTAACAATAAAAGTCTTTTTAAAAAAAGAAACTGAGACCTTAGTTCAGAAGACTGTGCACGTTGTATCAACAATAGCTTCTATATATATAAAAATTATGTAAAAAATGTATAGTTATTAGGGTATTCATTTAATCGGGCTTGTGCATTGATCGGTTAACCGCTCGATTAATTAACCGAGGTTTTGGTTTAATCGGTTAGTAATCGGTTAATTTTGTTTTTGATCGGTTAACCGGTTAATAAAGTTTTTTCAATAAATTAAGTAATTTCAATAAATAAAAATGCATAAGTTAATAAAAAACTTTAATAACATACCAAACATAACAATTCTTATACTAAAACGAGCAAACAAAAAAAGAATTCATAAAAATGTAATATGTATTTTTTAATAAATACCTATTATATCGACCCCTAACCGCGAAAATAACGTAAGCGCCAAAAATAAAATTTTACAGGAGAGAGCTTTTTTATTTTATTTCATATAAATTTTGTATGGAATTTGTCGCTTACAATAAAATTTTTCTTGTTATAAAATCGTAAAGGTACCTTATGTGACCATGAAATTTTAGGAGATGATGCAAGTGTTGCCAATAAAGTCATTTATTCAAAAAAACCAAAATTGAAAATCATGTCGCTTACGTTATTTTCGCGGTTAGGGCTCGATATATTTATTAAAAATGTAATATGTATTTCATTATTTATTATTAGTCCTTTTCCTTTTTCTCTAAACATATAAATTCTTCAGTTATGGCATTAGAGTTTTGTTTTAATTTTTTAAAATTTTTAACACTTCTAATTGTTTCGGTTAATTATGTTAAAAAACTGTTTGTGTTACTATCGAAAGTTTCTTCTGTTGTTACGTCATCATCTGACTGACCTGACAAAGCTCAGCGCCGAACATTCTACAAAAAAGTTTATTTCCGAATTCCTTAGTCTATTTTTTTTACTTTATTTTAAGAATGTATTTCTAGAAGGAAATCTATTGTATGAAAAAATATTTCTAAACACATACCTTTTGTATATGAGATAAAACAAATAATAAAAAAGACAAAAAATATTTTATAATACTACTAAAAATTAAAAACTTTGTTGCATCGGTTAATCGGTTAATCGACTGAAATTAACCGGTTTAATCGTTAATCGAAAAAATCCAATTTTAAATTAACCGATCAGTTAATCGGGTGGTAAATAATCGGTTAACCGATTGACGGTTAACCGAATGAATACCCTAATAGTTATTCACAAAATGAGAACGGCTGGGCTTATTTCTGTAAAATTTTTTGTCAGTTAATCGTACTTTCGAGGAGAAGGTTTTTACGGAAGAAAATTTTGGAAAATTCCTCCGAAAAAGTCGGAAAACGAGTTTTTATATGAAATTTTGTGTGAAATTATTCCTTAACGGCTTTCCAAATGAAAAAAATTAAAATTGGTGCGAGGCGAAGTTCGCCGGGTCCGCTAGTTTAAATAAAATAAAAAACATTTTTGAATTCAAATCTTGATTTTATTTAAGTAACTGAAGACAAAATTTCTAATTACACCTGAATTACACCTAAAAGAAATTACCCACGCTCTACCCACGACTTTAAAAGCTACACCCAATTTGGGTCATTACCCACAAAGTGGCAACACTGCTTAATCAACAACAAACAACGATTGTTAAAAAGAAAACAGTGTCAAATATTCCTCACTACTCTATTTTTTGAAGATCTAGTTCTCACGTTAAAAGATAAGATAAGATTATTTATTAAAAAAAAAAAATATATTCAAATAAAAATTTGAGTTCAAGGTCAAGAAAAATTTGTTAAGTCTTTGCAATTACTAGAATAGTATTCAAACAGACAAGAGTATTAAAAATAACACTTTTGTAGAATTGCTAACATTTTATAAATCTTTTAATTTACAGCTGGTCAGCAATTAAATAAACCAAAAACTATAAATCAATTACTTTTGCATAGCGAGAGTATGTAAGTTAATTGATAGCCTTAAGTGGGTGGTAAATAGCAATCAGCGAAACAGCAAATCAACCAGCAGAACAAATGGCAAATTATAATTTCTAGTTTATAATAGTATACCCTACATCACCGCAATAAGGGAAGGTTATTATGCGTTTGTGGTGATATTTGTATCTTTTAGAAATATTGCTTGTATTACTACAATTTAGGATGCCGCCTTAATATTACTTTCGGCTTAATAAATCTTATCCTGTAGACATTGTATACTACATGTTACAAATCTTCAGTAACACTTTTATTGTATTGGTACGTATAAATACGCCAATCAACAAAATTATGAAGTTATGTTAACTTCGTAGGTCCGTTTTTAACACTTTAAAACAGTGAAGGGCAACACACATACTATCACATTTATGCTTGTGTGGGAAGCAGCAGAAAACGAATAACGCTCATCAACAAGTGCTGATCTGCAACTGATTAAAATAACTTTGACGAAATGACAACAAAGCAACAGCCGAACGTACATTGTCACAGACCACACGAAGTAGTTTATAGTGTACATGAGACGCGTCACACAAGCAGCATTTTTTTTCGTATGCACGCGTACATAGGATTTGCAAAAGTGCCCTTCACTGCTTTAAAAAGATCATCAGAACCAGGGTTGTCAGATTTTTTTTCACCTTCATCGCCAAATAGCATACTAAAAATCGCCAAAAATCGCCAAAAATTTATTTTCCTAAATTGTTGGTAAAAAAAAATCGCCAAAAATCGCCAAATAAAAGTTTTATATAAAAAAAGAGTGTATTTTACCATTTTTTTAATTTTCCATATTTAGCCTTATTCTAGTAGTGTGTTTATATTATAGTAGACAATCGCAAAACGCTTAAGATTTGTGTTTCTGACTTGAAATCTAGCATTTTGCAATTTTAAGTCGCGCAATTGTCATAAGAAGGCTGATTATCTTAAAACCTAAAGCTTATGAGATCAGTTAATAAAATTTGGCAAAAATATAATTTAATCAGGTATGCAAAATGAGTAGACTTTGATGCAAAAAAATCAGTTTTTATATGAGTGATTTTCTATGTGATTATGGTAAAATTTTGTTTTTTTTTGAAGCAAAGGAGAAATGTCTTAAAAGGTGTATTCAAATTTGATCCTTGGAATTGAACTGGAATACTTTAAGTCAACTCAGTCTTCTTTAATAATAAATTTAAAAAATTACCTTCTAACCCAGATTCGTTTTCGATTCTATATAAATTCAACGTTTTCAAAAATTTCAAGTGAATATTTAATTTTTTTTTTTTAATACCTTAAGCCCCGTTTTCACAACTTACCAAAAGCTTAAAGTATACTTTAAGCGGCCTTATAAAAAGTGCTCCATTATTAAAAATTAAGTTTACCCTTAAGTGAGCGATAAAGTAAATTAAGGTTTATGCTACCTGGTAGGTAAAAGTAAAGTTGTAATAACGGAACACTTTTTATACGGCCGATAAAATCCTTCTTTTAACTATCGGTAAGTTGTGCAAACGGGCCTAAGTAACTTTTTTTTAAAAAATTTCTGATTTTCTTTCGCTATTAATTCAACTATTTTTGCATACTATCCAGCATACATTATTATTTATTTATTTTAAGAATACCATTTTATATAAAATTTAAAACGATTTAGTTTTTAAAATTTATTTTGCAAAATAAGTTTTTCGGTAAAGATTCGATCACTGATAAGGAAAATGTGCGAAAATATAAAAAAGCTTTATTTCAAATTTCTATGGAAACAATTTTTTAATGTTTTCAATCTAATGTATCTGGCAATATTATCAATTCATGACCTAAAACAATCACGTTCGAATTGCGATTTTAAAATTTGTTAAAAATTCCAAGAAAAAACTTAGCCAGTACTCATAAATTTTTTCATATAAATATGAAAAAAAGATGAAATGCGTTTTAGAAATCGCCAAAATAATCGCCAACTTTTTTAATTTCGCCAAAAAAATCGCCATGTCGCCAAACACAAAATTGCGTCGCCAATTAGACTTATAAATCGCCACGTTTGGCGAAAAATCGCCACATCTGACAGCCCTGATCAGAACCACGCATTTTATGTCTAACTGCTAGGCGAAATGATTACTGCCGCTCCTCTGTAAACAGAGGAGTTGATGGTGTACAACCGCTCAGCGTGACTCACGCCACTACCGCCAGCATGACCCTAAACGTCTTTAAGAACTCGCATCGCGGCAACTAGATGACTACACGTTCGCGAGAGCTTCTAAACTAAAAAGAGATATTACAAAAAAGATCTAATACTTGTCGTGGTTCTGCCTTACGGCGGGGTAAACGGTCAAAACCTGTATTTTGAAACTTTTTTGTCACCCCTCCCAACAAACAAAAAAATAAAAATTATATAACATCTTACAAAAACAATTACGAATTCGGTACTTTTTCGAAATTCAAAGGTTTGAAAGGTGATTAAGGTACCTATTTTTGGAACTATTTTACAAAACATTTTTCTCAATTCCAATACAAAAAGAGAAATTACGGAAAATTTAATTTTTTTTTATTTAATTTTACTTTCCAGTTCTGCATGTGACACTTTTTTGCATTTTCTGTAATATTGAGCTTAGAAACATAGAATAAAAAATGTTGGTACTTTTTTGTTGGAACTTAGAAACATAAACTTTGGCATATTAATATGGCCACGAAAGAAAGGAAGACGCAAAGGAAGTATTTAAATAGGAAGTAAAACGTAAAAACGGTTTAGGGTATCATATATTCGAACTTGGCCGAAAATACAATCTTATATATTAAAACCAAACTCATTTTTTGTTTTTTTAATTTCAATTTTTTTTTTACTCTCTACTAAACTAATTTGTTTGATGAGAGTATGAAATTTAGTTTCGCATTATTCACAGACCAAAATAGTTCTACATGGTAGAAAAGTTTTCACAAGGAAGATATTAAATTATATAATTTTTTTTTATTAAAATGCAACCTAAAACGCAAATTGTAAATCCAAATGAAAATATTATTATACCGGAATGGATTAATGTTGATTATTTCAAAGATATTATAAGCAAAGATGAACCAGAATCGGTGAGTGTTACAAGTTTTACACCGATGGCTGCCATACCACCAGGAGAAAATTTCACTTCGATTATGTTACGCATACATATCGACTTGGCAATGAAAGGTGATAGTTATTAACGTACTCGTAGGTAGAGTAAAAAAATTTATTTCATTTGGCATATAAAAATTTTTTTAGATGGAACTTCCAAGCACAAAACTTATGTTTTAAAAACCATGTTAGATGATGACAAAGGTGGTGCCGTTATCAATAAATTGGCCTTATTCCCCAAAGAAATGGAAATGTATCATAAATATTTACCAGCATTTGAGGAACTTTATGCAAACGTAGGCTGGAAAATACAATTTGCTCCAAAATGTTTATTTACAGAAAGAAAAGAGGGACGCATAAATTTTGTATTCGAAGATTTGGCGGAAAAGGACTACAAGAATTTAGACCGTTTACAAGGCTGTGATATGGTCCATATGAAAAATATTTTAAGAAGGTTGGCCGAAATTCATGCAGCCAGTGCGGTTTATGAGGAACGGAATGGCGATTTTCCCAAAGAATTTCAAATCGGTTTTGTGGATCCAGAATTTGGAGTAGATTTTGAAAAAAATATGTTTTACGCCAAAGCGGACACTTATAAAAAAGCGATGCTGCATTGGGGTATAGAAGATGTGCAAAAATATTTGGAAAAATTTGTAATTATTTTTAAAAAAATATATATATATTTAACTTTGTATGTACTTACGATCTTTTAAATATTTCAGCCAAATTTCGGTCAATATTGGAAATGTTGCTTAAGCACTCTGCAGCAAAAAACAAATAAATTTAATGTCTTAAATCATGGTGATTTCTGGTCCAGTAATATTATGTTTTCTTATTTGCCAAATGGAGAATTAAATGAATTAATATTTTTGGATTTTCAAATTTGTAAATGGGGTAGCCCGGCCGAAGATCTCTTGTTTTTTATAACAATTTCTAGTGCCAAAGATATAAGAATTAAGGAATTTGATAATTTTATATCTATTTATCATGAGCGTTTAGTGGAATGTTTAAAGGTTTTAGGTTTTAAGAAACCGATACCCAAGTTAAGGGACTTACAAAAGGATATGTTTGATCAAAAGAATTCATTTTATGGTAAGTCACAAATTGCTGCTAAAAATTCATTCTATTTTAATCAAGGCGAATTCACTAGAAGGTGAGGTCAACTCTACAAGAACACTGCTTTTGTGGTCCGATTGTCAAAAATATTGCTAGTAAAAAAATGTTAGTTCACATTAAAAACTGTAGTTTATATACAAACTTTGACAACTTAAACACCCAAAAAAAAAAACAGCTGTTGACTTGACCCCACCTTCTAGTGAATTCGCTTTGAATGTAATTGTAACTTAATTGTTTTAGCATTTTTTGCCTGTTTCAATCATTTGAGTGCTGTCATGCTGCCGACTGATAAAGATGCGAGCATTCATTCCTTCAACCGTCCAGATGAAATTGGTAACCAATTTCGCATGAAGGCTTTTACAAATCCTCTCTATGTGGATGCAATGAAAGATTTATTTCCCTTTTACCATAGAAAAGGTCTTTTTAACTTTACGGATTACGATTAAAATTCATCGTCTATACTTGTATGTATATGTGTTATAAAGACATTCGACCATGTTGTGGAAAGAAACATCGAAAGAAATTAAAATCAATATAGATTTAACTTTTTTAGAATTACCCATTTTAAGAGTTATGCTTAATTAAGCCTTATTATTATTAATAACTTTATGTCCACTTAAATTGAGAAAATTGATTTTTATTTTGCATTTTCCGTATAGATAAACTTAAAAAATAAAACCACTTCCACAAATAATTTTTTTACAAATTTAATCTTTAATTAATAAATACCTGAGCTTGATGATTGCATGGTAACATTAATTACTTTTTAAATCAACTTTCGGTAATATTCGGTAAATAAATCCGATTTTATTTACGAAAATTTTTTTTAGCTTTCTTGCCAATTTTTTAAATTTTTTGTTACAGTGCTTAATTTCAACACGTCACTACAAAAGCACCGTTACATATTTGAAATTTTTTTTTTTTTTTTGCCAACTGATGCAGAATTTCGTGCACCTTAACCGAGTACTTTTAGTTTTTAAGGTACTTGAACTTTTATTTTTGAATTAATCCGTAAAATCACTGTATTTTGCCCCTGTGTGCGGAGTGTGAAATATATGTACGTAAATCTATTGTGAAGTCGCGGTGTATGACGCTATACATAAATATGTTATATCTTTTGAGACGAATATTCGCGGCTAAAAATCTGTCGTTCGTCCTGGTTGTGTTCCTAGCGTAAAGGTTGATCAATTAATTGGTGATACTTTTTTCCAATCTTTTTGTTAAATATTTGTATATTGATCTAGGAAATAGTCCTATTGAAAATGGTGAGAAGCCGGTTATGATTTTACCGAGGTTCCCTGCAAAAAATCACTTTTAAAATTTCAAGTAGTTGGCCTGCCACACTTTATTTTCTTATAGCACTTCCTTTTCTAACGCAAAATGTTGCCAAAATATTTTGTAGCACTTTTAAAGAGCCACTTACACTATCAAATTGTGTTGTTATATATTTTTTATCAATAACAAGAGCGGCTGTTTTAATAATGCAGCCCTTTAGAAAATTTGGGAGTGACACATTTAATATATTTTTAGGTGACATTATTAGAAAAAAAACTACACACTTTTTCATTGAAAATGAGAAAATTTCAGATGCAATTGAGAAAACTCCAAATAAAATTTAGAATTTCAACTTGAAATTGAGAAAACTCGAATTGAAATTGAGAATTTCATTTTTAAATTGAGAAAATTCGAAATGAAATTTAGAGTTTATATTTGAAATTAAATAGTTTACAATTAAAATTGAGAATTTTAATTTGAAATTGAGAAAATTCCAAATGAAATTGAGAGTTACAATTTGAAATTGAGAAAATTCAAATTAAAATTCTCAATTTTATTTGTAAATTTAATTTGAATTTGAGAAAATTTCAAATAAAACTGGGAAATTTAAATTTAGAATTGAGAAAATTTCAAATGAAATGTAGAAAATTTTAAATGAAATTAAGAAATTTTAGTTTGAAATTGAGAAAATTCCAAATGAAATTGAGAAGTTTAAATTTAAAATTGATGAAATTGATTTATATAATTTTTATTATATTTATACAACGAATACATAAGACACATAAGGATCGAAAAAATTAAAAAAAATAAAAATCGCAGTATTATTGATCAACAGGCATATATTCCAGATCGAGAACAGATTCGTAAAACGCTGTAGTATGTTGTATGAGCTACTGCAATTTTCAGTAGGTATTCATACATCAATTGGAATTTTTTCCATTTTATTTAAAAATTTCTCAATTTCAATTTAATTTCTCATTTTCATTTGGAATTTGTCAATTTCAATTGAAAAATAGTGTAGTTATGCCCCTTATAATATTACATATTTTTTTCTAGAAAAGAGCACAAAGAGGGCAAAAGGCAGTATAAGGGCAACATTTTTGCCAGAAAAAGAAACGCAATTAGTTGTTTTCTTTATTTTAGTTTCATATGGGTTAAAAATTATTCTGTAATAGGAATTAGATCTTAAACATTTTTACAAAATGTTTAATTTTAAATCATAACGGTTTTAAACCATTTATTTTAAATGTCTTTCTATAAAATTGAACACAAGCTTTTTTTCTTAACTGTACGAAAGCTTTTTAATTGCTTTGTAAGAGTAGAATATTGAAATCTCTCAGTTAAATTTTCCTTATCAGACTCGTAAAAGTATTTCATGTATAATCGCTTAATGTTGATAAAAAAAAGAACTTAACTGCAGTAATCACTACAAGACAAGAAGTGATAAAATAAACGTGACACCTATAGTTTGTTTGTTGAATAAATGTTCAAATTATTTTCTAGTGATGAAAATGTTTCGTAATTTTACTGTAAAATTGCAAACTTATCAATATTTTTTTTAATAAATAGACCAATTAGAAGAAGAATATAAAAGTTTTCAAAATAAACAGAACGTTTTTTTGCTTGCGGCTTACACATATATATTTTTTTAGTGCTTTTGTATACGAACACAACCCTTAATAGCGTTCGCAACAATTTGCAAGAAAGTAACGGACATTATATAGTGTTCTGTTCTTCGTTATAAAACAAATGAATTATGTATATAGGTTATGTAGCCATACATGATATTTTAATGTTCTATAGAGTTTTTTTTTTACTTTGATAAAGAAATGAGCAAACATAAAATTTTAACACCGACCACAGCACGAATATCTTGTATGAGTTTTGTGCACATGTTTTGTTTGTGCAAATTATTTTGCTGGGATTTTGTCTTTGTAAAAAATTTTTGGCTTTTTTACCAGGCAAAAGTGTGCTAAGCACGATTAAAACGAACGAACATTACGTAGAAACTTTATTTGTTTTAATTATTTACTATACAAACACTATTTAATTTAATTGTGTTTTCCACAAATCTAAATTTACTGCCTGTTTGACGATTTCGAACGTCAACGTTCGCATAAAAAATTATTTTGAAAACAAAAATTCTAAAATTTGCTTTTGTTTTAAATGATTTTGTTTTCAATGACTTTGATAACTAATATGCATGTGGCAGTGTAAATAAAACTGAACTGGCAAAATAAAATAAATTAATTGGTTTATATTTTTGTTTTTTTCTTTTCCCACTTACAACTACATTTAGAGCAGGGACGTCCAAAAAGTAAATTGTGGTTGTATTGCTTCATATTAGTATTAGTGAATAGAGAGAGTTTACCCAGCAAACACAAATTCAAGTCAAAATAAAATAAGCAATTATTAAAATAGTTTAAATCAGTACCGTTATAATTTACAGCAGGTCCATAAAAATTTTAGTTTGTTATTTTCCATCTTTTTTTTTCTTTTTGCTTGCAAAATAAGAATTATTATTTTTTAATGGTAAATTAATTCTTATATTTGACTTCTATTTTTTTTTTTTTTTTATTATCAAAAACAGGAATTCATTTTTAATTTTTGGCTCTTATGTTACGAATCATTTAAAAATAAGAAAGAAGATGTTTTAAAAAGGCATTTTGATAACATTCATAGTAATATAAATGAATTTAAAGTGAAAGAAAAAGAACCCCTCTTTGAAAAATGGCTTTTTAAAACATCTTGCCTCTTATTTTTAAATGTTTAAAAACAATAGGCACTGTATATTGCCAAAAGCATTCCCAAGCATGAAATATCTTTTAAATTGCATCATTCTATTACTTCTCTATTTATGTATGTAATGCTTACTGGGGAAGTTTTCTTAAGTAAAATATACAAAATATGTAAGCATCCGCCGCATGTGCACTCGTCGCTTGATAAACGACAACTGAATTGTGTACTCTCGTTGGCTAAATGAAAGAGCGTAAGAATGCGTGTGAAGAATGTGTGTGAATTAATTTCCACAATTGTGGTATGGGCTGGACACCAATGATTTAGAGTTGACAAAAAATCAACCAATTGTAGCCGGGACTGTAAGAAAATATAAACTCACTGTTTGTTGCTGTTGTTTTTGTTTAAGCTTTGATGTTGTTACTAGTAAAACTGTGGCTTATAATTCTTATTCGCTTAACAGTTTTATTTGTGTAATATCTTTAGTTTTTCTAAAATCTTTGGATGAAGTTTCCTGACGATCTGGCCTAAGCAACCAACGAAATGCGCATAGGAATAGCTTATCCCTTCAACAATAAATTTCAGTTTATCAATATGTAGTATGAAATGGGAATGTAGCACATTTAAACGAAACTTTTTAAATGTAATTTTCTATGCGAACGTTAACGTTTGAAATCGTTGAACAGGCTGTAAAGTTAGAAATTTATTTAATATTTATAAAAAGCTATTAGTCCTATACTTTATCTTTATAGTATAAATAACAAAGTATTTTTAGCCAGAAAAGACAAAATTCTGTATCAGACCAAAGGTCAATTGTAGGCTGAACTGAAAATTAAAAAATTGATTTAAGTTAACGCTTTTATTTTTTTTATGTCTGCCTATTTCATTAAATGCGCACAACTACGTTTAAAATAAAAACAAATTCAAAAAATTTTGTTTAACATCACCAGAAATCACACTACCCAATTTCGTGAAGATCGGTCCATAATTTACAGTAGGCCCCATATAAAGCCCACTCTCGAAAACTATTTTAATACGTAACAGATAAATATAATGTTGTAAAATTTGGTCTGTCATAGCTTCGTAAGAGATCATACTGCAAAATTTTGTGGATATCGGTTCATAACATACTACATATAGGCTCTATATAAATCCTACTTTATTTCACTTAAATCTACTGTTAAATTTCAGGAAGATAGGTCCATAATTGACCATTGGTCCAATATAACACCTTCTCCTGAAAGACACTGTAATACGCGTAAAGCCAATTAGGTTATATCATAGACCTCTGTGATGATCGGCCTACATTTTATTTTAAAAAGCCCACTCCTAAAATATTCCTGATCAATCTGGAGGCTATCAAAGATTCGGCACAGCCGAATATAGCACTTCTGCTTGTTTTTTTTTAATATTTTTTAAGAATTTGGTCACTTACTTTTCTGCTTCCCTATATTTCTTATTGCGTAGCGCATAAATGTGCGCTTACTGTTTAAAATGTACCGTAAGTGCTTCTAAAAAATAAAAAAAAAAATTATCAGGTTGTTGAATATCATCCATAACAATACACAGAAGTCTAAGCTATGGAGTCTTCGTAAAAACTGGCAGTTAATAAGGTCAATGCCGTTTTAACGAACATATAAAATCATTATTGAAACCTTTGCAACCAATCCAATCATAATTTGATAATAAATTGCATCAGTGAATGAAAAAAAGTTGATAATTTGTATTACAAGCTGCTGAAAGCCAAAAAAAAAAGTATTTACATTTTCAAATAAATGTAAAGAAAATGATAATACCAGCTAAGAATAAACGTGTTTATACCCTACACCATCAAAGGTAGAGCGGCATTATAGAAACTTAAAGTAGTATGTATATCGGTCCACTGAGAATCTCTTTTTTAATCGATATGATGTATTTTACGATTACTATTGGATCCCGAATAGAGTCTATAAATACCGTGGTATCATTTGATCAATCTTGACCGACTTTATATTTCTACTTATTATTAAAACTGTTTCTATAATAAATCGTTATTCTGTATTCAATTTACATCAGGATTGTTATTGTAAACAATATTTAAATAAACATTTAGACCAAAATAACTCGTATACTACTAATTAAAAATATAAAAAGTAAAACAACTGATTATCTTAATTTGTAAATATTCATATTAACAAAATTGCTTCTTAAACTAACTGACTCACTCAAACACCTGGAAGCTAAAGTAAGAACTTTATCAGTTTATTGACTTGCCAATTTACACATAAAATCAGATATGGAAAAGAAACAAAAAAAAAGTAGAATCCGTATTTCTTGATTATACATATAGTACTATACACCATGCGTGAGTATTAAAAAAAAGTTGAAACACATCTCGAAATGTTTACACATTTTGACATCGACATTTGTACTCAGTTTTGAATTTGTTATGCAGTTTTCATACAAAATTTTATTTTGAGTTTATTTTTTTTTTGGAAATACTAATGCTAGTTTTTTAACAGGACAAAATATTTCGAAGATAAAGTTCTTGGAAGTTTGTTTTATAAAATTAAAGAAGATTGCTGGTACATAATAGATTAATACCCTAGCAAAGCAATTGCTCATCTTTCTAAATAGTTGTTATCTGGTACAGAATAACTTAAAAAATACCTTCACTACTGAATTATTGCAACCGGCTTATTCTTTATTTCCTCTTACAGTCTGACGCCAAAAGTTATTTGTTGTATCTTTTTACCAGTATTTCTTAGTATATTTTACGTCGACATTCAATATCTTTCAGCTTCGCTTTGCCGTTCACGAGATTCTCTTCTTCAATTCTAGATACCTCATTTATATAAAATTTCATTCCGACTGATGCCATTTTCTTGCATTTGTACGTTGATCTACCTGGTTTATTATAATATTCATGTGCAAAAGAATAAATGGGGAGCAATTCGGGGCGTGGCATAAAAGTGATCAAATTAAAACCTAGACATACAAAGTATTAGAAGTGCTTTATTGCCACGTGCGAAAAATTGGACATTAGGGGGGAAGGATCCGAGATGTTAAAAGTAGCGCCCATAGTTTAATGTCGGATTAAAAAGTCACCAAAGGCAAAAATTAAGCAATACCAAAGTCATGAATAACGATATGCAATATGTTATTATCGGACTTCAAATGGCGACGCAGTATACAAAAAACTAAAAGGGCGGTATCCAGAGGCGTGACAAAAAATAAAAAAAATTTTTCTGTAATTCTTTGTAACTCATCTTTTATCCTAGGGAGGAAATGGCTAAACTTTTTTTTGTATGCAGACCGAACCACTCCAATGTACATAGTATATACTTGTTTCATACTTTTCGGCTGTGTGCCGAATTTTATTAGTAGGTTTCACAACGAATATGAGTGATTTATTTTTTTTATGTTGCTTTTTTTATTTAAAAAAAAATAATAATAATAATATTAATAATAATGAAAATAATTGTTGGCCAATTTCAATTTCCCATCCCTGATTTTTGATTTTGTGCTTCTATTACAGTAGTTACACGTTCAAGTTTTTCTTGATAGTCTTTTACACATACTGCTTGCCAAATCTCAAAAAATTTAAAGGCTATTAGTTACACTGAACGCAATTTTTAGGCAGTTTATTTTTAAGATGTCAGCAGAAAAAAAAACAATTAATAGAGGCAAAAGAAAAGATTGCTCTTTAAAATTGCAGAAAACTGTTTTTTTTTGACTGTATATTAAAATACACAACTGCAAAAAGAATTTGAAAGCAAGTTCTCTTCAAATTTTAATATTATGAATGTTTTAGTGAAAGTTTATAAGTGTATTAAAACTTGAAACAAAATTTGAAGCAAAAGCACCAAGTTAAAAAAAAATTCAAAAAATGGTGAACTGCCCTGCCCGTCTATACCAGAGATAAATATTGTGACATATATTGCAGTAAATGAAAAAATTATGTTATCTTTAATGGAGACAGCAATTTTTTTTACGTATTTATTGCCGGCAATTAATGTTGCAATAATTGTTAGTCAATTTTCGTTGACAAAAACGTCAAATTTGGAAGTCAATTGAATAAAGAAGCAAAAAATAGAATCAAATTGTGTAGGAAAGAAATTAGGTTTATGAAATGGTAGTAAATTTTAATTGTAGTACAAGAATTAAATTAACGAATTAAATAAACACTAAAATTAATATAATTTTTTTTTTTTAATTTATATTAATTTGTTTAAGCTTGAGTTCTTTCTTAAAATAATAATATAAATTTTACTTTCACAAAAAAAAATATATAACAGAAATTAATATTTTTATGTTGTAAAATTCCTTCCTTAAGTTAAAATAATTTAATGAAAATTAAATTTGATGAACTCAAGCCTAACTAAAAATATTGAAATTTTTATTATATTTATTTTTATTTTTTTATTTTTTGTTAAAATAAAATTCATATTTTTATATAAAAAAGCTTAAACAAATTAATACACATTTATAATAAAGTCGAATAAGGAAGAATTTATACAAATAAAAATAGTTTTATTATTAAATTTTGTTTTTACTCTGCACTCTCTTTCTTGATTTCTTTCAATTTATGTTTTAACATAAATACATTTTACCATCCCTTTAACATAAGCTAAGCAATAAGAAATATTGCTCTGCCGACGTTATTGCCAACTTGCTGAGATATTTATCTTTAGTGTAGACCTGGGGTAAAGCTTACAACAGTATTTGCTTGTTTTCATATTTTTTTGACATTTCATAACAAATAGTTTTTACAATATTATACATTTTGAATTTAATTAATTTTTTGACATGTAAAAGGGCATTAAAAAAAGTAAATATATCAATTTCTATCAATCGATTTTTAAGACCAAACACTTATAGTGCTAAGAAAATAATTTAACTAAATTTTGTATGGCCAAACCCTGACAAAATTAATTTTCCGGTAAGTCATTTGTATATATATATGTGTTCCTCTAACTCCCATTGGAGCATAGGGCGCCATTTGTATAGGGATTGGATTTATTTCGATTTGGTTCATCTTCCTAAATCATCAATCATGCTTTGGTTAGACAGACAGGCGGGGGGCGGACGTCCTCTTCAATTTTTACAAGTACCGAGATTTTTTGCAATACTTGTACTTATACAATTTAAATCTGTTGCAATCATCTTTTTTTTTGTTAATAACTTTTTGGTTTAAAACAGTTTTATTCGCTGTTTTTTAATTCGAGATATGAAAACCCTATACAAGCTTACATATCGTTAAATAAAACGCAAAAGGCCCTACCTAACATTTTGAAAATTGGAATTGAACTGAAATTTTGCCTAAAACTTTTTATAATTTATGTAACTTTTATTTTTTTTATTATGCAAACTGTTAGTTAGGTCTTTTAGCGTTTATCATATAATATTTGTAGATTAGGTTAGTTTTTTGTTAATAAAATCGCTAATTTTATAAGGATTCCAAAATTTTTGGTAAAATGTTTGCATCAGATTCAATTAAAAAGTAGATTTTTAATTTTGGTTTAGATAGGGCCTTTTACGTTTTAGGTAACGAAATTAAAAGAAAATTATTTTAAAAAATTAAAGGAATGTAATCAACTACATATATAGTACTAAAATACGCACAAACATCTTATTATCTCTCAACGAAATTGAAATTGATAAAAAATCAAAAATTACAAACACTAAGAAGGCAAAAAGTAAATAACAATAATATTTAGAATAATAAAACAAAATAAAAATCAAATAAAAAAAAAAACACATATTTCCTCGTTCTCAATTTGGAGAATAGACTGGAGAGTTTTTTTAAAAAACAAGTAAGAAAGTATGGTCAGGCAAGCTGAACCATATGATACTCTACATCACTGGCTACCCAATAAAAAATTGTATCATTTTCGAAGCACTAATGGTACATTTTAAAAAATAAGGGAACAATTATGCGCTACGCCATAAGACATACAGAAATGCAGTAAAGTAAGTGAAAGAACTCTAAACAACTTTAAAAAAAAAACATTTCAAGTGCTACGGCATTCCCTTACTACGAAGCAAGTTTGTAAGGGAGAATACTAAAAAATAACTGTATCCAAAACATTCAGTGTGTAAAGCTGATCGTTACATCCAACAATTTTTGTATGCGCTGAATAATGCGCTTTATGTGTCAAAAATGTATTGCTTCAAAGTGGGAACTCGCCATATAAAATTCATGTCTTCCGTAAGCGCAACGGTAAGCGAAACTTTTATGTTTCTCCCTTACTAACCTGCTTCGTTGGAAGCTCCATTTTTTATTGGGTAATTACTTTCGGGATCTATGGGCAATTATGGACTTTCTAGCACAAAATATTTGTATGGCGTTTTAAGTTTAATAAAAGAATTATTTTTGACAAATTTTATCTAAATACCAAAATCTC
The DNA here is from genome assembly GCA_963931875.1 of Pollenia griseotomentosa. NCBI lineage: Eukaryota > Metazoa > Arthropoda > Insecta > Diptera > Polleniidae > Pollenia > Pollenia griseotomentosa. The sequence goes on along the minus strand of OZ007560.1, from coordinate 233,384,029 downwards.
TATGAAATTAAGTGGTTTTTATGATATTTTTGTAAGGGGGTCTTATGAAACTTTTAGTTAATTATGGATCTAGGTATTATACAAATTATTTTTGCTAAATTATTTTTAAATGCTAACATTAAAAAGGAACTAGTTTAACCCGGTGTGCCTTCCTACCCCAATTGAAATAAAATTATTAACATTTTTTTTTAAACAGATCTCGTGTATAACGAAGCATATTGTACCAAATTTAGAAACTTCTACTGTTATCCTTCTCCTGATATTTTAACATTAATATTATCTTTCAATAGGAGGTTCCACGCTCACTTTTTCATGTCAGGTCACTTTATGGCAGATGTTTTGTATTGATAATCAAACTTTTTGTACCATATTTAAAAAATTTTGTGGTTGACATTCCAATGATATGAAACATGACACGCCCAATTTTTTTATCAAACTTTTTAACAGATGTTGTGTAAAATATCCAAATTATTTATACAATATTTAAAAATGTTGAGATCCTAATTTTTAACAGATGTTGTGTACTGATAAAAATTTGGAAGCTGTCACTGCTAGCGTACTCTAGGTATACAGAAAACAGTTTTGTCCTTGTATGGAAGGTGCCACGCTCACCTCTCTAATTCAGCCCACTTTGAAGATGTTGTGTATTTATTACAAAGTTGTTTGTTTCCAATTTAGAAAATCTTTACTATGACCATTTATACTGTCTTTATAAAGCAGGTGCTACACCCACGGTTCAGTAGTTTGGGAGTCTGTAGGGAACAAACTTACAAACAAAGTCATTTTTGTTAAAAGCAATTTATGGGAATCGTTTTTGTGTGGGACCTATGGTCTTATATGGACCGGTTCGCATAAAACTTAGTAATCTTATAACCAGGACTGTGGAGTCGGGGTTGAAGTGTCGGAGTTAAGGCTTTTATACCGAAGTCGGAGTCGGAGTCGTAGTCAAAGTAAAAATAAAATAAAAAATTTTAAGAAAGTCTGTTTTAAAAACTTTTAAAGCAGAAAATAACGACTAGTCTACTTTACACATGTAAAGATCTATATTCAAGCTCAATGCGCCACGTGTTAGAACAAATATATCGATTTGGAATTTTTACAGAATTATTAAGAACCATTTAAAAGGTACTAATTAAAAAAAGAGTTAAAAATCAAATAAGGACCCACAACATATACATTTAGAATCAAGGTTAGAGTAGGAGTCGGAGTCGCAGTTGGACTCGGAGTCGTACCTAAAAAATTTTAGCGGATGGAGTCGGAGTTGGAGCTAGAACTATTTCTTGATGACTCCACGGTCCTGCTTATAACGATTACACTCAAACATGTTTTCACTTAATTTTATTAAAAACAAACACTAAATCAAAGCTATGTTCACACCTATTAAATTTGACCTCCGACACGTAACCACTAGTTTTAATAAAAATTATTTGCTTCTGTTAAACGTTTGGCTAGATCAATAATTATTTAACAGCTTCTAAATGACATTAAAATCTTACAAATAAAGTTTAATAGATCATTAGAATATGTTAAAAATAAAGCTAAAGTTTGATAAATTTATTGGTCACGGTTTTTTTCGATTTTTTCGTCAAATATTTGTTAGGTCTGAACATACATTAAGTTGACAAATATGAGAAACGATATTATGGACTGATTCGGACTGTTTAAGAACAAATAAAAGTTTATTTACCAAGCTTTAAAAACTTGCCTTCAAGGTTGCCACCGGTTCATTGTGCACAAGATTTATTTGAAGACGCACACAAACAAGGCCGACGATATAATTGTCAAACAGAGATTCGATCGCTATAACTAAAAGTGGGACATGGACCAATAGTTTTTTTATTTACAAGCTTAAGCACCAAATCATAATATCCTCTCTAACTGTAGTGGTGTAGAGTATTTATAAATGTAACTACCTCAAAATTTTGAGTCAAATGAGAGCATGATTTTTTTTCGAAAACAATTTAAAACAGTTGATGGTTACAAAACGACGTTTCAAAAGCAAAAACGCGCATAAAATTTTGTTTAAATTTAAAATAAAAAATAATTTAAAAAAAAAACAATAAATAGATACACACACACACACAAATTGTTCACACGATAAATTAAATAGCAATAATTGTAAATAAACAACAAAAAACAACTAAACAAACACATTTCATTGTCAACGATAAATTTTCGATGTTGAGTTCGAAACTAAAATAAACGTATCTATTATTAGACTTAGAAAAAAACTACTTATCCCACCAAAACCTCCAGCTCACAATCTTAATTTTACTGTACTTAATTAATTAGTGAAAGAAAAATTAAAAACTAAAAAACCAACACTATGCCCGATAATAGTTCGAAATTTAATCCGAATCTACATCTAGACATACCTAAATGGATAAATGAAAAGTACTTTGAAAATATACTTAAGAATGATGTAGCGAACTTTAAGAAGATTTTACATTTCTCAATTATACCGGCAACATCACCAGGCGAAAATTACACCTCAATTATGTTACGAATAAAAATGGATATTGAAATGGATGGTAAGTCAGTGGAAAGTTTTCGGGCGGACTTTTTAGTTATTATCTAATAACTTTAGTTTTACTTGTTTTCATTTTATAAGACAATCTCTTTGAGGCTTTTCACTGGAATTTATTTTAAATTCCATTGCCTTTGTTATCTTTTTATCTATAACAGTTTTATCAGTTTAGAATTTTACGTATAATTGTCATTGTTTGTTTAATTCAGTTAAATCCAAAGACAAAGACGAAAGTTATGAAACAAGTTTTTTTAGCTAAGAGTAGAAAGTTCTAGAATATTCCCTAAAATGTGGTTTTAATGTATTGCATTAAAATTAAATTTATCAAAAAATTCTTTAAATAATAGATAACAATGTGCTAGCTAGAACAATTTAAAACATTATAAAAATGCCGAAAACCTTTTTAAATAAAAATTAAAAAATAAATACTAACTGCCTGTTATTCAAAATAAAATAATAATTTTCGCTGGGGAATTTATATTGTTACAACAATAAGAAAAACTCAAAATGGTTTTTGTTTTCAATATAAATTTCTAAACGGAAATTTTAATATTAGTTTGAAAGACAGGCAGTAAATTATTGTATGTTTCTCAGCAATAATAATGTTTCCCACAATCATCTACACACAAACATATATTTTTAAGCCTACCATACACGACATGTTTTTTGCATTTGCCTTGTCAAATTTCTCACGGCAAAATACATACATACGTGTCGTGTATTACCTTTACAACATTGCTTCTGTAAAAGTCAAGCTTCGTACAGACGATGGTCAGATCTTACAACGTTGTCTTTTTCTGACAATGGTGCCATTTTGTCAGATGCATTAATGCATTAACACATCTGCCAAATGAAAATAGCGTACAATGTTTACACAGTTGCAAGGCATTTTAGTCAATTTTAATGACAACATTCCAAGATCTGACCACCGTCTGTACGAAGCTTCAGACGCAAAGTCGTCCGACAAAGTTTCAATTAACGCGTGCTTTATTTGGTTCTAACAAAGCATCTGACATCAGCTATTTTTATTATGAAAAAATGTTGTTAGAAATCTATGCCGTGAGGAAACAAGCAGCGGCAGTAATATATTGACGGAAGAATTAGCCGCCTAAAGTTTATATTTTATTATACCGATATCCATATGTTCTTTTAACCATTTAATAGCAATTTTGTACATACATACCAGTGCTGTCAATTTAGCCATTTATTGGCAAGATTTAGTCATTTTTCACCTTTTTTAGCCATTTAGCCATTTTTTTTTAGCCATTTTTCAACTTGTTTAGCCATAAAAATTTGTTTGCCGTTTTTCTTGTAAAATATTAATTTTTATGTTCTTATAACAATTTATAAAATTGCCAAAAGAAAATAAACATTTTCAACAATTTTATTTAAATCACAACATTTACAAATGTTGAAAATCGATATAAGCGATGATAATGAAGCATCTATCAATTTAACGAACAGTATTCCAATACTCAATTTATAAAATGGATCAACAAAAACAACACTGTATCACTCTGGTCGCAAGTATTTCAATATAGAGATGCAGGCGGCAACAAATTTTTGTTTAGGTCCAACCAGAATGTGAATAACGTGACTTAAGCAACTGAGCAAATACATGTAAATCATATGTGTAAAACCATATTGAACTTTAGGAAACTTTATGTTAAGTTTTATAAAACTGCCATTTGCTTATGCAAGGTGCGAAACTAATCGCTCATTCCGTACGGAATCAATGTTTTTTAATTTTGTTTTTGTTATTTTAAATGGATTTGAGATGCTTTTTGTTTTCTTTTTGACAGTAGCTTAAGTTTGTTTATGCACATTCTGGTTGGGCCTTTAAGAAATTTTAGAATTTACTAATAAGTTGATCTCGCTTCCATGGTCTAATGCTGAAGTAGAGAGGGTATTTTGCCAAGACAACATCGTTAAAAATAATTTAAGAAATAGGTTTTATCAATAAGCTATATATTTTTACCATTATTTTATTTAAGATTTGGACTCAAAAGGTTGGGAGAATGTTGTTATAAATATTTAAAACTAATAGGCAATAGTGACTCCTATGAGTTGTACAAAAACGACATCAAATTTATCGATCATTTAATTTTTTAAATGCTAAAATATTTAATTAACGTTTATTCTTATGTAACAAATTGATCTGAATTTACAATTTTATTGTAACAAAATTTGTATGAATTATTTTTGATATTGAATTTTAATGTGTTTTTATTAAAAAAAAAAAAGTTTTTATCGAATTTCTAGCTATTTTTCCGTAAATTTAGCCATTTTTGGTCACCAAGTTTAGGCAACACATACATACATACTATATAAATAGTGTTTGATTATTATATCCTTACTTTGGTATCTTCAAATTTAAGGAAAAAAAACTTAAAAATAAAACACAAACGACTATTAGCGTTTGTGTAGAAAATCATTAGAAAAAATAACGTTTTCGTGTTTGTCATCTTTGGATCACAAAAATAATACTGTTCTTATCCAACTTAACAAAGGATATATATATATATATATATATATATATATTATATATATATATGTTCCTTTAACTCCCATTGGAGCATAGGGCGCCTAAAGAAACAAAGGATGAGCACATTTAATTCCGTTCGGGTTTTTTTTTAACACAAACTTTATTGTGTTCCGTTCGGCTCATTAATGTTCGTCCCTTTTGACTGGTAAAAAGAAACCAAACATTTTCTACAAAAACAAAATACACATACGAAAAAAAAGCCAGCAAAATAAATTTACTGACACAAAACATATACACAATACACACAAAAGCTGTTCGTGCTACGGTCGTTACTAAAATTTGTTGTTTGTTTATTTCTTTGCCAATGCAAAAAGAAGAAACATTATAGATCATTACAATTGTTTTGTATTTTTTTTTAACGAAGAACAGAAAACTATATAATGTTCGTCTCTTTCTTAAAAATAGTTACGAACGGTATTCATGACTGTGTTCGCCTGCACAAACACTAAAAAAATAAATAACGTTCCTGGGTGTGAGCAGAACGCTAAATAATATACTGTTTATTTTTGAACACTGTTAAAAACACACTTAAAATAAAAAATTTTAATACATAAAGCTACTCCACTACAAGTGGGGAATATGGAAAAAAAATCTTATGTTGAAATGTTTATAACTCAAAATAAAAGCTGGCCAGTTCCAGTTAAAAATGTTACCCTCCCAATAAAAGCTAAAAATCACACCACTATGATTTATAAGGGTCATTCTTTAATTTATTAGAGATCCTATATAAGGCGGTCACTGGCGAAAAACATTTTAGTACGACTAAAAACGTAACTTCTGTATACTTTATTGTGAAGAAATTCTATTCCGCAATATAACCGTTTCCTTTGTCACTCATATTAATTTATGGCCAAAAATAATTGAACATTTAGTGACTAAACCATGACAAAATTCATAATAAATTTTTAAATATAGACCATTTCACTGCTGATATAAAAGTATATTATGCGAGTTGTCTTAGATATAAATATAATTTATATGTTTGTATTTTAAATAAGTAAAGAAGTTAATTAAATTTTAGACAGTGTTTAAAAAACTAAAAGTAGCAGTAACAACGAAAATTTAGCAAATAGTCTAGTTAAATAGCGTACATAACGTGGAGCCACATTTTAACTACCGCTAACTGCTTCCTTCACAATAGCAGTCGTAGACAAAAATAAAATTCAAACAGTAATAGAGCTTTTTAAATTTTTACTGCCTGTTTTTAGAAAACGTAAACAAGTGAGTGAGTGAGAAATTACATTGAAAACAACAATAAAAAACGAAAATTTGTTTTTGTTTTCAATATAATTTCTCACTCATTCACTAGTTTACGTTTTCTAAAAACAGGCTGTTAAAAGCTGAAGTTATGGTAAAAGTTTACCTCCCTTATTCATAATAAAATATTTCAGTCTTATTAAAGGTTAATTAAACAAATTTTTATATTAAATTCGTCTTATAAACCTGTTATAAGCATGGAACAGCAGTAAAAATAGCAAAATATGGCGCAATAAAGTAGAAAGTGATGTAGCAGTAGAATCAGCATTAAAGTAATCAATAATGTAGCAATAACGTTACATACATATGAAAAAATTAAAAGCACAAAAATAATATTTTATTATTTTATATTTTATATTTTTTTATTTTATCAAAAGTGTCACAATTCAAATTAAGACTATTTAGCACTTAGCAATAGGGATCTACTACCATTATATTTTCGACACGACTAAAAATAAGTCACTTTTGAAACTTTATACCAATTCAAACATTAAGTAAGACAACCGTTTTTTAATAACAGTTAACAATAACAAAATACACTGATATTTTTATAGATAAACAAGTGTATTGTATTTAAGCATATCAACCCGAAAAATTTAAATTTTGAGTTGAGCCACTTTTGAACTAGGTGTTCGATATGATAATTATCTTACCGTTAATCAAACTTCATGCAAATAAAATTTTGTTTGTTTTTTTTTTATATGGAGTTTGACAAAGAGAGAAACCAACATTAACGGCCACCTCTTAACTTGGATATACTTTTAAAAAGAAATACTATTAAAGAAGAGAGAACAAAAAAATAGCAACATGATTTGTTATCTCATGCAAAAAACGCTACTGCCAACACAAACAGTGAAATATCGTAAATTTATCTATATGTTACAAAAAGAAAAGAATGACTTAGCAAGAAGCAGTTACTTGACAAATTTGGTCACAACTGTGATTCGTGATTTTTCAGTAACAATGATTAATTAAATCTCAGGTGCCGAAATATCGCTCATCTCTAGTGCACACATATCAAACTGACGTCAAATTTTTTTTAAAAATAAACGTATTTGGATTTTCGTCAAATTCACATCAACCTATAAGTGTGAGTTCTTTTATTACTGACACAGTTACAGAAGTGTCAGTTTGATGAGCCAGTTTGATGTGTGGCCATCCCGCTTGAGAATTCATTTAAACTTGAAATTATATGAAAATTAATTAACAACTAATTTGCATGTACCTACATATAAACAAATTAAAAAGAAATAAAGCTTTTTTTTCTGCAGCAATTTGTTTGTCTTGAACAGGTATTCCGACTAATTATACCCACACCAAAAAAATGGAGAGGGTATTATGCGTTTGTCCTGGTGTTTGTAACACCTTAAAATATTGGTCCTAGTAGAACCACCTTTCAGTATAACGATCGACTTAGCATAATGTCTTGAATCGATCTAACGATGGCCGTCCGTCCAGTTGGCTGGCTGTCCATGTTAACCTTGTGCGCAAAAAACTGTTCGAGATTTTGGAGAAAATTTGATGAAATTAAGTACATATGAAGGTTTTATTTTTCACAGGGAACAAGAAAATTATGCAATTGTGAGAATTGTTTCATAATTTCACTTAGCTCCTATACAAGCTTTTTTCCAGAAATGAGTCTTTCTGCCGATAAATCATCTTATTATGTTGGTATTTAGCAGGGCTGTGGAGTCGGAGTTGAGGAGTCGGAGTTGAGGTTTTTGTACCGGAGTCGGAGTCGGAGTCGAAGTACCCACAAAAACTAGCGACAATTACAATTTTTCTAATATTTTTTAAAATAAAAAATGTTTATGGCCAATTTCTCCAATTCTTTTTAAATATCAATTCATATTTAAATATAATTTTTCTAATAATTTTATTTTTATTTGACATAAAAAAACAAATTTTAAACATAAATTGATATTTAGATAAATTAGTGGAATTGGCCATAAGAGGGTCTGCTTTTTGAAATTGTGAAGTCTGAAAATAAGGACCAGTATACTTTTCATATGAGTAGGTGAGTTTCAAAAATTAAAAAATTGAGATAACATTTTATTTTGACAATTTATAAGAATAGTTATATAGATTGTATCGAAGCATGTCCTTTTCTATGTTTTAATGTGACCTCAAATTTCTGTAACAAAAACCAGCGGGTTCACTATTTGAATTTCGCCAAGATATCGTTAATGAAATAGAGCCGAATTAAGGAATTTAAAAATTAAATTTGTAAAGATGTTGTTTTTTATTTATCGTATATTAACAAATATATAGCCATATAGCCAAAAATAGCCATGTTCATAAATATGACTTGAAATCTGCTGTAGCTCCTGTGGTGAAAGCATTAAGTGAACTACATTTGAAGTTCCAACCTTCAAGGTGAATTATAATAGAATAAAAGGAAAAGGAACTCGGAAAAATACATGACATTGTTCCAGATATAATTCCCATCAATGTGGGAAAAATGATTTGAGAATACTTTTATCTACTCACTTTAGGGAAAATTGGAGAGATAATAAAGACTTGCAATTTCAAATTTCGGTCTTGGACAATAATAATATTGAATTAGGAACGGAACAATGCAATGGCGAGTACACTGAAGAAAAAGATTTAAATTTAGCAGTTTAAAAATTCACATTTTTTTTAACTCTGCAGGTGGGAGATAAACTACATCAAGCCACATTTTGAAAACTTTACAGCAGACCGCGCAAACATGTTGATAATCGCAAATGATGTTTATGTTATAAAAATGTGCATTTGTACGAATATTGTATTTTATATGATCCTAACATATTTTTTTTATGTCGATGATATACTTAAAAAATTACGTCATAAAAGGTTCGTTACCTTCTATGGTACTGTTCCATGCCTTGAGACAAACAGCACCAAGTCCAGCAACAAAAGGGGTACTATTTCCCAAAAATAATAGAAGGCTAACAACATTTTTTTACGTTACATTTCTCTTCAAAATGTGTTATATAAATTGTAGAACTAACATCTGAAGGCGCATATGCATGTTTTAATAAACTTTATAAAATTTTCCTGAGAATGATTTGACTTAATAAATAAAATTTATATTAAAAACAAAAGACCTCACTTCACAATTTGCAAAAAAGGACTGTCCTTTGCCTCTATTAATATTGTGGTAAACAACACTAAGTACAATTGATGCCTTTAACGTCTAAGCCAATTGGACTTGCTGTTGTTTTCAACTTTTCTATCTCGAAAGCTACATTAGATAGGACTTATGGAAATTCACACATCTATAAATTCCAACAGTATAAAAAACGTTATTTGAAAAAGATGTGAATTGGTGTAGTTTATCTCTCCCCTACAGAACTATTTTTACATTTTTTAGCACTGTTTGCATAATATTAATAAATTAATATAACCTTTAAAATATACTAAAATTCAATGATCCCATACAGATTGAAGCAAAACTCGTTTCTTTCGAAAGTTCGTAACAAAACTCGTTCGTTCTAAAATTAAATCTATTATTTTTTTATATTTCAGTTGGTTTAAATTTCTCAACTGTTAAGTTATAAGTCAAGAATGTCATAACACTTTAGAATTGAAAAAAAGGTTCAACTCATTTGGTCTATTTAATCGGGCACTATATGTTTTTTGCATTTTTTCCAAAATCCAAATAAAATATTTTGCAGCTTTCCTACTCATATGTTAGTAACTAGTATGTTAAAGCTCAATGCGAATTAAATCAATAGAATTAAAATATCGATTTGAAATTTTTACAGAATCATTTTCTTGCTATATTTAACCATTTAACAGGTACTAAATTAAAAAAGAGTTTAAAGTCAAAAAAAAAAAAACTAGTCTCTTAAATAATGCTAGGTTAGAGTAGGAGTCGGAGTCGGAGTTGGAGTCGGAGTCGGAGTCGGAGTCGTGCTTAAAAAATTTTACCAAAAGGAGTCGGAGTCGGAGTTATAACTTTTTCTTAACGACTCCACAGCCCTGGTATTTTGGTTGAATTCGGTCCTAACTTATTGTACTAAAATCTTTATTATTCTATCAAATTTGTTTTCGAATTGGTCCATATTTGACCATAGCTGCCATACAAATACTACTCCCGAAAATAACGAAAAACAAGTCATCTTAACCTCATAACAAAATTCTTTTCTGGTTCATGGGTCCGAAATAGGCTACACTCTTGCATTTTCTTTAAATATTATAGTGTTGGGTATTCTATGGTCGGGCTAAGACCTATTTTAAGAATAGTATTCTTACATACTTGTCTTTTTTTCTTAAGTTTGTTATCGTATTTTTGTAAAAAAAAAAAATGTTATTTCAATTACCACACCTTCTGCAGACCCATATTAAAATCAATTATTTGATTTCTAAAGAAAAGATTTGTTTTCAATGGCTTTATACACGCAGAGAAAAAACATGTTTAAATGTGGTCACCTCCAACAAAACTATTTTTAAAGAAAATTTTAAGCATATTATGGTTGATACAACTATATTATGGTCATCTACAACCATATTATGGTTGAATTAGTCCTCCATCAAGAAGCCACAACCATATTAAGGTTGCTTCTAAGCATGTTATGGTTATATATGACAAAAATTTGTTTTAAAATTAACAATAGAATTTTCCTCTTTTTCAAGAGCAACATGCTATGGTTGAAAACCAACCATGCTATTATAAGTGTCAAACATGCCTTAGTTATTTTTGACCATAACATGCTCGGAGGCAACCATGTGGCTTCTTGATGGAGGACCGACTCAACCACAATATGGTTGTAGATGACAATAATATGGTAGCATTAAACATAATATGTTTCAAATTTTCTTTAATATTAGTTTGGTTGGAGGTGACCATATTTAAACATGTTTTTTCTCTGGGTGTACTGTTTCATTAGAAAGAGTTAAGAAAGTATAGCCGGACTGGGTCTGTTAAAGTTATATACTGAAGGAACAATAAAAAGTGATTTTTTTGCATGTGCCGAAATTTTGATAACCTTAATAAGAAATAAGAATAAGTTTTATTATTCTAAATAATAAAACGCTCTAACCAAATGAAAGAAGAAAATATTCGGATCAAATTTTATCATAATGCAATTAAGGCCTCGTTATTCGAACGTTTATGTTGCAGACGCGTAAACGTTGCGGTCGACTTTAATTATTGAAAGCTCTTATTAAAAATACGTAACCGTGTTTTAAAAAGAAAACAGAAAAGATTTTTAAAAATTTATTTAATTTATAAATTTTAACTTTTTAAAGTTGTTAATAGTTGACCTTTAGTTTCGTAGTTTGTTAATTTTGTTCGGCATTAGGTCATGAGTTAAAAAATATTAATAAAAATTACAAACATATTTGGTTTTTTAATTTTTCTTTTACTTATCTACTCAATATTTCAGTCAACATCGTTGACCATCTTCTGGGGTAATTTAAATATAAATAAACGAAAATAAAAAAAACAAAACATCGCGTTTATCAACTGAGTTGAACAACAGCTCCACAAAAGCGATTTTTTGTTTTTTATTTTCATATATTTATTTTTAAATAACCCCTACAGATGGTCAGCGATGTTGTCTGAAATTTTAGGTAAATAAAATTTAAAAAACAAAATATGTTTATGTATATATTTTATTTAAATTTTTTAAACTCATGACCTAATGCCAAACAAAATCAACAAATTTAAGCTTTTGTAATTTTTTTATAAATGCGTTTCTTACAAAAATATACAAAAAGAAAACATCGTGTGCGACGATGAAATGTTCGTTCAATCAAAAAGCATAAACAAACATAAAATTCTCTTATAGTGGGTACACACTATGCAATGCATGTTTTGACACACACACTGCAAACAACAATGAAATCATAAACGAAATATCAGTCCTGCAGCCGTATTCCGTAATTCGCTAAAACTAAATCTCTATCGCTAAAAATCTATAAAGTTGATTTAGCAGTTTTTGGCTACAAATGTAATTCAGTAACGTGCATTGCTAAATTTGGCAATGCATCACAAATTTCGCCGCAATTTAAGCTTTTAATGTCATCGCTAAAATATTTAAATTTTGTATTCTCTAAGGAATTTTAGCAATCGAGATTTAGCTTTAGCTAAGAAAATTACAGAATACGGCAGCTGGTGTTTTATATTATCATAAACATCAATCAAACAATCATCAATTCAATTTCGAAATATCAAAATATTTGGATGTTGATGAAATCTCGAAATTCAATCTGAAATGAGATCATAAACACGAATACGAACGATGCAATCAACAATGAAATTTGGCAGATTGCATAAATGCATTGCATAGTGTGTACCCACTATTGCAGCTGATACGTTATGGCGGAGACAAATTTTAATTTTATCACGTTTATCCGCAAAGCAACATCACGTTTGCTAAGCAAACGAACCTGCTGCTCCTTAACGTTTAGGTTAACGTAAGAGTAACGAAGGAAAATTTCTGGGATTTGTTTTAAAATGGAAGCTTTGGCTATTTACGGAAATAGCTTCAAATTATTTCCCTAGAATTTACAGCAGGTATCACCAAGTTCAGTTAAAACTAACTATTACTTTAAGTTGCAGTTAGCATTATTTGTTGACAGTTATAACTGAAAGTTAATTATAACTGAACATGGTGAAATTGGCCGTTAATAACAATATTGTTTTTAAGACGATTATATACTTTTTAAGAATTTTTCGTGAATGGTTACACGAACGAGTCTTGCGCTCGTGTTCTAAAAACTGGCAGTTAGTTAAAAACAAAACGATACTATTGAAAGTAAAAGAACGTTTTAAGTCTGGGTTCACATTATGAAATTTTTTTTTTGTAAAAAAGGAAGAGAACATTTTATTCTTCTCTCCCCTTTCACCAAGAAACTCTCTGAAAGAATACTTTCATAGTGCGAACCCAGACTAAGGCCTGGAACAGAATAAAGTAGTTGTAGTAGTAGCTGAAGCTGACGAATGAACTGTAGCGCAACAAAGTTCAACATTTCGAATTTTGCGCTTCAACTGCAAAGACTCCTACAACAACGTTGACAATAATTTGAAACTGCCGTTTTTAACTTTTTACAGCTTGCTGCGGTATTCGTAACGTTGTACTACAGCTGACGCATGCTCTGTTCCCCACTTTAGTTACTAGCAAAACGATACGAACGAAATTGTTAAAACTAAATATAAGTGTTTCCGGGGTATAAAAAGGAAATTTCTTGTGGGAAATTAAAAAGACAATAAGAAGTTTGGAAATAGTGGAAATACATAAATACATCCCTGTATATAGCAAGAAAAAATAAGATGGGATATGCAACTAAATCTGTTGGATAGTTTTTGGCTTGTTAGCATACACGTTACCTATTATAGCGGAAGGCCAATGTACGCGGCATGCGGCTGCGGGCGGCGATCAGCTGCTTAGTTTTTCGCTTGAAATTTTTTTGATAGGCAAATGAAAGCGGATCATTTTAAAGCGGCAAATGTTGAATAAGCTGTTAAAAAAATGTTCAATCTATAAAAAAAAGAGTTATTTGAACATTATGAAAATTAACTTATCAAATTAGTTTTTTTCCACTTCATTTGTAATGTTTTTTAAATTTGTTTTGTTAAATGATTATAATTGTGTGTGGCAAAGTCTACTTTACGCGGCTAAAACCAAAAGTTGAAAAAATTCAAACGTGCCGCATGGCATCTTTTCCAAGTAATACCAAGTCTTATTTTTTGTGATGTGTGTTTTTTTTTATATGAACATTTTTGTAAACATTGCTAACATTTTCACAATGGCAATGGTATTGCCGCCCGTATCCGCATGCCGCGTACATTGGCCTTTTGCTATTAGGTATGCCCAGAGAAAATAAATAAAGCCGTTTAGTCGAGCGAACGCGGTGGCCAGTTTTAATCAGAAAAACGCGATATTGTTCGATCCGCAAAAATTCGCGTTGGAGAGCCATAGTTGGATAAGCAGTGTAAGCTATGGCTCTATCTTGTTGGAGCGATAATTCTAAATTTTCCTTTACCTCAATTTTGGGTTCTTTGCTCTCTGCTAAAACTTTCATAAATTCCCAAGTTTTCAATATTAATTCTGAAAAAAAAACACGTAAACAAAACTTAGGGCCAACCTGTTAAATCATTAAAAAATCTTCATGTTTTGTGCTAAATTTGATGACAATACTATTTATTATTCGTTAAGATTTTAGGCTTTTAAGTATTAAAATGTTATTTGGGAGTGGGTTTTATATAAGTAAATTATGGTCCGATGATTGATTGTGTGATTTCTCTTTATTTTATATGGTTTTTTTTTATTTCGTTGGTTGTCTCTAAAAAATAAACATTTTTATAAATAAATTTTTTTTCTTCTCAGATGGTTTTACCCAGCAAAAATCGTACATTATGAAAACAATGCTGGACAATGACAAAGGCGGTACAATTATAAACACCCTAAATTTATTTCCCAAAGAAAAACTAATGTACGAAACTATTCTGCCACAACTGGAAGCTCTATATGAAGAATTCGGTAGTACAGTTAAGTTTGCACCAAAATGTTCATGGATTGAAGATAAGTCGGGAAGAATAACGCTGGTTTTGGAAGATCTTCTAACAAAAAAGTTTCGCAATATTAATCGCTTAAAGGGCTTCGATATGGTGCATATGAAGAGAGTGTTGGAAAAATTGGCAGAATTTCATGCAGCTTCAGTAGTGTTACAAGAACGCTTAGGCCCATATTCAAAAGAGTTCACAAACACATACCTGCCAGCAAATTATCAAAAATCCAAGTCATATCAAGCCCGAGTACAGAGCTACAAGACAGCTATGGAAAAGTGGGGTTTGGAAGATTATGAAAAGTATTCCAAGAGAATAGTAAGTAGTATTTTGGTTAAACATGTTTTTCGTTTATTTTCAATTTTCTTATTTCAGCCCAATGCCGAACAGTATGTCAATGCAACTTTACAGTGTTTTAGCTCTGAAACCAATGAATTTAAGGTCTTAAATCATGGAGATTTTTGGTCCAGTAACATAATGCTTAATTATACCTCAAAAGCTTCGCCCACCAGTGATATTAACCAAATACGTTTTGTGGATTTTCAATTAGGCAAATGGGCCAGCCCTGCCATGGATTTATGGGAACTTATTATTTGCTCAGTGGAAAGTAATTTGCGTATACGCAATTTTGATTTATTTATTCGCATTTATCATACTCATCTGCTCAAAAGTCTGAAATTTTTAAAGTACGAAAAACCAATGCCCCTGTTAACTGATCTTCATATCAGCATGCTCAGAAATGGACTTTGGGGATATTTCACTTCATTTACACATTTGGTTATGATTCTATTGCCGCCCGATAAAGAAGCCAGCTTACTGAAATTGATCCAGCCTGGCGAAGATGGTGATAAGTTTCGGATGAAAGCTTTTACGAATCCGTTGTATGTGAGGGCTATTTTGGATATATTACCGTTTCTTTATAGGAGGGGTATATTGGAGTTTGATTAAGTACTGAATATTTTTAAAACATAGAAAATCTCAAAAATAAATAAAAAAAAATTTCATTTTTTTAAGGGCCTATTTAACTAATTCTATTGAAATATTAATTTGTATTTATATACAGATTTTCATATAGTTTAATTTTTATTTGAGACGAGAGAACGAATTTTAAATATAAATTGATATTTAAATAGAACTAGTGAAATAGGCCCTAAGTGTTTATTTGAAAAATTGTTTCAAACTTTTCGTCAAGGCGAATTTATTACACTTAATCGCGGTACGACAACAAGTACAGCTCCTACAAAAAATACAAGCAATTTGATTTTTTAAAATCATTGTACAACGTCCAAAACAGAATTAAAACAAAACAGTAACAAAGATAATAAATAAAATTTTGACATGCAACAATTCTGTGGCATTTTGACCAAACATCTTAAGTCGAGATAAGATACCAAAAAAGTTTTTAAGAAAAACTTGTTGAAAAAATTATTTTTTTCAAATAATAACAAAAATCAAAATTAACAGGTTCACAGATGTGTCACATGTGATACAAATTAATTTTTTTGTACCATGTTTACAGCGTTCAGTTATCATATATGAACAAATGTATAGCATTGTTTAAATAAATTTTTTAAAAAACGCGACGACGAAGTATATTCCCTAGATTTTATATCAATTTTTAAATTTTTATTTTTATTTATACCTTCATTTAGAAGTGGAGAACACAACAATAAGCAAGCTAATTTCAAAAATATATATGGGACGTATAACAATAAAAAAAATTTCGTTTATAAAACAAAATTTTAAAAAGGTAAACAGAAATGTTTTTGAACGAAAATTCGTATGATTAAAAAAAGTTATCACCCGGGCTGTTAAGTTCACCTGTAATGAATTCGCCTTGCTTATGGAATTGTCAAAAAAAGGTATGTATGTATTTTTGTAAATACTTATACATGGTACAATTACTTAGGTAATCCTAGTTCGACAAATACTACAACAAGGTAAAAACCACATTTATGTACTGTTTTTACAACACAAGTGATTGGACGCGTAGTAAAATTTGTATGAAAAACACTAAAAAAAAACTGAGTGCTTTTCATATAAATTTTACTACACGTTTAATCACTTGTGTTGTGAAAACAGCATATTATTTTATTGGTATAAAAATCTGATTGATTGTTGAAAAATATGTGTATTTCTAGCAACAATAAATATTCCTATTTTTAAGGTTCGTAAGCAATATTCGGCTGGGCTACTGGGGTTACTTTATTAATTGCACCATATACTTATATAAACTTCTATAACTTAAAATTTAAACCCAAATTTCTCAAAGCCCTCTCCCAAAAAGTTACTCTTTTCTACAAAAAACTAAAAGCTTTTATTTAAAAGTTGTAGGGTATTAAACGAAATTATTATCATAACTTAGGGTTGCTGTATATTGCAAAGATGTACATTTCGAGAAAAATATTGGAATTTGAATAAAATTATGAAATGAAATTTTTCTCAAAATAATTAAAAAAATCATTGTAATCATTAAGCCAATTCTGAACAAAAATTCCTCAGGAAATGCTTTCCCATGTTCTATATTTCCTATTTAAATTAAATTGTAAGAAAGGAAAAAATTCGAACGGAATATTCATTCACAATAGGGTAGCGAAGGTTAAATTTTAATAGAGATTCTCAGTAAAGGGTATGTTTTAAGGCCGATAGAACTTACGAAAGGATTAAGGCCCAACCAGAGTGTGCATAAGCAAACTTGAGCTAATGTAAAATATAAACAAAAAGCCTCTCAAATGCATTTTAAAAAACAAACTAAAAAACATTTGTAAGATTTAGTTATGCAGGGGTGTGCTGGAAATTTAAAACATAAAACCTAATCTAATTTTTATAATTTTTGTTATAAAATTCTGTTAAATAGAGAAATATTTGTATAATATTTGAAATTTAAATTTAACTTTTAAAATTCTTGCGTTTTACGTTTTAGATTTCCAGCACACCCCTGTTACTATGCTAAATACCCAATTCTAACCATTGAAACCCGAAATTTATTGTTGGTGGGATAAGCTATTCCTATGCTATTCCTAGCTGATTCCGTACGGAATGTGCGATTAGTTTTGCACTTTTCTGAAGCACAAAAGTTTCCTTAAGTTCAATATGGTTTGACACATATAATTTTCATGAATTTGCTCAGTTACTTAAGCCACGTTATTCTTACCATTGATAAACTGAAATTTATTGTTGGTGGGTGGTTAATTAATAAAACATACGAGCATAACTACCCGCTTGAGTACTTGTAAGATACTAAATTTTATTTACAAAATTATTCTTAAGTACTAACATTGAAAACCTTAAACCTAACTAGAACTGATAAGCTACGATTGTACACATGCACACACTAGCGACCCTTAATTTATTACTCCTTAAGTGTTTTATGATCATGTTAAGGCATATGCGTATTTTAGTGATAAAAACAAAAGGTTGCATTATCTGTGTTAGTGTTTGCTTAAATAACCAATTACACAGAATTACATACATATGGAAACTAAATTATCTCTTACTCTAATGACCTTTTTTATCTTTTATTCTTACAACTAATGGAAATTTCTTTTTATGGGAAATTCCATCTCCACTAAATTATCTCTTACTCTAATGACCTTTATTGTCTTTTATTCTTAGAACTAATAAATATTATCTTTTAATAATAAGCATGTTCAATTCTGAACATTCTGCCGGGCCTCCAGAGGAGCTGGAGCCGAGAAATCTAATTTAACTACAGTATTATTACTGCGGCAACACTGATATTTAATATACATACAAAACAATATTAGAATACCAATTATAATTAATATCAAAGATGCGTGTCCTGATACAGTATGGAGTTGAATTCTTTTTAATTCAACGTGGGATGCCTTCATTTTTTCGACAGCATTTTTTAAATAGTTCATCTCCTTTGTGTTGTTGATAATTGTCACGTCTAAAGGTTTCACCAGCCTTGATTCTACTTGCGGAAGTTCTAGACCCCATGACGATGTCTGGATAGGTGACTGCATACGTGACGTAAATAGTTGTGAGGCTGTTAATGTCACTCCTTCATATGTTGCAATACATCCTGGTGATAACGTTAGAATTCCTTTAAAAGGTAAAGTTGTCCAGCTGCGCTTTCCCTGACCACAATCCACTGTAATCATAAAGTTGATAAACACGGCGAATATCCAATGATTTTCAGTGGATGTTTGCTTCCAAAAGCTTGTAGTTGAAATTTCCTCGAATTCGCAATCAGCGTGCCTAGATTGTTTTAAGGCTGACACTTCACAAGAGCGTTCAGTTGCTGGCTTCCATGGCATATTACCAATACAATTAAACTGACCTTGTAAATTCTTCTCACATGCGTTCAATTGCGCTAGCGACATCAAAAAGTACATGTTGGAAGCAAAGTTGTATGCAATCAATTCATTTCCAATTCTTGGCATCATCGTATGATTCTTATTACCAACTGGCAGCTTTATTATTTCGTAAACTTCAGAACTGTGCTCATATAATAAAGGTATCTCCAACTGAATTACTAACCGTGACTCCATTATGATCCCTTTAGAAGTCATTGAATGGTAGACCTCTTTCAGCTCTGTTCCCGTAGCTTCTCCAGGAAGAACTAAATTATTTGGCAACATCTTCTTGATTTCTGACAGTTGTTTATGGAGCTGTGACGGCTTCAATAAATCAAGATTCACATGCCCGTGATTAATATCTATCAATAAGTTTATAATTGAGGATTGAATCCTGCTACAGTCATCAATCATTAGGTTTAGTTGTGTGGACATAACTTGGAATAATATAATCAAACGCTCGGTGTTTCTAGTACTTAGAACTTCTTCGTTGAACAGCTTCAGCTGGTTATACATTTTATTGAAGTTCGCGTTAACATCGTCTGTAGTCTTTTTCAGTATATTTATAGTTGAGTCTACAATGGACGTTTGTTTTTGGATTAAGTTGTTCAATTCCTGTTGATTTTCAAACACATTTCTCATATTCTCCTCCATTTTATCTCGGTCATCAGCATCCATCATCCCAAAAAGCATGTGATACAAAGACCCCACAAATTCAAAGGGAGCTCTTTTCTCTCGGGATTTGGTTAATTAAAGATCGTTATTTTCATTAAGTATATTGATTCTTCTATCCATTGTTGAAATTACCATTTCACATGCTTCATTGTAATATCCAAGATTTGGACACTCCTTTTTAACCTTTTTCATCAACGTCTGTATACGTTCCATCTCTTTTTGGTATGTTGAAAGATCGAAATATATTACTAAGCTCCATTTCGAATTGATCATATTTATTTGGCCTATGTTGTCTAGATATAATGCTGTATTTGAAGAAATCTCCTTGATTGAAAATGGCTTATTGGCTTCTAACGGCGCAGTCTTTACTTGCTTCATTATCACAATCAGCAATAGCAGGAACCCTAACATTCTTAACATCTTATTTTCTTTTGGTTGATATTTTGTAGATTTCACACCCGCTTCCCAAATCCCTCCAAAGTGAGGGGCTGCGGGCGGAATGAAATGCCATTGTATTTTTTGTGTTGCCAAAATTGGTATAATGGATTCATTGCTTTTTATTGCTTTTTTGAACTCTGCAACTAATTTTGTATTTGCGCCAACGAAATTAGTGCCATTATCCGAATATATATGACTACAAAAGCCTCGTCGTGCAAAAAATCTTTTCAGGGCTGCTAAAAATGCTTCAGTTGTTAGATCGCTGACAGCTTCTAAATGAATTGCTTTAGTTACCATGCAGACAAACACTTCATCCCATGTTGATTGTTGTAACCACAATTTCTGTATAAAAAGCTTTGCTACCAATGTAACTGGTGACAACCAGCCTAATGGATCAAAGATTCTGGCAACATCTGAAAGTGCTTTCCTTTTTGTTATTTTATCTTTTTGAATAAAATTAATATTGAACATAAATTCATCCTTTACTGGATCCCATTGAAGGCCCAGTGTCTTCACTGATTTGTCATCCTCAATTTCAATGACTGCATTTTTCTGAATGCTTTTACCATCTTCGATCACTTGTTTATCGTTTGACAACCACTTCCTTAAATTAAACCCGAATTTCTTTAGCTGATATTCAATTTTACGCTGAATACTTTTGCATTGTTGAATTGTATCTGCTCCAGTCATCAAATCGTCCATGTAAAAGTCTTCTTTCATTATGTTGTGAACAAGTATATCCTCTTCCTTACAGCTATCAGCTATGTAGAACAGTGATCTTACAGCAAGAAATGGTGCAGACGCTGTGCCATACGTAACAGTATTTAATTTGTATTCCTTTATGGGATCATTTTTGTTTTCTCTCCATAACACATGTTGATAAAATTGATCTTCTTCTACAATCTTAACTTGACGGTACATTTTTTTCACATCCGCTGTCACTACATATCTCCACAACCTCCACTTTATGATGATGTCAAAGATATCCTTTTGAAGTTTCGGTCCCGTAAACATTGTATCGTTTAAGCTATTGCCGTTTGATGTTTTAGCGGACGCATCGAATACTACACGTAATTTTGTTGTTAGACTGTTTTCTCGTATTACCGGTTGATGCGGTAGGTAGTACTTTCCACTATGGCTCTTATTTACCTCTGTCATGTGACCCAGCTCTAAGTATTCTTGCATAAATTCGACGTAGTCCTTTTTTAGCTTTATGTTGCGATCTAGTCTTCTTTCTAATGATAGAAACCTGGCTAACGCTTGTTTTCTGGATTGGCCCAAATTGATGTCATCTATAATTGGCAATTTTACTACAATTTTGCCATTTTGGTTAATCATTGTAGTTTTTTCGAATATTTCTAGGCAGTGTTTATCTTCAGAATTTTCTTCAGCATTTGGAAGCTCTTCAATCTCCCAAAACCTCTCCAGATTGGTTACGGCTGACAATAATTTGTTATTATTGCTGTTATTACTATAGACTCCAGTTAAAATCCAACCCAATTTTGTAGATTGAGCCACTAAGCCATTCTTTTTGCAAACCCCTTCTTCAAGAATATCGCCAAATACGTCAGCTCCAATCAGGATATCAACTCTATCTGACTTATTGTACATTGGATCAGCTAGAACGTAGTTGTCCCACTGACTGAGATCAATTTTAAATGATTTATCAGGTTGGGGTCCTGAAATCGAAGGTAAAACTACCGCATCTGTACTTATAACTTGGTCACTATAGAAGCGTGGTTGAATTAATAGTTTCACCATTGCCTTTGATGTGGCCACTATTGTACTTCCCAGTCCTTGTATGTTCGTTTTGCATTTAATTCTTGGAAGTCCTAATATTTGTGAAGCTTCTTCTGAAAGCGCTGTAATTTGTGATCCCTGATCAATTAGTGCTCTTAGCATAATTAATTCTCCACTTGCTGCACGAACTTTTACCTGTGAGGTCGCTAGCAGTGTTGTTGTAGTTGTGTTTGGTTTTTTTATCATCATTGATTTTGATGTACTAGATTTTGGTTCCTCGTTTTTTTCCTCATCTTTATGTAGCAGCCTATGGTGTCCTTTTCCGCAAACACCGCATTTAGTTTTATTTGAACATTTCGTATCAAATTTGTGGTTAATGCATGTAAAGCATAATTTATTTTTATAAGCGATTCTTCTGCGGTCAGCCATTGGTAATGTTAGAAACTTTCTGCATACACTCGTTAAATGGCCATTCATGTTGCAGTAAAGGCACGCTTGTTGTGCCGTGTAAAGTGTGTTGGAAACTTTTGTATTGTCACCCACTTTTTTCTGGTACTTATATCCTTGGCGCTGCGTAACTGCTTCCAAGGCTTGAACTTGTTGATCCAAAAATTTCAAAACGTCATCAAGACTTTGAATTTCTTTTGTTTTCTTAACATTTTGTTCATAATACCGGAGACCATCATTGTCTAGTTTTCTGATTACAATGCGAGCAATAAACGGTTCAGCATCCGTTATCTTCACATCCATTCCTTTAAGCGCATAAATGCAACTGTTTGTTGTGTCCAATAGCTGCTTTACACTTGCGGATGACTCGCTGTTGACCATTGGTTGATCTAGTAGTTTGTCGACTTGGTTGGTAAACAACAGCCTTCGATTCTCGTATCTTTGTTTGAGAATTTCAAAAGCCGCCACATAGTTTATATCCGTCACTTTCAGGTGTTGAACTAGTTTCTTAGCTTCACCTTTTAGTGCTGTCACCAATCGATACATTTTCTCCACATTAGAGAGATAATTGCAGTCATGCACAAGGCTCTTAAACATATCATGAAATGGAGCCCAATCATTTATGTCTCCATGAAACTCAGGTATTTCTATTTTACCTAAGTTTGAAATGCCACTGGCATCAATTCTTGGCTCATTGACCTGTTCCCTTGAAGGATTTTTTACATTTTTTGCACATAATGCAAAAGCCATGTAATACTCGTCCTCAATATCTTCCTTGAGGATACGCACTTCTTTAGTGCTGTTAAACGCGCATAGTTTTTTATAAACGTCTTCCAATGCTAAAAATCGTTTTTTTATTTGCTGCGTCTTTATGTCCAGTAGCTCGTTGGATGCATCAGATACTATTGTATGTAGTTCTGATATCCTTTCGCGCATCCATTCTACCTTTTCCATAAATTCTTCCAGCAGTTCTTCGGCTTTTCCTTGGACATTGATAATGTCCTTGTTTTCTTTTTTACCGGCTATTGATTGCGTCCATTGGCTTTCTGATGATGACGTACTGGCTTTTATTAACTGCTTCTTTTGCTGGTGAACAATTTCCTGATGTTTATCTGGCTCTTCTTCATTCATTACTTGTTGAATTAATTCAATATTTTCTGCAATTACATTTTCTATTGATTCAAAATACTTTTGTTCAAAGTAATCTTCAGACGTTCTTCCTGTTGTCAAAAGTGCTGTATTATTTGCCTCAAATTCAGCTCGAATCTGGTCAATACGTTTAGATACCTCAGGAATTCTTGTAGCGCGAATTGTTTTCAAGCTTAGTTTTGTCCGAATTGCAACTAGCTCATCGCCCAATTCTTTTTGGCGTTCAAATAATTTTGCTTTATTAGCCATAGCTAATATGCTTTATATTATTAATGTTTATAGAAATAATATCTGTGTATTTGGATAATTATTCACAACACAATCCCTGTTTTAGCCGAGATTGACGCTTTTTTTTTTTTACTTCACAATCTCTGTTGAAGCCGAGATTGACGCTCTATAACTTTTTTGTATACTATTTAAAAATTTTTATTTTTCAATAATATCTAACGCTTGTTAAATTTATTATTCTTTAATTTTTATTTTCCACACTGGTTTTTTTCTCTCGAAGGACCAAATGGTTAATTAATAAAACATACGAGCATAACTACCCGCTTGAGTACTTGTAAGATACTAAATTTTATTTACAAAATTATTCTTAAGTACTAACATTGAAAACCTTAAACCTAACTAGAACTGATAAGCTACGATTGTACACATGCACACACTAGCGACCCTTAATTTATTACTCCTTAAGTGTTTTATGATCATGTTAAGGCATATGCGTATTTTAGTGATAAAAACAAAAGGTTGCATTATCTGTGTTAGTGTTTGCTTAAATAACCAATTACACAGAATTACATACATATGGAAACTAAATTATCTCTTACTCTAATGACCTTTTTTATCTTTTATTCTTACAACTAATGGAAATTTCTTTTTATGGGAAATTCCATCTCCACTAAATTATCTCTTACTCTAATGACCTTTATTGTCTTTTATTCTTAGAACTAATAAATATTATCTTTTAATAATAAGCATGTTCAATTCTGAACAGTGGGATAAGCTATTCCTATGCTATTCCTAGCTGATTCCGTATGGAATGTGCGATTAGTTTTGCACTTTTCTGAAGCACAAAAGTTTCCTTAAGTTCAATATGGTTTGACACATATAATTTTCATGAATTTGCTCAGTTACTTAAGCCACGTTATTAACATTCTAGTTGGGTCTTAAGCGAACCAAGCGAACTTTCATACGGCTCTCAATTTTGACTCAGTATGCTCTGGCAGATCCTCGTGCATAGATTCACCCTTGAACAAAGCTACCAAACTATCCAAATTTACTTTGAAAATCAGTTAACGATTTGCTTGTTAATAAACAAAATAGCCACACAAGGAGGCAGACAGACATAAAGTTGTAACGTTTGGTGATGTTCGATGCTGGTTGCAGCATTCTCAGGAACATTTCTTGATTTAAACTTAAAGGCCAGCCTCTTTAAAATTTGATTCTTGTATACCGTTTACATAGAAGTCAATTATAGATAAAATGTACTATTTTTCTTAAAAATGTAATGATTTTTATTTTTAAGTGATATTTCAAAAAGGGATTAAGTTAGTTTTAATCTTATGAACCTAAAATTATACTTTTTTAAAGACCCATAACCATATGAGAAATATTTTGAAAAACATAAATCTAAAATATTTAAAAATTTTTCTTTCGGAATCTTCGGAAATTTAATTTAAAATTTTGCAGACTCTAATTTGCCAGTACATAGCCATTAGACACTTCCTTCTGTAAACAAGTCCATGGATATAAAAGAATTACTTCAAAAAAGATTTAAAGAAAATAAATTGAATCCATTTGACAGAAGAGTATTTTTTTTGATATTTTATAAATGTTTATATATTAAGAAATATTCCAGTGAAGTTCCAACTAATTTGAACTATATGTGGATCAAACTAGCATTTTTCGATTGAGAACCTAATTTCTTTTTAAGATTTCAGCAAGAAAACAATTTATAACCAAAAATTTGCTCATTTGTTTTCTTGACTGTAAATTGAAACACACAATTGGAAGAGAATTTGAAAGCAAGTTCGCATCACATTTCAAAAGTATAAATCAATTAGTAAAAAAAGTATAAGTGTATTAAAACTTGAAACAATATTTGAAGCCAAACTTGCTCCAAGTTCAGTTAAAACTAAATATGACTTCAACTTTTAGTTAACAGAATGTTTTTGACAGCTAAAACTAATAGGTTATTATAACTGGCCGTTAATCAGTTAAATAATTCAGTTATATTTTCGAATTAATAGAAAACTTTTAAAATACTTGATGGGTAACTAATGACGCGTTCGTGGCAACTCTAATTTTATCATCTTCATAAATGCTTAAGAAAAAAGCTCTCTCTGTTGATTAATTTTCTTTACTTTTTGTCAAAGCACGTGAGTTTTATGAGTACATTGTGCTTTATAAGAAGAGAGAATAACTTTACAAATTCACCCAAAAATTACCCCCACTTTATTTATTACTTAAAATAATTTCAAGTTGTGCGGACGGTTAAGCAGACGTCCAATTTTTTCGAAGTTAGTTATAATCAGGTGACTCGGGATAAATTATTTGTAAATACACTTAATTAATTAAAAAAAATGGGTACTGGTGCTAAAAATTACGCCGCTCCAGACTGGATAACAGCTGAATTTATACAAGATGTCCTCAAGGAATATTTTAAAGACGATAAACTGGAAGTGCATGAAATTGTTGTAAAAAGTGTAACGGGTGGAAGTGAAATGGGTAGTGGTTTTGCCAGTGAAATGCATCGGGCTGTCTTTAATTTGAAACGCAATGATGTTACCGGTAAATTTTCAGTTATTATTAAGGTAATGAATTGTTCTTTTTTTTTTTTTTGTTTTTTGTTGAACTGCCTGGGTTATAAATCAATACATTTGTTATTTTTGTTTACATAAAATCACATGTTTTTCGAAAAAAAAAAAATTATTGGTGCTTGTAAACACAAACTCAGAAAGCTTTTACGTTTAAGATTTCTTGAATTATTATTGAATATGCGAATGAATCCAAAGCGGCTTTTACACGGTCATACTTTTTGTGTCAGCGAGTGCTTTGCTATAACACTATCATGCAAAGTGTGTCATACATCAGCATTTAAGCAAACACTGAATTGTACAGTTTGTGTTTATTAAAGTGTAGTTTGTTATGATGGCCCGTAATGGCAATGTAATGTATTTAATATTTTTTTACAACTTCAATTATTGTTTCCGGCTTAATTTTTTTTTTTTTAATTTTCTAAGAGATTTTCATAAGTCCACATTTTTTGAAAATTTAATTTCTGATGCAGCGCAGTAGAGTAAACAAATTTCATAGTTTGCAGAAAAAATTACTAATTTAATTGTTTAATTTGTTGTTTTGTAATGATACATCAAATTGCTTGGTCCAATAATGTTTAAAAAAAAATGGTAAGTCCCCTTTTAATATGAACTTTTATAGGTATAACAAAATAATAACATTTGTTACTTATAAACTTTTAAATAAGTAAAATAAGATTAATAATAAAAAAAACAAAACTGTATTTACGAATTTCAAATTAACTGAAAACTAAACATGTTCCTCCCTCCCGTAAAATTTATAACATTTTTACGACTGAATGTAACGATAGGATTATTGTGGTATACATATATGTACACACAAAAAAAAAGACTGTAATGCCAAAAGAAATTGATTTTGATTCAAATAGAATTTACATTCGGATTGTGCCCAACAAGATTTTTCATTTGTAGCAACAAGTCTGTTTCTTTTGTCCCAAAGTGTAAATTCATTGTTCAAATACAATTTTTTTTACGACAACGGTAATATTATTTGATTCAAAAAATAAATATTTTATGGCAACAAAAATTGTTATTTCCTGCAAATTCAAATCATTTACGTCAACAGCAATTTTCAATGTGCTGTTATTTCAGAGGAAAACGACAAAAGATATTTCATTTGCCACAAATAATTTTGCTGTTGAAAAACTTCAAACACTTTCATGTTGTTGCGGTAAAAAAAAAATTTTGTTGGAAATTTTCTTGCGACAAAAGGTTTTCATTTACGACAAAAAGTTTTTGTTTACCGCAACAGCATAATCGTCAAATGCTCAAATTATTTGGCATCACAATATTTTTTTTTTGTGTGTATCACTTTTTTCTGCTAGACTTTTATGCATTTCAATACACTCTTTTTAGAAATGCGCGCTCAGAAATTAAATAGATTTAATTCTAATTCTTACGCCGGCGAACGACGAACAAATTAGTACCGGGTAGCCATATTGTTTCAAAATGGTAAGTGTTTTAGTAAATAAAGTTACTTTTTACTTAAGAAATTGTAAAATTTTAACTAAATATCATTTAAATACAAATTGAAGAAAAATTAACAATAAAAAAGTATTTTAGTTAAGTTGTTGTTAATGTTTTATTTGTGAAGTATATATTGTTCATATGGTAACACTATTTCTTGTTTATACAAAATATTTTATTTCTATAATTGTTTTTTAGTCGTTATTGTGTTTCATACGACGAATTTATACAACGAATTTCTTCCGACTAATTCGTCGTGCTGGACGAAATTCGTCGTTCGTCCCAGTTGTGTTTCTAGCAATATGTGGAGAATGAGAGAAAAACCAAAAAAAAAAACAGTTGGTTTAACACACTTTAAGATTCAAATTGAAGAAAAACAACATGCTGATCGACGAGGCGCATCTTTCTTTACCAGACGGCATCAAAATCTCAATTTACTTAAAAAGTGGATTTAGCAGGTTTGCATATTAAGCCGACGATTAGTTTTATTAGAGAATTAAGTAAATAAATTAATAAAAAATGTTGACCGAAAATATGATTTTTATTTCATATTTCCCTAGAATCCAAAAATTGCGGAAAAAAAGAAACTCTGCAGGAGAGCTATTACACGAGAATGAGGGTATTCATAATGGCATAAATAAAATATCAAAAGAATTTTTAACTCATCTGACAACTACAAAAATTGCACTATTATACGAGTATGTTTGTATGTCATGATACCATGCTGGCATACCAAATATGACCGTGTAGTAGCCGCCTTAAACAAATGAGCCTGTTGATTATAAAAGCTTTTTTTGGATGGGTTGGTCAAATGTTTTCTGTAAAAATGCTTGGTGACAAGGGGCTTTTTTTAATGTTCTTAAACTTAAATTATGTTAATGTAGCTTTAAGAGAAATTTATGGGGATTTGCCTTGTATGTTTTAGATAGTGTTGTTTAAATGCTTTGCTTTCTTATCTCACAAAATTATTGACATGGACTAGTTTTCAGTTTTACAAAGATACTTGTGTACATTTGTATACAAGTAATAAACATCATGACACAATTTATTTTGTTTTTACTACACTTTGACTTTGTGCGTACCGTGATACTACCGCGATTCTTTTGATACAATTTAAACGCGAAAGTGTTTTTATCCCCAGGTGCTTCGGTGCACATCTTTGCGCTGACTATTTCATATGGAATCGTCAATTAGCTTGGCTCAAAATGCGTTTTAAGGTTGAAATCACGCTCACTTTTAAGCGACTCAAAAGAAAATAACAATATAGATGTTTTCAGTTATCCTTAGCAGTTTGGGATTGCAACCCAGTACAGTTGGATAGTATACAGAGTTATAGACCCAAATGTGAAACAGCCTCTCTAAAAAATGCACTGAATGTCATTAAATTAAATAAACGAATTATAAAAATGTGAGTTCAGTTTAAATATAGACTTGTTCATAGTTTATATATCCCATAAAAAGCCCACATAGCCGTAGAACAAAACCTATAATGTATTCCTTTGCGCTGTCTAGTTCCTTTCAAATCTTTAATTCCACATTTTTAGGAACAGCCCAAACGTCTTCTAGCTGGGAATCAATCGTCTGTTTTTAATCCGTAGGTTGTATATTTCTTTCATTTTTATTAGAATTAATTTTTTGACATTGACAAAGTTTTTTTAATAAATACAATGTTTTTTTATTTATTTAATTCAACAACTAATAGATATGTATACTTAACATTTGTATATATCGTTACCTTAATATAAAAAGGCCCCAACTCATCAAAAACACTTTTTACAGGAGAAGGAAAAAACTTAAAAAAAGCTGAAATAATATAGCTACACAAACATTGTCAAAAAACATCTTTATTAAAATTAAACGAGGAATTCAGATTGAAATACATATGTATATATTTGTAATTTTTATAGTATATATAAAGCATTGGCTAACGTACTGTTTCGGTTCTGGTAAAAACAGCCGTCGGAATAAATGATAATATGGTGTTCTGATATGATAATATGATGTTCTGCTTATAACTTCTTTATTTTTAATCTAATTTGCTTGATTTCCAAAAATAATGAGTTTGGGCCTTTTTATATTAAGGTAACGATATGTATGTATATAAAATAAACAAAAGAAATAAAGGAAATGAAAACAAAAAGCGTTAAAATTGGCTTTGCCGAATCCCATATACGCTTCATCAAAGGTGTGTTCATTGACTTTAATAGCATAAACTTGCAACGAGAGAGTAAATTTAAAATTTACAAAATTTTTCTCCCAATAAAGCCTAGTACCAAGGCGAATTCATGTAAACGGTGGTATCGATACTACAACAAGTACAACACCAAAAACAGAACATTGTATTTTATTTGTTGCTTTCGTTGGTAGATACGTCAAAAATACAAGGGAGTTTTAACATTTCTCTCTCTAAGTACGAAAAAAAAGTAGCACAGCTGTGCTTTCAACGCCACCTGAAAAATTAATTCGCCTTGCCTAGTACTCTGTTCGAATTTGTGAAAAATGTTGAGCAACATTTCACACGAAAATGTTGACATGTATCAATGTTACCCATCTTGCGAGTTTGTACAATTTGACGTTTTTATTCCTTTAAAGTATGCGACATTGTTTTGCGTATGTAAACCCCACATGTATTTTACTAAAAAATATTTTTTTTATATTAAAAATTGTATAAAATAGAAAGAAAATATGAATAAAAACCTGTTACAGGTTGTGTTATTTTAATTTTTTATTTTAATTATTTAATAATAAATTCATACTTTTTTGATTTTGCTTAAAATTCCACGTGGAATAAGTGCAGCTTACATTATTTCGCAGTTGTAAAAAATGTTGCCAGAAACATTTCGGAACTTTTTTACATTATTTCTTAGATGTTCCGCACACGTTTTTTTCATATGCGTTTTGACAGCATTTCAAAATGTTGAACAGAGTACCAGGCTTTACTCAAAAAAAAAAAAAAAAAAAAAAAGTAAATGAACTAGCAGGTAAGGCATATCGACAGTATTCAGCTGTATGATACGAGATTAGTTCTTTCTGACTTCAATTGTCTTGAAATAGTTAGGTAAAAAGATATTGTTCTTAAGTTTTAGAAAAACATTGAAAAACTTTTAGGCTTTGTTCACAATGGGAGCACCAATTTCGTTCTTTTTTCTATTTTATTTCTTCCGAAAGTTTTTCATACGAACAAAAATGTAACTAAAGTTTTTTTAAAAATTTAGACTACTTCTACTTTAGCAACAATTTGTAAGCAATTGTTTATGCCGTTTATAATAATTGAAAACCAGCGAACATGTTGCTGTCAATGTGAACGAAGCTTTTATTTAAAAATTATGAAAATTATTTTTGTTTTGTAAACAAAAACATGAAACAGGTGGCTGAATAAAAATTTTACTATCAGAAACAAGGCGAATACATTATAGGTGGTCTTAACAGCCCTGCAGATAACTTTTTTTAGCTTTATAATTGTTGTATGCCAAATTTTTGATTATTATCTTTTTTTCTGTTTCATTTTGTTTCTGTTTTTAGCAATGTGCAATGATTTTACAAAAAGAAATTGCTTGGGGTTTTTGTAGGAGTTTTACAGGTTGTAGTACCGAGGTTACCTGTAATAAATTCGCCTTAATCATAAATTTTCAACAAATTTTTTTTCTCTTGAATTTTTTGCTCTTTTTCCCTCTCTCGTTGCAAGTTTTTCGAGAACGTGAACACTTCCAAGCGGGAAAATGTAAAATAGGAATCGAGAATGTAATACATATCTTCTATAATATTTGATTCCCGAATTAATAACTCTTTGCACAGAACACGGCATAGAATTATAATAAAACTATTTTAATGTATGCTGCGAATGAATTAAATTTTAAGAAGCAACATCATTCCATAAGAGAATTCTTATTGAATGACATAATTTCCTCAGAAATGTTCATATTGATATAAAACTTGGCGACTATAATTTTTTTTTAATAGTTGCTGTCATGGAAAAACTTTCTGTTGGTTGATCCACAATTAATCATAAGTTCCATACAAAGCGCCTCCCTAAAATCGTTTAAGACAAAAAAATTGCATATAGGTGTAGTTATCCAGTTAATATGCGGCACAAAGAACTCTTTATAATTTCATTTTATTGTGGCGGGTCTAGGATTGTTCAAGGGTCCCCCCTAGCGAACACTCTCGAAAATTTGTCTATATATGTATGCTGTAGTGTAGAGTACATAGTCGTTTTGGTTTTTCTTCTGATTAATTGTATTTGGAATATGTAAGTTTCTATTCACAAACAAAATCCAGCTGTTTTCTTTTTTAAGCAACGACAAGGTTTTTATGGATTTATTAAAGAGAATGTGCAGACTATAAACCTTAATGTAGAGCGCAAGGCGACGAAATAACTAAAAATATATTATTTATATTATTATTTATAAGTTTTTCTAATGAATAATATGTTTCCGTGCTGTTTAAATTTATAACAAAGCATCTCTTTATTCGTTCTAACTGCTCCCTTTTTACATCCTACCGTACACCAAGCATAAAAAAATATGTTGTTTCAAAAGATAAATAAAAAAGTGGTACCGTCATGGTCTAAATGGTACATATTATTTTAAAAGTTTGTACAGAATCCAAATAGGCACTTTCCATCCCTGATATATACTTATACAAGTGTATTTACATATAAACAATGGTTCTTTTTAAAAATAACTTTAAATTAAAAACCTGTTGTTAACTTTAATCCACTATAATCAAAATAAAAGTAGGGATTGTCGATAACTTTTTACTACTGAGTTTCGACTGTGTTTTTCAACACAGAGGACGATCCGGCCAGGCCACAATTAGTATATGTATATCTTAAAAAACACAGTCAAATAAAAAGTAAATAAAATGAAATAAGTAAATAAATATAATATTCAACATTTTTTATTTTTCGAATTTATTCTATGAGTTAAATTTCAGTTATGTATTTTATAAAGCTTTTTTTTTTTGTAATAGTTCTATTCCTTAAATTTTTAGGAATGACTTTTATATAATATAAATATAATATAAAGTAACCTGCGAAAGGAAATAATTCCCAGTTTCTATTTGTAAATAAATATATTCATCGCAAATATAGTTTTTAATTTCTTTATCATGTTGCAGGCACATTGCTTTTTCGCATTTAACACAAAGAGTGTTCTCTTTGAAATGACATTAAAATCATATTCGTATGTAAAGTAGTTTTCGAGATATTGAAGAAATAATCTCAACACATTCGGCTAATTCGGCGAAATTATGACATTTTGAACATGACATAACTTTTGGAAAAAAAACTTTTTTAATTTTTTTTCGTTCATATATGTTCCTAATAGGATAAAAGGAACCTTCTTACTAAAATTTATTAAAATCGAAAGGGGTCGGGTCCCACTTTTGGTCGATTTGACATGGAATTACCCAACTATCAGCTGTTAAATGGGTGCTCAAATTAAGCAGTGATACTAACTTAAAGTTGTGACACTCTTAAAAAAAACATCCTTTATATGATAGCGAAATAGACAATGTTTGGCATTTTGAACATCTTGGCAGCATCTTGTCAACGACCGGTGGTACGATGGAGGACGTGGAAAACCGAATAAGTCAAGCGCAGGGCGTCTTTGCATCTCTATGAAATATTTGGTTATCAGAAACTATATTTCTCAACACAAATATTAACATATTCAAAGCACGTGGGAAATTTATTTTATTATCCGGTTCCGAAACATGACTTACTACCAGCACCATAACCAACAAGCTGCAAGTATTTATAAACAGATGCCTTCGGAGCAACATCATTTTCAATTTTCGTTTTTTAATAAATGAAATTTATTGGCAATACTTGCATCATCTTCTAAAATGCCATTGTCTCATAAGGTACCGTTACGTTTTTATAGAAAAGAGAATTTTATAGTAAGCGACAACCTTCATACAAAATTTATATATCCTGTAAATTTTTTTTTTTTTGTCGCTAAGCTTTTTTTGCGCTTATGCCTCGATATGGTGGCCTCTAACTATATCAAACGAACGCCTATGGAACATAACCGGCCAGTGGGAAACACGAAGCAACACCACTAAGCGAGAGTCGAGCTGGCTTGGATACACGCTCAGAAAAAACGAGAATGAAATCTCACAATCAGCTCTTCAATGGTATCCTCAAGGCCATCGAAACAGAGGCAGACCAAGAAATTCATGGAGAAGAACACTATTAACAGAAACCAACTCTCCCATTGTTAAATTAAGATATTAAGCAAATAAAAAAACAGTTAAAAAAACATAATTCTCTCATCGAATTTCTAAAAATTACAAAATGATCTACCTGTGAAGGCCGTTTTTTTTCACTGTCAAAATGTGTAGTTTATCAAAGATCTCACATCTCCACCCTAAAAAAAATAAATTATAGCAAACTCGGCGCACCAAAAATATCCTTAGCCATTTGTTACTCCCTTTTTTAATTTAAAAATACTTTTTATTTGCAGGACCATCCCAAAGGTTATACTGGAGCAGTAGCCCACAAAAGCAAATTATTCAAACGTGAAATTATGGCGTACAAGGAAATATTACCCCGAGTTGAAGAACTGCTTGCCTCAATAGGCGACACTACGAAAATTGCTCCCGCTTGTTATTACACCACGGAGACACCAGAGCCCTTCTTGATACTCGAAGACATGAACTTGAATGGTTTTGAGAATTTTGAAAAGGGTCGCTTACTTAATTTGGACTATGTTCTACCCACCGTTGAAAAATTGGCCAAGTTACATGCTTGCTCGGCTGTTATAGCAGCTGATAATTCTAAAATTATGGAATTCTTTGAAGAAGCACCCATATCACGTAATCCAGATCGTAAGGATTTCTTAGGATTCTTCCCCGTCAATATACGCTGTGTGGCAGAGGAGCTTTCACATTGGAAGGGTTATGAAGAAATTACAGAGAAAATGTTTAAATTAACCGAAAATGTATTACAAAGTGCTGTTGATATGTACGAATCGCATGAGAATGGTTTTCGCGTATTCAATGTGGCCGACTTGTGGATTGATAATTTAATGTTCCATATGAATAATGAAACCAAAGAACCCGATAATGTTGTATTAGTAAGATATTTGAATCAAGTTTAAAAAAAATGTATTTGCATTAAGATTTTTTTTTGTATTTTTTGCAGTTAGATTTCCAATTAGCTTATTACGGTTCACCAGCTATGGACTTAAATTATTTCCTATATGGTTCCCTTAACGAAAATGTTCGTAAAGTCCATATGAAATATATTGTGCGTGCATACCATTGCATTTTAAAGGACACTTTAGTGAAACTAAATTATGATGGAGATATTCCCACACTAAAAGATCTTACCATTGAAATCATTAAGAATAGTTTACAAGGTTGGTAACTTCTAATTTGTTATTGATATTTATATATGCCTTATTGCTCAATTTTTATATTTTTTAGGTGTTATTGCTGCCACTTGCTTAACACCTCTTATATTTATGGAAAAAGATGGTTTCGAAAGTCTTGAAAATCTAACCTCACGCACTGAAGAAGGCGATGAAATGCGTCGTAAAAATGTTGAAAATCCCAAATACAGAGCATTTCTTCAACGCACCGTTAAAGAATTCGAGTTGTGCGGATTCTTAGATGTGTAAATAGAAAACGACAACTGTTAATAGATTTAAAGAAACTGTTATACACAAATTTTTTTTAACAGAATATAAAAAGTTTTTTTTTTAATTATTTGAACATTTTGTTAGTATATATTTTAATTTATACAATTTTCTCTTCCCAAATTCCACTAACATGTTGATATATCTCTAATGGAACTGATTTGGGAACCATGCCCTATTATTATTTTCCTTTTTTGAGTTGTTGTTTTAACTGCCGTATTCATTAAATTTTTTTATTTTGGTCCTCGTCTATATTATGATTTTGACATTTGAGTTTTGTTATGATTTGTTTCATGTATAAGCAGTTTTTTCAGTTTGTTATTGTAAGAATGAGAGAAGAGATACAAAATGATTAAATGCTGCAAAAAAAAAAGTTTTATTGTATGTACACGGATGCAGTTTCAAAAGAGAATTGAAGGTTTTGCAGTAAATTTTTCATTATATGGACGAGGACTTCCCTACAAAAAATGAATGAGTAAATCTCTCATATTTTTCACGTTGGCGCTAAGAAAATGATGGGAGAAGTGATAGAAAATCATTAGCTCATTCATTTCTTGTAGGGTTAATAAAGGCTTACAAAACAAATTTTCTATGAAAATTTTACTTAGTACACGCTTGTTTAATTTAATAATCGTTTATGAATACCGGTGCTTATCTATAATACGTTTTCCAAATAGCCTGGCTCATGATGTCGATCGACAACAAGTCTCTCATTATCGTTCTCATAAGCGCTCCACTAACTATCGACTTATCGGTCGACAGGTTTTACGTTTCTTGAGTTTTTTTTAAGACTCCATTAGGTATATATGTACCCAGTAAAAAATTTTTAGGTATCTGGAAGCACGAAAACTACATGAGCGCTGATATATGCGCTGGCTGTTACACACTACTAAGAAGCAGCAGAGAACATAGAAATATATTTTTTTATAATGCAATCAGTCATCAAATTGTTTTTTAGCAGAGAGAAAAATTGTAGTGCTTTCAAGTGGGAATTCTCTATAAAAAAGTCAAGCCTCTTTAAAGCAGGTTTGTAAGGGGGTATTGTGCTTCTCTCCCTCACAAAACTTCTTACCATTAAGCTACATTTTTCACTGGGTATATCCTAATTCTAAGTCGATTTATCCATGTCCGTCTGTCTGTTCGTCTGTTGAAATCGCGCTCACTTTCGAACGACTCGTAATAAAAGAACAAAATTGATTTCAAATTGTTTCTAGTTTTCCTTAGCTGGTTGGGATTGAAATCTAGCAAAAGTCGGTTGAGTTAGAAAAGAGTTGTGAATCAAAATGTGGAGCAACCACCCTAAGAAATTGATAACTTTCATGAAAACCGGTCCATTATTTACCATAGGCTCCATATAATGCCGACTATGAAAAACCACTTTAGTACGCCTAACACCTTATCAAATAATGTTTTTGTAATAAAATTTGATCAGTTATAGTTTTATAAGACCATAAATTACATTGTCAAATTTCATGAAAATTGGCCCATAATTTACCATAGATCCCATATTAAGGCCACTCCGGAAATATTCTAACTATATGTGGAGGGTATCAAAAATCTCTAACGAATATATAGTATATAGTACTCTAACTTGTTAGGAGTTAAAAATGGATTTTTTTTTTACCCCCAAAACTGTTTTTTTTTTTTTTTTAATTTTGCCACTTTTAGAATTGAGATTTGCTAAGTTTTCTGTGATCGTTTTCAATTGAACTTTTTTCTCTTGAAAATTTTTTTCATTATCATTTTTTGTAGTAGATTAAAGAACACAGGTTCTGTGAAACTTTAATATACTACAAAAAACGACACAGTCGTTTACGACAACGACAACCGTAATAAGGCTGAATACCATCAATCTAATTCAAAAATTTTTAAAAAAATATATTCTCGAATTTGTAACTTTTGTATAAATAATAAATATCTTATTTATGACACATTAACGAACTATTGCCGAAAGCATTTGAACTCATATTGAATTATTGTTATTATCCGGGATTTTGGATAGAAAATGTCAAAAATTCATCATATGTCATATAAAAGTTACGAAACATTAGTACCAAGACCTAATTCACTTTTAAGGAATCATAGTATACAATTCGAGGGAACTGACTACCGTCATCGGTATACCCTAGAGTTTTTTTTTCCCCGGACTTTTTCGATTCCCGGGAAAGCGGGAAATTTTTTTAAATTTCCCGGGATCCCGGGATCCCGCTCCATATAAATAATACAAAGTAAATTTTGTTATTAATTAATGAAAAAAACTTTTATAAAGAAAACGTAAGGGAACTTATTTACAAAGAAAGTAAAAGAAATGGTTCAATACTGAAAAATTTATTGAAGATTGAAATAGCAACTTGATTTATTATTACCTCAAGCCTTTATTCCCTATTATTATGTTTTTATTCAGAATTATTATGTTCTGAATACAAAATAAAAAGATAACATAACAATTTAATTCATAAAACAATAATAAGAACAAAATAAAAATTAAGGTACTCAAGATATGAGATCAAAAAGTTAATTAATAAAATAGATAAAATATTTTAAAGAAATATATAACATTTTTTAAAGGTTTAGGAAATAACTTTCTGACACACTCAAAGCGCTTAGTAAGTCGTCAAAAAGTATATTCCAGACTTAATTTACTAATTATCATGTTTCCTAAAAACTTCGTTCATTTCTTATGGACAAATAGTTAAAAGTTTACCGTTGTAGCATGCTTCGGATTCACAATCAGAAGCAATTTTTTCTTTTTTATAAACAACGTCTATATCAGTCAAATGTATGTCAAGGTTTATGCAAAAAAAGCATCAACCGGACTGCTTCTTACAAACCTTTTCATTTCAATAGATCCATTTGTAATCTTTAGGACAATGTGTTTTTCATGTTGTATGTTGTAGTATCTTACACATGTTTCCAAAATGTTATTTTATTTCGGTTTCCCCGCACTTCACGGGTGTATAAACCAACACAAATTGAAATTGAAAATTTGTGTTTATCACCTAATAAACATATCGCTCCTTCATTGCATCCCTAGAGGGAAGCGAACTGACACCAAAGTAGTCCCGTGATAGGTCTTTGGTGGTAGGGACCGGTTCTAGTTCTACAACTTTATATGAATAAGAAATATCACTTTTACTTTTATTGACACCATTTGACCAGTCACAGATCTATTCTCAATGAACGTGCTTAATGTCAATTACTAAAATGTAGTATTATTTCAATACAATGTAGTATTATTTCAATAAAACAAGTACTAGAATTAAATTCAAGAACCAAATTTAAGAAAGTACCAAAAAATGTGTCACAGCACCGGTGAAGACTGTACTGTAATTCATTACTTTTTCTACCTTTTTGTTCTTCATGAACCAGTTAAGGGATTGGTTCTTCTTTCACTTGTCATGAGTCCTTTCTTTTTCTACTTGTTCTGTTTTCACAAATCCCAGGACCAATTGACACAAATTTCCCGCAGGGATCATAGTCATATCTCAAACTGAACTGAAGTTATAGCAAAATATATCTTTAAGTCGGTACATTTTGAAAACTTTAATCGCATTTTGCCAAGATCGTTTGTTTTTGTAGATATGACTATGTTGCAATAAAGGAGCGATATGTTTAGGTTTCTCCTATTTTTAAGACTTGTCCATGGACAATGAAAACTTACTGCCTGCATCTTATTTTGAATTAATGTACTTTATTAACTCTTCACTTCACTAAATGTAATAATTATCAACTGTTGCACTGCCCATTCTGCTTTTGGTAGATTTATTGCATCAGGAGACATTGATTTAAATACATGTACTCACTTCTTGTAATTGATCTTATCCACAACCCATCCACAGATGCTAATTTTTAGATAATAGAAAACTAAATTTCAAAGTATAAATAGCTATTATGAGGCATTTTTTATTTCCCGGGATCCCGCAAGAAAAATCCCGGGAAAACGGGAAATAAAATAATTGAAATTCCCCCGGGAATTCCCGGGACGGGAAATCCCGGGAAAAAACCCTAGTATACCCTTAAGTTGTGAACATCACACATTTCACGACTAAAGTGCAGTTTAAATTTTAAAATTGTTACTCCTTTTGCGAGAAAAGTCATGGGACATATGTGTCCCGTTCGTCGTCAAAGTTAAAATTTGGAAACAAATGCATTATGCGTTTCAGTTGCTGATCGTTTTTACAATAGTTTGCATGACCGTTATTTTTTGTTTTATTTACATTGCGAAACACACAAAAAAGATTCAACTGTCCAACGGTTTGCATACCGCGATTTGAGCGTAAATTCGTGTTTTTAGTTGCGCTTTGGAAATATATCATTTAATTATTGGTAACTATAAATGTAAGTTTTTTTTTCTAAATGAGTTCATTGCGTCACCTGATATAGCCAAAAAACCCCAATAAAAATTGCGACCAGGTTTTAAACCTCAATGTTAGCGATAATTAGGAGGTTTATTTTAGAAGTGTTTAATAAAGTTTGTGAGTTCGTCGCACTAACAGAGTTCATAATTCGCCATTTTCTATAAGTCAAAAAGAGTTTAAACTCTTTTTTGGGATGATTATAGTAATGAGTGTCCAAAGATTTTCAGAAATAAGATTGTACTGGTCTACGATAGAAACATATTCAGTACCGTTTATTTCCAAGGTAATGAATCGAGACCGTTTTGAAAAAGTTCCACGAGAATCCGTTAAATGGTCAAAATTGGGGGCGGTATCAAATTAAAATGGACATTGCCAACAAGAATTAAAGGAGAGTCAGTAAGCGATGTCTTTTTTGCACAAAAAACGGAATCGAAAGTCAAACAAACACAATTTGTTACATAGCGTCTTCACCTGACAGTTTTTTGTCATACCAAACGTCAAACTTCATATTAAAAAAACGCTGACAAAAATTTTCGAGTTTTTTTTATATAGACTTTGACGTTTGGTATGACAAAAAATTGTCAGGTGAAGACGCACACTTACGCATGTGAAACACCAATGTGCTTTACTGGGAACAAAAATTATTTTGAAATTTACTATAACTAAATTCGATTTTGAATTAGTTTATATGAAATATAAATACGACAAACAAAATCTTGTTTACTAAAAATTCTTTATTCTTCAAAATTACTTTGATAAAACTTAAGCGATCTCATAATTTAAAATAAATTTTTCGTTTTGTTAAGTTTTTACTGAATTGTTTATGATTTCTTTGTTTTTTAGTGGTTACAAATTAAATTAAATTAAAAAAAAAGAATAAAAATTCGACTTAATTTTCACCTTTAACGACGATTGGGACACATATGTCCCATCATACTTTTAGACCCATCGAGAAAGCTATAGAACCAATTTCAAATGCGTTAATCAATAAATTTTCATAACGCATTAGTGAATATAATACTAAAAGTTTATCCAACAGTATTAATTAAGCAAACTTAAATGGCAAAAAAATAAATTCGAATTTCCGACTTTAAGAAACCCTTAAGCCCAGTTGACACAACAAAACCTTATCGTTAGCAAGAAAACTAAATAAAGCATTTGTTTTTGGTCGAACAACGAGAGTTAGATCAAAATACATTCGAAAATGTAGATGAAATGACGAAAAAACTAAATGGGACATATGTGTCCCATTCGTCGTCAAAGGATTAACCACACTCAATCAAAAGTATCAATTTGTAGAGGTGGTGCCTCGAATGCTGCCATCTAAAATTTTTTCTAATGTATAATTTATGAATAAGCTTGCAAACTGTTTTCCAACATCTTAAGTTATTTTATTATCTTAATATTTACTTAATCTAGGACACATTACAAACAAACCACCATTATTTACAAAAAATTATTGTGTTTAACATGTTAAAGATAATATTTTTAAATTTACAATCACAACTGCCGTTCACTATGGAGTAACTACTTTAACCATTAAAAATAATTAAATGTTTTATCTTTACTGGTCCGGATCTAAAAGACCTCTACGTTCGTAAACGGGTAATAATTTTCTAATGATATTTTGCATGTAGGGATTTGTGTAGCAAGTATTTTTAAAACGAATGGCTCGTTCATCACTTTGCATGAGCGCATTAAAGTCGGCATCATCATTGACGACATTACGCTGAATCGGCTGAACCACGCAGGTGCTATGGAAGGCTGTAAAGATAAATTTGATTAAATCATTAATTATATAGATAATTATACCAAGTAACTAACCATAAAATGACTTCTCCTGTAGCTGCAAGTGAAACTTGTGCAAACTTGGTATATCACCTTGATAGTTTAATTTCTTCAAAGTATCTTCCAAGTAATAATAATAATACTGTATTAATTCATCCTGGCTGTGCAAATGCATTTCCTCAGTTAACGAAGTGTTGAATAAGTAAAACAAATCGATAGCCGGTGAACCCCAAACAGAATATTGAAAATCAATAATTATAACATCTAAAGGTTTTTTCGTTTTGGGATCGTATTTAACTAGAACATTATTGGTCCACAGATCACCATGACAAAATACATTAAGATGATTTGGCAAAGGATCAAATACTTGTTTGGATAGTTCCATATATTGAGGTTTAAGTTCTTTCAGTTTCTCACTTAAGTGCCTCAATTCCGGCCATTGGGCCACACGTCTGGTACAAGCCTCAAGACAACCCACAAAACATGGGGCATAATTGTCAGTATGGCGATTAAACATACCACAATCGTAAGTCTCCAAAGATCTAGCCTCGCGCTCATTGAGCACCGCTGAACAGGCATGCATTTTGGCTAACTTTCTTAAAACAATTTTAGTAGTTTCCATATCGAGACCCTCTAAACGATTGGGCATAATAAAATCTCTCTCATTAAGGTCCTCGAAAATTAAAGCAGATTTATCCTTATCAACTGCCATGGTTTCGGCAAAAATTTGCTCTTCATCGCCAATTTCTTTGAGTAGTGACTTTATCTTTGGTAAAAGTTCCTCATAGACCATTATTTCACGATTGAATATATCAAAAGGCTCCATGGCCTCCATAGCCAATTCATCTCCCTCAAAAGAAGTTTTGATAATATAGCAGCCTTTCTTTAGAGCAGAATTAGAACCTTTAGGCTTAAATTCGGCTTTGACCCGAGTCAAAACTCCACCGTAGTTCTCTCCCTTGCCCAAAGCAGCTTTCGTTTGCACTTTTACCAATTTTAATTTCTGATCATTATAGTAAGATCTCAAACAGGATTCCAAATAATCTTTGGTCAACCAATGGGGAGAGTCTTCTATACGAAAATCTTCACTTAAAACTTCACACTTGGCCAATTGTTCTTCAACATTATTCAAAACTTTTGTAGAGGGCATTTTGCTTTAGTTTTTTTTTCAAATCTCTTTATTTCAATACTATTTAAAAAATTATTTAAAACTTGTTGTATTTAACTTTAAAAATTTAAATTTTTTAACTTTTCCTTACAACTATCTAGATAATAATGACAATGACATTGTCGACATTTATTTTATATATTTCAAATTCTCGCGCCTTCATCTAAACGTGTCATTTTTTTATTCAGAGGTTTTTATTTTGATTTATGCCCACTTTACTTTTTTTAGAAATTAAGCTTTCTTCTTTTGTGTAAAAAATAAATATTTAACATTTTATATTTATTTAAGTGTGATGATGCCTCTAGT
Source organism: Pollenia griseotomentosa (assembly GCA_963931875.1). Lineage (NCBI taxonomy): Eukaryota > Metazoa > Arthropoda > Insecta > Diptera > Polleniidae > Pollenia > Pollenia griseotomentosa. The sequence continues at coordinate 233,340,886 of OZ007560.1, read as the reverse complement.
AAGATTGAGTTAATAAAAGAGAATTTTTTTGCTATCTTAATTTTAATTAAGTTTCTCTAATTCAAAATGCAACAAGAAATAAAATTTTGATTGCATTCGTAATACACTGTGGTGCAAAATATTAAGCGCAAATTTTTTTTTTTAATTTCATAATTTTAAAGGTACGTAATTTCCAAAAAAAAAACCATTAAGGAGCTGGAAATGTTATTGCTTCCTTTTAAAAAAGTCGACGGCTCCGGAACAGTAATTGTGTTTTCATAGTCGTTATTGATAATAATCGTTTACTATTGATAGTCACTTGATATTTTCTAAGGCGCTTTTAAGTCTACATCGAGTATAATTTTCTCTGTGTTGGTCGACAGGAAGATTTGTGACGACTTAAATGAAAGATAAAGAAATTTTAAATATAATGTTAACATATTCTTAAACTAAATATAAAAAATGCAATATAAAAAGAAGTTATGGGCACACATTTTTGTAAGGCCAGTTTACACGGCAATATAATGTATTACGACTTTGTAGAAGCAAAATAATATGAAATTCTCTTCGTGTTTAAAAGAAAACAAGTTAGAGTGTTATATTCGGCTGCGCCGAATCTTTGATACACTCCACCGAGAATTTGTATATTTCAGGAGTGATATCTATTTGATGTCTATTTTTTATTAATTTATCTTTATAAAAACAGACATCAGCATTAAAATTGGTTGCGGCTTAGACCTATATTAAATTATTGACCGACAAATGCTATTATGATAGCATTATTTATTACGGTTTTAGGCGGGAGTAGGGTTTATATGGGGCCTAGGGTAAATTATGGACCAATCTTCATAAAATTTCACAGTGTGATTTTCAGTCGAATAAAACGAACATTTGCAAAATTGTGTATCATTTCGAGCATTGTTCAATCATTTATGTTAGTTTTTGTAACAAAGTTATCAATTTTTTAAAGTGGTGGTTCAACATTTTGATTCATAGCTCTGATCCTACTGAGCCGATTTGGCTGGATTTCAATCCGAAACTGCTTAGGATAACTACAAGCAATTTGACACCCAGTTTTTTTATTTCTTTTGAGTTTTTCGAAAAAGAGCGTGTTTCAACAGACGGACAGACAGACGGACATGGCTAAATCGACTAAGAATTACTCAAGGTGCCGGAATATATATACTTTATGGGGTCTGAGGTGAATAATAAAAAAGTTTCACACGGAATGACAAACTTAGTATACCCTCTTCACAACTTATCTGTTGTAAGTATACGGATGGTATAAGAAAAAAATCAAAAATAATACCAAAAAGGCAGATGGCTGCAGTTTTAAATATTTACAAAAACAACATGAAAATTTCCCTAGTTGATTTTAGTTGTTTTTGTAATAGTATAAAAATGTTACCACTTTCAATATATGCTTTTAAAATACACCTCTGGTGTGATGAGAATAAATAAGTTTCTAAAATCGTTTAGAAAGAAAACATTTACCGACCGCTTGTCAGATTTTTTATTCGTAATCTCTCTTAGTGGCGGCTCACATCTTTCAGGAGAAAAGGGAAAAGAGAATGCCATTTCTTTTCCCCTCTCTCCTAAAAACTCAGGACTTGACGAGTCAAACTTGACGTTTGTGAACCAGCACTTACTCTATACATTTTGCTTTTACATCATGAGATTTTTCTCATTCTACATCATTTTTTGCAATGTCGTAATACATTGTAAATATTACCGTGTAAACAGGCCTTTAGTAAATTAAACGTGAAAATTCAAAGAATATGATAAATAGCGAACATTTTCGACGATTGCCTCAAAAATTCGGAAAAGTTTGCCAAAATAGCGAAAAATTTTAATATTTTAGACAAGCCATACAATTGATTAAAAGTCTCTAAAACTATAAGGAATGGCAAAAATTCTTGCTGGTTTAGCGGAAATTCGCAAAAACTTGCTAACAGCGGCATAATATCAAAGTCTTATATTTATAAATAACACGAGGGAATAAGATTTTTGTTGATTAATAACTGAATGTTGTTTTTAAGGTAATTTGGGACGCTTTCTTTGGTTTTTAATTTGCCCAGTATTTTTAGAGATATCGTTAAAGCTTTGAAAAGAAAGAACTATTATTTATAAGTTTTGGCTTAAAAACATTTATTTCATGTGTGTGTTTGCTGCTGTTCTTTTTAAGAAAGTTTTGTCCCTTCACTTAATTGTGAATAAAAACGAAACGCGTTCATGGATTTTTATGATATACTTATGTTTCATTTTTTTCTTAGGTTATGTGACTTTACGTGAAAGTAATAACTTTAACTTTTCCTCGTTTTGAATTTTTCATGATTTTTTAATATGCAAAATTTTTAATTTTATTTTTTTTAGGTAAACAACCCTTTCTCAGCCATTTTTTTATTGTTTTTTTTTTTTTTTTGAAAATTGCTTAATGAAGAGTACAGTTATAATTTTTTGAACTTTTAATTTTTGGAAAAAAGTCAAAAAAACGATTAGTACCTGTTACTTAAAAACGCGGGCTGATGGAGAAAGCGGAGATTAAATTTGAAATCAGCGACCTCAAATTAATAAAAAATTCACCAAACTTCGAATCAACACAAGGAAAAGTTCACTTGTATTCCCTTGTGTAATCTTTAAATCTGTTAAGAATCAGAAATCTTACAGTTAAAAGCCGGTTATATCGAGAACATGGCAAAAATTCGTGAAAAAATGCAAAATCGGAAATAAACTCTAAAATTTATTTGAAGTCGCCAAATCGGTTAGAAGAAAAAAAACGAGCATGTTCTGGCAATCGCAAAAAGCTCAACATTGGCGATTCCGATTTGAATTCGCATTATAGGTGTTTTATAAATCGCAATTGCAAAAGTACGCTCAAGGGAAATAAAATATCGCAAGCCAATCGTACGCGCTTCAGAACACCAAATACATCTGGCGTTTTGCGATTTAAAATCATGCGATTGTCGGAACATGGCCGAAAATGTTGAAAAATAGCATTAATATCGTTTTAAAATGAGCTCTAATGATGAAGAACAAAAATAATTAGAGATGGGATTTTTTTGTCAGATCTTTTTTTCTTATAAAATACAAAATTAACATCGAAGTGCTGTAGTCGTCGACTTAATGTGAAAACAGTTTAAAATGAATGTCAACAACGACAACGACTTACATAATAGGGTCAAATAATTATTTTACAAATATGAATTTTCTTTAAAGATGACATGCTGTCATAATTTTTTACTGCAGTGTATCTTGCAAGATTTTCTAAGCTGTTAAGTAAATTAAAACATTTAGTAAAGAGGCACATGTTATCGAAGTACTTTAACTGTAATCTGAACTTTATGGCTTGATAATTTTTAACCAACAATTCAACATTTTTAAAATATCGAATCAAACTTTTGAAATTTAAATTCCTTTTTTATAACACAATTTGTATGCAATTTGGGATTTTTAAGGCACATATCGCACACAAAATCATAAACAGCCACAGCTGAAAAAACAAAAATGTTCAGAAGAGCCATGAAACTGGCTTCAAAATCATAATTGCAATTTTTTTTTTATTAAATTGAGTTCCATAAATTTTAAAGAAGAAAAGTTAAAGAAGACAGTGACGCAAACGAAATTTTCGTGGTCGTTCAAGATTTGATTTGTGAACTAGTTTATGAAAAATAAACAATTTTGAAAAGTTTTTAGTTGTGATGTAAATGATTTACTGTGTGTTACATAAAATCTTTTGACTTTGAAATTTATATCCATATAAAAACAAGAAAGAAAGTATAGTAGGTCAAACTCGACCATATGATACCCTTTACCATAGAATATAAAGACAAATTCTCGAGATTCGATCCTAATTGAGACCAATGGCCAATCATGGACCTAGTAAAACAAATTTATGTTATGAGGCTAGGCTTCATATAAGAGCTCCATGTGCCGAATATTCTCTAAAAATCAACATCTATATGAGATTTGTCCGTCTTGGGAGGGCCCTACCAGTACAAAATCTTTGCCATGAAATCGCAGCTATTATAAAAATTATTGTACATCAAAACCAATATTTATAACAAAGTTATGGCATTTTAAGCTATTTTCGGGGTCGCTATTTATATGGGGGCTATTGTCATATAGGCATTGATTTAAAAAAGTTTGGTAGGACCAATATTTTAAGGTGTTACACACATCAGAACTAACGCATAATACGCTCTCCACTATTTTGGCGTGGGTATAAAGTTATTAAAAGAATTCATAAACTTTTTCCTAATCTTATTTACATTTTTTATATAACAACTATTAGCTTAAGGGTTATTTTACTTAATTGACGTTCACAGAAGCACTAGTTAAATCATAAAATGACAAAATGTCACGCTACTTATTTAACAGCAGCAGCTTAAGATTGTAAAATTAGCGTAACGTATTGTTTGTTGAGTAAGAATGAGAACACATTCAAATTTTTTACTTAAATCACGAGCTAAGCATTCGGAATTCTAATAAAACCTGATAATATGTAAAATTCATAAATGCACTTTATAAAAAAAAATAAAGAACAAGTAAAAAATTCTATATTTGATTGAGCGAATGTTTGATACCCTTCGTCTAGAGTTAGTAGAATTTTTCACACGTCATAACAAACTTATATCCTCATTCACCACTAGTGGTGGCGGGTGTAAGCACGAATGCAATTTTAAAACTGATTGTGCAAATTTTTCAAACAAACTTAAAGAATATTTTATTATATTTTTAATTGTGAAAAAAACAATATGGAAAAATTGTACACATCTACACTTTGCAAAAAAAAAAAAAAAAATAACCCATTTTGGATAAAAATTACCAAGACGGCAATGCTGTTCATATATGCGTGCATATCTAAGCCTAAGTCTATTTTTTGTAGTTTTGTAGGAAAGCACTTTTAAAGTTTTTAAGGATTTTAATCCAAATTTTAATATTTTTAATCAGCCGCCTGGGTTCGAATCTCAGGTCAGTCAAGAAAAGAAAAATTATCAATAACAATTTTAATTAATTTTCATGTTGTAAAATTCCTTTCTTCATAAAAATAATTTAATGAAAAAATTAAATTTGATGAACTTAAGCCTGATTAAAAATATTAAAATTTGGATTAAAACTTTAAATAGTTCGACAAAATAACCACAATACTAATTATTGTTTTTAAGGATATTTTTAGTCATTAAGCTATGGCAGCACTGATTACTAGCATTAATTCCGCTACTTCGTGAGCGTGTCCCTTTCTTTCGTGGACATATGTATTTATGTGCCAAAAATAATGTTTCTAGATTAAAAGACGACCAGTTGTAAAACAAAAAAAGTACAAAAAATTTTTCCAATCCGCTAAGGACATTGTATGTTTAGTTTTGTGTTTAAAGTTTCAATATCAACGAAAGTTGAAAGAAGTACCAGTTAAAGACCGAAAAAGTACCTAAAAGATTTCTTTCACAGATTCTCGTTCACTTAGGACCTTGCATGTACAGTTTTATGTTTTTAGGCCCAATACTAACGAAAATTTAAAAAGTATCAGTTAAAGAACAAGAAAGTACCAAAAGCCCTCTTACAAATTCTAATTCACTGAGGACTTTCCACTCAGGACCTTGCACGTTTAATATTTTGTTTCTAGGTCCAATACTAAAGGAAAAATACCAGTTAAAGAACGAAAAAGTACCAAAAAATTCCCTCACAGATTCTTATCCATTCAGGACAATGCATATTAAATTTTATGTTTATAGGTAAAATATTAACTATAATTAAAGAAAGTACCAGTTGTAAAACAAAAAGCTAAAGAAAGGAATTTAATTTTCCTCATTTCCTATTTGGTCCTTTTTTTCTCCCCATTAAAGTATCAAAAATTTCAATATTGTAGTGGGAGCCTATAAATTAATAAATATCTATATGTCAATGAATGGAGAAAAATATTCTGTAAAAAAAGTACCAAAAATAGTTAAGACTTTCGCTCCTTAAACATTCGAATTTTGAAAAAGTACCGAATTCGTATCTGTACTTTTTAGATTAGTTTAGAATGTGATATAATCTTTATTTCTATGTTTATTGGTTAAAAATATAAATGGGGTGACAAAAAAGATCCAAAATACAGGTTTCACCCGTTTACTCCCTAAAAGGGCCGAATTTCAAAAAAGTACCAGGTTCGCTTATTATTTTTCTATAGAACAACGACAAGTATTAAATTTTTTTTGTATCTCTTTTAGTTCTGGAAAAATAGGGTTACCGAATTAACACGTTTTAAGGGGGTAAAAAGGGCAAAACCATTAATTCGTATGGTTGTTCAATAAAAAAATAAACGGACAGTTGTCTGGTAGTTTTTTGGAATTCGGCTCATTTGGGGAGTTAACGAGTAAAACCGAGTTAAACGAGTATTTTGGAACTCTTTAGTCACCCGATCTATCGTTTAAACCAATAGAAATAGAAAAAAAAATTATATCATAATCGAAATTTATCTAAAAAGTACAAATATAATTCGGTACTTTTTCGAAATTCGAACGGTACTCTTTTTACAAAATTTTGTTCTCCATTCATTGACAGTCACGTATTAACTTATGAGCTCCCACTACAAAATTAAAAATGTTTGTTCTTCAATGGGTAGAAAACAAGTGTCAAAAAGGGAAAATACGGCAAATTTAATTTCTTTCATTGACTTTTCCGTTTAAGATGTGGTTCTTTTTGAATTGTCTATAATATTGAACTTAGCAACTCACAATTTTAGGTGCAGGGTCCTGAGTGAACTTGGCATATGTATAAATACGTCCAGTAAAGAAAAGAAGACGCTTACGAATTAGCGGGTTAAATGCTAGTACATAAATAAATATATTTTTCATTTGTTTTACAATTTTTGGCAAAAGCTTATTATTTTATACATACATATTTGTATTTTTAATCGTGGGTTTCTAAAAAGCTTTTGACAGTTCCCAATTTCTCTTTAGACCATTTCAAATTGTATTCTACGTTTTTTACGTACTTTTGTAATTTAAAGATTACACTGCCGAACTTGCCCGTATGTTTGTTATTGAAGGTCTTCAGTTTCCGTAATTGAACTTCGGTGGTAAAGCCGTTTGCAATTTTAGAGACCACGGAAGCAACGGAAGAGTAATCACCAATGCTGCAAAAGAAATTAACACTATTTTCTGAAAATATAAATTATAAACTTACGCGTTAGCAAGTTCTTCAACGTTTTGATCAACCAAATCAAAAACAGGTTCAACATTTTCGTTGTTTTTGGTGTACAAACTATATAAAGCCCAATACATATCTTGGCGACGTACGTCGTTGGAAATGACCATGTAGAAGAATCTTCTTACCAATTTTCTGTCCTTGACGCAACCCAATGAATTTAAAACCAATATTTTCTCGGTGGGAACAGTTTCAGTCATGTATTTGTTATAAAGTTTGTCAAAATCCGTTTCGTTGCCTTCACGCATGGCAGTACAAAAAACAACAGAACGAATGTTGACTGGAACTTTTAAGTTTTTATTGAAATATGACTTGGCTTTAGCAATACATGCATTTTTGCCAAGTTTACAGGACCAATCTAAAATTTTAGCACGGTTGTAAATATCTAAGGCAGTATCCTCTTTCTTTTCTTCAAAGCCAAGCTCAGTGTAGGTCCTGTTAGTGATGTAGAGGATGTGGCTAGCAAAGTCTTTAGTATCTTTACCCAAGCGAGTCATTAGATAGTTGAATCCATTGAGGGCAGCAGTCCATGGCAAATAGTTAATTTCGTATACCAGATATTCAAGGATATAAAAAGCCACAGTATAATCAATCTCACCAGCACGAGCCAAGTTAAAAACATCATCAACTATTTGGGCACGATTTAATTCGTGAATATCATTTCTGCTTTTAGAGCACAATTTTTGATGGATTTTCCGCCAAGATACAATATCATAATTTACGCGATAATAACCAGATTCCTGAATATTGCCAAGAATCCAAGAAGCATTTTCGCTAATAGCTATGGTAACGGGTTTTTGCTGAAGAAAGAATCTGGGGTTCGCGTTCTGGAAATCATTTTCAGAACTTGTTGTGTAGGTAATAGGAACAGTGTATGTCAATGAGAGGTCGGCAGTATTGAAATCCTGCAAAAGGAAGCGTTTTTGGCTGACTTGTAGAGTGTTTTCGGTGGTACGATTAAAAGTGACAACAGGGTAACCAACTTGAGTAGTAAAGGAGTAAAAGTAAATTTTAGCAAATTGATCATATTCAGCAGGCCAGTACTTCTTCCAAATGGTTAAGAGATCTGAAGGAATGGTGTTGGTGTATTTGCTAAAATAAACATTAAAATAAATGTTATTTAGGGAATTTCAAGTTGAGCAATATCAAAACTTACTGAGTTTTAAGATACTCTTTTAAAGATGCTTTGAATTTCTCTTCTCCCAAAATATACTGGGTCATTCGGATGAATGTGGCACCTTTGCTGTAGGAAATGCTGTTAAACATACGTTTCAAATCAGATGGGGTATTGGTGTCCTGGTCACTCATTGGATTGGTATCATTTGTAGCATCCTTTTCCATAACATATTGCATTTGGTCTACAACAAATTGGCTGGGTAAATCGTAGTACTTCTCAACCTAAAATTATATAATACATCATGTTTTTTAACACGAAAATAATTTGTATTTTCTTCTGACTTTCTTCAAGATATGGTCTAATTGTTACTTACTAAATCAGTACCGAAATATTGGAAGTAACGCGCAAATCCTTCATTTAGCCAGGTATAACTCCACCAATGACATGTTACCCAATTCCCGAACCACATGTGAGCTTGTTCATGAGCAACAACTGTGGCAATAATTTGTTTTGAACGTAATGTACTGTGCTCTTTATGAAAGAGCAGATTACGTTCTCTAAAGACTAAGAGACCCCAATTTTCCATAGCGCCTAAAGAGAAATCCGGAATAGCGGCCAAGTGCATTTTGGTATTTCCCATTGAATAATAAGGAATACCCAAGTAAGTATCAAAAGCCTTAAGAAGTTTCCTACCAACATCGAAGCTATATTCAGTTAGATAGTAGTATTCAGGTCTGGCCAAAACACCAAATTGAAAATCCGAACGAAAATTAAACTCGGAAACAATGAAGGCCAAAACATAGGTAGACATTTTAGGCGTAGTTTTGTAAACATCAGTTCTATATTCACTGCAAATAAGTTTGAAATATCAACGGGTATTTTAAGTGTTGGGAGCATTAGATAATATTAAAATTACCCAGAAATTTTTGTGGCAATACGACGAGTAGGGCCGGTAGATTTAAAGCTCTGGTGACGTGTCAAAGAAAGATCAAAGGTTGCCTTGAATTTTGGTTCATCAAAAGATGGAAAGACACGGCGGGCATAAATTGTTTGAAACTGGGTAGAAGCAAGCCATCTTTATAAAATTAGAATTTCGATATAGTAAATTGATTTAAAACTAATTTTGCATTAAGTATGATATGTAAAACTTACTTGGTAGCATTTGTGGAGGTTGTGTAATTACTGCGGTAGAAACCGCACATATCGTCATCCAAGCTCCCAACATAAACATAATGTAGGATGTAGGAGACATTAGCTTTCAATGCTTCGTTTAAGTTGTAAACCACAATATCGGTATAATTGTTGGGAGTGGCCTTGGGAAGTTTAGTTCTCACTTTGGAATCGTTTTTGACGTAGTATTCACTTAAAAAAATATTCAAATTCTTAATATGCAATTGAATTGCGTTGGTATTTTTTAAAGCTTGGATTTCAACGAAGCATTCACCATCGAAAGTAAATTTTCTGGGATCAGATTCATTTAAATAGGGTTTGAATTGAATTTTGTAATTGATGGGCTTAATCTTTGACGATAAACGGTAGTTAACTTTGGGTGTCGCGTCTTTTTTATTGAAAAACAATAACAATAATAGTGCGTATCCAAAAATTAACAATGCTGCACATACAGCAGCAACAGGTATATGCGGCATTCTGTAAAATATTTGTATATTTATTTAAAACTTTTTATTGCTTAAAATAATATTTTGAATTTTGTCTTAAAATATTTAACGCTTCACCAAAGGTAAAAAGGGTACATAAATTGGTCAATCTGTTTGGAATTTCTACAAAATTGATCTTAGACCTTTAACAGTATATATGTTTTGAAGAAAAATGTAAACTTTTGTGAACATTTATGAACGAACTTAGAAGTTAATAGTATTTTATTTAAAGTGAAGTTTTGGATTGTGCCGCATACGCCACTTTTCTAAATTTATGTCTAAAAAGTAACTTTTTGTGCTGAATACGTATACTTACTGCTGCGTATTGAGTTGTTGGCATTTTATTTTGATTTTGCTCTAACTACTTGTTTTTCTTACTGCAACGAAGCAAAGCAAGAGTGTAATTTATTTTGTACGTTTTTGTATGAGGAATTTGCAGCATTAGCCAAACAGTGGCGTGTAGAGCAAAACAACACTAAATAAACTTTGAAATAGTTGATATGGAGCAAAATTTAAGCTTAATATCTCCGAAACCATAACAATACACAACCTCTCTAAAACAAATGGGCGAATTGGAATGGTGGGCGTGGGATCTCCCATACAAAGACATTATAGATTTATGTATATCTGGAGAGCGACAAGAACCAGAGTTTCCAAATTAGGCAGAAGAATCTTTGTTATCAATACACAACATTCGACAAAATATGGGCGCGATTTCAGAAGTGGGCGTGGCACAAAACAGATTTATAAATATCTGAACAACGGAATGAGAAAAATTGTCCAAATTTGGGCTATCAATACTCAGCCTCTCTAGAAAAACTGACGGGATTAGAGGAGTGTGCGTAGCACCTACCATACAAACTAATTGATATCTGTGTATTTGTAGAACGGCAAGAGCCAACGTTTCCCAATAAGGTACAAGCATCTTAGTTAGCAATATACAACATCCGACAAAATCTGGCCGTGATTGGAAAAGTGGAAGTGGCATCTCCCACACAAAGAGATTATAGATATCTTTACATCTGAAGAACGGCAAGAGCCAAAGTTTAGCAATACACAAAATTTGACAAGATTTTGGGCGGGGTTTGAGAAGTTGGCATGGCATAAAATATGTTTTTATATATCTAAAGAACGTTAAGAAAAAATTGTCTAAATTTGGTCCATATAGCTGAATAGTCAATACGAAACATCTGAAAAAAATATTCAAAGGCAAAAGAAATTTCAGAATATCTTAAGAACGGTAACTTTTTTTTTAAATTTAATTTCCTAAGCTAATCCCGCGAAGCTCGTCGCTTGTCTGCAGGAAAGAAACCAGTGTCTCTGGCGGGAATCGAACCCGCAACCCCGGCGCTGATAGACTAGCTCACTACCAGCTAGCCTACGGGGGCAAACCAAAAGTTTCCAAAGTTGGTACACATAGCTTGGTAATTCACATTAGTGAAGGAGTGGGCGTTGCACAAAATATAATCCGGTATATCTAAAGAACGGTAAGTGTAAATTTGGTATAATTAGAATGGTTATCATACAGCATCTGATAGAAATATGTGGGATTTAAGAAGTAGGCGTGGCGCAAACTAAATTTTTGTATATCTAGAGAACGGCCACATCTACAATTTACAAATTTGGAACAAAAAGCTCATGTATAAATGAAAAATATCTGTAAAAAAGTGGGCCATATTGTAGACAAAGGTGGGACAACTTCGATTCAAATACCATATAGATTTCTGTGTTGCTGGTGAACTGTAACAGTAGGAGTATTTAAATTTGGTACAAATATCTTTGTAAACCGTGCACGAGATCTGTATTTTAAAAAAAATTACATATTTTATTTTAATGAGGGTAGCAAATGAAACTGGGTTAAGCTAGTTAAATATATATTAATGGCTAATAAATTAGTGAATGTTTAAACGCTGGTTTAGTGGAACTAAACTTAAATTTATATGTAGCTTAAACTCAACAACTGTAAATCAGTATCCCATGTATTATATATAGAAAAAAAATAACATGTGGCAGCGCTACGATTAATCTTGTTCAATTCATATGGTCTGTATGTGTCGGTTCACACTAGAGGTCTGCTTTGAATAACTCACTCGTTTGCCTTTACTCAAAGTGCACAACAATTGTTCAAATAAAAAACATTCAAAAAGATAAGAAGATAAGAAGAAAGCAAGCCACATACAAGAATAAGAATGAATGGAATGAATAACAAACTTGTTTACTGTAAATGAATTTAGGAGTCATTCATAAATAACAAAACATTGGAATGACCCGTTAGAGAGAGCAAGTTTACAAAAAACATTCAAATAATTTTTGAATAATTGAATGTGCGTACATTTATTTGAATACATTGACATAATATGTGTGTAAGCTTGTGGCTTCTTTTATTTATAATGCATTAAACACATTCACCACAGCAGGCTACACGAACACAATACTACAAATGCTGCTGACTGAAATTTTAGTCGTGTAGTCAGCTACTGAATTATGTTGAAGACGGCAGCTACAATTGAAAAAATACAAACAGCTGTTTTTGTTTACTATGTCTTTATATTTCAGTGGTGCCACTATCATTTTTTTTTTCTTTTATAAAATGTAAAAACATGCATAATTGCAGACTCTTACTCAAACTTAATTTAAGATTATCAACAAATGAATTTATTTAAAAAAAAATTTAAATATTTTAATTTTGTTGTTTTTGTAACTAATAAACAATATAATTTTAACGGCAGATTAAACAAAAAACACATATAAAATGCTTTTAAAATAAGAAAATTTGTTCCTTCAACACACGTGGTATAGTTCGTAAAAGTTTCAGAACACTTTGGGTACGTACGTAAATGCATAAAAACTATGTATCACTGCTGCATTGATGCAAAATGTTGTTGCTGATGCGTGATTACCAGTTGCAGTTGTGTTGCTGATACTTTGCACAACAGCTGTGCAAAGTTTGAATTTTTGAAATTTCAAAAGTTTAATAAGCAAAAATTAAATAATAATAAAAATGCTTTTTACAATAAAGGTGACATATTTAATTGAAAATATTGAACCAAAAAGTAACAGTTTTCTTATAAATGACGATTAAACGATTTCTTTTTTGTCAAAAGTTATTGCTTCAGAAAATTAACTGAAGCAATAATTGCCAAAGTTTGCTGCAGAGCTGCGGCATTACTGCATAAAAACTTTTGACATATGAGAGTGATGCCAAGTTTTTTACAAGTGATGCTTTTACGAACATTAAACTTTACTTCTGCGCAAGTGATACCCAACAACTGCATTTACGAACGTACCCTTTATCAATAAGGTAAAAACTGGATCTAAGAAGTAGTGGTGTTATTAGAAACTACTTCGAAATGGCTTTCACTTGATCTTTAAAAAATTCCGATTAATTAGCCCGTTAAGGGCCAATTTCAAAAATAAATATTTCTTGAAAGATTTTTCTACAAAACTTAAAATTTTGTCAATATACATATTTATTAAAACTTATATTATAATTTCTTCAACCTTTTTAAAATATTATTCTTCTTTATTAGTTTGAGCTTAAGGTCACTTTAATTATAAATAGTTTGTTTATTTATCGATATTTCGATTTCCTTTGGAAATCTTCTTCAGGATATTATATATTTCAAAAATTTAACAAAAAATTGTGTTTGACAAATAACCAAAATTAAAATTAAATTAAAAAATTTTCAAACATTCAACAATAACATTTCATAAATTCAAAATATTAAAAAATTAAAAAGAGGAAACAAAAAACAATTTTAAAATATTTCCCTTTTTCGTCAAAAAATGTATTTCTACAAATCTAACATAAGCCATCTAAACTTTATTTTAGAAAACAACCAAAGATCTAAACCTATTTTCATTTTTTTCAACCTATTTTTTCTTATTCAATAAATATCTATAAATTTGAGCTAAACCTTCAGTATCTTTTTTAAAATTAATCCTTTCTTTAAATGGAATATTATTTATTTGTAACATTTCTAACATATATCTTCTTTTCTTAACACCTTCCACGTTTAAAACAGAAGTGTTCTCAAAATCTGGATAATGATTTAAATCCCTGCAATGAGTCGATAAAGCTGTACCATGTGCTGAATTATAATTTCTATATTTTTGGTCATGTTTATGTCCTGCTATTCTAGTTTTCAGTTTCGTCCCAGTTGTTCCTACATATATTTTTGCACATTGTTCATTATTGTTGCCACCACAAGGTATTTTATAAACTAAATTTGACATATCTAACTTTTGTAATCTATCTTTCATTCTTGTGAATAATCTACCAACATTATTATTTACCTTGTGTGCCATTCTATATTTCCCTTTGTCATAAATATTTGAGTTTTCTAACCTTTCTGAAAATCCAGGTACATAAGTTAATGATTTATATATTTTAGGTGCTAAGATCTCACTAATATTTCGAGATTTTCTTATATAATATTGTCTTATTAATTTGTGAATTAGTTTATTAGGAAAACTATTATCTTGTAAAATATTTCCAATTATTCTTTTATTTTTCCTATGAAATCTAATATCACTTATTGTCAATATTCTATCTATAAGATTATTAGCTGTGTTAATAATAATCCTCTTAGGATGCTTAGAAAAATAATTTAAGATTCTTCCTGATGAGGTTGGTTTTTTATACCAATCTATCAATAACCTATTTTCTTTCCTTATTACCAATGTATTTAATATGGAATCGAATAATTTAATTCCCTTTCAATAGTAAACCTGATATTCTGATCAAAAGAATTAAACGTTGATAATAAAATATCTATCTCATTTTCATTAACTATAACAAATAAGTCATCTACATATTTTGTTATGATTTTTGGTTTATTAGTCAATTTTTCTAGACATGTATCTAATAATTTCTCCATCACAATATCAGCAATTATTGGAGATGCTGGTGAACCCATTGGAAGCCCCTTTTCCTGTGCATATATTTTCTTATCAAACTGAAAATATCTATTATCAACTACACAAAATTTAATAATTCTAAAAAATAAATCTTTATTAATATTCGTTATCCCCGAAATTTTATCCCAATTTTCTTCTATAATTCTAATAGCCAAGTCAACTGGAATACTAGGAAATAATGAAACAACATCAAGTGATATTAATTGTTCATTATCTTGAATAGAAACATTTTTTATCCTATCTTTAAATTGAACAGAATTCATAACATTATACTTAGAATTCTCTGTTACTTTCTTAAGTATATTCGAAATATATTTACATAAATCATGTGAAGGTGAATTTATAGACGAACAAATTGGTCTTAATGGAAAATTTTCTTTATGAATTTTTGGTAATCCATATAATCTTGGTGCTATAGATATGGACGTTTTTAATTTGACTTTTTCTACTATTGTTATTATTTTCAATTTAAAAAGTTCTTCAACAAAAGTATTGTTAATTCTCTGAAATCTGCTCGTAGGGTCCTTTTCTAATATGCGAAAAGTAGTATCATCACCTAAAATGTTTTCAATTCTGGATATATAATCACTTTTATTAATTGCAACCGTTGTGTTACCCTTATCCGCCTTTAAAATCATTATTTCCCTATTATTTCTAAGAAAATCTTTACTAAATTTTACTATATTTAATGTAAATCTATCTCTATTATCCAATGACATTTTATTTAAATGATTATCTATCACTGTTACAAAATTAGATCTTTGAATTTCCTGTTGTTCTTTATTCTCTACAGTCTCAATAAAAACAGGTACATCTGAAAAAGTTTGATTGTCTAATTAATTTGCGGAGAAGAGAATTAGGAATTAGGTTAAATAAAAAGTGGTTTGTCAATAAAACAGATAGGGATATACCAGAGGATGTTCAGTGGATTTTGTCATTGGGACATAAGCATGCGCTTCCAGTAAAAAGGGAAGATTTTCCAATAATGAAAGTTATTTGTGATGGTGAAGATTTTATTGAGACTGTAGAGAATAAAGAACAACAGGAAATTCAAAGATCTAATTTTGTAACAGTGATAGATAATCATTTAAATAAAATGTCATTGGATAATAGAGATAGATTTACATTAAATATAGTAAAATTTAGTAAAGATTTTCTTAGAAATAATAGGGAAATAATGATTTTAAAGGCGGATAAGGGTAACACAACGGTTGCAATTAATAAAAGTGATTATATATCCAGAATTGAAAACATTTTAGGTGATGATACTACTTTTCGCATATTAGAAAAGGACCCTACGAGCAGATTTCAGAGAATTAACAATACTTTTGTTGAAGAACTTTTTAAATTGAAAATAATAACAATAGTAGAAAAAGTCAAATTAAAAACGTCCATATCTATAGCACCAAGATTATATGGATTACCAAAAATTCATAAAGAAAATTTTCCATTAAGACCAATTTGTTCGTCTATAAATTCACCTTCACATGATTTATGTAAATATATTTCGAATATACTTAAGAAAGTAACAGAGAATTCTAAGTATAATGTTATGAATTCTGTTCAATTTAAAGATAGGATAAAAAATGTTTCTATTCAAGATAATGAACAATTAATATCACTTGATGTTGTTTCATTATTTCCTAGTATTCCAGTTGACTTGGCTATTAGAATTATAGAAGAAAATTGGGATAAAATTTCGGGGATAACGAATATTAATAAAGATTTATTTTTTAGAATTATTAAATTTTGTGTAGTTGATAATAGATATTTTCAGTTTGATAAGAAAATATATGCACAGGAAAAGGGGCTTCCAATGGGTTCACCAGCATCTCCAATAATTGCTGATATTGTGATGGAGAAATTATTAGATACATGTCTAGAAAAATTGACTAATAAACCAAAAATCATAACAAAATATGTAGATGACTTATTTGTTATAGTTAATGAAAATGAGATAGATATTTTATTATCAACGTTTAATTCTTTTGATCAGAATATCAGGTTTACTATTGAAAGGGAATTAAATTATTCGATTCCATATTAAATACATTGGTAATAAGGAAAGAAAATAGGTTATTGATAGATTGGTATAAAAAACCAACCTCATCAGGAAGAATCTTAAATTATTTTTCTAAGCATCCTAAGAGGATTATTATTAACACAGCTAATAATCTTATAGATAGAATATTGACAATAAGTGATATTAGATTTCATAGGAAAAATAAAAGAATAATTGGAAATATTTTACAAGATAATAGTTTTCCTAATAAACTAATTCACAAATTAATAAGACAATATTATATAAGAAAATCTCGAAATATTAGTGAGATCTTAGCACCTAAAATATATAAATCATTAACTTATGTACCTGGATTTTCAGAAAGGTTAGAAAACTCAAATATTTATGACAAAGGGAAATATAGAATGGCACACAAGGTAAATAATAATGTTGGTAGATTATTCACAAGAATGAAAGATAGATTACAAAAGTTAGATATGTCAAATTTAGTTTATAAAATACCTTGTGGTGGCAACAATAATGAACAATGTGCAAAAATATATGTAGGAACAACTGGGACGAAACTGAAAACTAGAATAGCAGGACATAAACATGACCAAAAATATAGAAATTATAATTCAGCACATGGTACAGCTTTATCGACTCATTGCAGGGATTTAAATCATTATCCAGATTTTGAGAACACTTCTGTTTTAAACGTGGAAGGTGTTAAGAAAAGAAGATATATGTTAGAAATGTTACAAATAAATAATATTCCATTTAAAGAAAGGATTAATTTTAAAAAAGATACTGAAGGTTTAGCTCAAATTTATAGATATTTATTGAATAAGAAAAAATAGGTTGAAAAAAATGAAAATAGGTTTAGATCTTTGGTTGTTTTCTAAAATAAAGTTTAGATGGCTTATGTTAGATTTGTAGAAATACATTTTTTGACGAAAAAGGGAAATATTTTAAAATTGTTTTTTGTTTCCTCTTTTTAATTTTTTAATATTTTGAATTTATGAAATGTTATTGTTGAATGTTTGAAAATTTTTTAATTTAATTTTAATTTTGGTTATTTGTCAAACACAATTTTTTGTTAAATTTTTGAAATATATAATATCCTGAAGAAGATTTCCAAAGGAAATCGAAATATCGATAAATAAACAAACTATTTATAATTAAAGTGACCTTAAGCTCAAACTAATAAAGAAGAATAATATTTATTAAAACATAATATCTTTAGGGAAGAACACTTAATCTTTTATATACCATATTATTAGTAACTTCATCATATAAAATTTTAAATTTATTAAGCTTTAAAAAATTTTATTTTGGAAAATTAGTCAATTTATTTAAAAGTTTGATTAAAAATATATATCTGGTAATAATTTATGTACTTCTTACATATTCATCCCAATTATGAATGAAAATTTCCCGGGAGTTTTCTCCCTTCTCTCATTTTTCCCATGTTAATTCAACTGTAAAAGTAGGAAAAGGGAAAAAACTCCCGGAGAATTTTTATTCATGATTGAGCTGATTGAATTATTGTAATATGTACATAAATAAGAAGTGTTCTGCAACGCCGAAAAACCGCAATTCAGAAAAACTTTATTAAGCAAATATCTTAGGGTTTAATAATTATTGTTATATCGACATGATTTAAAGATAAAGCCAATTTTGTAAAAAAAAGTCAGCCACGGAGTATAAGTATATAAAATAGGCTCTTAATTGGTTAATCGGAATGCCATAAACGCCATGTGGAACACACTTTAAAGAATTTTCCAATGATTCCCATATTTTATAGATTCATTTTATACCTAAAGAGATATGGATAAAGTATTTTGAAACTTTTACGACCTATAACTCCTCAACTAGAAGCGTTGGCGCGAAAAACTTCTTTCAAGGATATAAAAAAAATTATATAAATAACAATTTGGTGTTGAGCCGAGTTAATATTCTTGTTTCAAGCCGATTCTTTTCTATTAAACAAAAAAAAAAAAATTTAAGCACTTATTTTTTAAATATTTTTTTATGTTAGCAGCACTTTTTCTGTTTTGTAGTGGACAAAAATAGAAATTAGTTTAATTTGACTACAACGACAAAATAAGCACAGACAACAACCTGCAGCCATGTATCCGTGTCGTCGTGAAAATAATCATTTCCATATGCACACATGTATTCTAGTTTTGACATATTGAAGTCGGTAGCTTGCTGTCTCGAATGTGTTTAAAGCATAAGAGTTAAGCTTACACATACATACATAATATGCATGTACAGAAAAAATACAAAAGAGAAGTAAAAATTCAAATAGTTTTACATTCAAAATATACTTGAATATTCATCTCATTTCATTTGAGTTGACTGAATTGAATGAGTTTTAATTTGTTTTTTGTTTGGTTATTCTTTTATTTGTTTCGTTATGATTGTGAGCTCGACTCATTGCAGTTAAAAAACAAATGAGTCTGTTGAAATTGCTTTTTATTTATTCTTGCAGACCTCTAGTTCACACACGTCAAGCTAGACTCGTCAAGTCTTGAGCTTTTAGGAGAGAAGGGAAAAGAAAATGCCATTTCTTGTCTCCTCTCTACTTGAAACTCAAGACTTGACTAGTCAAACTTGACGTGTGTGATCCGGCACTATTGTAGTTTAAACGCACAATTGTATGCGTTTAAAGATGGTTTACATGTTTACTGATTTATAGATTTGTTGGTTTAAACACGTTTTAAATCAATACGAGAGTTTAACTTGCTCTGATGTATTAGCCATAAGTGTATTATCATTTCATATTATGATCTGTAAGGAAATTGTTACATTGATTTAATAAATAACCAAATAAAAAACCGTTTGTACGCAGCTTAAGACATTCGTTTGAATTCGTGAGAAGAAGAAAATCTATGTCAAATTTTCTGAAATTGTCTATAAAATTGGTTAATGAACTAGTTCATAGAGTTTGTCCGATTTGTCTAAAAATAACTGTGGATGTAAAATTAGAATCATTGTTACTTGACAAAGATCTAGCTCGACATTAATGTCTAATTAATAACTTTTATTTCAACACAAATCGCTTAAGTGCTTTAATATTCTTTTTACTTTATTACTAAGCAAAAGTGTTAATTAAATAAATTTTATATAAAACAAATTAAATGTGATAAGACCACAATAAACTTTGTCGTAAATTGCTAAAAGATTTTTTTTTTTATTTTTACAATTGTAAAATAAATACTATAAAAATAAAACGAGTAAGAAAGTGTAAACAGTCAGGCCCGACCATTTGATACCCTACGCCACAGTATAGACAGAAAAATTGTCGGGAGCCGAAAAAACAATATTATCGAATATTTTCCAAATATTTTTTTTTGACTAAAAGTGATTTACGGAAGGGGGCTTATATAGGACCTGATGTCAATGCTGGACCTAACAGCATTTTGCCAGGAAAAAGTAGCTATTATGAAAGTTATCTTTGCCAAATTTTATATCAATACCAATATATATAGGAAAGATATGGCCCTAAAAGCTATTATGGGGAGCGGTATTTGTATCAAATATAGACCGGCTCCAATTAAATTTGGTAAGATAATTTAGGTTGCAATAAAATATTTTTGGACCAAATTATATCTTAATACCAAAATAATTAGATGGTTAAAAGGCACAAAGACTTTATTCCGGAAAGAAGCTTGTATTGGGACAATGTAAATTTATGGATCGATTCTTACCATTTTCAATAAGCGTCGTCCTTATGAAAGTTAAAACGTATGTATGTACCAAAATTTCAAATCAAATAATCTTCGAAATAACGACCTATACAAAATTTCATGGTCAAACAACCAGCCAGACAGCCGGCCGGACGGACGGACGGACATCGTTAGATCGACTCAGAATCGGTATACTAAAAAATGGGTCAAGAACCAAGTTTTTAATGTGTAACACACATCAGCAGAAACGGATAATACCCTCTCCACTATTGTGGTGTGGGTAGGTATAAAAACTTTACAATTCAGGTGCAACTGATACGTCAAGATTCCATAAACTTTTCATGAATAACTTTTATTATTTAATTTATTTAAACATCTTGACTTAAATATTAAAACTACTACTAGCTTAGTTTTATTTTGTTCGCGTATCCGCAAAGTCAAATTATTAAATAAATTCTTTTTTTATTTTTTTTTTTTAACAATGAAACCAAAGACAGATTTATTAAATCCAAATGAGAACCTTGTGATACCAAAGTGGGTTAAACCTGAATATTTTAAGGACATTTTATCAAAAGATGAACCAGAATTGTTGTATATACAGAGCTTTGTACCAATAGCTGCCGTACCACCGGGGGAAATATTCACCTCGATAATGTTAAGAATACACATAGATTTGAAAATGAAAGGTACTTGTCAAATCAGGGACTCATTAACTTATCTACTTATTTAAATCTGAATAATTCAGAAACATATTATATTTTTCAAAACATTTTCAGATGGATCTCTTAAGCCCAAAACATATATTTTAAAAACCACCCTGGCTGATGACGATGGTAGTGATGTTGTTGATAAATTAGCTTTATTTCCCAAAGAAATGGAAATGTATCAAAATTATCTGCCCGCCTTTGAAGACTTGTACAAAGCTGTTGGTTGGCATTTAAAATTGGCTCCAAAATGCTTATTAGCCGAAAAAAATAATAAATCCTTTAACTTTATTTTCGAGGATTTGACGCAAAATAATTTTACAAATATAGATCGTCTTGATGGATGTGACATGGTACATATGAGACATATACTACGTAAATTGGCTGAGCTCCATGCAGTGAGCGCAGTTTATGAAGAAAGAAATGGTGAATATCCAAGTGATTTTCAAAAAGGTTTTGTCAATTTAGAAGGTGGTGCAGAATTTCAACAAAGTATGTTTAAAGCCAGAATGGGGCAATATAAAAAGGCAATGGAACTATGGGGTCTAGATGATGCGGAGAAATATATAAAAAACTTTGTAAGAATAAAAATATTAATTTTGTTATGCAAAATCTTTAATAGAATATCTATTTTAGCCCACTTGTGAGCAATATTGGAAATGCTGCTTGGGCACTTTAGAACAGAAAACCAATAACTTTAATGTTTTAAATCATGGCGATTTTTGGTCCAGTAATATAATGTTTAACTATTTGCCTACAGGAGAATTAAATAAATTGATTTTCTTGGATTATCAGTTTTGTAAATGGGGTAGTCCTGCTGAAGATCTTTTATTGTTTATAACAGTTTCAGCTGCCAAAGATATACGAATTAAGGAATTTGATAATTTCATTTATATATACCATGAACGTTTAATAGAATGCTTAAAGATTCTGGGCTATAAAAAACAAATTCCGAAGTTAAGGGATTTACACAAGGATTTGTTTGACCAAAAAAACACGTTTTATGGTAAGTTATGATATTGTTAGCTTCACTGTGGGGCTGCTAAAATATATTTTACATTTCAGCTTTTTTTGCCTGCTTTAATCACTTGGCTATGATCATGTTACCCAACGATACTGACAGCAACATTAACAATTTCTGTAGTCCCGATGAATACGGTGTACAATTTCGAATGAAAGCTTTTACAAATCCCCGCTATGTTGAGGCAATGAAACAGTTGTTTCCATTTTATCATAAACGTGGTCTATTTAATTTTTCAGATTATGAATAATATAAACTTGTGAATTTTTTTTTTTTTAATAAAATATTTGGTTTTGATCAGTAAAAACTTATTTTTTACATTTTCATGTAATTACACTGTGCTGGTTGAAAAAAAAAAAATAGACAAGCCGGGCACATGGCGTTTTAACATAATTCGGGTACGCTGAATCCAATGGTGCTCAAAATTTTTTTAAGTTTAGCTCTTGTTTTCGAGATATACCGTTAAAACTCAAAAACGGTTTAGTTTATTGAAATTACTAAAAAAAACCGAAACTTCGCAATAAAATTTCCTTCAAAAAAGGTTACGATGCCCCTAGATGGGTCAAATATATGACCAACCCCACTTTATTTTTCATCCCAATTATTTATTTCTAACAAACCTACCCGCTGTCTTAATTCCTTAAGGGGGCTCCCATACAAAATGTTCAATGCAGACTAGAAATAATTGAAGAAAAAGTCCTTTAAACGCCCAGGAGTTGCCCCTAGTGGGATAAAATGTATGACCGACGTCAATTAGTTTTTTGTCCTTAACATTTTCTCGAAACATACTTGCCCCTTATCACCACTTCTTAGGGGGGCTCCCACACAAATATTGCGTTTTTAGAAATTCTTAAATTAATTTAAATTGTGAATAAAATCAAAAGCTGTTGACAGATTTTAATCATTTATGGCTTGTTTTGTTTGCAATTTTCGTTTAGAAGCCTAGCTGCATTTTCCAATATTTTTTGAATTTTTAAAAAACAAAAAATTATGTTTTTTAAACGACACCAAAATGTCCTAAAACTATACAAAAACTTATGTTGGATTTAAGATTTAATTACGCCTAAAAATGGTTAATGTTAACCTAAATCACAGCACCAAATATCAGGAAAATCGATCGATGTTCAACCATAGCTCCGAAACAGATACCAATCCCTAAAATAGCTTTCACTGCTAAAATTACATTATAAATGGTACTATGCAAGATTTTTTAACAAAATATCTAAAATCCCATATATGCTTGTAGGTTGGCCTCTCTCGAAAATCTGTTTAAGGCGTATAAATCTCTTATATGTAAATACAAATATCTCGACAAAGTTTTGACACAAGTAACTCTAATACTACTTTCATAACATGTTACGCTTTTACTCACACGTGTTGAATAATTGGGCTTGACCGACTTTTGTTTCTTGCTTGTTATATAATTTTTTTTAAACGCCCACCTTAGTGGCCTCTTATTTTATTTAATTCTGCAATAAATTATCGCAATTGTAATTAAATCTAATACATTAAAACGATGAAATAGTATTGTCTTCACAATCAAAAAAAAAAAGCGTGACCACAGAATTAATCAACCAACCCCTTTCTTTGACACAAATTTTATTAATTTATTAAAAAAAAAATGTTTAAAATTATTTATTCAGTAAAAATTTTTCTAAAATCAAACAAATGTCAAGTATAGTCGATCAATCCGACCATATAATACCCTATACCATAGTATTAAGAGAAACATGTTCGATAGCGGACCTTATTTGGGACCTATGGGTAATCATGAACCCTCCAGAAAAAAATATGTTGTAATTTAAAGATTCATATGAGAGTTCTTTGAGTTAAATGTGTTAAAGAAATATATAAGTATATGGGTCTTAAACGTTGTCGCCAATTTTTATGTCAATACAAACATTTCGTCAAAAGCTTTTTTCGGGAGTACCATTTGTATGGGAGGCAAGGAAAAATAAAGACCGATATCAGAATGGTTTGGTAAGAAGACTTAGATTACAATCAAATATGTTTAGACTTAATTTATTCTAAATATCAACATTATAACTCATTGTTCAAGTCTAACATCTGCCATCAAACAACATTTTTTTTTAAAGAAAGAAAACACAAAAATGTATTGGAAATTCAATTTGTTTAAAAATATAAAAACTTTTAATCAAAAAACAACTTTGAAATAAACAGGGAAAACTTGACAATTGGTAACGCTGTTTTCAAAACAAACGTCTTTTTGTCAGTGATGCCACAATAATAATATATCTTTTTGCCACTTTTCTAGTAATGAAACTAAAATAATCGATAGATGTAGAATGGAAGAAAATGAGTTAAGTACATCTTGTAAAGATATTAGATAATGATCATGATGATCATACCGTTTTCACACGGATAGCAATATTCGTGTTTCGCCCTCCCATTCCTGTTTCGCGCTCCAAACATGATTGAAACAACATGTTTTGCCATACAAAATTTTTATAGCGAAACTGGCCGTTTTATTTTGAAACATGCTGCGAAACAGGAAAAATGTACTATTGTCTCCAATTTTGATAACAATTTTTGTTAGTTAGCTCTCAAAATATATCAAAACAAAGAAAAAAACAAGAAATAAAAATTTATGTTAAATAAAACAAAGTGATAATTATAGAATATTAATATTAATAAAAGTATTAAATAATATATTTTTAATTTTTACTTACATTTTTTTATCTATTTTAAAAAAAATCACACTAACAACACAAAAAAACTGTCAAAATCTAAACAAGAATGAATCGTATGAACAGCATTCTTGGCAATCTAGTTTCAGAGAGCGAAACGAGTGGCTTTAACAAAAGATAGTTTATTGGCACAATGACCCTATTCAAGAATTATGGTTGTGTTAGGCCTATTTGAAATTATAGTTCGATTCTCAACCTTTTCAATTTTCACTAAATCATTTAATTAGTTTATTATCAAAAAGTAATTTCAATTTTTGGGAATACAAAATTTTAATTTCAAAAGATTTTGTTATTCGTGCTTAATTCCCAGTTTTTATTATTGATAAAAACACTTGAAATTTATTGTTGATGAGATAAGCTATTCCTATGCGCATTTCACTGGTTGCTTAGGCCAGATCATCAGGAAACTTCATCCATAAAGATTTTAGAAAAACTAAAGATATAAAACCAAATAAAACTGTTAAGCGTATAAGACTTATAGCAACAGTTCTACTTGTAATAATATCAAAGTTTAAACAAAACACATCAACAATAAACAGTGGGTTTATCTCATCTTACATTCCCCATTTATTTAGTTTATTTCAAAAATTACTCTTATTATAGATTAGAAAAGTATTTTCCTGTAAGCTTATTCTATCATTAGACTTCTAAGCTTACATTATATTATAGACAAGAAATATTATCGCAAGGTATCAGTTTTCATTATTAAATAATTATTAACAAGCCTTTAATAAGAGTAATCACAACACGTTTTGGTTTGGTCACTTTGAGTGGCGAATTTAACACGAGGATGTGCAACGAGATGGCGATGGACCCCTCTCTGCGTAATCTCTACCTACCATAAGGGTTAGCTACTTATATCTACAAAGCGTGCAAGTAAAAAGCAAGCGATTTTGTTGTAGTTCTAATAACGGGATCTATTTCGGATACACATTTTTGTGTTGTCGTTGAAAAAAAATTGTTTTCTGCATTACTTGGAGCTATAGAATTAGCTAGCGAAAAGTTGGTACCTATTTTAAAATGTTAACACTAGATAATGGTGTCTAGCGAAAGATTAAGGTATGATTTGAATGCCACATCAGTAATTCCCTAGTACAAATTTAGTAAAAGTGCCAACTATTTCGCCTGTCATTGGTGGCGATTGCTACTTTTTATAGTACTGGGGTGTTAACAAAAATTATACTTTTTGCTTGGCTTTCTAACCAAAGCATATTCTTTGTCTTTTAAAAGACCACCCAAAATATTACATTAAATTTCTTAAAAATTTGTTTATCTTAAAATTGAATGATGCATATGTAAACAATTGTATCCTGGTGTGAATACTCATTTTGTTTATCAACTTCAATTCCCATATAAACTATTTATGCACGATTGCATAAATGCTTTGTTCGATGATATTCTCTGCCACTTAACCACATACATGTAAAATATGGATAAGAATATGTGTTTGTAAATAAGAAAAAAGGTTTTAAGTAATTATAAGCTAGTTTAGATTGTTCTCAACACTTATACCTAACATTCAAGCGTTTAAAGTGTATTGTTACATAGAAGATAAGGAAAGATTAACTCGTGTGTTATAAATATAAATATGCATATGCTGCATGTGTGTCCCATATGTTCATCTGGTAGACTAGCTCAGTAATAAAAATTGCATTTATTTCAGTATTAATAGTAATTGCTACCTAGAAGACAAGTAAGGATCAATATGTGCAAATATTTAGATGCTACATAGGTGTATCAAATGCTTAAAAGGTAGACTAGTTAAATAATAAGAAAAGCAAATTTGGTACTTAACCATGGTTTCGTTTGTTAACAAATCATTTCTTAATAATAAGTGAAACAAGTCGCACGTCAAATTTATTTTTCGGAATTTTTTGCAACTACATATATCTGGAGTTTATATAAACAACTATTAATTAAGGTACTACTTCTTTTTATAAAGTTTATGTAAAATAACTTGGATAGAATACATATCATATCACTACTGCACCTTTTAAACTTTTTTACGCTTACATTATTATTGTGTAAAGGTCAAACGAACCGCTACCCAAAGGATCTTTCCTACAGCCCAGGTGTTCTCTAAAGTAGATTAAGGCTACAAATAAAGCCATAAAATAAAAAATGTTCTTATTTTGCACAGCACTAATGGACACACAATGTTTCTGTAAAGTATGTGAACGAATTCTGAACCAATTTTATAAAAAAAAAATATCACTATGAAGCAGGTTTGTAACGAGAATATTAAAGAATAACTCTAGCAACAAAAAATTGAGCTGATCGTTACACTCACCACTTCTGACATGCTTTTGTTGGGCAAAAATGTATTGCTTCAAAGTGGGAACTCGCCATATAAAATTCATGACTTCCGTAAGCGAGATGGTAAGCGAAACTTTAACCTTTCTCCCTTACAAACTTGAACGTCTGAAGCTCCTTTTTTTCTAGGGCAACCATTTTTAATGTTCGAAAATATACTTTAAATATCGTTCCTTAGTCTTGGGCTCGGAAGATTTGTGGAAAACACAAACGCTAATAGTGCTTGTATAGTAAATCATTAAAAAAAAATAACGTTTCTTCGAACACAAAAATAATACTGTACTTATCCAACTCAATAAAGAGATGAGAGAATTTAGGCCCTTATTGTATAAAACGCAGCGCAACGCCAAAAATAACATTAAGAGCCCAAACAATGTCAAAAATATTTCATACTTTTGTTATTGCTTAGCGTTTGAAATTCCAAAATTTAATACAACTTTTTTGTAGAAAGCAACAACAAAATTACAAAATATATTTGACTTTGTTTTTGCTTGCAATGCTATTTTTGGTGTTACGGCGTGTTTTACACAATTAGAGCCTTAATTGCGTTCTGCTTTTTTAAAACACAAACTTCATTGTGTTCGGTTCAGCTCATTAATGTTCGCCGCGGCCCCAAAATGATTTTCAAAAAATCTAGCGACCCCTTAACGTTGTTGCTCTCAAAGTTTGAAAATATTATAATAAAAAAAAAGAAAATTCAATGAAAATAAAGCTAAAAAATGACACTGATTGCTTGTTATTCATTGAGGTAATTTAGACGTGATTAATTTTTAGTCCACTTAACTTTTTTTCTTTCTAAAACACACGAGATTTATTCATCTTTCATAAAGAGTGCACGTGAAGGTGAAAAAGAAGCCGAGAAATTAAAATCATTTTCCCTCTCTGATAACACAACTCAACGCAGATGATATTCGCGATCAAATAATAGAAAAAAGTCAAAAACAGCTCATTCTTTTCATTACAATTCGATGAATCAATAGATATATCTGGTTGTGCCCAGTTTGTATGTTTTATTCAGTTTGAAAATCATAATACTATTTCCGAAGAAATATTGTTTTGCAAATCTTTACCAAAAAATACATCTGGCGAGTGTTTGTATGGAATGTTTTTAAAAGGCACCAAAGATTTGAACTTTGCTTGGGAACTTTGTGTTGGTATTTGCTCTGACGTTGACTGGCAATAAAAGTGGATTCGAAACAAGACTTAAAACAGTGATGTCGAATGCGAAGTGGACGCACTGTTTTCTCCATCATCAAGCCTTGGCAGGCAAGTTCTTCCCGTAAAATTTAAGCGATCTGCTTAATACTGTCATCAAAGTTGTTAATTCCATTAAAAAATCTTTACAGTCAATGTTGCTTCGAACAGTGTGTGAAGACATGGGCGCTCTCTATCAAAATCTTCTATATCACACAGAGCTTAGGTGGTTATCCAAAGGAAATATGCTGACAAGAGTAATTGAATTTAGATCGGAATTGAACATGTGTTTTCAATAAGGAAAATCCGAATATTAAAAATTTGATTAATAATTCTAAGTGGCCTTTGAAATTATCAAATATTGCAGACATTTTTCGTCATTTGACCATCTTAAACGCGAGTAAGCAAGGGAGAGACGAAAACATTATGTCAGCCAAAGTTAAAATCAAAGCATTTATTTTAAAAATTAAAATGTGGTCAACATCTTTGCAACAACTACAATTGCATTCTCTCACTAGCTTTGAAAGTATTGCAACAGAAATTTTATCCGATGAATTGGTGAGCAATTTTATTCCTACCATGATAGAAACGCTGCAAAATTAAAAAAAGGACTAAACTGCTATTTTTCAAAACAGCTGCAAGAAGATAAGGGTGATTGCTGGCTATTCAATCCATTCATAACTAACTGCGTTGAGTTCGCCGATCTTGAAAATAATTTGAAAGAAAATTTATGTGAGCTGGCAGCGGACAGTATGCTCAAAATGGAATATTTATCTCAAAATAATACCCTGAGCTAGCTAAAGGCGCATATAGACGACGTGTTTTTGTCATCTGACATGTCAAATTTTCAAGTCACATGTAATTGTGCATGTCTGTCAAAATCGCTG
Organism: Pollenia griseotomentosa; assembly: GCA_963931875.1. Classification (NCBI taxonomy): domain Eukaryota; kingdom Metazoa; phylum Arthropoda; class Insecta; order Diptera; family Polleniidae; genus Pollenia; species Pollenia griseotomentosa. Next base: position 233,311,503 of record OZ007560.1, on the reverse strand, counting down.
TTTTACATAAGCTTTATAATATTCGGTCACAAACGTACATGTAATTTGCTTCTGACATTGTCTCTGTTTTTTCGCATTGTTATTGCAGAAACCAAAGTAGTGCTTGGTTTCAAAATAACTTGCTGCCGCCATGAAAAGTTTTATTTGCGCCGTAAAATAGTTCAGCCATCTTAAAATTTTTTCTTTTAATTCAAAGATACCAATTTAGGATTTTATAATAAAACGGTTTTTATATATATATATATATTTACATAAATTCTATTCAATGGTAAGATGATCAAACATATCTCGGTATTGTAAAAAATTAACTTCAGCCGGCTAATGATTCCGTCAATAGTGGACGCCGCTGCCGGTTTCTTGCCGGCATAGCTTTCTGATGTCAGATGGTTTGTCAGAAGAAAATAGAGCACGCTCTAATTGAAATTTTGTCAGATGACTTTGCGTCTGACTTTTACAGAAGCAAAGTTAAAAAGGTAACACACGACATGTATGTGTTTTGCAGTGGAAAATTTGACATGTCAGATGACAAAAACATGTCGTGTACGGTCGCCTTAAAACAGCACTTAAAATATTAATTCAAATTTCAACATCTTGTCTGTGCGAAATGACTTTTTTATAAATGTGTATGTATTGCCCAACGTATTACCTAGATAAAAAGTATTATTGCGGCAATAATCGATTTCGTATTGCGGAAGATACTTTCTTCGGAAAGAAACGTGTCTCAATAGCAATACTCCTAAGCATTACGAAAACGATTCTGCTGATGATAAGCTAGAAATATTGCCAGATAACCACTTTTAAAAAAATAGGAAGATATATATCGCCAAAATATCATTAAAAAGTTTTTGAATATCGAGAAACATTAATTTACACTTTTATTTAAAATTAAATTGTTTATCATCCAAATTTTGATATGTTAATTAGGCTAAAGTTCATCACTAGATTGATGTTTGAATATTGACTGCCAGCAGTCGTCAATGGCTGTGAGTGTTAAACTCAAAACCTCTGAAGAGATTGAGTGGTTACAATTGAAACATGTAAGGGTAACCTGTCCGTGAAAGCCTGACTTCGATTCCCGCGGCAGTCAAGAATGAAAGATTATCAATAAATTTTAATTAATTTCATGTTGTAAAATTCCATTTTTCATAAAAATAATTTAATGTAAATTAAATTGGATGAATTTTAGTCTAATTAATATATCAAAATTTGGATTAAAACCCATAAACAGTTCAACAAAATAACCACAATACTAATTATTGTTGAATTGTTTATTATATAGATTATAACTACAAATAATGAAATTTATATTTAAAATAAAGTAATATAATAAACATAAATAGAAAAAATTAAGAAAGAATAGCGAACATCTATATTTACCCCATGTACGGCACTTGAGTTAAATCTTTTTTCGACTCCGTAAAAATTTCGTCCATAAATTTTTTGATTAGTTCTCTAATATCTGTTGTATTATTATTGTGAGGGTTACGCCCCTTTTTATATATCCCTTAAATGCATTGTGATGTATTTATACCATACATGTTAAGTAATGATTAGCTAATGCTAATGATTGCTAATTAACATTCTTTTGTGAAATTCTCTAATTGATCAAACAATTAGAATTAGTTCAACTAATTCCCATTAGCTAATTGAAATTTTTATTCTAATGGAAAACTAATTGCAATTAGTTGCCATTAGCAAAAAAAATTGGTTAACCTTTACAATTAGAAATCTAATTGACTTCTGATAATGCAATTAGATATTCAATTATTAAATTCAATTGATTCTAATTCGAGCTAATTGAATATCTAATTGCATTATCAGAAGTCAATTAGATTTCTAATTGTAAAGGTTAACCAATTTTTTTTTGCTAATGGCAACTAATTGCAATTAGTTTTCCATTAGAATAAAAATTTCAATTAGCTAATGGGAATTAGTTGAACTAAATCTAATTGTTTGATCAATTAGAGAATATAAACTAATTGCATCAATTGCTAATGCTAATTGGAATTTAACATGTATGATTTATACATCATATGTTAAAACCCTTATACCTCTTGATGTGGCAACATTTGCAAAGTTTTTTTTTACATTTTTAATTCCCAAGAACTTATTTACCGTTATCCTGTGCAACAAGAAGCTCAAGAAGTTTATTTTATTGTGTGTAACGATATTAATAGGAACAACTTATTTTGTGTATAGTTTCATTTTAGTGTGCGTTAAAAAGTGTGATTTTTTATATAAAAATAACATAAAATAAATCAGAAAAATGGTTTGTTTTTGGAAAGAAAAAAGGTAATAAAACGAATTTTATTTGTATTTGTTTACATTCTGATGATTTTGTGCATTAAAACTTTGTTTTGAATGTGATGTAGAAATACATCAGTATGCAAAATCGGTATGCAAAATCAGTATGCAAAATAACACAAGATACGACCTGTCAGAGACCATCTAAATGAAGCATTTTGATCTATACCCATTGATCAACGCCTTTATATAGACGAACAGCTGTGTTTTACAAAAAAAAATGCCATTTCTCGCCGGATATGCATACCGTTTCGAGGTATACTCCTCTCAGGCCAGAGTTAGGAGTAACGAAAAATGTCGTTTACGGTTACTGCGAATGAAAAATAATAATATGTGTTTCGCGATAACATTTATGGCTCGTTGCCGCTGGCATATTATTTCGCAAAACAAGGTTTCCGTTGCGTTGGAACCATTCAACAAAACAGATTGCCCAATTATCGGCTTCCGCATAATAGGAATGTTATTAAAACTTAGATTTCTAAGGGAACGTTGATTTTAGAGAGCCGGCGCGAAAAGACAATAAGGTGGTTACCATCTGAATGTCGTCAGCTCATTATTGGTTTGGCGCATAGCATTGTTAAACTACCAACATATCATGGTAAAATTACCATGATATGCGCCAAACCAATAATGAGCTGACGATATGTATATTGGCTCTCAACCTGTAAGCAGTAAAAGTCGGTATAATAAACGACCAAAACAAAATAAGAATGTACATAATCCAAAAGTGGTGGAAGACTTTAACATGCATATGGGTGGACTTGACCTGATGGGTAGCTACTAAGATCATAATTATATAAGCAAAAAGCCGAGAATGGTACTTTTGCTTGTTTTACCATATTTTGGACCTCGTGGTCATCTTGGCTAGTTTCAAAATGCCTTCCTTGAATATGCTTACAGACAAAAAAATCGAAAGGATCACCTTACCATTTTTTTTTAATTCCCTAAGCTAGTCCCCTCGAAGCTCTTGGCTTGTCTGCAGGAAATAAACCAGAATCTCTGGCGGGAATCGAACCAGCAACCTCGGCGCTGATAGACTAGCTCACTGCCAGCTAGCGTATCGGGGCACCATAGATATGTGAAAAGACGGCGTTGATAACTGGCCTTTATTTGCAAATAGATTGCGATTAAAAATACCGGAATGTACGGGTACAACATCGTGGTAACGCAAGAGATTTAAGGTGCCTTTATGATTAAATGCAAAAAAATAAACGTTTTTTAAATTTCCATACATATAAATTATTAATAATATAAAAAAAATTTTTGAAATATGATAACTCTCTTTGTAGTTCATTATAAGAATTCAAGAAATGATTATGCATGATGATGTAGATATACATCAGTATGTTTTTCTCAATATAATTTAATTTTTTCTATCAACTAGATACATTTTAAAGTTAATTAAAATTTTTTTTACCAAAAATAAAAAATCATGCATTTAAGGGATATATTTTAATACACAAAAAGTGTACATATTAAGGTACATATCTGTGGCCTTTTGACAAAACATCTTAAGTAAAATTTAAAAAGTTGAAAAAAATGCTTTTAATTATACGAATTTTCCTTCAAAAAATATTTTTGTTTACGATTTTAAAATATTGTATTCAAAACGAAGGTTTTCTTTAATTTCGGTTTATTTTATTATTTGATAAAAATGATTCTCTCACCGAGTTTTTTTTTAATTTTTTTTTGCTATCTTACCTCGACTTAAGATGTTTTGTCAAAATGCCACAGATAAGTATGTACATTAGAGTGGGTCAATTTTTTCTCGACCAAGCGGTTGTCAAAATCGTAATCTACGACGAATTCTAAGAAGGTTTGCCCAAGAAACCATGGATCTAAAACCAAAATCGAGCTTCCCGTTCTCAACGCCAAGATTTCGTCAGATGTTGTGTACTGATACTAAATATGGAAATTTTAGCTCTTGTCGTTCTACAGACAAATATAAATCTGTTATGTCTTTGTATGGGAGGTGCCCCGCCTACTTAAAATGTCAAAAAAATATATATCCTATAGCACCTCCCAGACCATCAATAATATACTGTAAAATTTTCATAAAGATCGGTTCAGCGGTTACGAAGATTACCTCCTGCAAACAAACAAACAAACATTACCTCTTTGTAATTTAGTATAAACGAAAAGAAAAGTTTATCTTTAAAAACGGAAAGCTCGATTTTGATTTTAGACCCATGGTTTCTTTGGCAAACCTTCTTAGAATTCGTCGAAGATTACGATTTTGACAACCACTTGGTGAATTTATTTTAATGCATACAAATTGACCCACTCTAATGTACACATATTAATAAATAATTTAAATTTTTTTCTTTCTATATTTTGTAATTTTTTTTTTTAACTATAAAAAAAGAAAATAAAAAAATTACTTTTATTATTTTCTTCTAGATGACAATTTAAGGTTATTGCTAAGCTATTGCCTTAGGGGATATCTTCCATTTGTTTACAGAGAAATAGATATACACTCAAAAAAATCCATGCCCTATACATATGTACGAAAACTTTCGTATATTATATGAAATCGTTCGTGACTTCGCACTACAAAATTCTCGCATTAAATATCCGAAATACTTTAGTAAAATACAAAATGACGTTCTGTAATATACGAATTACAATTTTGTATTTTACGAAATATTTTTGTAAATTCCAAAAAGATTTTTGTATTTTCGTCAATTTGGTAAAATATTTATATTATATTTTATAGAAAATTATTTTGATTATTCTGGGAAATATTACGAATTAACGGCCAATTTCACCAAGTTCAGTCATAACTGACTATCAGTTTTTACTGTTAAAAACATATTGTTACCTGGAAGTTCAAATTATAGATAGTTCTTACCGAACTTGGTGAAATTGCCCGGTAATATAATTTAGTAAAAAAATTTAAAAATAGTACAAAAAAAGTAGCTTTCGTAAAATGTCGCATGGATTTTTATGAGTGTACGTAATTTTAAGTTATAATGCATGAAGTTTGAATAATAAAATTAAGTTACATCTTGACACTCAAATTTAAATAGTTTACATTATTAACGAAGACCGCATAATACACTCTGCACTATTGTAGTGCGGGTCTAATTTTTCACAATTTTTCAAGATTTTAATACATATACATATCAAGATTTCATAAATTTTTCATGAATAATTTTATTTAATAATTTATTTTAATTTCTTGTTCTTGTTGTTCGCGTATCCGCAAAGTCAAATTATTAAATAGTTTTTATTTTTTTTTTTTTTTAGTTTGAAAATGAAACCTCAAACAAAATTATTAAATCCAAATGAGAACATAGTGATACCAAAGTGGGTCAAACCTGAATATTTTAAGGACATTTTATCAAAAGATGAACCAGAATTGTTGTATATACAGAGCTTTGTACCAATAGCTGCCGTGCCAACGGGGGAAAATTTCACCTCGATAATGTTAAGAATACACATGGATTTAAAAATGAAAGGTACTTGTGCACCCAGGGAAAACAGAAATCCGATATTTACATATTTTATCAAATCAGGGACTTATTAACTTATCTACTTATTTAAATCTGAATAATTCAGAAACATATTATATTTTCCAAAACATTTTCAGATGGATCTCTTAAGACCAAAACATATATTTTAAAAACGACCCTGGCTGATGACGATGGTGGTGATGTTGTTGATAAATTAGCTTTATTTCCCAAAGAAATGGAAATGTATCAAAATTATCTGCCTGCCTTTGAAGACTTGTACAAAGCTGTTGGTTGGCATATAAAATTGGCTCCAAAATGCTTATTAGCCGAAAAAAATAAAAAATCCTTTAACTTTATTTTCGAGGATTTGACGCAAAATTATTTTACAAATATAGATCGTCTTGATGGATGTGACATGGTACATATGAGACATATACTACGTAAATTGGCTGAGCTCCATGCAGTGAGCGCAGTTTATGAAGAAAGAAATGGTGAATATCCAAGTGATTTCCAAAAAGGTTTTGTCAATTTAGAAGGTGGTGCAGAATTTCAACAAAGTATGTTTAAAGCCAGAATGGGGCAATATAAAAAGGCAATGGAACTATGGGGTCTAGATGATGCGGAGAAATATATAAAAAACTTTGTAAGAATAATAATATTAATTTTGTTATGCAAAATCTTTAATAGAATATCTATTTAAGCCCACTTGTGAGCAATATTGGAAATGCTGCTTGGGCACTTTAGAACAGAAAACCAATAACTTTAATGTTTTAAATCATGGCGATTTTTGGTCCAGTAATATAATGTTTAACTATTTGCCTACAGGAGAATTAAATAAATTGATTTTCTTGGATTATCAGTTTTGTAAATGGGGTAGTCCTGCTGAAGATCTTTTATTGTTTATAACAGTTTCTGCTGCCAAAGATATACGAATTAAGGAATTTGATCATTTCATTTATATATACCATGAACGTTTAATAGAATGCTTAAAGATTCTGGGCTATAAAAAACAAATTCCGAAGTTAAGGGATTTACACAAGGATTTGTTTGACCAAAAAAACACGTTTTATGGTAAGTTGTGATTTTGTTATCTTCACTATAGCGCTGCTGACATATATTTTACATTTAAGCTTTCTTCGCCTGCTTTAATCACTTGGCACTAGTTATGTTACCGAACGATTCTGACAAGAACATTAATGATATCTGTAGATCCGATGAATGCGGTGAACAATTTCGAATGAAAACCTACACAAATCCCCGCTATGTGGAGGCAATGAAACAGATATTTCCATTTTATCATAAACGTGGTCTATTTAATTTTTCAGATTATGAATAAATTTGTTGTTAACATAAATTATTTGGTATTGAGCAGTAAAAACTTATTTTTAAATTTTCATGGAATAAGCAGATTAATATGAATCTATATTTTTGTAAGATTCCTTGTTTCCTTGTTTAAATTTTATATCAGAAATTTTCAAAAAATTAATCAGCCTTATTACGGTTGTCGTTGTCGTAAACGACTAAAGGTTCAACTAAAATATGCTTAACCCATTATTGGCCGCTATCATAACAAGCTGGAATTTTTTAAACTTCAATTAAGAATATTTTTCACAAAATTTTGTCTCCCGATTTGTAGTTGTCTTTATATGGACTGATCGAAAAATCGACCAATGGCCGAAAACAGTAAAAAAAAATATTTTATTTTTTTGTAAAAAAATATTGCTTTTTGCTTAATTTATGGAAATTTATTTGAAAATTTTATTAAAAATATAAATCTTAATGGTAGTCTTTGTAAATATACGTTTTTTTGCATGTAAATATACATAGTATGTGTCTAATAATTGAATTTATTATGGCGGATAAGGGACTATGAGTAAAAAAATTTACATAAGCACCTGCCGTACTCGACCAATCTAATGGTGGTCCCAAACACTAGCTAATAAATTGTGCTTTTACCAGCCTTTAAAGCCGACTTTTTAAGATCTCTCTTCCCGTGACTTTTGCTATAAGCCAATAGTCAGACCGGAGTCGAGACTACTGACTACCGTGGCACCAGAAAGGTCTCTGGTCAGCCGCGATCTGATGAGATATGTTAATTTAGAACTATTCCGACTACCCGATTAGACCAGAGAAAGTAACACAACATAGTGTCATTTTCTTTAAATTCACATGCCCTTGGGGATTTAGGAGCATGTTAAAATCCTTAACGTAAGCCCTTTTTATTGTGACTTCAGGTCGAAAAAAGAAGATATTGCTAGCATGCGATAAAAAATGAACAAGACTTGATAGACCAATTTTTATGCCGGATCCAAATTCAGCGCACCCAGATTAGTTAAAAAACATGCATCGTTTCTGCAGTCAATTTTTTTTTTCAAATTTGTAGACCAGTGTAATTATTTTGTCACTTACAACGGCTGTGCTTCAATTGTATAATATAATTTAGAAACACTTAAATGATGTTTGATCTAGACAAACGTTTTATAATTTTTAATTAAACTAGTGGTTACGTGTAGGACGTCAAATATTTAATAGGTGTGAACATTAGCTTTAGTTATATCAAAAATGTTCATTTTTCCAAAAAAAGCTTTTGTATTCGTACTCTCCGAATTACGTTAACAAAGTAGCGTAAGATCAACGTATGTTCCTCCTATACTTCGATTGTGTTTAACTTTAGAAGTTTAAGCATCCGGGGGTTACCAATGGTGTTGAGCTGCATTTAGAAAAACTTTTATGCAAAAAGAAATCAAAAATTTAGACGGGATAAAATATGATGTGTAGATTATTTAATTAGCTATGATTTAAGCCCAACAGCTTCCAAATTGAAAGTGACATGAGCGTTAAACTTAAGAATTATATACATTTTTAGACTAAAAAAAGTAAAAGTCTTAACAAGATTTTCTTAAAATCAGATCTTCAGATAAACAATTTGATTTTATGATTTGCATATTTCCTAAGTAATGTGTTTACAACAATCCAAATTTTGAAAAAAAAAAATTAATTACTCTTTAATTATGACTTGTTTTTAAAATTACGAATTTTGTAAAAACATTAATGGCTTTAACTATTAAAGCTATTGACTAAATTCATTTGATAAAAAAATATTTTAACTAATTATATCGTTTTGTTATGGATATCCTCATATACATATGGGGGATTTCATGTCAAGTGACCCAATTTTTAAATCGATGTCTTCCGATTTGGATGAAATTTACACCAAGGTGAGTCCTATTGGATAGTAGCTTAGACACAAAGATCGGTCAAAAAGTTTCTGAGTTAGAGGTCGCCAAAATTTGACATTTTGGCCACACAGGTGTTCTTTCTCATCCACGTAACTTATTACCTATTGGTGTTAGCAAAATTTGTCGCAAGTAGCTTCGATAGCTATCTGATCATTTTTTTTTTTAAATTTAAAAAAAAATTTTAAAAAAAAGTTTTAAATATAAAAAAAAAAATTTTTAAATTTTTTAAAAAAAATTTTTCGAAAGATTGATTGGCCAATATGTCAAACTTTGACCCCCTCTAACTCAAAAAGTTTTTGACCGATCTTGTTGAAAATTTGTTTCCAAACTATCCAATAGGACAACCTTAGTGCAAATTTCATCCAAATCGGAAGACATCGATTTAAAAATTGGGTCACTTGACATGAAATCCCCCGTATGTTTTTAATTTCACAATTATTTAAATATTAAATAGAATTCTTTACGTAATTTTTTTATACAAAGAATTTGTGTAACAAGCACAAATATGTATACAATAAAGTCATGTATGTTAAACCTTATACAAATCTAAAAAATAAAACTAAAATGTTTTATAACAATAAAGTGTGACAGATTAATGACTTTGAGAGCCGGCACTTGATATGAACAAAAAAACTACTGCTGTAAATTAAAGATGTAAGCAATTGCCAGGAACCCTATTGTGATATTTCAATTCTAACGGTCTTAGTTAAAGAAAAATAATAAAACAGGCTTAACAAGGTTTATAAAACGGATTAAATATGAAAGAAGGTCTAATATACACAGAAAAAAATTTTTGCGCCAGTAAAAGAATTAATCAAAAATAAAATCTGTTTTAATTAAATATTTAATCAGGTGAATTAAACTTTTAATCAAGTTAATTAAACGTTTAATTGAAATATTGTAAACGTTTAATTGAAATATTGTCAATTAAACATTTAATACACTTGATTAAAAGTTTAATTCACCTGATTAAATATTTAATTAAAACTGATTTTATTTTTGATTAATTCTTTTACTGGCGCACAAATTTTTTTCTGTGTATCTGTTTTATTTTTTATAAATAAGTCGGTAAATATTTAAATAACATATTAAAAAACTACTTCCATATTTTTGAACATGTAACACTTTTAAAGCCAAACTTAACATACGTGCTTCTCTAAATAGGGAACAAAAAATTTATATTTAAGCCGTAAAAAAAGTATAAAAATTACATTTAACTAAAAATTGAGACAGTTAAACCCAGTCAGTTATTTAAGATCTTAAAATAGTTTAGGAAAATGTCTCTTCCTGAGTGGATAACGAAAAATTATATCGAAGAAGTTTTGAAAGTCTATTACAAAGATTTAACATTAAAAATTGAAAATTTTGCTATTAAGCCAGCATTTGGAAAAGGTGAAAATTATGGCGGGCTTCTTTCCAAAATCCATGTAATATATATTTTGAAAAATGGCCAGGAGCAAAAAGAAAATCATTTCATCTGTAAGACTTCCTATGAAGGGGATGAATTCGCCATGAAGAAAATGGAACCTTACGATATATTTAATCGTGAAATGTCAATTTATGAACATGTGCTGCCTAAATTAAATTATCTGCTAAAGGAAATCGGTGATACTGACCGTTTATTTCCCACCGCATTTCATGTCGACTACAAAAGACAGGCGCTCATTTTTGAGGATTTAACAGTGCAGGGTTACGTAATGGCTGATCGTATAGAAAGACTTGATATGGATCATATAAAATTAATTTTACGAAAATTATCGAAAATGCATGCAACATCAGCAGTGCTAAACGAAAGAGGGGCTGGTTGCTTGGAAAAGTACGATCGTGGGTTTTTCAATAAATACACCGACACCTATAAAACCTTCTTCGTTAATACATTTATGGCGTGTGCCCGTTTCTTGCAAACGCAGAATGACGACGTTCTTTGTAGATATGCTAACAAAATATTTGCCATGGAGCCTTATTACATGGAAATTGGTAAACGTTGTTTTGCCCCAACAAATGGTCATGTTAATGTCTTAACCCATGGTGATGTCTGGACAAATAATGTCATGTTTAAGTACTGCTCAAAATCTGGAAAACCAATTGATGTTTTACTTATTGACTTCCAATATTCATTTTGGGGTTCACCCACTTTGGATTTGCATCATTTCTTCAACACTTCGATTAAGGAACCTTTGAGGCTTTACCATCAGGATGAATTATTTCAAATGTATCATCAGCTGTTTACCGATACTTTAAGAAGATTAAATTATACCACAAATCCGATACCCAGCTTGAAGCAATTTAGATTACATGCCGAACAAAAGAGATTTTTCGGTAAGAAATACTAAAGTCACCTCATGCTAGGAAAACAACTCTGACGAACGAAGATTTCTTGCCGCGAATATTCGCCTCCAAAAATAAAATATATTGGTTTATATGAAAATATAGACAATAATAGCGTCGACCAAAATTCGTCAAACGCGGCGACTTTGCAATATATGTATGTATTTATTTTTAATTCATACGCAGGCGACCGACAACAAATCAGTATCAGGTGACCATGCTTCGCTTTAGTTTTAATTGTTTTAGTTTATTTCTTCTTAAATAATTGTTTACTATACCCTCCAACCCAATAAGTTGTGAAGAGGGTATACTAAGTTTGTCATTCCGTGTGAAACTTTTCTATTATTCATCTCAGACCATAAAAAGTATATATATTCGGGCTTCGTAAGTAATTCTAAGTCGATTTAGCCATGTCCGTCTGTCTGTCCGTCTGTTGAAAACACGCTCACTTTCGAAAAACTCAAAAGAAATAAAAAAAACTGGGTGTCAAATTGCTTGTAGTCATCCTTAGCAGTTTGGGATTGAAATCCAGCAAAATCTGTTCAGTCGGATCAGAGCTATGAATCAAAATGTGGAACCACTACTTTAAAAAATGGATAATTTTGCTACAAAAACTAACATAAATGATTGAACAATGCACGGAATCACATGAGATTATTCCACTGAAAATCACACTGTGAAATTTAATGAAGATCGGTCGATAATTTACCCTAGGCCCCATATAAACCCTACTCCCGGAAGACATTTTAGTACGTCTTAAACCGTAATTATTAATGCTGTCGTAATAAAATTTGGCACATCACAGTTTTTTGGGACTAGAAATCACAATTTGAAATTTTATGAAGATCGGTCCATAATTTACCCTAGGCCCCATATAAACCCTACTACCGAAAAACAGCTTAGTACGCCTAAAACCTTAATTTATAATGGTATCAGAATAAAATTGAATACTTCACAGTTTTATAGGACTAGAAATAGCGCTAAAAAATTTTGTGATGATCGGTCCATAATTTGATATAGGCCCCATATAAGGCCCACTCTGGTAAATTAATTAAATACGTCTAAAATCGTAGCAGATATATTTATTGTGGTAGAATTTCTTCCAAATTAGTTGTATATGGCCAGAAAAAAAGGTCATGCAATTTTGTGATATACGGTCAATAAATTACCTTAGATCCCATATTTTGCAGCCTTCTGAAATTCACTGTTAACACCACTGTATTGAAATTTATGTTTTTTAATACCAGAAACATTTTTTGGGATGATTGGTTCATAACTTACCATGGCTCCAATATAAATCCCCCTCCTGAAAATCATTTAAGTTCGGCTTAAACTGTTTCGAATCAAGATTTTTTGTCTGTCAAAAATTTAATATAGTTCTAAGCCGCAACCAATTTTAATGCTGATGTCTGTTTTTAATGAATAGACATCATATAGAAATTACTCCTGAAATATACAAATTGTCGGTGGAGGATATCAACATATTCGGCACAGCCGAATATTACACTCTAACATTTTTTTATTTAAAAGCATTTAAAAAAATTTTAAAATAGTTGAATTTACTCAGCGAATTTTTATTATAAAATTCCTAGGGTTTGGCAAAATTTGTCGTCTGTCTAAGTTGCGTTCCTTTCATAACTTTTCATTTAAAATATTAATATAAAAATATTCGCTTTCTATTTTTAGCCGTCCATTCTTCTGTTGTTATACAACCAGTTATGCTTAATGAAGATCCCACAGATGCAGATTACAACTCTTTAATGGGTGAAGATGAGCGTGCCATGAGATTCAAAAGGCGTTTATATAATAACCCCACGATTCAGGAAAATTTGAGGAATCTTTTACCTATTTTTGACAGGAGAGGACTTCTGGAAGTTAATCAATAATATTTTTTTTTTATTTTTGTTAATCATTTATAATATTAATGTTTAAGTTAGTGCCTATTGTAAAGTTATTGTGTAAAAAGGAATATGTCGGGCTTGCGTATAGCTTTTACTGATATACATAAAATATATAAAAGATAAATACATAAGGCATTTTAAAGATTTATTTTTTTAGATTTTGGAATAAAAGCGTTTATTTTTCTGATACTAACTATTTTTTTTTTTTTATTGTTTTAAAAAAGCCATACTCAGGGGTGTTCTGGAAATCGAAAACGAATTTGGAAGTTGTTTTTAATACACTTTTAATCTAATTTTTATAATTTTTTGTTATAAAATTCGGTTTAGTAGAGAAATATTTGTATAATACCTATCTGCCATAAAATTCTTTTATTACAGAAATCTAATTTAAAAATGACGTTTAAAATTCTTGCGCTTTGCGTTTTCGATTTCCAGAACACCCCTGACTAATGAAGTTTGATTCAATTTAGTTTTATAAGACACTTTTTTTAGATCGATTTAAAATTTATTAAAGCTCCCATATAAAGCTCATTCTTAAAGCACCTTAACAGATAATGATGTTTTTGAGAAATTTTGCGAACTTTAGTTTTATGTAACTAGAACAAGCCCCATCCTATGAAGAAAAAAAAACGTTTGCCTTTACTTCTGAGTACAAAACAGAGAACTGCAAAATCAGATATTTTTGTTGGTTTATTCATACGCTTAAATTTACATTAACTCTATGCTTGCTAAACAAAGTTCAACTTTGGTAATTTTGACATCGTTTTGTACACATTTGATTTGTGTGAGTTTGTTATTGAAAGTGCTTTGTTTGCATTTATTGTTGGCGCACGCAATAACACAAACTCCTCTTAGTCAAAAGGCAAACATTCTTATGCCTTTGCATTCACGTAGTCATTGTCCACTCGATGAGGCAACGACGAACTAAATTGGTATGAGTACGAGTCGCTTTCCCTGCAAATAAAATTTGACCACCTGATCCATTTTGATAAAATGGATTACTCCATGGACTGGTCCGATGTAATGCCAGCATGGACCATGTCATTGTTAAAAAGTGTTTGTAGTGAGACGACATGTCTTCGTTTTTTAACGAAATGCTTTCGTTTTTATACGACTTCAAAACTAATCCTCTTGAGTATACCATGGAGTAGTTTGAAAACTACTCCATAGTAGTTCAAAGGTGGGTTATATGGTCCTCCCCTAGGACATCGTAATGTTAAATAGACCATGTTTTTCCATACGTTTGGGTTACTTTTGGACTAGTCCTCACGAATAATGTCCTTTAAAGCGTCAATCGTCTCTGGCTTGTCGGCGTAACACTTATCTTTGACGGCACCCCACAAATAATAGTCCAACGGTGTCAAATCGCAGTTCCGAGGTGGCCAAACGACATCAGCTCTGCGACTGATAATGCGATCAGTGTTACCGTCGGATTTTTTCAAAAAGTACCAAAAAAAGGGGATATCTACAAAAAAGTGGCACCAAAAAGTGGATTTTTTAAAAAAAAGGGGCACATCTTTTAAAATTTAAATAAGTACACCACATTATGTATTTTTTACGCTTTTTTTCTATTTATTATAATTTTAAATAACATTTTATAAATGGTATAAAACATAACAAAAAACATATATAGTAATTATATACACTAAAAAACAATTGATCGTATTACAATGGACATACTACCTTCTTACTTACAAATGGCTCATTTGTTGTAAAGACTAAAATAAATATTTTGTAAATATTCCTCTCGAGAAGTAATTTTTATAAAATATTAACTTTAATGTTTTATTCAACATTTTTTATTATTCGAATTTATTCTATGAGTTCATTGCTATCCAAAGGATAGCTAAGATAAAATGTAACAAGAAAATACCATATAATAGTCTGGTAGTGTATAAAATTGATTCCTAAAAAAAAATTTAAGGAATAGAACTATTACAAAAAAGCTTTATAAAATACATAACTGAAATGTAACTCATAGAATAAATTCGAAAAATAAAAAATTTTGAATATAATATAAAGTAACCTACGAAAGGAGATAATTCCCAGTTTCTATTTCTTTAATGTTTTAGTACTTCAAAAACGTTAAACTCGTTTTTGCCAAACATGATTTTTGGATTATGACATTGTTGCAGCAAATAGAAGATATTTATGTAATGTGTTTTATATATACATTTAGTAATACATTTCTTGTAATTTTTCTTCTGAATACAGTTTCTTTGAATTATTTAAGGCATTGCATTGCACAGGTAGACATTAAAAACTTTTTAGACGTTTTTTTTCGATTCCCCCAGATTCTTATGTTTTTTGGAATGCTTAAGACGAATATGAGCAAAGTTTTCTCCCACACGTCACATTTATCAGATAAACCAATTATTGTAATATCGGAAGATATTTTGTGCCACAATTAAAAACAAAATCCATAGTTTTTATAAGACGCTAAAGAAGTAGCGGGTTAACTTCGTTAGCGTCTCCTTTTATTCGTGGACATATTTTTATGTCAAAGTTAATTTTTCTAGGCTTAAACTTCTTTAAATTCTAGCATTAAACCCGCTACTTTGTAATCGAGCTTTTTCTTTCATGAACATATTTATATGCCAAAGAATATATATCTATGTTTTAAAAAAAAATTATCTCATGGGTTGATATTCACACAGATTTTGCACCTATTATTTTGTGTTTCTAAGTTCAATATTATAGAAAATTCAAACAGTACCACTCGTATAACACAAAAGCAAATGATACTTGTTTCACCCCATTTATGTATGAAAAATTTCAGTGTTGTGGTGGGAGCCCATTTTTTAGTACGAATATGTCAATTTATGGAGACAAATATTTTGTAAAAAAGGACCACATGACCTTGCATGTTGAATTTTATATTTCTAGGTCCAATACTAACGGAAATTCAAAAAGTACCAATTAATGAACAAAAAAGTACCTAAAAGCCCTCTTTCAGGTTCTTATCCACTCATGACCTTGTTTAATTTTATGTTTCTAGGACCAATATTAACGGAAATTAAAAAAGTACCAGTTAAAGAACAAAAAAGTACCAAAAAGTTCCCTCATAGATCATTATCCACTCGGGACATTGCATGTTGAATCTTATGTTTTAAGGTCCAATATTAACAACAACAAAAAAAAAATACCAGTTGTTGAAAAAAAAGCTAAAAGAAAAACATAAATTTCCCGTATTTCCCTTTTTCGTACTATTTTTTCCCCCATTTAGTTATCAAAAATTTCAGTATTGTAGTGTGAGCCCATAATTTAGTACGAATATGTCAATGAATGGAGAAAAATGTTTTGTAAAAAATAGTACCAAAAATAGTTACGATTTTTACCCTTTAAATGTTCGAATTTCGAAAATGTACCAAATTCATATTCGTATTTTTTTGATAAGTTTCGAATGTGGTATAAACTTTGTTTTTATGTTGATTGGTTTTACCCGTTTGCTCCCTAAAAGGACCGAATTTTAAAAAAGTACCAGACACCTGTCCGCTTATTTTTCTAAAGAACGACGATAAGTATTACATTTTTTTTTTGTATCTCTTAGTTTTGGAGATATAAGGTTACCGAATTTGCCCGTTTTTACCACCTAAACATTCGAATTTCCAAAAATACCGTCTTAGTAGATCGATTTGGGGTGTGACCAATCTCTGGTCCAAATTTAAAGTGTTTAGCTTCAGGCGTTTAGGCTGTGCGATGATGAATCAGTGAGTCAGTCAGTCAGTAACGTTACAATTTTATATACATATGTATATAGATATAGATTAAAGCTAACTTAGAAAAAAACGCTCAGCAGAAGCACTGCAGTGCGGCAATGTAAAAATATGAGAGATCAAGTTGTACAAGTTTGAATTGTATATATTCATCAAATCTATTTTTCAATGTTCCTATTTCACGCCCAAATTTTCAGTATCGAAATTTTATATATGTGTTCATAAGTCGTGTCATTTACTTTACTCTCTAGAAGTAAATTGATGTATTGAAAACAATCAAACGGAAAATTTTTAAATATACCTACAAACATTGTTTATATTTCTATTTACCCTGAAGGAAACCTGGGTGCAAGTGTCTCCAAGTCACCAGTTATGTCGACTCTTTTGGTGACATTGTCAACGAAGAGTCTACACTACATTTGCCACTATATTTGGCTTTAATACGAAAAAAACAACTGAGAAGTACAATTCCTATAAAAGTAAAGAAATAATAAAAAAGATTGTTATAATTTGGTATTCGTACCAAAAGTGTAGACTACATTTACTTAAATGTACTTGTGATTCTCTGGTTCCGATGTCTACATATGTTCCCAAAGGAACTATGTACCTAGTCAGTAGTACCAATGTCATTAGTAGATTTGCAATGACAAGCACATGTTAAATGTCTATAGTAAATAACATTGTCTGGGGTTAATTAAGTCACTGGTACTGGTGACTGTGTCAATAGAGAATCAGTACAGATTCACTAGTGACAGTTCCTGCAGGGTAATTATTCTCAAGATATCCATAAGCTAAACACGGATGTCAAGAAAAAAGATTGCCTATAAACTTGCTTACATATATTAAAACAGTTTTACTTATATTATATATATATATTAATGAAAGAAAAAAAGTATCTTTTCCTAACGTAAAAAGTATCAAAAAAGTGGCAAGAATAACAAAAAGTATCACATTTGGGTGCATTTTGTAAAAGTGGCCAAATAGTATCCAAGCAGTCGAAAAAGTGGCAAATTGCTACCTTAGTGGCACCAACGGTAACGCTGAATGCGATCTTCAAAAACAGGGCACAAAACTTCGAGTGTAGCTTCGGCTGTGTGGCACGTAGCGCCGTCCTGTTGAAACCAAATGTTGTCAATATCCTCTTCTTCAATTTTTGTGAACAAAAATTCGTTCAACATCTATCGCCATTGACTGTAACGGCCACTCCCGGGGAATTTTTATTCATAATTGGGCTTTCAAAGTTGATTAAATTTATATAAAATTGTATTAAAGCGTTTTTAGAAGTTTTCAGGGTCCAGACATTTGATTATGATGCCAAAATTATTTTTATCCACTACGTATAGTAAACATACAAATCTATGGAAGACGGACTTGTCATGAAAGAAATTAGAAGTATAGGGTGTTTTTTAAGCTGCATAAAAATTTTAAATGATAATACCAGACTGAAATATTGTTGGAATGAATTTTTTTATTATAATAAGGTAGATAATTTTATGGCATTTATGCGCCGCGGCTACGAGTTACATGGTCTTTTCAATCGGTCCAATAAATCTGGCCGTATGGCGTCAATCTTAATTGAATATTGGCTTGGATTGCTTAAAGAGTTTCTGACTTGTCGGCATAAGCCAATGACTTAACATAGCCCAAAAAAAAATAATGCAGAGGCGTTAAATCGTAGGAACATGAGGGCCAGTAAACGGGAGCGCTTCTGCAAATAAAGAAGTGCCAAATTGATTTTGCAATAAATCGATTGTCAAGAGCACTTTATGGCAAGCTGCGCCATCTTGTTGAAACCCAATGTCGTTGATGTTTAGCTGATAGATTTATGAAAATAAAAATTCAGTCGGCATGGTTCGACAGCGCTCGCCATTTACCGCAACGACAGCTTTTAATGGATGTGATAATGGTAATTCGTTGAAGGCTTAAGGATTGTCTTCTCTCCAAATACGGCCATTTTTCTTAATGACGTAGGCGTTTAACCAGAAATGAGGTTCGTAAAATAGACGAAGTGCCAAGGCGAATTGAGTAGAAGGTAAGGTCAACTCGCATCACAGTGCTCGTTGAATGCAGACGTGTTTTTTTTTAACTCGGCATACGGTTTTTGTTTTCTTTTAACATACTTAAATAAGTTGTTATAAAATCATAATATTATTTATTAAATAAATAATATAATATCAGCGAATTGGACGCTTAAAAATAATTTTTAATTTGTGAACATAAACGTCAATAATTAAAATAATAAAAGTTATAATTTAATAAAAAAATTTATGTATGAACATACATACATAAACATACAAACATACATTTTAAGCAAAAACATTTCTTGTTTTTGTTTATTCTTCTTTTTTATTATCGGGGTTTTTAACAACAAATAACAAGAAGAGCACAATTAAACAAACTGTAAAATAAAAAAAAAACTCTTATGAATGCGTACAATGCAAAAACAATTAAACATAATGAAAGAAATGCTTATGTTACAGTGAGTGTTGACGAAACAAAAGTAGAAACAAAAAAAAAGAATCGATGATAGCAATTACTTAACGGCTAAACCTATTACTCGAACGCGTTCCCTCTCACCTTCTTTGTTTACAAATACGGTCGATCGTATTACAATAACAAGTTTGTTAACTGCAGGCGCTGCCGCAGAGCCAAAAAAAACTTTAATAAGTGATGATACGGTTAACCCCAAAACAGCCGCTATGGACAACTCAGTAACTCAAGGAAAAATTTCTCAAAAGCCTACAGTACAAGTTGGTATGGACAGGTACATAACAGTGCTCAAACGGGGACGCAGCCCTACCTCTGCAGCAGTTGCTTCGGCCTCAAAAGTACCAACTTTTGATAAAAGAAATACTCAAAATCGTTTTGCAATTCTGGAGGATGAATCCTCTGAAACACCAAACGTCATAAAATCGTCAAAGCCTCCCCCGATATATCTTAGGGAACAAAATTCAAATGAGCTCATAAAGAGTTTGATATCAGTGATAGGTGAAAATTCGTTTTACGTAGCGGCTATCAAGCGTGGTAGTATAAACGAGACTAAAATACAAGTCAACCATGAGAATGATTTTCGCAAAGTAATAAACAACTTTGAAGCACTAAAAAAAAACTTTTATACATACCAACTGAAAAGCAGTAAAGGTCTTCAGGTAGTGATTAAGGGTATTGACTCATGTGTGGACCCAGAAGAGGTCAACACATTCCTAGAAGAAAAAGGCTTCAAGGTAAAACATGTAGTAAACATTAAAAATAGAGAAAAAATTCCCCAACCACTTTTTCGAGTAGAGTTTGAACCCGGCGACGTTAAGCTTAAAAAAATGAAACGCATCCCATCTATGATTTAAAATACATTCTGTACAGAAAGGTAACTATAGAGGAGCCGCACAAAAGAGGTGGTCCCGTTCAATGTTTGAACTGCCAAGAATTTGGCCATACTAAGGCATACTGCTATTTACCCCCTGTTTGCGTAGTATGTGGTGAGCTACACGGTACAGTTCTTTGCGATAAGTCCCAACCGACCCCAACGTAAAAAAATGCAGCAACTGTGGTGGTAATCACACTGCCAATTATAGAGGATGCCCTGTATATACTATCGTCAAGCAGTCGGTTGGACCGAAAACTAATCCCCCTCAAATGCAGGTAACGAATCAAGTAAACAGTAATGATCTTCAGGCTCCGCAGCCTAGTAGTAACAGAACCTCTTATGCTAACGTTTTAAAATCAAACAATGTACCAATGCAAGGCGCTTCGTCAAGTAATGACGAAACTCCAGTTTCTAATCTAAGTCGTCTAGAAAAAACTATGGAAACATTAGTGCAAACAGTAAATAATTTTACAAACACAATGGGTAATATGATGCAGGAAATTCTTAGAATGCAATCGATGTTATTGCAAGCTATTCTTAACAAGCCATGAACTGTTTAAAAATTTGTTTTTGGAACGCAAACGGCATCCGCCAACATAAAAATGAATTAGAATACTTTCTTAAAAATAAACAAATTGATGTCATGATGGTTTCTGAAACTCATTTGACCTCAAGAAATACGTTTAAAATTAATGGTTATACTCTATATGATACCAAGGACCCTCGAGATAGAGCTTGTGGAGGTTCTGCTATATTAATAAAAAACCGAATTAAACACTACCCAATGTGTGATCATCGTGAAGATTATCTCCAAGCTACGAACATTTGTGTCGAAGAGCTAAATCGAAGCATAGTTATTTCATCTCTATATTCACCACCTAGATTTGCAATATCAGAAAGCCAATATTATAAATATTATAAGTCACTGGGGCCCTGTTTCCTGGCTGCTGGCGATTACAACGCAAAACATACCTTCTGGGGGTCACGACTTATAACACCAAAGGGTCGTGTTCTGTTTAATACAATCTCTAAAATGAATTTAAATGTTGTCGCGAGCGGCCAACCAACATATTGGCCTGCTGATCCGCAAAAAATTCCAGATGTCATCGATTTTGGCGTGGTTAAAAACATCCCCACAGAAACGATTTACGTTGAAGCTTCCATAGAATTATCCTCTGATCACACACCTACAATTATTACTATAAAAAACACCAATAGAATTGAATCTCCCTCTGGTCACATAGCGACGTCAGCTACACATATAAATTGGATAAAATATAAAAAATATCTCAGTACCCATTGCACAGAAAATATTCCGCTTAGCACACCGGAGTATATAGATCGCTCTATTGTCAATTTTGACAGTTTTCTAAAACTAGCTGTTCAACATTCCAGCATTGCCCCCAAAAAAACCAAAAATAATAAAATATATTCCTCAGATGTCGAGCGTCTCTTGTCTGAAAAAAGGAGAGCTCGTAGAGAGTGGCAATTGCACAGATCCCCTCAACTTAAGAACTTACTAAAAGACTGTACAAAAAGGCTGAGAAAGTTACTGCAGACTCAGAAAACGGCTTCTCTGGAAAAATATCTTAAGGAACTTGATGCAACTCCACAATCAGACTACTCATTATGGCGTGCAGCTAGAAATCTCAAAAGGCCAGTTGTCGCTAATCCGCCATTAAGAAACTTGAATGGAAGTTGGGCAAGAAATGATGTTGAAAAAGGAAATCTGTTTGTTAATCATTTAAAACACGTATTTACCCCTAACATATCTCACGATATGGCGGTCGAGTTACCACCTGTTGCTGCTAGAGCAGCTGTTCCCCTAAGATTTGAGATAAGAGAAATCGAAAAGGCTATTTGTGATTTAAACCCCAAGAAGGCTCCGGGTTTTGATAAGATCAGCAACAAAATGCTTTTGGAGCTACCCAGCATAGCAAGGAGAATTATTCTTTAATTTTTAATGCTATTTTACGCCTGGAATACTATCCTCAAAAGTGGAAGGTTTCCTTAGTCATCATGATACCTAAACCAGGAAAGGATCACACAAAAGTTGAATCATATAGGCCTATAAGTTTACTTTCAAATATATCAAAGCTGTTTGAGAAGCTGTTAGCGTCAAAATTAACCCCAATTCTAAATGAAAACAGATGTATTCCTAACCACCAATTCGGCTTTAGAAGAGAACACAGCACAATTGAGCAAACCCATCGTATAGTAAACGCAATAAGAAAAGCCTTTGAAGAAAGAAAATATTGTTCCGCTCTCTTCATCGATGTTTCTCAAGCTTTTGACAAAGTCTGGCATGAAGGCTTATTACATAAATTGAAGCTAAACTTACCAGTAAACACACACAAGCTGTTAGAAAGCTACTTGGTCGGTCGAAAGTTTATTATTAAAGAAGGTGATTATTTAAGCTCTCCTCAACCAATTGAAGCTGGAGTCCCTCAGGGAAGCATCCTAGGCCCACTTTTATACTTAATATATACTTCGGATATGCCAATAAACAACTACACCCAAACTTCAACATTTGCTGATGACACAGCTTTTCTAAGCGTGCACGAAAACAGTCAAGAAGCATCTCGATACCTACAGGATCATATATTTCAACTCGAACTGTGGCTGAAGCAATGGAGGATAAAGGTCAATGAGCAAAAATGCGTACATGTAACATTTACATTGCGTCGGGAAACATGCCCCCCTATTAAAATCAATAATCATTTAGTGCCTCAAAATTCGCATGTAAAATACCTCGGTATTCATCTAGATCGCCGTTTAACGTGGAAAAGCCATATAGAGGCAAAATTATCTCAAATGAAACTAAAAGCCATCCAAATTCATTGGCTTATTGGAAGAAACTCTGTCCTAAGTCTCGACTGCAAACTTTTACTTTACAACTCCATCTTAAAGCCAATCTGGTGCTACGGTATTCAACTATGGGGCACTGCCTAGGCCTCTAATATCGAAAAAATTCAAAGGCGCCAAAATAAACTTCTTCGAATAATCACAGCTGCCCCTTGGTATGTTAAAAACTCAAATATTCACAAGGATCTCAATGTTCCTTTAGTAAAAACTATGATTACAAAATATGCAGTGAAATATTTAAAAAGGCTTGAACAACACCCAAATCCACTAGCTCGAAATATTTTAAACCATGGCGGCCACACTCGCTTAAGAAGAAGAGACACTGCAGCACTTACCCAATTAGATGAGCGATAAACACCTATATAAGTGAACAGAACCCGTGATGAAGAAAATTTTTGTCTGGCACTGGCAGGACATAAAATAACGTATTAGGTTAAGATTTGATTAATTATTGTTAGTTCATATTTAAAATATGAAGATTCAATAAAAAATAATGAGAAAAAAAAAACTCCAGAACAACACTGCTTCTGTCGTATTGTCAAAAAGATTGCTTGTAAAAAAAGGTTTGTTTACATAAAAAAACTAGTTTGTATACAAACTTTGACAAGTCGACCACCGAAAAAAACACCATATGTTGACTCGACCCACCCTTCTAGTCAATTCGCCTTGCGAAGTGTTCTATTAACTTCGCGAACAGATTTATTTTTTTGTAAGTAAATTTTTACAATATAAGGTGCAATCCCGTACTTTTTGGGTAAAGCTCGGCAATATGAGATCAAACACAAATTTCTCTCACTAATAGACAAAAAAAAACGTCGTTCTAGCATTAAACGATTCATGATGACTTAAACCTCACTGAACAGAAATATCAACACGGTTTTACATTCTCAGCTGTCAAACTACACTTATCGATGCATGAGAACTATTAATTTCTCATGCAGCTAAAAAACACCCGATATAATACTGGCAAAAATTAAAATAGAAATTACTTTTTTATCTAAGTGAAAAGGATAGACAGGTTAATAATTCGCCAAACTTCCTACATAAGGTCCACTCTTGATAAATAAATTTATTTAAATAATTCATTAGTTGTTAACATGATTTTTTGTGTAAAGAGATTTTTTGTCACTAATAAGCTTTCCGTATGACGTGCTAAATTCCCAATCCTTTCACACTTGACAAATACACTGAAGTTTATTGTTGAGGGAAAGCTAGCTACAAAATAATATTTACAGACATTTAAGCCTTTTTTACGGCAATCTCACCCAGTTCAATTATTATTAACTA
Organism: Pollenia griseotomentosa; assembly: GCA_963931875.1. NCBI lineage: Eukaryota > Metazoa > Arthropoda > Insecta > Diptera > Polleniidae > Pollenia > Pollenia griseotomentosa. Next base: position 233,287,044 of record OZ007560.1, on the reverse strand, counting down.
TCAGTTATAGCTGTCAAAAACATATGATTAACTTAAAGTTAAAATAATAATTAGTTTAAACTGAACTTGGTGAAATTGGCCGTTAGTTTTAAAAAGTTTCGTACGTCATGTAGCTGTGGACACGTGGTAATCACAAAGAAATAGTAAAAAGTGGTAAAAAAAAAACTATTAAAATTAAAACAAATGAAAATAAATCTGTTTTATTACAATTTTTTATTTCAACGCGTGCTGTGGACATGGAAATTTAATTCACTATATCTATAGGTTTAAGTAAGTTGCTGATACTATAGACTTAGAGAAATCCTACAATGATTCTAATAATAAAACTTTTTAGAGATATGTATGTTTAAAAAAAAGTAAAAAAGGTTATAGTCGGTCAAGCTCGACAATATGATGCCCTTCACCTAAGTATTTGCAGACAAATGTTTGAGAGTGTTTTCTATTTGGAACCCATGGGCAATCATGAACCCGCCAAAACAAAACTTTGTTACAAGGTTAAGATTTATATAAGAGTTATTTGAGATATGTTATACATATCTAGATACCAATACTATCGTATATAAAATTTTTGTTCGCCTTAAATTGGTTTTAGGGACTGAGTTTATATGGGACTTATGGTCAATTTTGAACCTACCAACACAATACTTTGCCATAGAAACTATTGTCAAAATTATTCTCCCCAAATTTTATTTAAAAATTTTTAAAACCGATTCATAAAATTAAGGAAAGTAATTTAGGTTGGCCCGAATTTAATCTAAATAGGAATGTAATTTGGTGGTTAAACGGCACAAAGACTCTATTTAAGGCTAGATTTCACTATTATACTTTGTATTAATACATGTCAAAAACTCAAGTAATATGACAAAGTGTGATAGTGTGAATGCAATGTGTCACAAAAATAACAAGTATTATGAAAAAAGTTTGACATCCCATACGACTTCATCGTTTTTTGAAAAATGTCTAAACAATAATACTTTTCATTGGATCAGGGTTGCATTTAATTTCCAGTGTGAGTGTTTATACTTTGTGTGATGGTGTGAACACAAGCTGTCATGTTAAATTAGATTTTTTGACAGTCGCAACAAAACTCATTAGATTTCTATCTCACAAAGAATTATGGACTACGTAAGACTTGTGAGATAGTGTAATCTAGCCTTTAGAAAGGATTTCTTTGGGGGTTATGTGATATTATAGACTGATTATTACTGTTTTCAACAGGCTTCGTCATACGCACCAAATTTCATGAAATTATCACCAAAATTACGATCTGCTCTTTCCGAACAAAGTATGCATGGACAAGCAACCAACTGCCTGGACGGACGGACATCGTTAGATCGATTTTGACAGTGATTCTGAGTAGATCAGTACATTTAAAAAAGTAGATCCATTTGTTGCAAATCAATTAGAAAAATTAATATAACAATTTATTTAATAGGGAACATGTTTAACTCTAAAAACCGTGTCAAAACTATAAAAGTTAGAATAAATTTTAAAAATTCAACAGTTTAGTTTAACAAAGTTCTAAAATCGTTTTTAAGCAAAATGTCGGCACCGGATTGGTTAACAAAAAATTATATTGAAGAAGTGTTGAAAGTTTATCACAAAGATTTAACTTTAGAAATTGAAAATTTTGATATAAACCCAGCACTTGGAAAAGGTGAAAATTTTGGCGGTTATTTGAACAAAATTCATGTGATTTATAATATGAAAAACGGACAAGAGCAAAAAGAAAATCATTTCATATGTAAGACTTCATTTGAGGAAGATGAATTCGCTAAGAGCAAAATGGAAGCCTATGATATTTTTAATCGTGAAATGATCATATACGAACAAGTTTTGCCTAAATTAAATGATCTGCTAAAGGAAATCGGTGATACTGACCGTTTATTTCCCACCGCATTTCACGTCGACTATAAGAGACAGGCGCTAATTTTTGAAGATTTAACAGTGCAGGGTTACGTAATGGCTAATCGTATAGAAAGACTTGATATGGATCATATAAAATTAATTTTACGAAAATTATCGAAAATGCATGCAACATCAGCAGTGCTAAACGAAAGAGAGACTGGTTGTTTGGAAAAGTACGATCGTGGGTTTTTCAATAAATACACAGACACCTATAAAACCTTCTTCGTAAATACATTTATGGCGTGTGCCCGTTACTTGCAAAAAGAGAATGATGAAGTTTTTCGAAGATATGCTCAAAAAATTTTTGCCATGGAACCTTATTACATGGAACTTGGCAAACGTTGTTTCGCTCCAACGAAAGGTCATGTCAATGTTTTAACTCATGGCGATGTCTGGACAAATAATGTGATGTTTAAGTATTGTTCGAAAACTGGAAAACCACAAGATGTTTTAATCATTGATTTCCAGTATTCTTTCTGGGGTTCACCCACTTTGGATTTGCACTATTTGTTTAATACTTCCATTAAAGAACCCTTGAGACTTTATCATCAGGATGAACTGTTTCAAATGTTTCATCAATTATTTACTGATACTTTACGGAAATTAAATTATAAATCAAATCCCATACCCAGTTTGAAACAATTTAAATTGCATGCTGAGGAAAAAAAATTTTTTGGTAAAAGAATTTTGAGATTTTTAACTGTTTCCTTATTAATTAATTTTATTTTTATATATAATTTTGTAGCTCTTCACTCTTCAGTTGTCATTCAACCCGTTATGCTCAATCAAAATTCGACAGATGCCGATTTTAATGCCTTAATGGGTGAAGATGATCGCGCCATGCGATTTAAAAGTAATTTATATAATAATCCGACAATTCAGGAGAATTTGAAAAACCTTTTACCAATATTTGATAGAAGAGGTCTTTTAGAAGCGAATCAGTAAAATGGTTTAGAGAAAATTGTTAAAAATTTTAATTTTCTAGTAATACTTGTTGTTAAATAAATACGTAAGACTAAAGTAAAACCGAAAATGTCTTGTTTACTTAAGTGCAAAGTTTACTACACATCGCACTTCTGGTGCAATATCGACGTAAGTGCCATTTTCCTAAATTTACCTAATTTTTTTTAATCAGTCCATATTTGACCATACTAATAACACTCCCGAAAATAGTTAACAATGCCATTGTTGGGATGTCCAGAATCGACTATAGGTGTCATTTAAAAAAATTTACTTGGTCAGGAAATTGCGACGACTTAAATTAAAGTTAAAGCCATTTTTTTTAATACGTTTAAAATAAAAAAATGTTAATTTAAAAGAAATTATGGACACACATTTTATTAGTTAATGCTAAATTTAACAGCCAGGCCCGCGATGTCGACCGCTATCGTTCGTTTGCATTTTCAACGACAAACAGTTGATTTGCACAAAGTTATCGTCCAGACTTGCAATTTTTTTACATTCTGTTTTGTCATCGTCCGGAATTGCAATTTTTGATGCGGCATGGACGATTTACAATAATTTATATATTTAAAATCGCTTTAAATACAAAATTCTCTTCTTCACTAAATACTTAAATCAAACTTAATTCACCGATATGGTACACTTAATTTCAACTTAAGTTTCTATTGTAATATTTTAACAATAACAATCAGCTGTTTCTTGGGACCACCTTGTAAATAATTATACTTTTTTATGATATTTTTTTGTATTAAGTAGTGCTACCATACGTTTAACTTGTTTAAATAAAACTTTTAAAATAAAACTCAAAAAATCAATCTGTATTTAAATACGTGTATAGTTTTTATGAAAATTAACTTAATTTAGATTTAATTACTATCCTAGAAATTGGGCATTAGAATACACAATCGAATTAATGTGAAAATGTATATGTTTAAAAAAAATATAAAGGCCCAAATTGTGTAAAATGCTTTCGCAACGCCAAAAATTACATTGAAAACAAAAAAAAAGTCAAAAATATTTCTTAATTTTGTTGTTGCTTTCTACAGAAATTCATGTTGAATTTTTAAATTTTAAACGCTGCATGTCATGTGGCGTTGAAAATTTTAAAACGCAATATAATTTTTTATAATTATATTCTTCTAAACAACACCACTAATAAAATTATAAAGTTTTATAAAATAAAAAGTGAGAACTAGTTCTTTTTAAAAGTTATTATATAACCAAAATTTTTTTTAGAAAATTATATTTTATATTTTTTTGTTTACTGTTTTTTTTTTTTTTTTTTTTTTGTTTTATACCCTCCACCACAATTAGTTGTGAAGAGGGTATACTAAGTTTGTCATTCCGTGTGAAACTTTTTTATTATTCACCTCAGACCCCATAAAGTATATATATTCTGGCTCCTTGAGTAATTCTAAGTCGGTTAAGCCATGTCCGTCTGTCTGTCCGTCTAGTGAAAACACACTCACTTTCGAAAAACTCAAAAGAAATAAAAAAACTGGGTGTCAAATTGCTTGTAGTTATCCTAAGGAGTTTGAGCAGTTTTGAGAAATCGGTTCAGTAGGATCAGAGCTATGAATCAAAATGTGGAGCCACCACTTTAAAAAATTGATAATTTCGTTACAAAAACTAACATAAATGATTGAACAATGCACGAATGATATGAAATTTTGCAAATGTTCGTTTTATTCGACTGGATATCGCACTGTGAAATTTCATGAAGATCGGTCCATAATTTACCCTAGGCCCCATATAAACCCTACTCCCGCAAACAGTTTAGTACGCCTAAAACCGTAATTATTAATGTCATCATAGCAAAATTTGGCACGTCACAGTTTTTTAGGACTAGAAATAACACTGTAAAATTGCATAAAGATCGGTCCATAATTTACCCCAGGTCCTATATAAACCCTTCTCCCGGAAAACAGTTTAGTACGCCTAAAACCGTAGTTATTAATGCTATCATAACAAAATTTGGCACGTCACAGTTTTTTAGGACTAGAAATGACACTAAAAAATTTCGTCATGATCGGTCCATAATTTACCCTAGGCCCTATATAGAACCTACTCCCAGAAAACAGGTTAGTACGCCTAAAACCGTAATTATTAATGCTGTCGTAATAAAATTTGGCACATCACAGTTTTTTGGGACAATTTGAAATTTCATGAAGATCGGTCTATTATTAACCCTAGGCCCCATATAAACCCTACTCCCGGAAAACAGTTTAGTACGCCTAAAACCGTAATAAGTAATGCTATCATAATAGCATTTGTCGGTCAATATTTTAATATAGGTCTTAGCCGCAACCAATTTTAATGCTGATGTCTGTTTTTATAAAGATAAAATAATAATAAATAGACATCATATAGATATCACTCCTGAAATATTCAAATTTTCGGTGGAGTGTATTAAAGATTCGGCACAGCCGAATTTAACACTCTTATGCCTAATAAATCACTGATGGTTTAAACGCTGGTTTAGTTGAACTAAACTTGAATTTATATGTAGTTTAAACTCATCAACCATAAATCAGTGTCCCATGTATTACATGTTGTTAAAAAAACAACATGTGGCAGCACTACGACAAATGTTGGCAAATTCATATGATTTGTACTGGTAGTTTAAACGCCCAATTTCATGCGTTTAAAGATGGTTTATATGTTTAATGATTTATTTATTTGTTGGTTTAAACACATTTTAAACCAAAAAGAGAGTTTAACTTGCTCTGATTTTTTAGCCCTTACTTGTTTATTTACTGCTTTGTTTTGTTTACTGCTTTATTGTAGCTCAGAATTGCATTTTTATGGCCTAATTTACATGTTATGGCGATTTTTATTTTCAAACTAGCATTTTATTTGTGGAATTGCTGTTGTGGCAATAAAGTTATTTGACAATAAATAAATATATTACGTAAAAATCCTGGCGTTAGCTAGTGTGGCGCTAATGAGAACCATGAGCGACTTGTTGTCGGGACGACTTCGTGGTCCCGACAGTTAAATTTAAATTAAATTTGTTGAAAAACACCTGTGAAAATAAATTCATTTTTAACTTCGGCCAAATGCCCACTATGGAGTAACTTACGCTAGAAAAGCCGCCAGTTTGAATACTTTACGACAGTTGCCTCAAAGAGCAACAAAACTACGCGAAGATTTTAAAAATTCGGAAAAGTTTGCTTAAATGGCGAAAACTTTTAATATTTAAAACAAGCCATAATATTGATTAAAAGTCCGTAAATCTATAAGGAATGGTAAAAATTCTGTAAAAATTATATTTATTTTTATTTATATTTATTTGAAATCGTTAAAGCTGTAAAGAATCAGAAAACTCACAGCAAAAAAAATCGCTGCTATCGCAAACTTGGCAAAGATTTACGAAAATTTCAAAATTGGAAACAAACTTTAAAATTTATTTGATATCGCTAAATCGGCTTAAAAAATTAAATTTCGGTTAATAGCATAATTAGCGCTAACAAATGAGCAATACTCCTTTAATAATACCAAATTAAAGTCGAAGTGATATAGTCGTCGGCTTGAAGTAAAGGTATGTTTAGACCTAACAAATATTTGACAAAAAAAAATCTAAAAAAAAGCGTAACCAGCATTTTTAAAAATTTCTATTGTTTTACTTAACTTTGTTTGTAAGTAGATAAATGTATAATGTAATTAAGAAACTGATAAATGATGTTTGATCTAGCAAAACGTTTTGCAAAAGCAAATAATATTTTGATAAAACTAAGGGTTATGTGTAGGACGTTTAATATTTACGAGTGTTTCCTAATCGTCAAAATTCGACCATAAATTTTAAGGTTCATATGAAGATACTGCATCTAAGTATATATGAATTTATTATGTTTTGAGCATTCATTTTTTCCATCATAGTAGACCAAATTGGCAAGGGACCAACCTCTGGTTCGTATTCTATCTTCTACTATAAAAAATATCAGAAAATATCAATTGAAAAACAAAAAATTATCATAAAATCTCCTTTGTAAATTGTATTCCACTCAGGACATTGCATTTTATTTTTTTTTTTCTATGTCTAATATTAATAAAAATGAATCAAAAAACCAGATGTTGAACGAAAAAGTACCAAAAAGCTTCCCTTACATGTTCTTATTCATTTTTCATCTTATAGGTTTTAATTCACTCAGGACCCTGCACCTATAATATTATGTTTCTGAGTTAAATAAATCACTACATGCATATAGCCGATATTTTCGAAAACCGGTTTCTTAAAAATGTCGAATAATCGAGCACCCTATTTTTTTATTATTTGATAATTGAAAAAAACAAATTTTGTATTTTGTACATATGTGTTAGTAGCTTATTTGAACGCTTATTACTCCGAAAATATTGAACAGATCTTAATAAAATATATTATTGTGCACTTCTGTAAGTAAATATCTTTCAAATCGGTTGACATGCAGAGGAGGAAAGTGTTCTTAACTGTTTTGCCTTAGCCGATTTATATATAGATTAGGTGTGAACATAGCTTAACAACAATTTTGAATTGAGGTCGAAGTCGACACAACATTCCTCTATAATGAATAAATTAAAGTCGAAGTGGTGTAGTCGTCGACTTAAAGTAACAACAATTTCAAATTGACATCGACAACGACTAACATAATAGCGGTTATGAAATATACAAGCTTCTTTAAACTAAGTTAAAGATTCAAGCATAGTTCCGGAAAGCATTAGGAAATTTTTAATGTCCGAGGTGCTCCGATTTGAAATACCACAGAGCGGGCTTTTTACATATTCCTCAAACATATTTAGTTGTTATTTAATAAAATTTATTAAATAAAATTTTAAATTATATACAGTGTTGCCAGAGGTAGGGGAAAATCCCTTCATGTAGGTTTTTTTTGATACTTAAATAGAAGCGTAGGCAAAATCGGACAGATTTTTTATAATCTGCAATATGTAGGGATTTTTCGTCATATCGCATTATTTATGAAATAAATGCAGAAGAAAACGTATTTTAAGTAATATTTTCTTGTTTAAAACGGTTGAAAAATTTTATTTTCCCTAAAATCACTTTAAAATATATTTCCAGAGTTGTTTGTGGTTGAAAAAGTTGGCGACACTACTATGTATGTATTGTTTTTTCTAAGATATCTTAAAAAACAAAGTGGTGGGGTTTCTTAACAATTGTTTGCTGAAATGAACACCAATGCTCTAGTGACTAATAAAGAATTGATTGAAAAAGTATGTTTCCCGCATTGCTTAGGGTTAGCGAGAGTGAAAAGGCAACGGTTTTTTCTTATACCACTGGGATATTATTTAATGTTGAAAGATTTAATTGAATTAGTTGAAAGAACATAATATGGGAGATTTCATGTCAAGTGACCCAATTTTTAAATCGATGTCTTCCGATTTGGATGAAATTTGCACCATTTGTAGGTTAGTCCTATTGGATAGTAGCTTAGACACAAATTTTCAACAAAAAGTTTCTGAGTTAGAAGGGGTCAAAGTTTGACATTTTGGCCATACAGGTGATTTTTCTCATCCATGTAACTTATTTCCTATTGGTGTTAGCAAAATTTGTCCCAACTAGCTTCGATAGCTATTTGAACAATCTTTTAAAAAAAAATTTTTTTTGTTTTTTTAAAATTTTTTTTTTTTTAAATTTAAAACGTTTTTTTATTTTTTTTTTCATCCGGAATGTTTTTTTTTTTTTAACTCAAAAGAAAATGTATGTCTTTTCCTTGAAGGAAGTTTTAGTCGCTTTCTGGAATGCGAGTGACTTATGTATAAAAAAAATAATTTGTAACTCTAGACGAGGGGTTTTTCAATTTTGGGACAAATTTTGCTAACACCAATATGTCAAACTTTGACCCCCTCTAACTCAGAAACATTTTGACCGATCTTGTTGAAAATTTGTGTCTAAACTACTATCCAATAGCACTAACCTTTGACATCGATTTTAAAATTAGGTCACTTGACATGAAACCCCCCATATGTATTATTTTTTTTTTTTCTTTTGTACTTTTTTTTCCAAAGCTTTAATATACATATTCGAATAAAACTTATTTTTTATTACTAATGTTTTTTTTTCTATTTTAATGACAATAATGCGTACCAAATATATATTTAAATATATGTGTGGCTTGGCTTAAGCAAAATGGTTCTTTATATAAGAAAATTTAACTAAATAAGAACAAAATAAGGTAGAATCAAGCTTGGACGAGAACCAAGCAAAATTTAGTAAATAATTCTTTCCATGTGGGTCGTAATAAAATTTCTGGAATACATAAAACTTCATATAAATATCTAAAGTAAGCCTACCATTAAACATTAATATTTATTAAGTTACATTTCTCTATTTAAACTAATAAAGATTACACATTAATTTTTATTAAGTTACATTTCTCTATTTAAACTAATAAAGACTGCACTTGCATTATAAAACTATTTAAATAAAAGATCTTATCAAATTTTTGTTGTCACCAATAAAAGTGAACATCTTTTGCGAACATTTTATCATTTGAATGATAGAGCAACAAGCGCAAAGTATAACTTCTAAAATAACAACACAAAATAATGAGTAATAATAGCAGTTGGCAGGTGCCTTTATGGCTAACAGACTCCTATTTGGAGGAAGTTTTACAAAAATATCTTAAAGACGATCAAGTCAAAATAATGAAGTTCGACATTAAACCAGCCACCTCAAATGGTGAAAACTATGCCAGCATTATGAGTCGGATTAAAGTAAAATGTTTGGGAAGCAAACAAAAATTTCGGGAACTATCCTTTATAATAAAACACTCATACGAAAGTGATCCTTATGTAGCAAAAATTATGAGTGGCTATGATGTCTATAATACCGAAATGAAAATGTATGAACAAATTTTGCCACAATTGGCCGCAGTTCTTAATGAAATCGGTGATACGGATAAATTATTTGCGGATACTTTAAAAGTGGACTATGAAAAATCCGCAATTATATTCGAAGACTTAAAAGTGAATAATTATGTTCTAGCTAATCGTTTAGTGGGACTAGATGAACTACATGCGCGCCTGGTTTTAAAAAAATTGGCAAAATTTCATGCTGCTGCCCTAGTGCTGAATCAGCGTCTCAATGGAGAATTGGAGCAATTCCAACGTGGTATTTTTAATAGACATACCCGAGCCTTTGGCTGTATGTTTGAATACCTGATCGAAAATTGTGCAAAATATGCTAAAACATGTCCCGAATTGGGCGTTTATTATCATGACAAGCTCATGAATCTGAAACCTTATGTAGTCGAATATGGCACTAAAGCTTACAATAGTAATTCCAATAAGTTTTATACTTTAACTCATGGTGATTTATGGATAAATAATATGATGATGCAGTATGGTGGGGGGCAGTGTTTAAAAGATATTTTACTAATAGACTTTCAATTATGTAATTGGTCCTCTCCGGCAGTGGATTTGCATTATTTTTTAAATTCTTCCTTAGAAATAAAATTACAATTAAATATTCATGCTTTAGATGGTCTAGTACAATATTATCACACCATTTTGACAGAAACCTTAAGGAATCTAAAATATAAAGGTCATGTGCCAACATTACATGAATTCCAAATTCAATTAGAGGAAGGAAAGTTTTTAGGTGAGTTTTTTGTTAAAAAAAAAAAATAGAATTTATAATCAAATGTAAAAATTTAATTATTTAAATATATACTTTTAGCCGTTACTGCCACATTAGTCAACCAAGCCATTATGATTAACGATAACTGCGAAGATGCCGACTTTCACAGTTTGCTTGGCGATGATGAGAGAAGTAGGAATTTCCGGGCAAGCGTCTATAAAAATAAGCGTTTGCAAACGATTATTAAAAATGCATTGCCATATTTTGATCGCCGTGGTTTATTAGATGTACAAAAATAGTGTAAGAATTTGTGTCTATTATTTCAAATAAAAATTTTACATACTGTAATGTGCCTTTCTAAAGAAATACTTGTTATTTATAAAGTACAATAAATCACAGTTTCTTAGTTTTTGATATTTGATGGAAAACATAATGAAAAGCATGTAAGGCTATTCCGAAACTTATATATTCTTCACCATGGTGCGATAAGAACATCGGCAAAGGCAAAACAGGTAAGAACACTTTCTTCCTCTGTTTGTCCACCGATTTGAACAAAATATACACCATTTGAAAGATATTTACTTAGACACAACATTCCTATAAAATGCCAAATTAAAGTCGAAGTGATGTAGTCGTCGACTTGAACTAACGACAATTTAAAATTGAGGTCGACATCGACAACGACTTACATAATAGCGGTGATTGGAATGTACATTGCGTTTTTTTTAAAGTGTCACAAGTTTGAGTTAACATCACTGCCTTATTTGAGCACCCATTTAACAGCTGAAAGTTGCTTTTTGTTTAGTTTGCTGTAAAACTTCATTATTAATCGACTTACACCAGAGCAAAGCTTGCAAATTTTTAATCAAAAAATTTCGGTAAATGGGCTGAATCACACAAATTGATATTGAATTTGAATTTTCATTAAAAATCTTATTTTCCGATGAAGCCCATTTTTGGTTGAATGGGTACGTAAATAAGCAGAATTGTTGCATTTGTATTGTATTTTTTTTTTTTTTTTAATCTGTTCAGTATTTTCAGATTTATAACCCTGCAAACAAATGAATGATATCCCCTAAGGCAATAGTTAAGTATGTGTGTTACTAATATATAACAACCTTGTCCCTAGCACTTCCGGGGTCTTCGGAAAACCCATTTCAACATACACATGGACAGAAAGACATAGTTAAATCAACTTCGCTTACTTGCGTTTTGTCAAACTTTTCAACAAGTGTCCCTTAAGTCAATAAAGCTTTTGTTTCTCTACAAGAGGTAGAACTTGAAACCCAAATTAAGATTTTGAATATGCGCTGTGAAATGATAAATCTTCTAAAACATAAAATTATGGTAAATTATGACAGATCTTTGCGAAATTTTAATATTTTCTGTTAATACTTTCCTGATTATTGTTTCTAGATATTATTACCTTGAAATTTAGTACAATCACAAATGGTATTTTGCATTTCTGCTCCCAAGTATTAAATTAAAATATTAAAATTAAATAAATTTTCATATTAATTCGAATGTGTATTTTAATTCAAATTACAATTTTAAAAGATTAAATTAAATTTACATCTAACTTTTGCGTGGACAAGTTCCATAAAAAGTGTAAATTAGTTTTACAAACAATCCACTTACGTCACATAGATATTACTTAGATAAATTTGATTTTTTTATTAATGTTTATCTTTTAAAGCTGACAATCTCAAAATTATTTAATGAAATATTTGTAAAGTTAGAAAAACAATATACATCTCTGTAAACTTTAAGTAGGGAAGCCGAATGAATGGTTAGCAAATTTGAAAGCGAATAATCAAATTCAATGTTTGCGAATGCGAATACATACAGTTTGTTTAAAATTCATTTGGAAAGTGAAAAGTTTTTTGCCCAACTTAATTTGCGTTTCTTTGTTTCAGTAGTTAACAAATTCAGCCGTGGAGAGGTGCACAATTTGACGGACGGTTTCTGGTATGCCGCATGGCACATTTTTACAAAAATTGTGCCATAAATCAATTCTATATAATAAATATGACCTCTTTTATAATTTTTAATCCATTTTAAATATCTCGAATATATTAAGAGATACCGAACCCTAACATTGCCTCATATCCTTAATTTTACAATTCTCTAAACGTTGTTTTGCTTCATTTGTCAGTTTTTATGTTGTGAAGCAAATTTCGAATGTAAAAGTAAAAATATTATTGTTTGTAATTTTTATGCTGCATGTTCTATTCAAAGAATGTAGATCAAAATAGTTTTGTTCCGTGCGGCAAACCAATAACCACCCGACGATACACTATGTGGTTTCTATTTTGTATTTGCTTTAAGGAATACTTTGACCTACTTGAAAGACATATTAAAATATTAGTGTAATAAATGTATAAATGGGGCACAAAACAGGTTTGCATTATTTTAGTTGCATCTAAATAACTTTTTATATTTTATGCAAAAAGTTGTAACGACTTTAAGTTTCAATAGAAAACATATACATTATTTATCGTTTTTCTAGAAAAAACATTTTTGTTCCGCGCGGCAAACCAGCAAGCAGCAAGCTAAGATTGTTAAAGCATCTTACGAAAATAGGCGTTCAATTTTTTTTTGGTCAGCATAATCGAAGCAAATTTCAGCAAACATTCATGGCAGCGTCATCGGGCCGTACTTCTTCGAAAATGTTACTGTTACAGTTACTGTGAATGGTGTTCGCTAGAAATTAAGAATATGGGCCTGAACGATATGTGGTTCCAACAGGATATGTGCCACACAGCCAACAAGACAATGGATCATTTGCGAGAGAAATTCAATGGATGTGTTATCTTAAGCTATATGGCTATAGTAATTGGTCGCCACGATCATGTGATTTGACACCGTTGGACTTCTTTCTTTGCTGATATTTATCAAGAATTAAAATTGGGAATTAAGCACGGCAAACAAAATCTTGTTATTTGAAAATTTGGTATTCCCAAAAATTACTTTGATAATAAGCTGGTAAGTGCACGGCTTAAAAAACTAAACAGGCAACATGATTTATTGTTTGCTAAAAGTTGTTTTTGTTTTTATTTTGTTTTTTCTTAACCGACTTACAACTACAATTAATGTTGTGAGAATTCCAGACAATTGTAGTGGGGAATGGAAGAAAAGATATACTCACAGTTTATTGTTGTTGTTTTTGTTTAAGCTTTGATATTGTTACAAATAAAACTGTTGTTTATAATACTTATTCGCTTAACAGCTTTACTTCTTTAATATCTTTAGTTTTTCTAAAATCTTTTAATGAAGTTTCGTGATGATATGGCCTAAGCAACCAGTGAAATGCGCATAGAAATAGCTTATCCCATCAACAATAAATTTCAGTGTTTTTATCAAGAATAAAAATTGGGCATTAAGCACGACAAACAAAATCTTTTAAATTAAAAATTTTGTATTCCCAAAAATTACTTTGATAAGAAAAATTTTACGTCAATAAAGCCAAGAACAATTCTTAAGCTAAAAGATGAGATCAGTGTGACCCTTTTAGCATTTTCACTGCTAAATTTAGCATTTTTTATTTTGATTTAGCAGCGAATTTTTCAAATTGCATTTAGCATAATTTTCAGCATTTTTCTAATATTTTATTAGCATTCTTTAGCATTTTTAAATCTTATACAAATTTATAATAACCCAGTAAACACCAAAAAAATTTTAAAGAAGAAATGGTAGATTTAAAAAATGTGTGATGAAAACAGATCATATTCTAATGGTATTTTGACTAGCACTTTGGAAATTAAGGAAAACAATTTATAGGATAGATGTGTTTAATGTGTAATTAAATTTACTGAAAATGAATAGCCATTTATCACAGAAAAAAATAAAAATTGATTTCAATTAAAAAATTTGTGATATTAACTAAAAAATTAATTAAATTTGTACCAGTAAACAAATTAATAGTATCAATTAAACCAGTTAATAGTATTAAATAAACGTTTAATTCACTTGATTAAACGTGTAATTCACTTGATTAAATTTTTAATTAAAACTGATTATATTTTTGATTAATTGGTGAAAAATTTTGGATAATTTTTTCTGTGATGTTTTCAATGACAATTTTTGTTTTTACTTAAATTTTGTATTTATTTATACATATATATATATGGATGTATATCGTTACCTAAAACGCAAGAAGCCCTATCTAACATTTTGAAAATTGTACTTTGGAAGCAAAAAAAACTATTTAAAATGATAAATTTATTAATCGCCTTAAACTGTTTATAATTTATGTTCCTACTACTTTTCTTGTAAAACCAACCAGTTGTTTTGACAGTTGACAATGTTGCATATTTTGCAACCTGTAGGTTAGGGCTTTAAGCGTTTATCGTGTAATATTTTGTAAATAGGGCCTTTTGTTTTTTGGTTAAAAATCACTAACTTTTGTCAAACTATTCTATATTTTGTGAACATTTGTGTTGATGAAATACATAAGAATCAATAAAAAAATACCTTTTTTAATTTTTGGTAAGTTAGGGATTTTTAGGGATATTGAATGCCATAAATTTTCATATCTGTGGCATTTTGACAAGACATCTTAAGTCAAATTTAAAAAGTTTAAAAACGAAATTTTTCTTAAATTTTGGTTGATTTTATTATTTAATAAAAATGATTTTTTCACCGATGTTTTTTTAAAAACTTTTTTGCTATCTTATCTTGACTTAAGATTTATAAAGCTGTCATACTTTAATAGTATTATTCCTTCAATATTTTTCAGGAATATTTTCTGTGCACTATCAGAATTATTTTATATACCTACATATACATTTGTATAAAAGACTGAAAGAAATATTTGCAAATACATAAATTTACATGCATGTAAATATGTATTTAATTTACTTTGTTTATGTCCCTGAATTGTTTTTATTAAATAAATCTATGTCTGTCTATATCTATGGCATTTTGACAAACATCTTAAGTCGAGTTAAGTTATCAAAAAAGTTTTTAAAAAAACTTGATGAAAAAATCTTTTTTATATATATGTAATAAAATAAATAAAAGAAAAATGTCGTTGATAATACAAAATTTTAAAAACGTAAACAAATATATATTTTGAATGAAAATTCTTATAATTAACAACATATTTTTCAACTTTTTAAATTTGCCTTAAGATGTTTTGTCAAACTGCCAAAGATATGTATATAAATTTGTTTATATCAACTTGGTTTTATTAAAAATAAATTTTTTTAAGCCCTATTTAGCATCCAATTTGTTTTTAGTTGTGGTCACACTGAATGAGATAGAAGACGAAATTGAACCTAAATTATGTCTTAGAGGCACCCATTGTTAAAATATTGAAGCAAAACTACAATAATTTTTTTTTTTAAATTTTAGTTTGGTTTAAATTTTCTCTTTTATTTAACAATATCTAATAAGCCCATTTCGTCAAATCTGGGTAGCATTACTTTAAGAACCCTCTGAACTCTCTCGTTTGTATATAACACATTATGAAATCTTTTGGCTTTCTCATTACTGCTTATAAAACATTCAAAATCAGCATCTTCTGTTTTATGGTTGATCATGAGTGGAAAATTGACCAATGTGGAGGAAACGGCTGAAATTAAAAAAAAATATTTGTATTAAAAGAGTAAAAATAATTGGTATTATAGATGAAAATAGATTTTGATGAAAACTAATTAATGTCCACTACTTAATACTCAACAATATATTAAAATTGGGGAGGTTCATCCACATTTTAGTTCTTAAAAAGACTACACAGAAAGAAAAACACTTGGCATACATTAAGTTTTTTTATACGAGTCGAACTCAACAAGTACGAATAACACTAAAACGTACTTAAAACAATACTAAATGGGATTACTTTCGAAAATCAATCCCATATTTTCTTAAAATAAGTACAATATTCTTAAGCCAAGTAAAAAAAGAATAAACTGTTGGTAGTGCCAGTCTGAGAGTAAAATTACAAAGTGAGCATTTTAATCTCATTTAACTAATCAAAGTTTGTTGCAGACACTACAACAATACCACACAAGTAGTTAAAAAACAACAGAGCAAGACGAAAGCACATTATTTTCATGTTTAAAAAGTAAAATTAAGAACTCTTGCTTCTCATTTAGTTTATATTTTCAGTTATGTATGTATATACATTAAGTTTTTAAAGTAAAACCCATATAGGGAATGATGCTGGTGTTTTATAATTGAAGTTTTGTTATCATAATAAAATTCTCCTTCTAACTTCACTTTAGGTTTATTTCAAGTACGAATTCAGGATTGAAACAACCTTGTAATACTTGAATCAAGCGCCTGTTTAGATTGATTCAATCTTAGTTTAACTTAAATCAATCTTATTTTCGCATTATTTTAAGTACGAACTCGGGATTAAATTAACTTTATAAAACTTGAATCCAGCACCTGTTTAGATTGATTCAATCTTAGTTTTACTTAAATCAATCTCATTTTCGGATTATTTCAAGTACGAATTCGGTATTGAATAGGGATAAGTTAAGTATTTCGCTATTAAAAAACCGTACTTTAATCAATCTTCCTGTACTTGATTCAAAAAAATCATTGCTCACCATACTATTTATACCGCTTCGGATTGATTTGAGTACGGATGGATTGATTTTTGTTTTGAATGTAGCAATAATTTCTTTCAGTTAAGTCTTAGAAAAGTGTGCGTGTTTTATACACACGGACAGACAGACAATCGTAGCTTTGTAAATATAAGCCTAGAATATATTAATAGGGTCTTAGATAAATATTTCTTGGTGTTACAGATGAAAGGCAAACTCACTATGTATGCCCTTATTCATTACTCGTGTAAGCGCTGCCTTAACAATAAAAAATACTTGCAGCTAATGTGGGTTGTATCGGTACTACTGGAAAAACTCACGATAAAATCCTCTTTCTAGAAGTTGAACATTAAATTCGTGTAATGAAGGAATGTGTTGTTTGTAATTTAATTTTTCCAAAGTCTCTGAAAGAACCCTGTGATAGTGTTGTATTAATTTGGGCAGATGATTAAATATTAAGTCATCTTGTGAAGAAGTATATAGAAAATAATAAAGATCGACAGCTGGAGAGGTCCAATTACAATATTGAAAATCTATTAATAAAACATCTTTGACAATACGATTTCCTTTCTTGTCATCATATTGCACCATAACATTATTTGTCCACACGTCGCCATGATTTAAAGTAAAAAAATGCTTCGGATTTGGATCGTTACAACGTGTAGAATATTCCGCTACATAAGGAATTAACTTCAATATCTTATCTGTGTAATAGGGACCCAATTCCGGGCAACTTTTGGCAAACTGAGCACATACACGAAAAACATTTTCGAAAAATATGCCATAACAGTTGACATGTCTATTGAATATGCCATGACAATATTTCTCCAAACATTCCGTTTGACGTTCATTCAAAACTGCTGATGTAGCATGCATTTTAGCCAGTTTTGTTAAGCTCATTTTCATATGAATTTCATCCATGCCAACTAAACGATCGACCATGGTAAAGTTACGCACCGATAAATCCTCAAATATAATGACATTACGATCGTAGTCTACATGTATAGTTTTAGCGCACAATTGATCCTTATCACCGATTTCCGCAAGCAATTGTTGTAGTTGGGGCAACACTAACTCATACATTTGCATTTCCGTATTATAGACGTCGTATTGTTGTAAAACCCCTGATGATTGGGGATTGTTATCGAATGATGATTTGACTATAAAATTTACTTCATTCACATCTTTTTTCTGCCCCGCTTTAAAATTTACTTTCACTCTAGTCATTATGCTGCAATAACTTTCACCTTTTGCTGAAGCTGGTGTTGCTTCCACACTTAGCACTTTTACGGAAGAGTCCTTAAAATATTTTTGTAAAATTTTTTCAACATATTCTTTTGTTAAGAAGTCTGGAGTATCGTTATTATTGCAGTGTGCCATTTTTTAATTACTTTAAATTTTTTTTATCAATTAATTTTAAGTGCTGTTTTGTATTACATTTAATTTAGCCGTCTGTTTATCAAATGAAATTCTGCTATAGTTTGTCTATTGTATTTATAATTTGAGATTAGAAATAAAATTGCAATTTCTCTATTTGTAATAAAAATTTATCATTTGATGGGACTCTGAGAAAGATTACAGTATGTAAAAATACTTTTACAATTAAAATTTGCACTTAAAAAAGTGGGTATTTTTAAGCTACGGTTACACTTTGCAAATATTTGAGGGAAAAAACGTGACCAGCATGCAAACAAATATAGAATTCCAATATTAATTTCGATTATGATGCCACATCTAAAAAAAAAAGTTTTTGCTATGTCTAGCAGTATAATTTGTTTTATTTTGTGAAGACCATGTTAAATCAGGCTAACTATTTAAAAAAGTAGTGGTTACGCTTTTTTGGTCAACTATTTGACTAGTGTGACCATAGCTTTAGAAACTAGTAATGGTTTTACTATTTGAATGTGCCGAATCGAATGAGAAGTAACAATTCCATTGAGAATTTTAATTTCGAGATTTATAAAACTTATGGCAAGTTTAAGACCGATCCCAGCAAACTTAGTAGTGTGTTTTCTAGTCTTATAACCAGGGAAATCGGAAATATGCATATGCATGTTTTTTTTTGTGCAGTGGAACTTGTTTTAAAATATGGGTAATATATGGCTTCCTATTTATGCCTACACCACTGGAAAGGGTAATTTGCGTTTGTGCTGATGAGTGTAATAGATAGAAATATGTATCTAACGGTGTCTGCCTGTCCCGCTGTCGGTATATAATTTTACACCCTCCAGTTTAAATTCCGCCATATGAGAGATACGATACATATTTGACAGAAGCTCCCACACAGAAAAAATGTCTTCAGTTTTTTATCAATGAAATAAATTGTACAAAATTTATTACAATTAAATTAATATGTTAATTGAATCAATTATTTTTTTAGTCAAAAAAAAAATAAAAATCCAAATTTTTAATATTTTTATTTAGGCTTAAGTTCCTTAAATTTAATTTTCATTAAATTATTTTTATGAAGAAAGGAATTTTACAACATGAAAATTAATTAAAATTGTTATTGATAATCTTTCATTCTTGACCGTGGCCGGGATTCGAACCGCGAAAAATAAATATTTGGCACAATTAACAATTTTAATTGTTTAAAAAACAATATGTAATTTAAAGATTTATTAAATAAATCCAAATCTTAATTGATTTTTTCGTTTAAATATTGGGTATTATCAAAATATGAGCTTTATTTAATCAAACAGAATTTCATTCAAACATTTTCAATTTATTTTTTGTTTTAATAAGATTTCTCTATGACGTACTAAATTCCCAATTTTTATTTTTGATAAATACACTGAAATTTATTGTTGAGGGAAAATTAGTTTCTATGCGCGTTTTACTGGTTGCTTAGGCAAGATCATCATGTTTTGTTATACTCGTAAAAATATACAATACATTTTTTAAATCTTAAAAATTAACAATAAAGCATCTAGATTATTAAAGTTATAATAATAACGGTAAAAAGATTGAATTACGTAGTATATATAAAAAAAATTTCTGGAATCAAATATCATGATTCATTTCATTTTAATTAAAAATTTAATCAATTGAATTAAACGTTTATTTATATTAACAATATAACTGCAGGAAATTTTGTTAATATCAAAAAAAAAATTTGATTGATACTACTATTTTGTTTACTTTTTTAATAAATATCACAAATTTTTTGGATTGAAATCAATTTTTATCCAACTGTGGGTGGTTAAGTTTTAAGGGCCGATGTTGATTTTGAATAAAACACAAATTATTTAGGAATTTTTGTCATTTCTTTTTATTGTGATAATATTGGTATGGTTCAATTATATATGAAATAAAATATCGGCCAAATGGCCGCCGCGACCTCGGCGGCACACCTCCATCCGATGGTCCAGATTTTCGATGGCGCAGAGGCATAATTGAGGTTCTATGCCGTTAATATGCCGAATTATCTTATCCTTTAGCTCTTGGATTATTGCTGGCTTATCGACGTACACCTTTTCTTTCAAATAATCCCAAAAAAAATAGCCATAGTTTCGTTAGCTTTCGTTCCTGTTGAAACCACATATCGTCTACATCCATATCTTCCAATTCGGGCCATAAGAAGTTCGTCACATCCCACGATAGCGAACACAATTCACAGTAACTGCCTTACCGGCCTCTTTTTGGAAAAAATACGTTCCGATGATGCCGCCAGCCCATAAACCGCACCAAACAGTCACTCTTCGTGGGTGCATTGGTTTTTCGACAATCACCCTTGACGAATCCACTGAGGTGAAAATGTGCCTTATTACTGAAGATGATTTTCTTCGAAAATTGATCATCCACTGTTGCCATATCTTGCCACCATTCTGACCATCGACGACGTTTGGAATGGTTAAGAGGCTTTAGTTTTGAGTCAACTACACCTTGTAAGCGCGTAAGTGCAAGTCTTTATGCAAAATGTTCATCAACGACGAACGTGAAAGGTGCAATTGTTGGACACGACGACGACTTGAGGTGGACAGCTCTTCAGCCACACTATCGCGAACAGCAGCAATATTTTCTGCAGTACGAGCATGCACTGGTGTTTTCACATCTCCTACACATCCGGTTTGCTCAAATTTTTTTCATAATAAGCCTGAATAACTTTAACGCTTTGCTTGATTGTGTATCTTTCCATGGTTCAAATTGAGTTAGTCTGAAATTCAGAAATGTCAAATGAAATGCAGAAAAAAACTTGACATTTAGGTGTGGTTCACATTCAACATCGGCTCTTAATATTTAACCACCCTTTATTACGTTTTACCGGCCACCACTTTCGTCCGATTTAACTGATCACAATTTTTTCTTTAGGGTTATCTAAAGGGTAAGGTGTGTGTCAATAAGCCAAACAACCAACTGCTTAAAGCGAATAGCCGAGAAGTGAGTGCACTGGGACCTGAAATTTTAAGAAAAGTTATGGGAAATGCTCTGGAGAGAGCACGAAAGATCGAAGTAAACAAGGGGCATTACTTGGAAGATATTATCTTCAAAACATAATGTGAACATATTTCCAAGCTACAATTTAAATTTTTAGTAAATGACAACGTTAAATTAAATCAGAAAGAAAAAAGTTTGTCATTAAATATATCGTAACGTTTCTTATGGGCCACCCTGTATTTCTATTCTTATAATTTCTGTTATTTTCGTAAAGTAATAAATACTACAATTTTACCCATATTAGAACATTTTTTTTCTATGTGTAGCACCTTTAATTTATTTATTCAGTTTATTTTTATTGAAATTAAAATACTTCTCATAAGGTCGGATAGTAACACGTGCTGTAAAATATTTGTTAAGCATTCATTACAACCCATAAAATCATTAATTTTAATTTTTGTTGAAAAAGTTTATAACTTGCTTAATAAATCAATAAACACATTTCTTTTAATCAAATTTAATGTACAATTTAATACAGTTTTCCTGAACTAAATCAAAATTGCCTTTTATAGTGACAATGCAAATATTGACTTGAAGTAATTACGGAAAAACTCGTATTTCTAAAAGTACGATAAAAATAAATATTTGTACGTGATAAAAATGTGAAGTGGACTGACTGTAGTTTTGTAGTTAATTAGAATAAGTTCATTTAACTAAAAGTGTAAATTGTTTTTTCGTCATAGTTAAAAGTATAAACGTATAAATCTAAGAAAATGTAAACAAACTTTTTGTTATGCATATTTGGACGATTCGTTTGTCTCCAGAAACACACGTGAGAAGAATATATTCATCCATGCGAAATCTTTGATGCCCATCAGTACAAATCGCTGTATTTTGATGCATTTATATTGTTCACTGTTTGTTCGACTCTTAATACTCCTCCATAACACAGATCAGGCCGAAAGATTTTTCTCTCTTAAATGAACAGCATAGCTGCATCGGCTATCGTAAGTACCCATGTCTTAGCGCCATAAAGAAGCACAGGTAGAAAAAGCTTTCTATACAATATTTTTTTAAGTTTGTTGAGAGAGAGAGCTCTGTCCTTGAAATGTTTGATTAGCCCAAATATTAAACAGCACGATCCTTCGCTTTATTTCGATGGTGACATAATTTTTTCTATTTATGGCGGACCCGAGGTACATTGATTTAAAGTTTAAGAGTTTAAAATAGTGTTTTATCAAATTAAAGTCTTAAATAAACTTTTTAGAAAAAAACAACTTATTTTATTTGTACAAAAAGAATCTGGGAGTTTTTCTTTTTTTATAATCTATTTTATTATTGAAATATTTTTTCGAAAAAATAATTATGGCCTGTTTGTCGATTTCGAACGAAGACTTCGTTTGTTTAACTTACATGTAAAACAAAAACAAAATTTTATAATTTGTTTTTAAATAAAGAAAAATTCCCAGATTCTTTTAATTTAAATTTTTGAGTAAATACATTAAATCTAAAAAGTGGCACTAATAACTGTAAAATTTTCTGTATGTGCATTGCACATTGTGCAACTTACTTCATTGCTAATCAAAGGATAGCTAAAGTGAAATATGTAACAGGAAGACACAAGATATTCTGGTTGTGTTTAGAATTATTCATAAACGTATCTGAAGCTTCAATGTTAACCAAAGTTTGGCTTAAGCAAAAAATGTGTGAAATATTGTGGAAATAGGACTATTGCAAGAAAGCTTTATAAATTGAAATATGACTCAAAGATGGAAATTCATAAAATGTTTAAAATAATAAAATATTTTATTTATATTTATTTTGAGCCGAATTTAATCTAAACACCAACATAAGGTGTGATCCCGTACTCAACATTGGGAGCACGCGGGATCCCAGTCTTACCGAAAACTGTTCCCGTACTCAAAGTTTGGTAAAGTGAGAGAGCTTTTAAGAGAAAAATATTCTTTTTCTTCTTCTTGCAGATTGTTAAACAATCAACTGTGTCAAAAAATAAACAATAAAAAACTACAAGCAAGTATTACCAAAAGAATTAAAATAAAAAATAATTATAAAATAAACATTAGAAAATGTTAAAAAAATGTTAGTACATGCTTAAATTTTTCTTTTATACATGCTAATGTTTCATTTATGTATTTATTTATTTGAACGTTTTCATAGTTACGTTTTCTTTTGGGGTAGAAATTTGGTTTTTGTTGTTCCCATCTGAGGAGATCGAGTGGTTGCGATCGAAACATGTCATGGTAACCTGCCGGCCGCGGTTCGAATCCCGGCCACGGTCAAAAATGAAAGATTACCAATAACAATTTTAATTAATTTTCATGTTGTAAAATTCCTTTCTTCATAATTTAATGAAAATTAAATTTAATGAACTTAAGCCTAATTAAAAATATTAAAAATTTGGATTAAAAACCATAAATAGTTCAACAAAAATAACCACAATACTAATTGTTGTTCCCGTACTTTTGTACATGTTTGTCTCTTAGTAACAGAAATTTGTGTTTACTCTCATTTTACAAAACTTTATCCAAACAGTACGGGATCGCACCTGTTATTAGATAGTTAATGGGCACAAAGGCGGCCCTATGCTCCCCAGAGGAGTAAAAGGAATAAATATAAGTATATATATAATGGGCACAAAGGCTCTATGCCGGGCGGAAGTTTGTATGGCGCTGTGTGGAATTATGGACCAGTTCTCACCATATTCCATAGGCTGCGTTCTTGAAGCAGTAATAAGATGTATACATACATAATTACCAAATATGATGATTTTACTGCATTTGATTAAATTTTCATAAAATTTTCATCCTTAAACCGTATACGCAGGTTTTCATGATCGAACGGATATTATAAGACCGATACAAAAAATAATTCTAAATAGGTATACACACAGAAAAAAATACCAATGTAAAATTAACATGGAAAAATGTTTATTGAGAATCATAATAAATTTCTGCAAAAGTATACCCTTTATTTAAATTTATCATTATTTCATATTAATTATAAATAAAAAATACTATTATAATACTTTTTACTGTTAAAATAAAAAAAAAAATATTAAAATCTAAATAAATATGAATTCAATATTGAATCCATAAAAACCAGTTTTATATTAAAATCAAAAGTTTATCTTGTTAAATTAACATGCATACATACTTAAGTATGTAAATTTTTTTATTTTCATTTTTAAAATATGTTATAAAAAGAAGACAATTCCCGTATTCTTTTAATTAAAATTAGTTAGTTAAATAGTACATCAAGTTTTCAAAGTAGAATGATGACGAAAACCATATTGGGCGATTCTGCTGATGCTTCTGTTAACAAAGGAGAATACAATAAGTGAAACATGTGTTACAGGGGTAAGTGTTTTGAATTATTCTAAAATAAATGAATATGTTGTCTCTGAAGCTTCTTCACACTGTTATAACGCACTCAAACCTATTTGATTCTACATGAAATTCACGTTGTTTCAACTTGAAATAACTTTCATTCAACGTGATTCGGATTGTTATTTCAATATAAATTACATTTTGCTCTAACTTTACTGCAATGTTAAATTAACTTGAATTAAAGTTATTTAAAAAGAAAAAAATGTTATTCGCAAGTTATTGTAAAATCAGGTTGAATTAACATGAAAAACGTATGAAGCAAAATCCCCACCGAAAAATTTTAAATTAACCTTGTTTTCTACGTTTTTAACTTGATTTTTTTCTGTGTGTATAAGCATTATTTGTCATTACAAACATAAGAACGAACGCATATTACCACCCCTCAAAGAAAGTTTCAAATCGTGTTGTATTTTTTAAACAATGTTTGTTAAATTACCAAATGACATGACAGAAAATGGGTAAATACAGGAGAATCCCGATAATTCGTCATCGCAAGTGCCAGCGATTTTTTTTTATTAATTACAAGGATTTTCGGTGTAACGAACAGCCAATTACGATTTATAAGAGGTTAAGTATTAACAGATTTTGTATTAAAACAATAAACGTTTTAACGGGGAAACAGAAATATAAGAAACAATTACGATTTAACGCGATTTTTTCAATGAACCAATAGTTTGTTACGAATTATTGAGATTTTCGATTAAGCGAGTTACAAATTATCGAGACTGTACTGTATATACAAACTTGTTCTGTCAACAATTAACTTTTTAAGAAAAAAAAAATAGCGTAGAACAGCTAATTAAAGCCCTTCAAAATTGCTTATTTACCAGCTATCAAAACCGTAATTATGACGTTAGGAAAGTTCGTAGTCGAAATACCAGCCTCCAAATTAAATATTTAGTTTTGTGCTTGTGTTTTAAAAGCTTAAAACCTATTTAGTCTTAAGTTTCGGTAAAAGATTTAAAAAAAATAGTCTTTATTTAATTTAAACGACATATCTTATTCTAATTTTATTTTATCGCTCTGTAGTTGTTCTAATAATAACATTGCTATTTAATAGATAATTTAAAATTAACTCAGCTGAGCTTATGGTTATCATTTTTCACTTAATCAAGTTTTTATTCATTAACTGTATTTTAATCAGTGGAACTAATTTTATTTTATTATAAAAAAATAGTCTCTCTAAAAAGACATGGCCGGTTTCACCAATTTATTTAAAAATCAATTTAAGTTTAAAATTCGTTTTTCATGTCAAATAAAAATAAAATTATATGGAAAACAATATTTAAACAGTGTTCGAAAATAAACAGAACATTATTCAGCGTTCGGCTCACACACCCAAGAACGACATCTATTTTTAAGTGATTGTTAAGACGAACACAACCCTTAATACCGTTCCTAACTTTTTTTCAAAAAAGAGTCGAACATTATATAGTGTTCTGTTCTTCGTTAAAAAACAGAACAATTGTAGTGATACTGTAGACAAACATTATATTTTAATGTTCTTTAGTGTTTCTTTTTTTACACACTTATAAAATTATTACAGTAACTGATTGTGGGTTATTAAATTCGTTTTTCGTACTGTTAAAATTTAATAAAAATATAGTTGTTTTACGAATAATTTTATTTTTTAACAGTTATGTTTGTTATTCAAAAAACAAACTACCAAAAAATAATGTTTTTCCGTATTTATTTTGTTATGTAGTTTGATTTTTGTCGGTTAAAATATATTTTTTAAAAGTAAAAACTATTCAATTTTAAGGAATATGCAGTTTAATAAATAAAAAATTTAAAAATGAATGTAAAAATCATTTATTTTAAATGAAATGTAAATCATCCGTTTTTTGAATGAATTTTAAGTTGTTTAAAATGAATTTTCGTTTGAATTTAACTACATAATATTTTGAGTGCATTGATAAAGAAATGAACAAACAAAAAATGTTAGCAACGACCGCAGCACGAACAGGTTGTGTGTGTATTGTGTATATGTTTTGTTTGTGTAAAATTATTTTGCTCGCATTTTGTTTTTTTTTTTGTATGTGAATTTTGTTTTTGTAAAAAATGTTTTGTTTTTTAACCAGCAAAAAGAGATGAACATTAATGAGATGAACCGAACACAATGATGTTTGTGGATTTAAAAAAAAAACGAACGGAATTAAATGTTGTTGGATAAGAACAGTATTTTTTTGTGTTCGAAAGATGACAAACAAGGAAACGTTATTTTTTTAATGATTTTCTACACAAACACTATTAGCGTTTGTGTTTTCCACAAATCTACCGAACCGAACACTAAAGCCGCCGATACACTATGCTATTTAGTCGTACGATTTGTCAAAAAAAATCGTGTATGCTCATAAAGTAGGATAGTGTGGCTTAAAAATAAATTGTGTGACAGATTTCATTGACAAGTCTGTCCGACTTGCAAATGTTTATGAAAATTTTCATAAAATGATAGTTTCTATGCGATCAGAGTGGCATTTCCTTGTAAAGTAGCTGTGTCGTTTGAGTTGGCATCCTTTTTGTGGGATAGTGTGGCATTGACAGCAGATTTTGAAGACATTTTTTATGTCGAATAGAATTACATCAGATTTTCGTGTGAATGAATCGTACGATTGTGTGGGATAGTGAATCCCAGCCTTAAGGAGCGATTTAAAGGTTTATTTTCGAACACTGTATTTAAATATGAATTGATATTTAAATATTATTAATGAAATTGGCCATTAATATATTTTTTTTATTTTAATTAATTAAATTATTTTATGGTAGTGTCGCACACACCTCCTACCAAACACGTACAGAGGAATGTATTTGTGTTTCAAGTTTTTATACCACGAGTTGTTAATTAGGGTATACTTAGTTTGTCATTCCGTCTGTAACACCAAGAAATATTCATTCATTCATAAAAGGCCCTTCCCGCCCACTAAAGTGTGCACAACATAACAAAAAACATAATTTCGAAAATGGGCGTAAAACCGTTGGCTTACACGGAAATATTTATTTACTAAATCACCAGATGGCTTGAACCAAGAAAATTATGCAAAGATGTGTGTGGTGGCTTGATTTAAGCAAAAAGTTATGACTCAAAGCGCACTAAAATTTACTTTAATACAGTTAAAAAAAAACTGTATATTAATTCTATAGTTAATTAAAACAAGTTTCCGTTGCTTATGGCCAATTTCACCAATTCTATTTAATTATCAATTCATATTTAAGTCATGGTCGAATTACTAGGTCTGCGCGAAACGCCTGCTGATTTTTTGCATAGTTGTGTTTTTTACGTGCAATTGTGAGATCGGCCATGAACATTTTCCTTTCTAAATGTTGCAAAAATAAATGGCAAATTTTTTATTAATTACAAGGATTTTCGGTGTAACGAACAGCCAATTACGATTTATAAGAGGTTAAGTATTAACAGATTTTGTATTAAAACAATAAACGTTTTAACGGGGAAACAGAAATATAAGAAACAATTACGATTTAACGCGATTTTTTCAATGAACCAATAGTTTGTTACGAATTATTGAGATTTTCGATTAAGCGAGTTACAAATTATCGAGACTGTACTGTATATACAAACTTGTTCTGTCAACAATTAACTTTTTAAGAAAAAAAAAATAGCGTAGAACAGCTAATTAAAGCCCTTCAAAATTGCTTATTTACCAGCTATCAAAACCGTAATTATGACGTTAGGAAAGTTCGTAGTCGAAATACCAGCCTCCAAATTAAATATTTAGTTTTGTGCTTGTGTTTTAAAAGCTTAAAACCTATTTAGTCTTAAGTTTCGGTAAAAGATTTAAAAAAAATAGTCTTTATTTAATTTAAACGACATATCTTATTCTAATTTTATTTTATCGCTCTGTAGTTGTTCTAATAATAACATTGCTATTTAATAGATAATTTAAAATTAACTCAGCTGAGCTTATGGTTATCATTTTTCACTTAATCAAGTTTTTATTCATTAACTGTATTTTAATCAGTGGAACTAATTTTATTTTATTATAAAAAAATAGTCTCTCTAAAAAGACATGGCCGGTTTCACCAATTTATTTAAAAATCAATTTAAGTTTAAAATTCGTTTTTCATGTCAAATAAAAATAAAATTATATGGAAAACAATATTTAAACAGTGTTCGAAAATAAACAGAACATTATTCAGCGTTCGGCTCACACACCCAAGAACGACATCTATTTTTAAGTGATTGTTAAGACGAACACAACCCTTAATACCGTTCCTAACTTTTTTTCAAAAAAGAGTCGAACATTATATAGTGTTCTGTTCTTCGTTAAAAAACAGAACAATTGTAGTGATACTGTAGACAAACATTATATTTTAATGTTCTTTAGTGTTTCTTTTTTTACACACTTATAAAATTATTACAGTAACTGATTGTGGGTTATTAAATTCGTTTTTCGTACTGTTAAAATTTAATAAAAATATAGTTGTTTTACGAATAATTTTATTTTTTAACAGTTATGTTTGTTATTCAAAAAACAAACTACCAAAAAATAATGTTTTTCCGTATTTATTTTGTTATGTAGTTTGATTTTTGTCGGTTAAAATATATTTTTTAAAAGTAAAAACTATTCAATTTTAAGGAATATGCAGTTTAATAAATAAAAAATTTAAAAATGAATGTAAAAATCATTTATTTTAAATGAAATGTAAATCATCCGTTTTTTGAATGAATTTTAAGTTGTTTAAAATGAATTTTCGTTTGAATTTAACTACATAATATTTTGAGTGCATTGATAAAGAAATGAACAAACAAAAAATGTTAGCAACGACCGCAGCACGAACAGGTTGTGTGTGTATTGTGTATATGTTTTGTTTGTGTAAAATTATTTTGCTCGCATTTTGTTTTTTTTTTTTGTATGTGAATTTTGTTTTTGTAAAAAATGTTTTGTTTTTTAACCAGCAAAAAGAGATGAACATTAATGAGATGAACCGAACACAATGATGTTTGTGGATTTAAAAAAAAAACGAACGGAATTAAATGTTGTTGGATAAGAACAGTATTTTTTTGTGTTCGAAAGATGACAAACAAGGAAACGTTATTTTTTTAATGATTTTCTACACAAACACTATTAGCGTTTGTGTTTTCCACAAATCTACCGAACCGAACACTAAAGCCGCCGATACACTATGCTATTTAGTCGTACGATTTGTCAAAAAAAATCGTGTATGCTCATAAAGTAGGATAGTGTGGCTTAAAAATAAATTGTGTGACAGATTTCATTGACAAGTCTGTCCGACTTGCAAATGTTTATGAAAATTTTCATAAAATGATAGTTTCTATGCGATCAGAGTGGCATTTCCTTGTAAAGTAGCTGTGTCGTTTGAGTTGGCATCCTTTTTGTGGGATAGTGTGGCATTGACAGCAGATTTTGAAGACATTTTTTATGTCGAATAGAATTACATCAGATTTTCGTGTGAATGAATCGTACGATTGTGTGGGATAGTGAATCCCAGCCTTAAGGAGCGATTTAAAGGTTTATTTTCGAACACTGTATTTAAATATGAATTGATATTTAAATATTATTAATGAAATTGGCCATTAATATATTTTTTTTATTTTAATTAATTAAATTATTTTATGGTAGTGTCGCACACACCTCCTACCAAACACGTACAGAGGAATGTATTTGTGTTTCAAGTTTTTATACCACGAGTTGTTAATTAGGGTATACTTAGTTTGTCATTCCGTCTGTAACACCAAGAAATATTCATTCATTCATAAAAGGCCCTTCCCGCCCACTAAAGTGTGCACAACATAACAAAAAACATAATTTCGAAAATGGGCGTAAAACCGTTGGCTTACACGGAAATATTTATTTACTAAATCACCAGATGGCTTGAACCAAGAAAATTATGCAAAGATGTGTGTGGTGGCTTGATTTAAGCAAAAAGTTATGACTCAAAGCGCACTAAAATTTACTTTAATACAGTTAAAAAAAAACTGTATATTAATTCTATAGTTAATTAAAACAAGTTTCCGTTGCTTATGGCCAATTTCACCAATTCTATTTAATTATCAATTCATATTTAAGTCATGGTCGAATTACTAGGTCTGCGCGAAACGCCTGCTGATTTTTTGCATAGTTGTGTTTTTTACGTGCAATTGTGAGATCGGCCATGAACATTTTCCTTTCTAAATGTTGCAAAAATAAATGGCAAATTTGTTCCATTTCTTACCCCAGTTATAAAAACCATAAGAAATCTTGATATACAAATAAAAAGCTTTTTATTGATTTGCTTAACATGTCGATTCAAATAAAAAATAATTGAATCAAACCAAGGGGTTTACCGCGTATTTCGATTTGAAAGCAATAATTTACGATTTCGAAAAATTTGTACTGTGTATTACAATTTTCGTACTTCTTCGAAATCATGGCAGAGTTCTATTTATAAACAAATGGGAAATTTAATGGAAAGTTTTGGGTTGTAATAGTGAGTTGCTGTTTTAAAAGGGATTTTTTGTTTACGATAAAGTATAAACAACTTCAGTTCATTTGAAACAAGCAATACGAAAATCGTTATACACAGTACAAATTGTTTGAACTCGTAAATTATTTCTTTCGAATCGAAATATTCGGTAACCCCCAAGTTTTCTTGAGCATTTTCTGCAAAATTTAAAAATTATTTTAAGAAATGGAATTAATTACTTTAGAAAATAAACCTCTTTCTATGGTATGTATCTACAAACAGGGGCCTAATTCTCGCATTCGTGATCGAGTACTTTCTCGATTCGAAAGCAATTTTATTTCAGTCAATACTGAACGAATCAAAATTATTTTTTCAGTATTGTGAAACTCAAATGAATGCTTTACAATAACGAAAAAATATTTCCAATTCGTTCAGTATTGACTGAAATAATTAGATATAAAATTGCTTTCGAATCGAGAAAGTACTCGATCACGAATGCCAGAATCTGGCCCCAGATCACTTAAGGCGGCCGTACACGACATGTTTTTGTCATCTGACATGTCAAATTTTCCACTGCAAAACACATACATGTCGTGTGTTACCTTTTTAACTTTGCTTCTGTAAAAGTCAGACGCAAAGTCATCTGACAAAATTTCAATTAGAGCGTGCTCTATTTTCTTCTGACAAACCATCTGACATCAGAAAGCTATGCCGGCAGCGGCGCCCACTATTGACGGAATTATTAGCCGGCTGAAGTTAATTTTTTACAATACCGAGATATGTTTGATCATCTTACCATTGAATAGAATTTATGTGAATATATATATAAAAACCGTTTTATTATAAAATCCTAAATTGAATTTGAATTAAAAGAAAAAAATGTTAAGATGGCTGAACTATTTTACGGCGCAAATAAAACTTTTCATGGCGGCAGCAAGTTATTTTGAAACCGAGCACTACTTTGGTTTCTGCAATAACAATGCGAAAAAAACAGAGACAATGTCAGAAGCAAATTACATGTACGTTTGTGACCGAATATTATAAAGCTTATGTAAAACAGCGATTTTGACAGACATGCACAATTACATGTGACTTGAAAATTTGACATGTCAGATGACAAAAACATGTCGTCTATATGCGCCTTTATGGCCAATTGCACCAATTCTATTTAAAAATATCAATTCATATTTAAATATAGTTTTTCATATAATTTTATTTTTTTTTTTTTTGACACGAAAAACCAGTTTTAAACATAAATTTATGTTTAAATAAATTGGTGAAATCGGCCATTAGTCTTTATCACCAACACCCCGGTAGGCTAGCTGGAAGTTAATCCGCTTCGCGGGATTAGCTTAGGGAATTAAAAAAAAACACATCATCTGGTATCTAAATCTTTTAATCCACTTTTGATTCCAAGTCGACGCTGTTTTGGGCGGACCAGCAGTCTCGACAGCACTCTCTACTAATACAGACTACTAGAACCAAAACCATCATCCACCGGGATCTCAACTTTTCATCGCGATTTTTCGTGGCGATTTTCAAACTTGTTTGGCGACCTAATTTTTGATTTGGCGACATGTCGACTTTTTGGCGATTAGAAAAAAATAGGTGGCGATTTTGTTGGCTATTTTTGATGAGTTATGGATTTGTTTTAAAATTCGTTATATTCAATAAGAAGAAAAAATAATAATTTTATTCTAGTATTTTTATGAATTAAATTTGAGACATTCATATGTATGGTCAGTATTTGAAAGTATGTATGCTCAAATGGCTGATGAAGATAATTAAAATCTTCGCGAAAATTGTTTTTCGTTTTTAACAGTGCTCTTGAAAGAATCAATAAATATAATTCCTTAAAACATGAATATATTTCAAGTCTATGAACATTTTTCCATTATATGTATGGGGCTATTTATTATCATAGATAAAAAACGTTGTTGTTTAAGATTTTTATGAATCCTAAAACATGGATGTTTATGAAACACAATGGAAAAACTTAGCGTTTGTTAATATTTAGTAAAGAGGGTTTTAATGATGATATTTCATCTAATTTATATAGGTTTAGCCCAAAATTTTATAGCTACATGGATACGGTAGGTACGTACCATTCAAAGGAACTTGCTTTGGCTGTACTTTATATGCTGGTAATTACAACAGGTATTGCCTGTGTTGAAATTATGAACTCCCCAAAAATTTGCCTTTGAAGTAGAATGCATTACGAACTTCTAGACCCGTTATTACGAGGTTTAAATTATATGAATGTGAATAGTACATGTTGCACATCTTTGTACCTTCATTTAATAAATAGGGAGTCTTGCCAGTGAAGCGTTTTAGATAACTGCAACTTATATACAAATATATATCCAATATTTGTTTAATACAAACTGCAAAAATTATTTTTTTTGTTGCTCTAAGAAGACTACTATCAGGTCTGTTCTGCAAATCATTTTTACTCAAATCACGTGATTTCAAATCACAAGCTCCTACTAAAATCACACGTGTGATATTTTAGTTTCCCGTTTTCGTGTGTTTTGGTGTGATCTTCAATTGCCGAAAGCACACCGAGAAACACAAAAACGGTATGACTTTCAGAACACCACAAAATCACGCTCGTGATTTCAAAAACACGTGATTTTCAGAACAGGCCCGTATGTAAAAACTATTGTATAGTAAACATCGTACTTTTTTGTGTTCACTAACTATTTTTACTGTGTTCTAAATAAATATTAAACAAAATATGTATCACTGCGACTTTTTTAAATTTTTGCCGTATTTTAGCGATACTGAACAAATTTATTTTTTAGAATTTATAAAAAAATATTTTTAATAATTCTAAAGATATGTATATATTGTCAAAAACTGAAAAACAAAAGCTTTGGCGATTTTTGACATTGAATTTGGCGAAAAAGGTCAAAATCAATCTGACAACCCTGCCCAGCGGATGTAACATCAAGAGGATGAAATTTCTTAAAACGCTTTTACAACACCATCTAGGAGACGCAGGATATACCCCAGGGGGAAGTTTGATGAACAGTCAGACATTGATGAAAAATGTATAAAGTAGGGTTTATATAAGCTGCCCACACCCAACAACTCCCTCTTAATAAAATTCATTTAAATTTGTTCATCTGCAAATATGAGTAAAGTTGTATTTAATAAATACAGTGACTGTTCAAAAATAGATTTCACATACACCAATACATTATTTTGTAAGTGTTTCAATATTTTGGAATACATATATGATGCAAATATTATACTACAATACAAATTCATACAGGTGTACTGCATATTAATATTTAACACAATTATCTTATCAATCGTTTTACGATAATAAATCTTTCTAATAATATTTGTGGTTAAGCTAAAAAAAAATCAAAAAATCTTTTTTTTAGTATAAATAGAGCCGGTTTAGTAGCTTCATATTTTATAATATTTTAGAAATTTTAACGTTTTACTTCATCTCGTAAAATGATACCAGAAACTGATCCCGGTCTACCGGAATGGATAACCATCGAATATATTCAGGATAAATTAATTAAGCGTCATAAAGATGACAGTATTCAGGTGACAAAAATCAGTGGCAAGTCAGCCAGTGGAAAGGGTGAAAATTACACTAGTGCCATATTGCGGATTAAGGTATCCTTTGTTAGCGATACAATTGTAGAGCCTAAAACAGATTCCTTTATCATCAAGATGACTTTCCAAGGCGAAGGTATTGAGGGACAAGTTCTTGGCCAATACAATGTTGTGCAGTGTGAAATTGATGCATATCGTTATGTTATGCCCCGCCTTGATGCCCTCATGCAGGAAATTTGTGATGATGATCAAATCTTTGCCAAGACTTTGCATGTCGATGATCAACAAGGTGCCATTATTTTCGATGATTTGGTAGCCAGAGATTTTGCTGTTGCCAACCGGGTTGTTCGCTTAGATACAAAACATATTCACTTGGCTTTGAGAAAATTGGCTAAAATGCATGCTTGTGGTGCCGTGCTAAATGAACGCGATCCAGAATTCTTTAAAGTTCACAAATTTGATCATGGTTTTTATAATCGCCATACTGAAGGCTTTAAGCCCATGATGTGTGGTATTATTGCAGGGCTTTCGCACTACGTTAATAGCCGCCCAGATCTCAAGTGCAAATATGGCAAGAAATGTGAAGGCCTGATCGATCGTATTATGGAAGATACTGTTAAATTTTTTGATCCCGATGATAAACATTTCATGACTTTTGTCCATGGTGATTATTGGACTAATAATATGATGTTCCAATATCCCAATGGCATCGAAGAAGATCCTTCTGATGTTTGTCCATTAGACTTACAATTGTGTGTTTGGGGTCATCCTGCCATTGATTTGCATTACTTCTTTAATACCTCTTTAAAAGAGGAGCTGCGCTTGAATAATCAACAAGAGTTTATTAAATACTATTACGATATCTTAAAGAGCACTTTGAAAGCTTTAAAGTTCAAAGGACGTTTGCCCTCTTTATTTCAATTTAACTTGGAAGTACAATCTCGTAAATTTTTGGGTAAGAAATTGATAAAAAAGGGTTTGTCTTTTTTTTAATTATTTAAAATTAGAATGTGGGAATAAATGCCTTTTTATGACCTTTTTTTTATTATACTAAACTCTTTTTTCGAATGTGCTTCTTTGAGTCAAATTTCAATTTAAAAAGCTTTTAACAATAGTCCTTTGCCCTCAATATTTAACATACTTTTTGCTTTAACCAACTTTTGGTTAACATTACAGCTATAGATATGTACATATAAATACTTAGCGATTATACTTTACACTACAAGACTATCTTGCATCTTCATTTTAACTGTTTTTACTTTAGCTATCCTTCGGTTAGCAATGAAATAAATTTTTTATGTACAGAAAATTTTACAATTATCAGAAACCAACAGAATGTAATGCATTTACTGACCCGATACGACCTTCGTCAACATTCTTTGCGTCGCACATTTAACATTAACCAATTTTAACAAATAGAATTTGGGAATTATTATATTATTATTTTAAGCCCTTATCAGTCCAAATTTCAAAAAAGTACCAAAACTTATTGGATATATTTTTAAGAAAAGAACAATTCGATTAAAAAAATTTTCCTATCTTTAATACTTTAGAAGATAAATTAGGTTAAAAAAAGCTACTTTAATAAGATGTTTAACAGTTTTATTCCTTAAAAGAACAACCATCAAAAAAGTATTAAACACGAATCAGCTTGTTATTTGAGTTTTGAGTCCATCTGTCTTAATTTCGAAGAACAGAATTTAGCCCTTTTTATATTTTAGCGATCGAAAAATCCCTTCTTAGTGGTTCCGCTTATCAAAAGGGGTGGTAACTGTGTACAGAATTTCAAGTCTATTCGTTAAAGATCGGTAAAAAATCAAACAAAAGCACACATTTCTTTAATATTATTTGTATAACGGCTTATTTAATCAAGTTCATTCATAACAACCTGTTACTATAACCGTAAAAAACATTTTGTTAACTGACAGTTAAAGTTGATTAAAACTGAACTTGGAGAAATTGTCTGTAAATTTTTTTACAAAATTCACTTAACAAAAATATATATTTTTTTTATCTCTTTGCAGCGATTAATGCCTCATTTGTCTTTCAAGCCCTTATGTTAAACACAAATACCGAGCATGCTGAATTTAGTACTTTAGTTAATGAAGCAGAAGTTGGTATTAAATTTAAGGACTCATTATATTTTGACAATGAATTGATGCAAAAGACTGTAGAGCTATTATTGCCTATTTACGATAATTTAGGTCTTTTAGATCCATTGGAATAAACCAAAAATATTAATTAAATATAATCAAAGACAATTCTCGTTTTTTTTTTTTAATTATCAAATCGGATATCGTCGCCTTAGAGTGTAAACATGGTAACTATCTTCTAGCTAATTTTACAGGGTAGACAAAAAACTTCTAATGTTTTTATTTCTATCTTAACCCTGAAAAGTTACTCTTCATTTTGGTACTCTTCGTCGAAAATTCGTTCGAAAATTCTAGCGGAATGATTTTTTAAGTAAAAAATCAACAAAAGCTTTTTAATTAAGCATTTATTAAAAAATAAACTAAAATAAAACATAAAAAATAAAAGTTGTTAATCTATCTCAAAATTTTATACGAATTTTAGCACTTTTTTGTGTTTTCAAATGAATTATGAATTAAGGCGAATTCATACCTAATTGTTCCTCCCAAACCAAAAGATTTAAGTTAGCGTCTATACCATGTAGGCTAGAAATTTGGCTCTAATATTTTAAATATGTATCATTAGGGTGACCGTTAAAATCAAGTTGGATTTCTTTAGATCTCACCCCCCAATTCTGTGGGTATTGATAAAAAAAATATGCTCCATACAGTTAACGACCACCCTAATGTATCATACATTCATGCATATTAAAAATATTATTAAACTTAAGTTTTATAAAGAAAATAAGCCATATCTAATTATTTCACCTAGTCCACATTATAATGTCTAGTTAAGGGTTTTGCCTAATACGATTAGAAAAAAAGAGCTAA
The DNA here is from genome assembly GCA_963931875.1 of Pollenia griseotomentosa. NCBI lineage: Eukaryota > Metazoa > Arthropoda > Insecta > Diptera > Polleniidae > Pollenia > Pollenia griseotomentosa. The sequence continues at coordinate 233,249,300 of OZ007560.1, read as the reverse complement.
ATTCGAAATTTTGAGTTGACGCCATTATCTTTTTGTTTCGTTTTTATTAAAATTACAGTAAAAATTTCTAAAAATAAATTATACAACAGAATTAATTCCAAATTTAATTCATGGGTAAATGTATACACCTAAACTAAATACATACATATTTAGAAGTCCCAGCCAGCATATTCTTTAACAACATCCTTGTTTTCCTTACGATGGCGATGCACTGCACTGGCCTCTCCTTTAGCAACACAACGTTTTCGCATGTCCTCCTTTTCCTTTTTATCCATATTGCGTTTGATACGATCCGTTATAACGGATGGTGCTATTGTACTGGCCGCAGTCGAATAAGAACGTTGGGAACGGGCATCGTTCAATAGTTTCTCCACCATTTTCAAACGATACATACGAGAATTTGGGTCAACATTAGCCAATTCAGGAACATTATCAGTTTCTAAATCATTTGAACTCAAAGATTGATCATCCAAGTCGTCTTGATTGGCTTGATTAGACGAAGCTTTAGTTGAGTGTAAATTTAAATTTACTTCATTTGCATTTGTATCTATTTCATTTATTTTCTGTGTTTTAAGTTGTTCTGCTTGAAGTTTAGCTTGAACCTCTTTAGGGTTGAGCACTGCTTCCGGTATACCCACTTCTGGACCTAGTTTAATATTACCCAAAAATTGTGAGCACGACTCAATATAACGCCTTATAGAATCATTTCCACTCTGAGATGATTTCAATTCACTAAAACTGATTTCGTTTTCTAATTGTTGGCGATATTCATCAATATCATCATTGGTAGATTTAACAACCAGTTCAGGAACTTCAGCTTCATCATCGATTTCTTCTTCATTATCTGATTCTTCAATCATACCATATTCCTGAAAAAAAATAAAATGTTTTTTTAGATGAGCAATTGAGTTTTCTTTAATATTAGATTATCTAATAATGTACCTTAAGCAAATCCTTTTCCATTTGTTTTGTAAAACCATAGCCCGTGCAATGAACTTCGGTATCTAAATTATCTTCTCTAATAATATCCGAAAATTTGGGATAATCTTCACTTTCGTAATTATATTTGCGTCGGAAAAGTTCACGCACGCATTGAACATCACGATCAAAGAAACTGTAAGAAAATTAAAATCTATTTAGCAACTTTTTCAACCATATTACGAGTTTTAAATATCAAGTATAAATTAATATAAAAATGAAAATCAAACAAATTTTCAAGAGAATTTATTATAAATAGGATTACAAAACAAATTTTCTATGACAATTTTCCTAAATTAACGTTTGTTTAACTTAATAATCGTTAATGAATACGTAGGTACATGTATCTTTTGGAATTAAACGCTGTTTTTGTTATTTCTATTTTTTTAAAGTACATATAGAAAATGCAAACAAGTTACTAACTTTGAATGCAAGGTTATTAGTAAAATTAAATTTCATTTCAAAACGATTTTTATCACGTTCTTAAATGTTTTTTACACAAAGAAAAAGTCCTTAAGTTGAAAGTAAATTTTATATTATCAATTCAGAAAACAATTCTTTTAAGTCTAAAAAAAGTTTTTGCGAACAAATAAAAAATTTATATTTTCTAAATTAATACAATCATGTCGTCTATGTGTATTGAATTTTATTTTAATAATATTTCAGTTATATTAAGGAGTTGGCTTTAAAATGTGTCCACGCCTGATTTAATAAATGAAAACATGAAATAATTACCAAAAAAAAAGAACAACGTCATGTACAATAATATCATCAAAATACCCTGACCTAAAGGTTTTAATTTTATGGAAGACCCATCATATTGGAATATGCGGAAATGAAAGTGTTGTACAGCAGCCAAAAAGGCACAAAGCCTTTTAAATGTAACAGTTGTCACTTTTATTTTAAGCGTTATTTACAAAAAACATACAGAATATCACAAAGACGACTTCATCCTTATTTTTTAGGGCATAAATAACATGTCAACAGGATACTTTATCGACATATGTGGTCTAAATACAGCAATCGCTATTGATCGAACCGATACGATATACTTTATACTTCATAGCTAAACCTCTGCTCAAATACTAGACACCTTTTTTATTTGTGATGGTTAAGTCAAAAAAAATTAAAGAGAACTAAACTGTATAAACCCCTATTATTATTTAGAATTAATACAATCCTGTAGTCTGAAATCTATGCTTTTTTATCTAAAAAAATATAATTTACTTACTATTCCGCATTTTCATGAGATGTTGACATCATTTGTGGAAAATCTATTAAAACAGGTTTGCCATCATCACTTAACATTAAATTGAATTCGTTGAAATCGCCGTGTATAACACCAGAATTACCCAAACGTACAATTAAATTCATAAGATCATCGTAAATTTGATCGGGATCTCTAAGCTCGTGAATTTGGGTCCTAAAAATATTATAAGCATTTCAATTAACAAGTTATTGAAATAATAAAACCAACTTACATTGGCCAGCCATTTACCAATTCCATCAGAACACAATGACGATTAAAATCAATAGGCTTCGGCACTGGAAAGCCTCTTTCATACAAAGCAGACATATAGGCAAATTCTCTAGTGGCTGAAATTCTAGACAAATATAGCCATGAGGCCTTATGTCTGCGTCCATGATAATCACGCTTTGACTTAATGTTACGGAAGCAAGTTCGACCCAAACGATGCAATTTCAAACAAATGGGTGTAGCGTCTTCATCAGCCACTACATAGATATTTGATTCTTTGCCAACACCAATTTGGTTGCCAAAGGAGGATACGGAGCCGCGCAAAGTCAAAGATTTCAAAGCCAAATAATCATAGCCAGTATTAGTAAGACGATAGCCATCGACTGTAAAGGAAAACATTTAAATTTATAACATTTCTTTGTTGCAATGCCTTCTACGTCTTACACTTTTTGCCTCTTTCATAAGTCAATAATTTGTGTTTGCACAATTCTTTGAGTAACTTATGCACACCACCAGTTTTAAGATTAGCTATGGATGCCACCAATGGTCCGGGTACCAGCTCGTGATTTTTCATACCCATTTCAACCTGAAAAAAAGTTAGTTGCTGAATTGTTAAACCGAATTTCAATGTATATTTTCTAAGACTTACGGCAGTTAAAACACGAAAATCTTCTTTCGTGAGATACCGAAGAACGGTAACATTTAATTTACCCATTTTTAGGTTTTATCTTTTTGAAAACTTTTGTATTTTTAAAATAATTTTTTGTTTTATATTATATCGTAACACGTGCACTAATTTTTTTTCTGGAATTCTACTAAAAACAAATCAAAAGAAGTGTCAAGAGACAGCTGTAAAGAAAGTGATGCCATTTGTTAGTTAAGAGCGACATCTGGTGTTTGATAGCGTATGATAGGTTAAATCTATTTATCAAGAATAAATACAGGGTGATTAGAATTATATTAAGTTTTCATAAAAATCATATCTACAACATGATAAATTTATTATTTGAAATAACGAATATTTGAATAAATAATTCTACAGAAACTGTAAAATACTAGGTCAACTTATGGCTAACAGTTAAGGCCGTTATACACTATCCACAAAGCCATCAAGTGTTTTACAAAAAAGCTTCCCTGATCGAATTATTTTTTGAAAACTTTTCAAAAACAATAACTTATTATGACAGGCTTGTAACTTTTTCAAAAAGAAAACAATAAACAAAAAAAAATCCACAACTGCCATAGAGTCACTCCTAGACGGGGTAAAATATCGGACCGATCAGCCTTAATTTCTCACGACCATACCTTAAGCTTAAAATTTTTTTGAAATTGTTAATAATTGGCGCACTTAGCTCCTAGGATGTCTCTAGATGGGGCAAAAGTGTGGCCGACTCCCACTTTATTTTTTATCCCCAATATTTGTTTCTAATAAACCCACCCACTATATCCATTCTTTAAGAGCGCTTCTAAAGAACATTTTCAATACTAAAAATATATTTGGCGCGTACGACATTTTACTCCTTATTTGAAAGTAAGCAATTTTTAATGATAAATGAAAGTAAATCTTTAAAATTAATCAAAAAGAGTGTATGTATTATATATGTATGTATTTATATATACGAGTGTTCGCCTAATGGTCAAAATTCGACCATAAATTTTAAGGTTCATACGAAGATACTACAGCTAAGTATATATGAATTTACATGTTTTGAGCATTCATTTTTTCCATCATAGTGGACCGATTTGGCAAGGGACCAACCTCTGGTTCATCTGCATCTATAATATTATGTTTCTGAGTTAAGAAAATCACTACATGCAGCACGGAAGAGTAAAATAAAGAAATTTAATTTCCCGTATTTATATAGCCGATATATTCGAAAACCGGTTTCTTAAAAATGTCGAATAATCGAGCACCCTATTTTTTATTATTTGATAATTGAAAAAAAAACAACAAATTTTGTTTTTTGTACATATGTGTTTGTAGCTATTTTGAAAGCTTATTACTCCGAAAATATTGAACAGATTTTAATAAAATATATATTGTGCAGTTCTGTAAGTAAATATCTTTCAAATGGTGTGTTTTTTTTCAAATCGGTTGACATAAAGAGGATGAAAGTGTTCTTAGCTGTTTTGCCTTAGCCGATTTATATATAGATATGTATAAATAAAAGGATCATCTTAATAGAAAGAGCATGACTTAGCACCACATTTGGTAGATCCAAAAGGCCATGAAATTATTGTTGATAAGGATTTTATGAATTCTGTCCTAGCCTTAAACTTCTAGAAATTTAAATATGCACCTTCATGAATACTAGAATTTTAGTCGTTTTATAAACGTAAAGATAGTAACTCCTACTTCAATAGATTGTAGGACAATCATAGTTTTTTGATATTTTTTGTAGTGATATTTAAAATTACCTTTATTTTTTTACAATAAGTTTTAAATTTTGCATTTTTCTGTAATTTTCTATTAAAATGTTGTCTGGTTTTTAGTTATTTTGAATTTTTTTGACATGCTAATAAAAAAGAATTAAATCTGTTGATATTTTTCGGCGTGTTTGCGATTGAACAATCCGATCTGTTGCTTTGATTTTTTTATAATTTCCATCAACCTGCAACTATTAAAATTTATTAAAACAATACTTAAAAAATTAACTTAATACTTAAACTAGTTAAACTATATTTAAAAATAGTGAAATGATTGAACCTATTTTTCTTCAGAACGTATATGAAAAGGTCGAATAAAAACAATTTGAATTAATTTTAACGCAAATATTTTAATTATCAAATTTTTTGTACTGAGTTCAATTTTCTGTACCCAGTTAGCATTTGGGTGATATTTTTTTTTTTGTAAAAATCCCCTAAATAAATCTTTTTAGATAACTTTTGATGATTAAAAACTGCTTTATCACTTGAGCGATTGAAAAAGGATTCATATGTGATTCATTCATAAGCTTAAAAAGGAATCATAAAATCGTTTCACAAATGACTATTTAAGGTGATTAATCGGTAGGCTACCATTTTCTCCCAGAGAGAGTATCATTGATGATCGAAAAACGAGCTTATATGCGGTTAAATTGCTCTTGAAGCTGATTCCTAAAAGATTCGATTATTATACAAAATGATTGCTGGGTACATACTATGGTTTTAAAATAATTCCACTATAATTCAATTTCAAGAACAATGGTTCAGACCAACATGAAACATTTATATATCTATGAAATAAAAACCCTCTCCAGATTAGTACCACCTAGAGTTTTTTTTCCCGGACTTTTTCGATTCCCGGGAAAGCGGGAAATTTTTTAAAATTTCCCGGGATCCCGGGATCCCGCTCCATATAAATAATACAAAGTAAATTTTGTTATTAATTAATGAAAAAACTTATATAAAATAACTTAAGGGAACTTGTTTACAAAGAAAGTAAAAGAAATGGTTCAATACTAAAAAATTAATAGAAGATTGAAGATTATTATGCTTTTATTCAGTATTATTATGCTCTGGATACAAGATAAAAAGATAACATAAACAACAATTTTATTCATAAAACAATAATAAAAACAAAATAAAATTAAGGTACTCAAGATATGGGATCAAAAAGTTAATTAATAAAATAGATAAAATATATTTAGTCTATATTCTTCGACCTTTTAATTTTATTTCTTCTTATTTTTAAAACAAGCTCAAGGTCAGGTTATGAAAAATATTTATTTAAAGTTTTCCAATATTTCGCTGCCACAATGGACAGCTTCTTCAGGGATCTTTGGTTTATAAATTTCAAACAAATTTTTAAAAAACCAGAAACCAATTTCTTCGGGAAGAATTATTAATTATTATTCCAAACATCCGAGAAGAATTATTATGAATACTGCCAAAAATCTTATAGATTAAGTTTTAAATATTAGGGATATAGTTTTTCATAGAAGAAACAAAATAAAAATTAAAAATATTTTAGAGGATAATAATTTCCCAGGAGAATTGATCTGTAAATTGATTGGACAGTACAAAGGACAAAGGGAAGGTGGTAGGAGTACGGTTACTGAACCTAAGATTTATAAGTCTTTAACTTATGTACCGGTAATTTCTGAACAACTGGAAAACTCTAATATTTATGACATCAATAATTATAGGATGGCTCATAAGACATATAATACATTAGATAGATTATTTAGTAAAATTAAAGATAGAACAGAGAAATTAGATAGATTTAATATTATTTACAAAATTTCTTGCAAGGGTAAGGATAATGAAATATGTAGTAAGGTATATATAGGTACTACGAAAAACAAATTAAAAACTAGACTAGCAGGACATAGATCTGATCAAAAATACAAAAATACATCTTCTCAAAAAACTGCATTGTCTACACATTGTGCCAATTTTAATCATACACCGGATTTCGAAAATACAACAGTTTTAAATACAGAAACAAACTACAAACGACGCTTTAGGCTAGAAATGCTACAAATAATCAACACACCAATAGAACGAAGAATTAATTTTAAAACCGATACAGACAATGTAGCTCAAAATTACAGACATTTAATTTATAAGAATAAGATAGGAAATTGAATAAGTTTCAAAAATGTAATAGAATAATTTTGTTTCCTGTGATTATTTTTTCATGTTGACAATTATTGTTATTTAATTTAAATTTTGTTTTTTAAAAATTTGTTTGAAATTTATAAACCAAAGATCCCTGAAGAAGCTGTCCATTGTGGCAGCGAAATATTGGATAAACTTTAAATAAATATTTTTTGCATAAACTGACCTTGAGCTTGTTTTAAAAATAAGAAGAAATAGATAAAATATTTTAAAGAAATATAAAACATTTTTTAACGCCTTAGGAAATAACTTTCTGACACACTCAAAGCGCTTAGTATGTCGTCAAAAAGTATATTCCTGATTTAATTTACTAATTATCATGTTTCCAAAAAATTTCGTTCATATTTTACCGAGGTTGGACAAATAGTTAAAAGTGCACCGTTGTAGCATGCTTAGGATTCACAATCAGAAGCAATTATTTCTTTTTTATAAACAACGTCTATATCAGTCAAATGTACGTCAAGGTTGATGCAAAAATAGCATCAACCGGACTGCTTCTTACAAACCTTTTCATTTCAATAGATCCATTTGTAATCTTTAGGACAATGTGTTTTTCAAGTTGTAAGTTGTAGTATCTTACACGAGTTTCCAAAATGTTATTTTATTTCGGTTTCCCCACACTTCACGAGTATATAGACCAACACAAATTGAAATTGAAAATTTGTGTTTATCACCTAATAAACATATCGCTCCTTCATTGCATCATAGTCATATCTCAAAATTTTAAGTAACTTTAGCAAAGTTTTCCTTCATACCTTCTCGTACTCTATCTCAAACTGAACCGAAGTTATAGCAAAATATATCTTTAAATCGGTACATTTGGAAAACTTTAATCGCATTTTGCCAAGATCGTTTGGTTTTGTAGATATGACTATGTTGAAATAAAGGAGCGATATGTTAAGGTATCTCCTATTTTTAAGACTTGTTCATGGACAATGAAACTTTACTGCCTACATCTTATTTTGAATTAATGTACTTTATTAAGTCGTCACTTCACTAAATGTAATAATTATCAACTGTTGCACTTCCCATTCTACTTTTAGTATATTTATTGCATCAGGAGACATTGATTTAAATACATGAACACACTTCTTGTAATTGATCTTATCCACAACCCATCCACAGATGCTAATTTTTAGAGAATAGAAAACTAAATTTCAAAGTATAAATAGCTATTTTCTGAAGTTATGAGGAATTTTTTATTTCCCGGGATCCCGCAAGAAAAATCCCGGGAAAACGGGAAATAAAATAATTGAAATTCCCGGGAATTCCCGGGACGGGAAATCCCGGGAAAAAACCCTAGTACCACCACTCGTGATTTAATAGAGACTTTTAAAATATATTAAAATTAAAATTTTTGTTTAAATATAACTAACGTGATGAAAAACAAAACGATTTTAAACCCAATGTGCCGTTTTTAGAACATTTTAAAATTTAATTTTAATAAAATTTTTTCTCATTTATTGTAAAATTTTCTGTTAAATGTTATCTTATAAAGGGTGGTTAAATTGTAAGGGCCGATGTTGAATGTAAACCACACCTAAACGCCAAGTTTTTTTCAGAATTTTATTTGACATTTCCCTATTTCAGACTTACCCAATTTCAACCATGGAGAGATACACAATCCAACAACGTGTTAAAGTTATCCAGACTTATTATGAAAATGGATGATAAATTTCGAAGAAAATCATCTTCAGTGATGAGGCACATTTTCACCTCAGTGGATTTGTCGATAAGCAGAATTTCCGCAATTGGGCGAATAATAATCCAAGAGTGATTGTCGAAAAACCAATGCACCCACAAAGAGTGACTGTTTGGTGCGGTTTATGGGCTGGCGGCATTATCGGGCCGTATTTTTTCCAAAATGAGGCCAGTCAGGCAGTTACTGTGAATGGTGTTCGCTATCGTGAGATGATAACGAACTTTTTATGGCCCGAATTGGAAGATATGGATGTGGACGATATGTGGTTTCAGCAGGACGGTGCCACTTGCCACACAGCTAACGAAGCAATGGCTCTTTTGCGCAACAAATTCAATGGCCGTCTTATCTCACGTAATGGCGATGTCAATTGGCCGCCAAGATCATGTGATTTGACACCGTTGGACTTTTTCTTTGGGGTTATTTGAAAGAAAAGGTGTGCGTCGATAAGCCAGCAACAATTCAAGAGCTAAAGGATGAGATAATTCGGCACATTAACGGCATAGAACCTCCATTATGCCTCAGGGTCATCGAAAATTTGGACCATCGGATGGAGGTGTGCCGCCGTGGTCGCGGCGCCCATTTGGCCGATATTTTGTTCCATACATAATTGAGTAATACCAATATATCATAATAAAATAAAATTACAATAATTTCCTAAATAGTTTGTGTTTTATTCAAAATCAACATCGGCCCTTGAAATTTAACCACCCTTTATATATTTCACACACCTAGTTCAAAACTGACTCAACTCAAATAACTTGAAAAGAATTCAGCTAAAGGGACATAACTTAAAATATCAAAAATGACTCAACTAAAAAATGTTCACTAAAGAGTGTATAAATATCTAAAAAAACTTTTTAGATAATAATCTGTGTTGATTTTCTACTAAATGATTATTTTAACAATTTTTAGGTCAAAAAAAATTTTTCAGAGTTTGAAAAGAACTAAAGACCTAAAAAAACGGTGTTAAGAATCATTCCTAGGAAGTTTATATGTTCTAAGAATTTGTTAATTGAGATCTTAGGTACATTTTTGTAGTTGATTGTTTCCTTAAATTTTTAACGGTTTGCTACCTATTGACCTGAACAGGGGAAAAAAGCTAAACAAATCGAATTTTTTAAAGTTTTTTGCGATTTTAAAGATTAAGTTTTTTGATTTTATATGTTCACAATTTTTGTTCTTTATGGCAAGAGCTACTCCTTTGTCTGAGAAAATGATCACTTTTTTGAAAAAATGACACCGAGGCCCCAAATCTTGGGGGGCCCATAAAAAAGTGCATGACTTTGGGCAAAACTGGGAGACACGTGTCTTTTTTTTTTGTCTTTTATCACGTTTCGTGTTGCACTGTGTTATGATTTGTTTAGTTCCTGGAAAATTATTTTATTACAACAAATTATTAACTAATTTAAATAAATATCTGTATAGAGTTATTTAAAAAACGTTTTAAAGAAACTAGTTCGTTTTATTATGGAATTCCTCATATCTTTACCTGAAAGAGGCCGACTTTTTCATTGGTTTTGATGTTTTGCATCAACACAAATGTCCACAAAATCTTTTTTTTTGGAATCTTTCGACCAAAACTTGCGATTTTATTAGCAAAAAAACAAAAGGCCATATCTACAAAAGATTATATGGTAAATGCTAAGAGGCCTAACTAGCAGTTTGCATAATATGCAAGATTATAAATTGTCATAACAACTGGTAAATTTTACAAGAAAAAAAAAAAGAAAAATTGATTATAAACTGTTTAAGGCGATTAATCAATTTATCATTTTAAATAGTTTTTGCTTCTCCTGTAAAATTTTGAAAGTGTTAGATAGGTCGTTTTGCGTTAAAAGTGACGATATGTATGTATTTGGGAGACTGAAAAATATCTCGTTTATAGTTTTTTTTTTTAAGTTTTTATACCTAACCCAACTTAAGCTTTTATGCCAAATTTTATTGCGCATTAAAAAAAAGGAAAAAGAAAAATAATAAAGTAATAAACTCAAATTTTGCTTAAGTCGAGTTAAGCACTTTTTCCTTTTTGCCACAGATATATATATTCCTGTTTTCAAAAATATTGTAACGTTTAAAATTAATATTTTAGGTTACAATTTGAATCACACTGAAGTAACTCAGAATGTTTGTGTAACTTTGGGTGTTCCATATATAAAAATGTATCGGTTTGAGTTAAGTTAAAAGTTATGATAAATTATGGATAGGATACGAAATTATTCTATTCCTTTTTATAAAGAATAACGTTAATCGAAATGAAGTGGATTTAAAACCGAACAAATTTTGAAATCGTACAGGCTCGTTTAGAAAATTTGTTCATAACAAAATTTCTTTTTATACATTTCATAGTTTGCGTACCCATTATATTTACAAAACAGCTCCTAAAAACAGGAAACACTACATAATTGAAATCAAAATCTCTTTTGATTTCAATTCTACTTCATTTCGATTTGTAGAACCTGCCCGATAATCTTAGCATTTTGAAAAAATATAACTACTATAAAAGTTTTCAATAAAATTTACCTAAAATGAAGTTCCAATTATTTGTATACAACGTATTGTGGTTTAAAAAGAACAAAAGCTGACTAAATATAAAGTTTGAAGCCTAACTCTAATTAAAAACTTACCATTGACGCCCAAAATTCCCTTCAACATTTTGTTGGCATGTTTCAAAATTTCGTCTTTTTAAGATTTTGCTTGATTTTTAAATACTCGTTACATACAACGTCAACTGAGATTCTGAATATATTTTTGCCTATTTTTTATCTTTTGATATAAAGAGAAAATAATGGAAAAAATGGGTAATAAATCCTTAACTGATTGTACTTACTTTTTCGTTCATTGCTGTCGGTTTCCTTTAAAAATGCATATTTTTTACAATCGGTTTTGCGGGCATCTTTGCAGAATTTTGTGCAATCCATATCATAGGTGGGATAGCATTGTCGTAGGCCGTCTTTAGGATGGGGATTATAAGCCGGTTTTCGCTTGGGAGGTACCTTTATTTCTACAGACTTACACTTACTAGTTCTACCTAGATCGTCCGAATTTTTATTATTCGTGCGCTTAGAGCTAAAGCGACGCATAAAACCAAATTGGCACAAATTCTTGTTGGTATTAAAGTTACGTTTGTTTAAGGGAAAATATCTATTATTGATCGTAGCAACAAAAGAGCTAAAACTCCTATTAGATTTTCCACAATTTGGTTTGGTTTCCTTTTTTGGAGTGCCGCAAGCTTGTTTTTTAGAACAACCGGTGGAAGTTGAAGCAGATGCCTTTTGACAATCGGTTTTATTATCGTTTTTGGATTCGCAAGGGCTTGTAGGTTTCTTTGTGCAGCTATCCTGTTTCTTGTTACTTACGCAAGGGCCATTCTTTTTCTTTTGACAGGGATCTTCCTTTTCTTTTTTGCAAGGACCTTCATTCTTCTTTTTACAAGGATCTTCTTTTCGGCTACCACATGGACTAGAACTGCTCTTTTTACAAGGCTCTTCCTTTTTGCATGGAGTTTCTTTCTTTTTGCATGGATTTTCTTTCTTCTTGCATGGCTCTTTTTTTTGTTGACTGCCTCCACATGGTTCTTTCTTATTACCACCGCTTTCTTCCTTTTTATTATCTTTTTTGCAGGGATTTTCTTTTTTTCCGCAGCCAGAACGATCGTCTTTCATGCTACCGCATTGATTATTTTCCTTTTTGTTGCATGGCTCTTCTTTTTGTTTACAACCTCCACCTTGTTCTTTCTTCTTACCAACGCTTTCTTCCTTTTTATTATCTTTTTTGCAGGGATTTTCTTTTTTTCCGCAGCCACCTTGTTCTTTCTTCTTAGCACCGCTTTCTTCCTTTGTATTATCTTTTTTGCAGGGATTTTCTTTCTTTCCGCAGCCAGAACAATCGTCTTTCTTGCTACCACATGGATTATTTTCTTTTTTGTTGCATGGCTCTTCTTTTGGTTTACTACCTCCACCTTGTTCTTTCTTCTTACCACCGCTTTCTTCCTTTTTATTATCTTTTTTGCAGGGATTTTCTTTCTTTCCACTGCTACCACATGGATTATTTTCTTTTTTGTTGCATGGCTCTTCTTTTTGTTTACAACCTCCACTTTGTTCCTTCTTTTTACAAGGATTTTCTTTTTTCTGCTCTTTACCACAAGAATCGGCCTTTTTGTCAGCAGGCTGTTTTGTTGGTGCTTTCTTAGCACCACCACAAGGAGATTGATCTTGTTTGCAAGGATCTGTATTACATTTTGGTTTGTATTCTTCATGCTCATCTAAACATGGATTTTTTTGCTTTTGATACTTAGCTTTATTATCATCACCTTTTTTATTACAATTTAGAGTTTGCTGGAAAGCAATGGATTGATTATTACTAGCTTTTTTACAGGGGCTATTAATACGCTTAGTACATGCATCTTCCTTTTTGCATTTTGGAGAAACACATCCAGTTGGACTTTTATTTCGCTTTCTTTTGACATCTTCTTCCGTTTGATGCTTCAATTTCTCCATTTCTTCCTTGCAAGGGCTTGGACATTCTGGCGTTTTGCAGGGATCGTCTTTTTTGCAACTATCCTTCATTTGTTTAATTGCTGCTGGAGGGTTTGAAGGAGATTGGAATTTACTTTTTAATTGCTGATTCGAAGCCTTCTTGCAAGGACTCTTCCGAAGCTTAGTGCAATTATTATCTTTTTTGCATTTGGGGGATTCACACCCGGTTGGCATTTTATTTTTTTGCTTTTTTATACTCTCCTCTGATTGTTGTTTCAATTTTTCCAATTCATTTTTGCAAGGTTCTGAACATTCTGGCGGCTTGCAGGGATTATCTTTTTTACAGCCATTACTGGCTTGCTTTTCAGATTTTGAGGGCGGTGGGCAAGGCTTGGAAGACTTGATAGCAGGTCCAAATATATGTTGAGATTCCGGAATATCACAACCTTTAATGCCTTTAACTATAGGCCGACTATAGACATCGGTTTTTAAATTTTTGTCTTCTGTCTTGAACTCTGCGAGTGCTGCCCTTCTTTTAGCGACCTCTACTAGTGCCTGGCTGTACGCATTAGAGCTCATTAGTAAATCTTTTGTCCCAAATAATTTTGTTAAAAAGGGATAGTCATAATCTGGACTACATTTAGACTTAGAACTAATGCTCGAAGCAAAACGCCGATTGTTTGCATTAACAACTTGTTGAGCTATACTTTTGTTGTGATACCTTTCGTGAGTGAGAGCATTTTGCGTCAAAGCTTTTGCACTGGTTGAGAACGATTTCTTAGCTAAAGTTAATGGAAAACTGTAACTCTGTACTTCAAAGAAAGGAATATTTTTGTACCAAGAAATTTCTTTTAAGTTTAGCTTAGATGCATTTATTTTCATAACAGATGTGAGATTTAGAAGTTCAGCTTTGTTAACTTTTTCTATAAGGTCAATATTTTCTAGGTTTTGATAAGAAAACTTTGCTGCATTTACTTCAAACATCTGCTTGGAATGTAAATAACATTGCTTTAAACTTTTATTTAAAGCTCTTGAGCAACTGTCTAAATAAGCTTTACTAATAGCTTGTTGCTCTGGATTTGAATTCTCTGCTAGCTGATGGTCTTTTAAACTAAATTTAAGTTCTTTTTGAGCTTGCAGAACATCTTCATCTTTACGAATTTGAGTTTGCTTGTCGAATTTTTTGTAGGGCTGCACCTCTTTCAGCGCTTGACTAAAAGCTTCAATTTTCTTTAGACTTTTAGGTTTTGAAAATATGGACGATATTGTGCTTTTCATGAATTGTTCATCCGCCTCGTGCAAATTAAGTGGTATTAGCAAAACTTTAGAAGACTTTTTACTTACTGGACTTAAATCTAACAAGGCGATAGGTAAAATATCAGCATTTTCTTGATTCTTTTCAAGAGCAACATTTTCATTTGCTTTAACGTAACCACTATTCGTTTTATAAGTTCCATTGAATCTTTTTACAGCTAAATGGTTGCATAATAAGTCATGATTCCTGTGGTGGTCTTGCAATATCTGCACCAAAGATGTGTAACGTCGATTACTGGTGCTGCACGATAGTCTGGCAGTAAGCTGTAAAATGTTCTTGTATTGGAGAAAAATTTAAACTTTCAGCATTAAACTTACTTTGATGGGTGTTAATATATAAGAAATTATCCGCATTTTAGCACATTTAAATATGTATGAGTATCCAGGAAGTGACTTATAATTTGGTTAAAAAATCCGAAAAGAATTCAATTTTTAATTTAAATTTTTTATATTAAAACACAATAAATTTTTTTTTTTAAATTTCGATCATAGAAATTTTTTAAGATTTAATTTTACTAGACATTTGAATAAAATGATTGCTTTGATTTAGATCATTTTTAATAATCTATATACAGAACAGAGTAAAGTGACTTACTGAATAGAAAAGGTGATTTTGGAAGCTTTCAATCTCTAACCGCATATGTGAATTTTAAAGTTTTAACAGCTATTTACAGCAGGCAGACGAAAAAACTCGACCTCGTCTCGAGTTTACACCGAAACCAACCCAATAAAAAAATAGAGCTTCAAACGAAGCAGGTTTGTAAGGGAGAAACGTAAAAGTTTCGCTTACCATATCGCTTACGGAAGACATGAATTTTATATGGCGAGTTTCCACTTGGAAGCAATACATTTTAGACACAGAAAGCGCTGTATTCGACGCATATAAAATTGGTGATTGTGACGATCAGTTTTACACACTGAGTTTTTTTTTTTGTTACCGTTATACTTTAATACGCTCCCTTACAAACCTGCTTCCTAGTAAGGGAATGTCGTGGCTCTTCAAATGTTATATATGTTTTCTAAATTTGTTAAGAATTCGTTCACTTACCTTACTGCATCCCTGTCTTTTAAAAATTTACTATTTAAAATTTTTTATTGGGAAAAGGCTGTTTATACTGCATTCCATCACAGAAGTAGGGTGTAAAATGAGCAAAAAAAAATATAACAAAAAATGATGAGAAAATTTATCAACGTACAGTTAATAAATATACATAAAAATGTCCTATAATTTTATTTTTAAATCGTAATTTATTAATGTAAACATTTCAAATAACAACTTAGCTTAACATGTACGTAATTGAATAAAATGGTTAATCACAGTTTTAAAGTATTTTTAAATAAAAAGAATCCGTTAAATTTAACATGAATATTCGAAGTCAGGGGGGTTACTGCGTATTTCGATTCGAAAGAAATCATTTGCGAATTCGAACAATTTGCACTGTGTATTACGATTTTCGTAATATTTGTTTCGAATAAACGGACGTTTTTTATACTTTATCGAAAATAAAAAATACATTTCTTAACAGCCCTTCTCTATTACGAACAAAAAGTTTTATCAAATTTTTTAAAAAATACAACCTCTGCCATTGTTTCGAACGATTGCGAAAATCGTAATACACATTACTAATTGTTCGAACTCGTAAATTATTTCTTTCGAATCGAAATACGCAGTAAACCGTCAGAATTTCAAAACACATTAGAAATCTAAGAACTACTTGATGAACTAGATCCTGATAAAGCTGCACTAGCACTGCCGGCACTGGCAGCAAAAACCTGTCTAATATTCGATAAAAAGCCCCATACTTTGCTGCCGATAGAACCCAAAACTTCTAGGAATTGTAAATCGGAACTTCCATTTATCATTTCACGCTCCTCTTCGGTTTCAATGGCCATCGAAGTTGTATTTTCTGCCATGGGTTGCATTTCACTCAGTAGAGTTCGATGACGTTGTACATGTTCTGTATGATTAAGATGGCCATCACGTACACTATTCACCAAATGACGAACAGATTCTAAAACGGGTATACTTTGTTTAGAACGTTGCCACATGGTCTCATTTTTAGGAGACTCGTGTTGTTCATTGTCGCCAAAACCATTTTCCAATGTGTTAATTTGATCATTTACTAGATCATCGTTCATTGGATTATACGAAATTTCATTATCTGCCATGTTTTCTTGAAAATTTCCTTTTTTTGGTACTGCGATTTCTAATTGATCTAAATTTGTTTCGAAATTTTCCACAAAACGACCAAAGAGTTGTTGCAAAGCTCCACGCATTTCGGGATTATCTTTTGAAGTTAAGTTCGAACGGAAATTTTCAAAATCAAATTCTTCAAACACATTTTCCTTAAGCTGCTGCTGCTGTTGCGTTTTACGTTGATGCACATAGCTGACAATATGAGTGGTGGCTTCAGTTGAACTGGCTGGATATGATTTGCATTGTAATATTAGATTCTTGAATTAAAAAAAAAATAAAATAAACAAATAAATCAAATGTGTTTGTTTCTTAAATTCTTTGCAAACTCTTAAAATAAAATTAGTATTCTACAAAGGTTTTAATTTAAATTCCTTATAAGCAAACAAATTGCACTTTATAAAAAAATTTGTATGCGCGTTTTTCTTTATTGCTGTTTTTAATTGAAAGAAAAACAAAAATATTTTAGATAAATGTTACTTTTGGAATATAGATGATAATGTTTAAGCATTTGAGTTTAATCAAAGATGCGTTGTGACTACAAGGAGTAATTCAGATTTCCGCTTAGAATTTTAATGACATTTTTTTCATTTTCTGTAATTATTTAAATTTAAAATTATGTTATTTTTTTAAAAGTAATAATCGGACAGTAGGGCCCCTAGAGGGAAGCGAACTGACACCAAAGTAGTCCCGTGATAGGTCTTTGGTGGTAGGGACCGGTTCTAGTTCTAACACTTTATATGAAAAAGACCTATCACTTTTACATGGGGTTGT
The DNA here is from genome assembly GCA_963931875.1 of Pollenia griseotomentosa. Taxonomy (NCBI): domain Eukaryota; kingdom Metazoa; phylum Arthropoda; class Insecta; order Diptera; family Polleniidae; genus Pollenia; species Pollenia griseotomentosa. Next base: position 233,231,784 of record OZ007560.1, on the reverse strand, counting down.
CATTGGAGGGTGTCAATTGACACCATTTGACCGGTCACAGATCTATTCTCAATGAACGTGCTTAGTGCCAATTACTAAAATGTAGTATTATTTCAATACAATGTAGTATTATTTCAATAAAACAAGTCCTAGAATTAAATTCAAGAACCAAATTTAAGAAAGTACCAAAAAATGTGTCACAGCACTGGTGAAGACTGTACTGTAATTCATTACTTTTTCTACCTTTTTTTTCTTCATAAACCAGTTAAGGGATTGGTTCTTCTTTCACTGGTCATGAGTCCTTTCTTTTTGTACTTGTTCTGTTTTCATAAATCCCAGGACCAGTCTGTTGGACCAATTGACACAAATTTCCCGCAGGGGCATTGTTTCTCAAAACTACAACTTACAAATCTGCAAGTAAAAAACGTTAAGAAAAGCAACAATTTTACAATTTTTGTTTTTGTTTCAAATATATTTTACTTGTAGATTTGTAACTTGTAGTTTTGAAAAACAGGGCCCTGAACTATTATTCTTTAAACTTTGGATATAAGCATTTTTATACTTTGTTGAAAGCCCTTTGCTTTTTACAACTGCTCCTGATCTTCTTGGCATCGATTATATAAGATTTATTCACCCAGAGGGGTAAATTTTTGCCCAATCTTCCACCATCGCTTTCAATTTATCTTTTAAGAGATGAAAGTTTTTGTGGTTTTAGTTTTTATTGTGGTAAAGATAAGTGATAAATATATAGAACAATATTGTCATTTGGGAAAACAGGGTAATTTAGAAATACTCGCGTTTTATTATTCACAACTTTGCACATTGTAAAGTATTTCTTTGAAATATTTTTTTTAACAACTTTTTACCAATCTTTAGTTGCTTGAAATTTTTAATTAATATATTAAAAATATTTTTATTATTTATTTGTTTTCGCAAAATTTATTTAATTACACATTTTAATTCACAACACTTACATTTAACACTAACAATAACGAAAAGCACCAAATTATTCTTAACATGTTAAAGGTCATTTGATGAACATTGAAAAAAACTAAGGCAACAATTCAAAAATTATTTTTTTTTTAATTTTTAAATTTTTCTTTCCTTCGAAAATAAACCGTTCAGACCAAATTACAAATTCAAACTGACCGGTGGGCTTATAAAATCAAATATGTAAGAACAAACACAAAATATAAACTGATAAAAAATATTGCTAGGAAATTAAAATTCATCGTGCGTACTTTTACATGCGAGTACTTTTTTTTAATTTGTATACCTACGTATATAACGCACTTGTTCAATAATACTGTCTTAACTTGAGGGCAGTGTTGCCACCTTAGGTGTAATTACACATATCATGTGTAATTTTTGTTTTAATGTGTAGCCCTTGTGTAATTGGCTCCATGTGTAATTCATGTGTAATTTTAAGTTTTAACGTTTTGTAGCACTGATTTTTGTTATTATTTTGTCACAAGATGTAAAAAGGTTTAATATTCTTGGCAAAACTTAAAAATTTAATTAATAGAATGGAAGCGTTAAAAGAGCTAAACTAAAAATGGTTGGATCATTAACTACTAACCATTTGGCATTTAGATAGATTTTGTCACAATTTATTACCTATAACGACAAAACATCCCGGGTTCATTCTCGTTTTTTTCATTGACTGCAAAAGAAATGTTTGAGCTTCTCAAAAGCACAACTATGGAGAAATGGATTCCTTTTGAAAATCTAGTTGGATGCACCAGATACACCTAATGTTATGTTTGGACAGTATAATTCAGATGTTAAAAGACAAAAAGCTATATATTGCTTTCATAAAATGCTCGTAGCGTCAAAGGCCTGTCTGAACCTTCTAACATATTTCGAAAATTTACTTCGCAATATTATATCTTGTTTTATTAGAAGTAATGCTCGGCAAACTTAAGTAGTTTCAAGAATACATATTTTCGCGACAACGTGCACTCTTACATTTTGAAAAACTTTAGCTTCATAGTAATTTGGAGCCAGAATATTATTGGAAAAAGGTTTTTAAAATAAACAAGTAAGAAAGTATAGTCGGTCAAGCCCGACCATATGATACCAAGCACCACAGTACTTAAAAACACATCATGCTTATGTGTCCATATAAATATGGATTTCTCTATGTTTAAAAACTTCATTAAAATCGGTTTAAAAGTTTGTGAGAGGCAGAAATTGCCCCCTACATCCCCTTGTGGTCCTATTTTTGAAAAACTGTATAGCTTATGTGTCCATATAGATATGGATCTACCTATGTTTTAAATTTCATTAAAATCAGTTTGAGAGGCAAAAACTGCCCCTTTCTCCCCTTGTGTTCCTATATTTTTTAAAACTGTATAGCTTATGTGTCCATATAGATATGGATCTATCCATGTTTTAAATTTCATTAAAATCGGTTTGATAGTTTCTGAGAGGAAGAAATTTCCCCCTATCTTCCCTCGTGGTCCTACGATTCGGCCCATTTTCAATAGGATTGGTCCTTGTGCCAATTAGAACCTATGTCCCAAATTTTATCAAATTATCTCTTAAATTGCGATCTGTACTTTGCGCACAAGGGTACATGGACAGCCAGCCAGCCAGCCGGACGGACATCGTTAGTTCGACTCAGAAAGTGATTCTGAGTCGATCGGTATACTTTAAGGTGGGTCTAGGACCAATATTTTAAGGCGTTTTACACATCAGCACAAATGCAAATTACCCTCTCCACTATTGTGGTGTGGGTATAAAAATTCATTGGGAGAATTTTTTGTTTTGAACCGTTATTTTTATAAAATTAAAAAACAATGAATGACTAGTTAATTTTTTGAAAAAAAAAAACGCATTCGTCTTTTTTTAACTAAATGAAAAGTTTATACATTATAAAATTCAAAACAAAACTCGTGAGATTGCAAATAAAAGATTGCATGTGTAATTTGTATTTTCATGTGTAATTTTGGCATAATCCATGTGTAATTTACCATTTTGTTGGTGGCAACACTGCTTGAGGGTTACACGATCAAGTTTTGCCTATCAAGTTTTAATACACTCACACTTTTTTACCAATACACTCATACTTTTAAAAATTGATGCGAACTTGCCTTTAAAATTCTCATGCCAGTGAGTGTTTCAATTTACGTTCAAGAAAACAGCTGATTTGAAGGTTAGTGAGCAAATTTTTCGACGTCTGCCAAGATAGCAACGAAAGTTAGCAACGGCGGAAATTAAAAATCAAGGGATTTAGTGGCAACGCCGGAAACGCATATGAAGGAATCTTTTGGAAATGATTTTAGAAATATTTATATAGATATAGATTTAAAACCATCAACCATCAACAAAAAATTATCCGAACCGTTCCAGAGAAAAGTGGGTTCATCCAAAATTGTCAGTAGAAATCGTTGCTGATTTATGCCAGCCAAACAAGGCAGTGCCAAGGCATAAGCTCAATGGAATATGGAAAAATACCACTTAAAGATTAAAAAAAATCTATTTTTAAAAAGATCGTCAGAGCCGTTCCAGAGAAAAGTGGGTTCATCCAAAATGGTCAGTAAAAATCGTTGCTGATTTATGCCAGCCAAACTAGGCAGTGCCAAGGCATAAGCTCAATGGAATATGGAAAAATACCACTTAAAGATTAAACAAAATCTATTTTTAAAAAGATCGTCAGAGCCGTTCCAGAGAAAAGTGGGTTCATCCAAAATGGTCAGTAAAAATCGTTGCTGATTTATGCCAGCCAAACTAGGCAGTGCCAAGGCATAAGCTCAATGGAATATGGAAAAATACCACTTAAAGATTAAACAAAATCTATTTTTAAAAAGATCGTCAGAGCCGTTCCAGAGAAAAGTGGGTTCATCCAAAATGGTCAGTAAAAATCGTTGCTGATTTATGCCAGCCAAACTAGGCAGTGCCAAGGCATAAGCTCAATGGAATATGGAAAAATACCACTTAAAGATTAAAAAAAATCTATTTTTAAAAAGATCGTCAGAGCCGTTCCAGAGAAAAGTGGGTTCATCCAAAATGGTCAGTAAAAATCGTTGCTGATTTATGCCAGCCAAACTAGGCAGTGCCAAGGCATAAGCTCAATGGAATATGGAAAAATACCACTTAAAGATTAAACAAAATCTATTTTTAAAAAGATCGTCAGAGCCGTTCCAGAGAAAAGTGGGTTCATCCAAAATGGTCAGTAAAAATCGTTGCTGATTTATGCCAGCCAAACTAGGCAGTGCCAAGGCATAAGCTCAATGGAATATGGAAAAATACCACTTAAAGAATAAAAAAAATCTATTTTTAAAAAGATCGTCAGAGCCGTTCCAGAGAAAAGTGGGTTCATCCAAAATGGTCAGTAAAAATCGTTGCTGATTTATGCCAGCCAAACTAGGCAGTGCCAAGGCATAAGCTCAATGGAATATGGAAAAATACCACTTAAAGATTAAAAAAAATCCATTTTTAAAAAGATCGTCAGAGCCGTTCCAGAGAAAAGTGGGTTCATCCAAAATGGTCAGTAAAAATCGTTGCTGATTTATGCCAGCCAAACTAGGCAGTGCCAAGGCATAAGCTCAATGGAATATGGAAAAATACCACTTAAAGAATAAAAAAAATCTATTTTTAAAAAGATCGTCAGAGCCGTTCCAGAGAAAAGTGGGTTCATACAAAATGGTCAGTAAAACTTGGATTTCATTTAGAAGGGGTTAAAAAGTAACATCAAGGAAAAAACGCAATAGATTATGAAGATAGGTGTACTATAGAATAAAAAAAAGCTTTCCGTGCAAAAATTTGCCGGTCAAACTTTACAGAAACCTGGTTGCCTCCAAATTGGTCAGTAAATCCTGGGATTTAATTTTGTATCTAATGTAAATGTAAAAAAGCGCTAAATATGTATTATATTTCTATCACAGACATGGCTTAAGGCGTCGTTGTCATTATTGGCGGAAAACATTTTGTGCAACTCTAAATAAGGCGCTGAATATTTCTTTATATAAAGTTGCCACACCAAATTGCGTTTTTACACATTGTCCTCACGAACAATGAATTTACAAAATTTTCACTAAATTGGAAAGATGCCTTAAAACTTTACATACCTAAATTTAAGCCAGTTTTTTGCAAAGATTAAAAACCTAAGCTTTATAATTCTGCAAAGAAATGTGAATGGAAAATTTGTCATCTACAGGAATCTTAGCCTGTTTTCTCTTACTTAACAAAAATAACAAGAGAAAAAATTTGCATAAATAGAAAAAATTCGCGAAATTTTTTAAAATTTCAACCCATAAAATTTATTAAATTTTCCTAAAACTATAAGGATTGGAAAAAATTCGATAAAAATTGGTAATGGTAATATTATTCTTAAGCACGTTGGTATATAAATCTGTCAAATAGGTTAAAAATGGTTAAGTTACGAGGAAAATTAAATTAAATTAAATTAATAAATGAGTTGAGTTGTGAACAATAAAACGGGCAATATTTCATTTTAATGATATTCAAACAACGTTCCTTCATGGTTCAGTTGTCTTAGAAACTGTGAGTCCGCTGGTTCGAGTTTTGGTTTTTCAAAAACAAATTTTTTTTAATTTTTATGTTCAAAAACGATTTTAAAAATATATTTACCAGTTTTCGCTTTTGAAATTTAAATTATAATAAAGTTTTTAGTATTGTAAATATGTATGTATATGTAAAAATTATTTTGTTTTTGTCTAGTTGCTCTGTATTCTGCTCGCAAAATGGTGAAGGGTATATAAGATTCGGCACAGCTGAATATAGCACTCTTACTTGTTTTTATTCATTTCTTTAGTTTTTTCTTATTTTTAGTTAAAAATATTGTTTTTTTTTAAACACTTAAGGCTCAGTTTATTACAAGATTTTATATATATATATATATATATATATATATACACATATATTTAATTATTATATTAAATATTAGTCCTTTTTTTCAGCAAATATGTTCTTCTAAAGATTTCCGATATTTTGATATCTTAAACGTATGAATAGGTCATATTACGGATCTAAAATTTTAGTTTTTATAAAAATTTAATGTTTTTAGTCTCTTTTTTGAGTATTTTCCTCGTAACTTAACCATTTTTAACCTATTTGACAGATTTATATACCAACGTGCTTAAGAATAATATTACCATTACCAATTTTTATCGAATTTTTTCCAATCCTTATAGTTTTAGGAAAATTTAATAAATTTTATGGGTTGAAATTTTAAAAAATTTCGCGAATTTTTTCTATTTATGCAAATTTTTTCTCTTGTTATTTTTGTTAAGTAAGAGAAAACAGGCTAAGATTCCTGTAGATGACAAATTTTCCATTCACATTTCTTTGCAGAATTATAAAGCTTAGGTTTTTAATCTTTGCAAAAAACTGGCTTAAATTTAGGTATGTAAAGTTTTAAGGCATCTTTCCAATTTAGTGAAAATTTTGTAAATTCATTGTTCGTGAGGACAATGTGTAAAAACGCAATTTGGTGTGGCAACTTTATATAAAGAAATATTCAGCGCCTTATTTAGAGTTGCACAAAATGTTTTCCGCCAATAATGACAACGACGCCTTAAGCCATGTCTGTGATAGAAATATAATACATATTTAGCGCTTTTTTACATTTACATTAGATACAAAATTAAATCCCAGGATTTACTGACCAATTTGGAGGCAACCAGGTTTCTGTAAAGTTTGACCGGCAAATTTTTGCACGGAAAGCTTTTTTTTATTCTATAGTACACCTATCTTCATAATCTATTGCGTTTTTTCCTTGATGTTACTTTTTAACCCCTTCTAAATGAAATCCAAGTTTTACTGACCATTTTGTATGAACCCACTTTTCTCTGGAACGGCTCTGACGATCTTTTTAAAAATAGATTTTTTTTATTCTTTAAGTGGTATTTTTCCATATTCCATTGAGCTTATGCCTTGGCACTGCCTAGTTTGGCTGGCATAAATCAGCAACGATTTTTACTGACCATTTTGGATGAACCCACTTTTCTCTGGAACGGCTCTGACGATCTTTTTAAAAATGGATTTTTTTTAATCTTTAAGTGGTATTTTTCCATATTCCATTGAGCTTATGCCTTGGCACTGCCTAGTTTGGCTGGCATAAATCAGCAACGATTTTTACTGACCATTTTGGATGAACCCACTTTTCTCTGGAACGGCTCTGACGATCTTTTTAAAAATAGATTTTTTTTATTCTTTAAGTGGTATTTTTCCATATTCCATTGAGCTTATGCCTTGGCACTGCCTAGTTTGGCTGGCATAAATCAGCAACGATTTTTACTGACCATTTTGGATGAACCCACTTTTCTCTGGAACGGCTCTGACGATCTTTTTAAAAATAGATTTTGTTTAATCTTTAAGTGGTATTTTTCCATATTCCATTGAGCTTATGCCTTGGCACTGCCTAGTTTGGCTGGCATAAATCAGCAACGATTTTTACTGACCATTTTGGATGAACCCACTTTTCTCTGGAACGGCTCTGACGATCTTTTTAAAAATAGATTTTTTTTAATCTTTAAGTGGTATTTTTCCATATTCCATTGAGCTTATGCCTTGGCACTGCCTAGTTTGGCTGGCATAAATCAGCAACGATTTTTACTGACCATTTTGGATGAACCCACTTTTCTCTGGAACGGCTCTGACGATCTTTTTAAAAATAGATTTTGTTTAATCTTTAAGTGGTATTTTTCCATATTCCATTGAGCTTATGCCTTGGCACTGCCTAGTTTGGCTGGCATAAATCAGCAACGATTTTTACTGACCATTTTGGATGAACCCACTTTTCTCTGGAACGGCTCTGACGATCTTTTTAAAAATAGATTTTGTTTAATCTTTAAGTGGTATTTTTCCATATTCCATTGAGCTTATGCCTTGGCACTGCTTAGTTTGGCTGGCATAAATCAGCAACGATTTTTACTGACCATTTTGGATGAACCCACTTTTCTCTGGAACGGCTCTGACGATCTTTTTAAAAATAGATTTTGTTTAATCTTTAAGTGGTATTTTTCCATATTCCATTGAGCTTATGCCTTGGCACTGCTTAGTTTGGCTGGCATAAATCAGCAACGATTTTTACTGACCATTTTGGATGAACCCACTTTTCTCTGGAACGGCTCTGACGATCTTTTTAAAAATAGATTTTGTTTAATCTTTAAGTGGTATTTTTCCATATTCCATTGAGCTTATGCCTTGGCACTGCTTAGTTTGGCTGGCATAAATCAGCAACGATTTTTACTGACCATTTTGGATGAACCCACTTTTCTCTGGAACGGCTCTGACGATCTTTTTAAAAATAGATTTTGTTTAATCTTTAAGTGGTATTTTTCCATATTCCATTGAGCTTATGCCTTGGCACTGCCTAGTTTGGCTGGCATAAATCAGCAACGATTTTTACTGACCATTTTGGATGAACCCACTTTTCTCTGGAACGGCTCTGACGATCTTTTTAAAAATAGATTTTTTTTAATCTTTAAGTGGTATTTTTCCATATTCCATTGAGCTTATGCCTTGGCACTGCCTAGTTTGGCTGGCATAAATCAGCAACGATTTTTACTGACCATTTTGGATGAACCCACTTTTCTCTGGAACGGCTCTGACGATCTTTTTAAAAATAGATTTTTTTTAATCTTTAAGTGGTATTTTTCCATATTCCATTGAGCTTATGCCTTGGCACTGCCTAGTTTGGCTGGCATAAATCAGCAACGATTTATACTGACCATTTTGGATGAACCCACTTTTCTCTGGAACGGCTCTGACGATCTTTTTAAAAATAGATTTTGTTTAATCTTTAAGTGGTATTTTTCCATATTCCATTGAGCTTATGCCTTGGCACTGCCTAGTTTGGCTGGCATAAATCAGCAACGATTTTTACTGACCATTTTGGATGAACCCACTTTTCTCTGGAACGGCTCTGACGATCTTTTTAAAAATAGATTTTTTTTAATCTTTAAGTGGTATTTTTCCATATTCCATTGAGCTTATGCCTTGGCACTGCCTAGTTTGGCTGGCATAAATCAGCAACGATTTATACTGACCATTTTGGATGAACCCACTTTTCTCTGGAACGGCTCTGACGATCTTTTTAAAAATAGATTTTGTTTAATCTTTAAGTGGTATTTTTCCATATTCCATTGAGCTTATGCCTTGGCACTGCCTAGTTTGGCTGGCATAAATCAGCAACGATTTTTACTGACCATTTTGGATGAACCCACTTTTCTCTGGAACGGCTCTGACGATCTTTTTAAAAATAGATTTTGTTTAATCTTTAAGTGGTATTTTTCCATATTCCATTGAGCTTATGCCTTGGCACTGCTTAGTTTGGCTGGCATAAATCAGCAACGATTTTTACTGACCATTTTGGATGAACCCACTTTTCTCTGGAACGGCTCTGACGATCTTTTTAAAAATAGGTTTTTTTTAATCTTTAAGTGGTATTTTTCCATATTCCATTGAGCTTATGCCTTGGCACTGCCTAGTTTGGCTGGCATAAATCAGCAACGATTTTTACTGACCATTTTGGATGAATCCACTTTTCTCTGGAACGGCTCTGACGATCTTTTTAAAAATAGATTTTTTTTAATCTTTAAGTGGTATTTTTCCATATTCCATTGAGCTTATGCCTTGGCACTGCCTAGTTTGGCTGGCATAAATCAGCAACGATTTTTACTGACCATTTTGGATGAACCCACTTTTCTCTGGAATGGCTAGGAGTATTTTATTCAAATCGATGATAAATTTTCTTTTCAAAATCGTTGCTAACTTTCATTGCCACTAGATTCCCAAAAATGTTTATTTTAAGCCCTCAAATTCCCCTAGGTTTTATTTCCGGCGTTGCTATTAATCGTTGCTATCTTGGCGAACGTAATTTTTCGTTTCTCTTTATAAATTTTTTTCTTGATGGCATCTTGAAAGTAAATTGCTCAAAAATTGAATGCAGCCTACGTCACAACTATCAATTTTTGGAAATTTTGACAAACAGTATATGTAAAAGACTATCAAGAACAACTTGACCGTGTGGCTGCACTGTAACTCAAAATTTAAAAACTTTCAGTATACAAAACAACTTTTAATTTAATATTAAAGGCATGTGAAAAAGAGTTTTTAAGCAAACCATTTCATTACCAAAAAGAAGTCGCAATAGCACGATATTTTTACAGCAGTTAGATAAGAATATTAAGTGTCGTTTTTCCAAAAAGTGAAAAAATACAATTTTTTATTAATAAGATTTCTGTATGACGTGCTAAATTCCCAATTTTTCATATTTGATAAATACACTGAAATTTATTGTTGAGGGAAAGCTAGCTTCTATGCGCATTTCACTGGTTGCTTAGGCCAGCTCATCTGGAAACCTTCTCCTAAGATTTTAGAAAAGCTAAAAATATTATACGAATAAAACCCTAAAGCTAATTCTAAAATCTTAGGAAAAGGTAAAAAAGTAAATTTTGTATTCCCAAAAAAATAACTTTGATACCATTTTTTTGTTAATACACTATTGTTGAACAAGTGCGTTATATTATTTTGATATTTACGAACAAAACTTTAAACAATAAAGTGTTTATATTTATTATATTTTTAATTTTGCAGATAAAAACACGTAGAATTCCACTATGAGTTGCAAGATTTTTTCAAATTTTCGTAACAATTAATTCTTAATGTATTTAGGCGCATTTAGAGTTTTTTGATGATTAATTGGGTGATAAATATAATGACAGTGATTATATTAGAGGAGGTAACACTTGGCATTTATATGGGAGTTACAACTACCAGACCAAAATTTTAATAAAAGATGTAACTAATATGAATTTTTTCGCGATACAAGAGAAACCCCTTTAACAGCTAAGCCGATGAAGAAGAAACATTTAGCCTCGAAATTTTCCTATACTCGTCACAAATTACAGTTTACGCCTAAAGAGCAACCACTACAAGCTCTCTAACGACCTTAATCCTTATGTATTAGAAGGCTAAAGCATCCAAAAACAGTCCTTTATGGTTAATGTCAAGCACTTTAAAGCTGTAACGCGATACAACCTTTTAACCAATGCGGACGAAGCGTAAAACGCGCGAAAGCAGATAAATAAAATCGGCATTATTGACTCTATGAAATAATTCCAATGATCCGTGATCTGCTTGCCCAACCCAGAGCAGCGCTTTACGAATGAATTTTCTTCTTTCGTTTACAATTCTAGTGTTAACACACGAAGGCTGCTTGATTCATACTTTACAAAACTTGGCCGCAGAAGTATTTTGCCTGTCTTCACATAGTGCAATCTTATCAATAAGAATTACATTGTGTGAACTCAGACTTTATTTGTTTGAGAAAAAGAAAATCGAATTCATTTTTTTTTTTTTTTTGAACTCTTCCATTAGCACAATTTTCTTTACACGTGAATGCTTTTGAATTTGTGTAAATTGGGTGAAGCAAGGGAACACAGCTTGTATTCAGTATACGCCGAGTTTTTTACAATAACATTTCGTTACCTAAAACGCATACGACCCTAACTAACTAAAAATCTACTTTTTCATTCATTGTGATGCATCAACACCAGTGTGACCAAAACTAAAAAAAAAATTGGATGCTAAATGGAGCTTAAATTAATGCTAAAAATGCTAAAAAAAAATTATTGAAAATGCTAAATTTTCTTAAATAATTGTATCATTAAATGAATGAATTATAAATATATTAATTAACCTGAAAATATTTTATTTCTTTTAAATATAACGAAGTTGATATAAAAAATGTATATACATACATAGATTTATTTAATAAAAACAATTCAGGAACATAAACAAAGTAAATTAAATACATATTTACATAAATGTAAATTCATGTATTTGCATAAAATATGCAAATATTTCTTTCAGTCTTATACAAATGCATAGGTACATAAGATAATTCTGATAGTGCATACAAAATATTCCTGAAAACATTGAAGGAATAAGACTATAAAAGTATAGAATCTTTATAAATTGTAATTTGACTTAGAATACACATCCGAAATAATATGAAAATGTATGGTACATGAAATATGTAAAAAAATTACCAAAAATTAAAAATCGACTTTTTCATTGATTTTTATGTATTGCATCAACTCAAATGTTCACAAAAAATTTTGGAATAGTTTGACAAAAGTTAGCGATTTTTTAACAAAAAAAAAAAAAAAAAAATTCCCTATCTACAAAATATTACATGATAAACGCTTAAAGCCCTAACCTAGAGTTTGCAAAATATGCAACATTGTCAACTGTCAAAACAACTGGTAGGTTTTACAAGAATAAAAATTCCACGGGAGTTTTTTCCCTTTTCCCATTTTCAATTCAATTGTAAAAATTGGAAAGAGGAAAAAACTCCCGGGGAATTTGTATTCATAATCGGGCTGATAATTTCACATAATTGTCCACAATTATAAATTTTGAAAAACAAAAGTCTTAAGCTTCGTTCACAATCAAAAAAATATTTCCACTTGGTGTTCATAATAGAGCAACAATTTATTTTGCAACCACACACATTTTGCATTAAGAACCCGTTTGCAAATGTTAGCCACAACAATATTATTCATTAATTATTATTTTTTACAACATTTTGTTGAAATTTTCATTCAAAACTAAATACAATTATTTTAAACGTCAGAAACAATTTCATACAAATTGTTGCTGAAGTTCTAGTTGACTCAATTTTTTAAAAAAACTTTAGTTACATTTTTGTATATAAAATGAAATGAAAATATATGAAATACTTTGGGAAGAAAAAACGAAATTGTTAGTCTGATTGTGAACAAAGTTTTATTGTTACACAGAAAAAATTACGTAGTAAAAAATAGAACAAATGTGTAGTTTTTCCAAACATTTATTACGTTTTCTGCACCGTAAACGTTTGAAGGAAAAAATTAAATAAATCGTTCAGCTTCCTTACAAACGTGCGTTTAGCCTTCAATTATTAGGTGTTTAGTTCGATCTAAACTGAACGTTTGCTCAAAAATTAACTATGCGCATTTTATTATTGCATTACTAATGCTTTAAACACATTCGAGACAGCAAGCTACCGACTTCAATATGTCAAAACTAGAATACATGTGTGCATATGGAAATGATTATTTTCACTACGACACGGATACATGGCTGCAGGTTGTTGTCTGTGCTTATTTTGTCGTTGTAGTCAAATTAAACTAATTTCTATTTTTGTCCACTACAAAACAGAAAAAGTGCTGCTAATATAAAAAAATATTTAAAAAATAAGTGCTTAAAATTATTTTTTTTTTTTTTTTGTTTAACAGAAAAGAATCGGCTTGAAACAAGTATATTAACTCGGCTCAACACCAAATTGTTATTTATATAATTTTTTTTATATCCTTGAAAGTAGTTCTATAGGAAGATGTTTTTCGCGCCAACGCTTCTAGTTCAGGAGTTATAGGTCGTAAAAGTTTCAAAATACTTTATCCATTTCTCTTTAGGTATAAAATGAATCTATAAAATATGGGAATCATTGGAAAATTCTTTAAAGTGTGTTCCACATGGCGTTTATGGCACACCGATTAACCAATATATTTATACTCCGTGGCTGACTTTTTTTTACAAAATTGGCTTTATCTTTAAATCATGTCGATATAACAATAATTATTTAACCCTAAGATATTTGCTTAATAAAGTTTTTCTGAATTGCGGTTTTTCGGCGTTGCAGAACACTTATTATTTATGTACATATTACAATAATTCAATCAGCCCAATCATGAATAAAAATTCCCCGGGAGTTTTTTCCCTTTTCCTACTTTTACAATTGAATAAACATAGGAAAAATGAGAGAAGGGAGAAAACTCCCGGGGAATTTTCATTCATAATTGGGATGAATATGTAAGAAGTACATATATTATTACCAGATATATATTTTTAATCAAACTTTTAAATAAATTAATTAATTTTCCAAAATAAAATTTTTTTAAATTTAAAATTTTATATGATGAAGTTACTAAAAATATGGTGCATATATAAAAGATTAAGTGTTCTTCCCTAAAGATATTATGTTTTAATAAATATGTATATTGACAAAATTTTAAGTTTTGTAGAAAAATCTTTCAAGAAATATTTATTTTTGAAATTGGCCCTTAAGCCTGGTACTCTGTTCAACATTTCACGTGAAATGCTGTCAAAATGCATATGAAAAAAACTTGTGCGGAATATCTACGAAATAATGTTGATGGAGTTGTACTCTGTTTATTTTGTGAAAAAGTTCCGAAATGTTTCTGGCAACATTTTTTTTACAACTGCGAAATAATGTAAGCTGCCTTTATTTCAGGTGGAATTTTAAGCAAAAGCAAAAAATATGAACTTAATATTCAAAAAGAAATAAAAAATTAAAATAACACAATCGGTAACAGTTTTTTTTATCCATATTTACTTTTTTTTATTAAATTTTTTATTAAAAAAAAATAATTTTAGTAAAATACATGTGGCGTTTGTTTACATACACGAAACAATGTAGACTACTTTGAAGGAATAAAATTGTACAAACTCGCAAGATTGGTAACATTGATAAATGCCAAAATTTTCGTGTGGAATAATCAATGTTGCTCAACATTTTTCACAAATTTGAACAGAGTACTATGCTTTAACGGGCTAATGAATCGGAATTTTTGTTTAAAGATCAAGTGAAAGCCATTTCGAAGTAGTTTCTAATAATACCACTACTTCTTAGATCCTGTTTTTACCTAAAAAGTTATTGATAAAGGGTACGTTCGTAAATGCAGTTGTTGGATATCACTTGCGCAGAAGTAAAGTTTAATGTTCGTAAAAGCATCACTTGTAAGAAACTTGGCATCACTTTCATATGTCAAAAGTTTTTATGCAGTAATGCCGCAGCTCTGCAGCAAACTTTGGCAATTATTGCTTCAGTTAATTTTCTGAAGCAATAACTTTTGACAAAAAAGAAATCGTTTAATTTTCTTGTCATTTATAAGAAAACTGTTACTTTTTGGTTCAATATTTTCAATTAAATTTGTCATTTTTATTGTAAAAAGCATTTTTATTATCATTTAATTTTTGCTTATTAAACTTTTGAAATTTCAAAAATTCAAACTTTGTAGAGCTGTTGTGCAAAGTATCAGCAACACAACTGCAACTGGTAATCACGCATCAGCAACAACATTTTGCATCACTGCAGCAGTGATATATAGTTTTTATGCATTTACGTACGTACCCAAAGTGTTCTGAAACTTTTACGAACTATACCACGTGTGTTGAAGGAACAAAATTTCTTATTTTAAAAGCATTTTATATGTATTTTTTGTTTAATCTGCCGTTAAAATTATATTGTTTATTAGTTACAAAAGCAACAAAATTAAAATATTTTAATTTTTTTTAAATAAGTTCATTTGTTGATAATCTTAAATTAAGTTTGAATAAGAGTCTGCAATTTTATAAAAGAAAAAAAATGATAGTGGCACCACTGAAATATATAGACATAGTAAACAAAAACAGCTGTTTGAATTTTTTCAATTGTAGCTGCCGTCTTCAAAATAATTTAGTAGCTGACTACACGACTAAAATTTCAGCCAGCAGCATTTGTAGTATTGTGTTCGTGTAGCCTGCTGTGGTGAATGTGTTTAATGCATAAATCTGTGTTTAATTAATAACAATGCGCATTCAGTTTCTGTAAACTAAATGTGTGTTCAGCAATTCACAACGCGCATTTTATACTTGCACTACCAAACACGAGTTTGTGTTTTTATCAGATGCGTTCAATTAATAAAATAACTTAGTTTATTTTTATTAAATTTTTATTAACATTTATTCCATATTTTGTAAGACTTTTACAATGGATTTAAAATTGATTACAAATTTTGATAGCGTACATACATTTTTCCATTATTAGCAAAAATAACATTCATGGGCTTTGAAGTAAAAGATCCTAAATCTATAATATGCAATAAATTATCTTCAACGTTTAATATTTCATAAGAAAAAAGTGGTCGCTAAAATTAAACTCTTTTAAAACTGAATAGTACAAGAATTTTTGAATTATGATTTATGCAAAACTTAAATTTATAAATTTTTATTTCATTGGCATACTTAATACCTAAAAGACAATTTTTTTTATAAATTATATTTTTGTAGGTAATGCAATCAGTAGTTAATACGTTTCTTAAATCTAAATTATAGTTATTTTTGATTATTTCTGAACTTATATCTTTTAATTTAAAAGAGCAATTGTACATTTTTGGAAACCCTTGTTTGTACTTTAAAATTATATTTGAAAATTTAAATGAACACTTTGTTGCAATTGTTTTATTGGCCTTTAGCATATTATTTAAAAAACTAGATAAAGAAGCAGAACGTATATCCTGCGGAGTATGAATTTCATAAAAATATTTTTGAACAAATGTCCACACTTTAATACATAGATCCGGGTATTTTAAATTTAACACAAAAAAAAGTTTAAACGCACAATCAAAGGCTTCCAAAAATGATTCAAATTTTAAAAACGTACCATTGAAATATGTGTAAAAGTTTTGAATTGATCTTAAACCTTCAATAATTACCAGAGGCTGTAGAGAATTCCCCAATGACTTGCATTTGTCTACCAGTTGTTTTATTTTTATATCTATGTTGTTAATGTTATGCACCGTAACGATAAAAAATTCTTGAGCATCCAAAATCGTAAAAGCCTTTCCTCCAAATCCAACAGGTAACAAGACTGCATTTAACAAATTTAACAGAATACTGTTTTAAAAATCTATGGTAAAAAAAATCAGCAATTTAGAAGTCGTTTATTGTATTTATAATTCACTACAAATAATTACCTTCATTATTCGACTCTAAAGCGTTTTTTAACAATTCTCTGCAATGTGGATTAAGTTGCTTTGCTGAGTAGAATTTTATAATATCATCTTTGAATAGAGCCCACTTATCGATTAATTGGGTTTTCTTTTCAGGATATGCGATTTCAAAGTCTATATTTATCTAAATATATAATAAAAAAGTTTTAAATCTAAAATTCCGCTGTATCGTAAAACAATAAAACTTACCAAATCGATAGCTCTAGCATCTTTTAAAACGTTCCATTCCTTTAAAAATGAAAAATTGTCCAAATTTTTAATGTCTTCCTTTCTTAGTGAATATGTCCGCGCCCACCGATCGCATATATTGTCCCAACTTTGCAATGGCCAAAATAACTCTTGCTTTAACTGTTTAATATGCTCATCGGTGCCTTCTTCTGTTTCGCCTGACAACGCGCTCTGTAATGACGTTTGTTCGAGTTTTTTATTTTTTGATTTATAATTGTGGTAACGATGAAATAATTTTCCTCCCGGAGCTTTTTTCCTGTGCGAGGATAATAATAATAATCCTAAGAAAAAAAATTTTAAACTATTATTTACTTAAGAAATTTTTTATATGATTACTTACAGAAACTTGTTGTTCATTAGGAAATTCTTTGCAAATTTCTTCTATTATTAACATAAAATCGGGGGGTGTAAGCTTTTTTTCAGTTATAAAGGTGTTTTCCAAAATTAGATTTATTAGTTTGTCTCTTGTTTCAGAGGACAAACATTCGTTATTTTTATAAAAAAGTTGTATACTGTTAGCAACATCCGTCGACGATAAGAGTTCTGCCAAAGTCTGAAAAAAAGAAATTATAATTACTTATAAGAAAAAACAACTTAATAATCAAATCTCACCTTTTCAGAAAATTTGTACTTATTTACACAGGTCTCCTTTAAAAACTGTAGAAAAAAAAATTGTTTGAAAAATAACAAACATAAATAATATTTTTAATATATACCGAGTTTCTCCTCCACTTAAAAAGTTTTTCGCGAAATTCTGCTCTTGGGCCAACCTTTTTTATTGCATCAGCAATATCTCGTTCATTTAAATACTCCAAGTGCTTGAATTCTATTCCTGCCTCTAAAATAAAAATTTAATTAGTTGTTTGCAAAACACATAAACTAATTTGAAATATAATAATATAACAAAACACTTACCTTCCAACTCCGGCAAAAGAAATTGTAAACTAAATTCTTCTGACAGCGCTTCCATCACGACAAATTATCTCACTGACCAACAACACACAATTGAATGAAATTGTAGCAAATTTAAACACTTGTAGTTTTGCACGCACAATGAATTACCCAATTAACTTTTTTAAACGAAAAAAATGCAACTTTTGTACCATAAAACACTTGTATTGAAAAAAACTTCAAAAAGTGATTGTTGGGTTTCTTCTATTGTCCCGTTAGGCTTGTGTTTAAAATATGTAAAATGCTAAAATTTACCAATAATATTTTTACGATGTTGCGTTCAGGTTTTTTAAACGATGCGTTTAGTTTTTGTGTTTAAGTTTTTTTCGGGGAGTCGTTACTTTGAACGTCGCATTTTATATTTTCTATGAAAATAGGAACTAAATATTGCGTTTTGTTTTCCTAAACGACAGTTTAGCCAAAATAAAATCAACTGTTGCAGAAAAGCTGAACAAAACGTTTGTCACACGTATAGTAAAACATATTTTTTCGTTTAGTTATAATTTTATAACCCTTAAAAAACTAAACGCTACGCAGTAAAAAACAAAATATTCATTCAGGCTTTAAAGTTTTGAACGCAATTTTAAATAAGCAAAATCAATTTGCCTATATGCGTTCAGTCTGGCCATTTCTAAATGTTGCGTTCTGCTTATTTTGTTTTTTCTGTGTAGTATTTATTTTAGTAAGACTTCATTCCTCTTATCAAAAGGTAATAATTAAAAAAAAAACAGAATAAATGCATTTAATCTTTCATTAAACTTAAAGCGTTAATAAAAAGAAATAAAATTTTTTTTCATATATTTAACTTTTGTTTAATTTATGAAGATCGTCCTTTTGTTTCAGAAAAAACATATGGGCATTTCCCCAGAATGGTCTACCAGGATGAAAAAATAAAATGTTGATAATCATCGTCTTTTATTGTTTATTATTATAAAAAAAGTCTATGTTGTTATAAAAGAATGGTTTCAGAGCATGTATCAGCTGTTTTACTTGAGGAAATTGCACTGGAAACTGGAAAATTTTATATTTTCTTATATTTTCTACTTCTAAACACATTTTTATATGCTTATTTTACATGCAAAAATATGTTATGTTTACACTCTTTCTTCATAATATTTTCATCACAATCAATTGTAAATTGAGTATTTAGTTGTTTGTTAAGGAAATTTGAAGACATTAATGGGAAACTGCATGGTGACAATAATAAAAAAACATATGGAAAAATCGTACGTTCGCGACCCGTACGTTCGCGACCGGTACTTAAGCCAATTAAACAAAAACCAAAAGAGATGTTTTTTTTGGTAAATACTGCATGGAGACCTACATTAATACACTTTTAAAATAAATTAATCACTTTTGAATATTCCGTTCCATTACGCAGATTTTTACATTTAACTGCTGTCAGCCAAAGTTGACTTCTATTTTGCGTACGTTCGTGACCACATGTTAAAAACTATTATTATGAAAACTTAAACTCGATGAAATTCATATTTTGCACTAAACATACAACTACCCAAATGCTATCCAATCGCAAAAAAAAAAGCTAGGAAAAGTTTTGTTTTCTATATTATTTGTACATCAAAAGCGTACGAACGTACGTTCGTGACCCCAGGAAATGCCCATATACAAAAGAACGTAACAAATATAACTTAAAAAATATTTAGAAAAATAAAGTTTTTTTCTCTTGAATTAGTTTAGTTGTTCTGTTTTAATTTCATATTCCATCAATTGTTTCTATATCTGAACTATTTTTTATTTTATAACGTTTTTTGTTTCTCCTCTAAAATTAGAAAAAGTGGTGTTACGTACTATTGGATTTTCGACGACGATATACATATTTTAGAAAATTATCTCTTAAATTCTTAAATGTTTGGAAACTTGAAATATTAAAAAAATTTATTTATGAGAAATTAAAAAGGATGGTGCATTAAGAAAAACATGCCCATGTTTCTACTTAGGTTGCCTCGTGTATACGCAGATTTTACTGACCAATTTGTAGTTATTTTTAATACTGTTATTTGTTTTGGTTACTTTTGGCAAAAAATTGTATTGTAATTAACATTGCATCCATGGTATTATCAATTATTATTTATTTATTTATTTATTAAATTTATATATAATAATAAAAATCCAAAACCCTGCAAATATGACAATTCATACGTAATGCACTACAATGGCGATGGAATAACATTCCTGCAATATTGACGAAATTTCCGTTTATAAGGTACAAAACCTAATTTGACTCTATGCAATAAACTAAATGAAATTTGGGCTTGTAAAAATTGTAGGAAACTTAATTTTAGTGATAATGTTAGAAAGTTTATGGTTTTTGAACACGCTATGTAAAAAATTCATTTGGTATGGCAACTTTATATCAACATACATATAGCGCCTTTTTTAGAGTTGCACAAAATTTTTCCCGCCAATAATGAAAAAGACGCCATAAGCCATGTCTGTGCTAGAAAAGTAGTACAATTTTAGCGCTTTTTAACATTAACATTATATAAAAAATTAATACCAATTTTTACTGACCATTTTGGATGAACCCAGATTTCTAGAAAACTGGACTGGCAATTTTTTGCACGGAAAGCGTTTTATATTCTATAGCACACCTTCTTTCATATTCTGTTGCGATTTTTTCTTGACGTTGCCTCTAAACCCCTTAAAAATTTAATCCCAGTTTTTACTGACCATTTTGGATGAATCCAGATTTCTGGAAAACTGGCCCGGCAATTTTTTGCACGGAAAGCGTTTTATATTCTATAGTGCACCTACTTTCATAATCTGTTGCGTTTTTTCCTTGACGTTGCCTCTTAACCCCTTAAAACTTTAATCCCAGTTTTTACTGACCATTTTGGAGGAACCCAGATTTCTGAAAAACTGGCCCGGCAATTTTTTGCACGGAAAGCGTTTTATATTCTATAGAGCACCTACTTTCATATTCTATTGCGTTTTTGCCTTGACGTTACCTCCAAACCCCTTAAAAATTAAATCCCAGTTTTTACTGACCATTTTGGATGAACGCAGATTTCTGGAAAACTGGTCCGGCAATTTTTTGCACGGAAAGCGTTTTATATTCTAAATTACACCTTCTTTCATATTCTATTGCGTTTTTTCCTTGACGTTGCCTCTAAACCCCTTAAAAATTAAATCCCAGTTTTTACTGACCATTTTGGATGAACACAGATTTCTGGAAAACTGGCCCGGCAATTTTTTGCAAAGAAAGCGTTTTATATTCTATAGTACACCTACTTTCATATTCTATTGCGTTTTTTCCTTGAGGTTGCCTCTAAACCCCTTAAAAATTAAATCCCAGTTTTTACTGACCATTTTGGATGAACCCAGATTTCTGGAAAACTGGCCCGGCAATTTTTTGCACGAAAAGCGTTTTATATTCTTTAGTACGTCTACTTTCATAACCTATTGCGTTTTTTCCTTGACGTTGCCTCTAAACCCCTTAAAAATTAAATCCAAGTTTTTACTGACCATTTTGGACGAACCCAGATTTCTGGAAAACTGGCCCGGCAATTTCTTGCACGGAAAGCGTTTTATATTCTATAGTACACATTCTTTCATATTCTATTGCGTTTTTTCCTTGACGTTGCCTCTAAACCCCTTAAAAATTAAATCCCAGTTTTTACTGACCATTTTGGATGAACCCAGATTTCTGGAAAACTGGCCCGGCAATTTTTTGCACGGAAAGCGTTTTATATTCTATATTACACCTACTTTCATATTCTATTGCGCTTTTTTTACACTTAATTTAATTATTTTAATACTTTAATTTATATATGTTATATTTTGTTATTGCTTATGAATTTTTTATTCATTTTTTGCGCGATTATTTGCTTTAAATTACAATTTCTCATTTTATTCTTAAATTTCTAAATTTTGAAATCCCAAAAGAAAAACTCCCGCTATCTTGGCCCACGTCTATAAACGTGCGCAAAGATAGCGTCGATAGTTATCCACGAAAACGCAAAATTGAATTGGTGCTTTTGGGGGTTGATGCGAAAATGGGAATTAAATGCTTTTGGGAATTAAAATGATAATGGGAGTTTTGCTTTTGGTAATTCAAAATTTAGAAATTTAAGAATTAGGGTGTTCGAATAAAAATGAGAAATTGTAATTTTAAGCAAATAATCGCGCAAAAAATGAATAAAAAATTAATAAGCAATAACAAAATATAACATATATAAATTAAAGTATTAAAATAATTAAATTAAGTGTAAAAAAAGCGCAATAGAATATGAAAGTAGGTGTACTATAGAATATAAAACGCCGGGCCAGTTTTCCAGAAATCTGGGTTCCTCCAAAATGGTCAGTAAAAACTGCGATTTAATTTTTAAGGGGTTTAGAGGCAACGTCAAGGAAAAAACTGCATAGATTATAAAAGTAGACGTACTAAAGAATATAAAACGCTTTCCTTGCAAAAAATTGCCGGGCCAGTTTTCCAAAAATCAGGGTTCATCCAAAATGGTCAGTTTAAACTGGGATTTAATTTTTAAGGGGTTTAGAGGCAACGTCAAGGAAAAAACGCAATAGAATATGAAAGAATGTGTACTATAGAATATAAAACGCTTTCCGTGCAAGAAATTGCCGGGCCAGTTTTCCAGAAATCTGGGTTCGTCCAAAATGGTCAGTAAAAACTTGGATTTAATTTTTAAGGGGTTTAGAGGCAACGTCAAGGAAAAAACGCAATAGGTTATGAAAGTAGACGTACTAAAGAATATAAAACACTTTTCGTGCAAAAAATTGCCGGGCCAGTTTTCCAGAAATCTGGGTTCATCCAAAATGGTCAGTAAAAACTGGGATTTAATTTTTAAGGGGTTTAGAGGCAACCTCAAGGAAAAAACGCAATAGAATATGAAAGTAGGTGTACTATAGAATATAAAACGCTTTCCGTGCAAAAAATTGCCGGGCCAGTTTTCCAGAAATCTGTGTTCATCCAAAATGGTCAGTAAAAACTGGGATTTAATTTTTAAGGGGTTTAGAGGCAACGTCAAGGCAAAAACGCAATTGATTATGAAAGTAGACGTACTAACAAATATATAAAACGCTTTCCGTGCAAAAAATTGCCGGGCCAGTTTTCCATAAATATGGGTTCCTCCAAAAAGGTCAGTAAAAATTGGGATTTAATTTTTAAGGGGTTTAGAGGCAACGTCAAGGAAAAAACTGCATAGATTATGAAAGAAGACGTACTAAAGAATATAAAACGCTTTCCGTGCAAAAATTGCCGGGCCAGTTTTCCAGAAATATGGGTTCATCCAAAATGGTCAGTGAAAACTGGGATTAAATTTTTAAGGGGCTTAGAAGCAACTTCAAGGAAAAACCGCAACAGAATATGAAAGTAAGTGTGCTATAGAATATAAAACGCTTTTCGTGCAAAAAATTGCCGGTCCAGTTTTCCAGAAATCTGGGTTCATCCAAAATGGTCAGTAAAAATTGGTAATAATTTTTTATATAATGTTAATGTTAAAAAGCGCTAAACTTGTATTACTTTTCTATCACAAACATGGCTTATGGCGTCTTTTTCATTATTGGTGGGAAAAATTTTGTGCAACTCTAAAAAAGGCGCTATATGTATGTTGTATAAAGCTGCCATACCAAATGAATATTTTACATATCTAGTTTTAGAGGAGAAGCAAAAAACGTTATAAAATAAAAAATAGTTCAGATATAGAGACAATTGATTGAATATGGAATTAAAACAGAACAACTAAACTAATTCAAGAGAAAAAACTTCATTTTTCTAAATATTTTTTAAGTTATATTTGTTACGTTCTTTTGTATATGTTTTTTCTGAAACAAAAGGACGATCTTCATAAATTAAACAAAAGTTAAAAATATGAAAAAAAAAATTGTATTATTTTTATTAACGCTTTAAGTTTAATGAAAGATTAAATGCATTTATTCTGTTCTTTTTTTAATTATTACCTTTTGATAAGAGTAATGAAGTTTTACTTAAATAAATTAAGAAAATCTTATAGCAATAGAAACAAGTGCTTTTGTGAAGTTTTGTTATTATTTTTTTTAATTGTTTACATACCCCTGAAGATGGTTAGCGACGCTAACCGAAATATTGGGAATAAAAATAAAAATATAAAAACAAAAATCACGAGTTTTTAATTTTTATTTGTTTACTTAGACCTGCAGCCAAACAAAAACAACTAATAATTAATCTATTTGAACAAGGACAACTATAAAAACATACTTAAAATAAATACTAACAATAAAACTTTGTTCACAATCAGAGTAACAATTTCGTTTTTTCTTCTATCTTATTTCTTCCCAAAGTATTTCATATATTTTCCTTTGATTTTATAAACAAAAATGTAGCTAAAGTTTTTTTTTTTTAAATTGAGTCAACTAGAACTTCAGCAACAATTTGTATGAAATTGTTTCTGACGTTTAAAATAATTATATATAGTTTTGAATGAAAATTTTAACAAAATATTGTAAAAATAATAATAAATGCATAATATTGTTATGGGTAAAATTTGCAATCGGTTTCTTAATGCAAAATGTGTGCAAAATATAGCAAAAATAGTATGAATTTTCATTTCTTACCCAAGTTTGATGTTACGTCCATTTGACTTGTAAAAATAATGCACATGTTGATACGTTATTTTGAATTATGGATATATAAGCGCTATTTTTGGTCGCAAAAATCTAAAAATTCGTAGAGACGTGTAATATACCCTAATGGATCATAATCAATCAGAAACTGGATTTTGATTTTTTTTGATGATACGTACTTTTGTATTTTCGACGACGATATTTGAATTATATTCTTCATATATATTAACTATGGCCTATGATGGCCCTTAGCGGGTCAAATTTATGAACAATCCCAATTTATTTTTCTTCGCAGGCATTGCATGTTTCTAACATACCTATTTTCTAGCTCCAAAATTTAACCGACCTCCATTATTATTTTATCCTTAACATTTTCTCAAGAAATACTTGCCCTTTATCAGCACTTCTTAGGGGGCTCCTATACACAAATGGCGTTTTATGAAATTCTTAAGCTTATTTACAACTTTGTATCTTTTGTAAATTAAAACAAAAGTTGTAGACAAATTTTTATATGGCATTTTCCAATCTTTTTTTATGAATTTTTAAAAAAACAGAAATTTCGAAGTTTTGCTAAAAAAATGTGTTTCTAAAACGTTTCTTAATTTCGATTTCCTTTGGATATCTTTTCCTTATTTTATTTATATTAAAACCAAAGTGACCTTAATCTCAATAAATTATTAAAGAAGAAATATACATATTTTAGCAAATTATCTCTTAAATTCTTAAATGTTTGGAAACTTGAAATATTAAAAAAATTTATTTATGAGAAACTAAAAAGGATGGTGCATTAAGAAAAACATGCCCATGTTTCTACTTAGGTTGCCTCGTGTAAATGCAGATTTTACTGACCAATTTGTAGTTATTTTTAATACTGTTATTTGTTTTGGTTACTTTTGGCAAACAAATTTTATTGTAATTAACATTGCATCCATGGTATTATCAATTATTATTTATTTATTTATTTATTAAATTTATATATAATAATAAAAATCCAAAACCCTGCAAATATGACAATTCATACGTAATGCACTACAATGGCGATGGAATAACATTCCTGCAATATTGACGAAATTTCCGTTTATAAGGTACAAAACCTAATTTGACTCTATGCAATAAACTAAATGAAATTTGGGCTTGTAAAAATTGTAGGAAACTTAATTTTAGTGATAATGTTAGAAAGTTTATGGTTTTTGAACACGATATGTAAAATATTCATTTGGTATGGCAACTTTATATCAACATACATATAGCGCCTTTTTTAGAGTTGCACAAAATTTTTCCCGCCAATAATGAAAAAGACGCCATAAGCCATGTTTGTGATAGAAAAGTAATACAAGTTTAGCGCTTTTTAACATTAACATTATATAAAAAATTATTACCAATTTTTACTGACCATTTTGGATGAACCCAGATTTGTGGAAAACTGGCCCAGCAATTTTTTGCACGGAAAGCGTTTTATATTCTATAGTACACCTACTTTCATATTCTATTGCGTTTTTTCCTTGACGTTGCCTCTAAACCCCTTAAAAATTAAATCCCAGTTTTTACTGACCATTTTGGATGAACCCAGATTTCTGGAAAACTGGCCCGGAAATTTTTTGCACGAAAAGCGTTTTATATTCTTTAGTACGTCTACTTTCATAACCTATTGCTTTTTTTCCTTGACGTTGCCTCTAAACCCCTTAAAAATTAAATCCCAGTTTTAACTGACCATTTTGGACGAACCCAGATTTCTGGAAAACTGGCCCGGCAATTTTTTGCACGGAAAGCGTTTTATATTCACCTACTTTCATATTCTATTGCGTTTTTTCCTTGACGTTGCCTCTAAACCCCTTAAAAATTAAATCCCAGTTTTTACTGACCATTTTGGATGAACCCAGATTTCTGGAAAACTGGCCCGACAATTTTTTGCACGGAAAGCGTTTTATATTCTTTAGTACGTCTACTTTCATAACCTATTGCGTTTTTTCCTTGACGTTGCCTCTAAACCCCTTAAAAATTAAATCCAAGTTTTTACTGACCATTTTGGACGAACCCAGATTTCTGGAAAACTGGCCCGGCAATTTCTTGCACGGAAAGCGTTTTATATTCTATAGTACACATTCTTTCATATTTTATTGCGTTTTTTCCTTGACGTTGCCTCTAAACCCCTTAAAAATTAAATCACAGTTTTTACTGACCATTTTGGATGAACCCAGATTTCTGGAAAACTGGCCCGGCAATTTCTTGCACGGAAAGCGTTTTATATTCTTTAGTACGTCTACTTTAATAATCTATGCAGTTTTTTCCTTGACGTTGTCTCTAAACCCCTTAAAAATTAAATCCCAGTTTTTACTGACCATTTTGGAGGAACCCAGATTTCTGGAAAACTGGCCCGGCAATTTTTTGCACGAAAAGCGTTTTATATTCTTTAGTACTTCTTCTTTCTTAATCTATTGCGTTTTTTCCTTGACGTTGCCTCTAAGCCCCTAAAAAATAAAATCCCATTTTTTACTGACCATTTTGGAGGAACCCAGATTTCTGGAAAACTGGCCCTGCAATTTTTTCCTTGACGTTACCCTAAACCTGATTTCTGAAAAACTAGAGTTTCTTCCTTGACGTTACCTCTTACCCCCAAAAAAAGAAACACCAAATTCGTTTTTATTAATACATACTTTATATTTTTATTAAATATTTATGATTTGTCTTTTTATGATAAAGAAGTCTTTTTTTTTATTAGTAAAAATGTTTGTTTTGAATTATAAATACACTTCGTTGAATTATTTGAATACTTTTATATATATATGTAAATATATATATATATATATATATATATATATATGGGGGATTTCATGTCAAGTGACCCAATTTTGAAATCGATGTCTTCCGATTTGGATGAAATTTGCACCAAGGTTAGTCCTATTGGATAGTAGTTTAGACACAAATTTTCAACAAGATCGGTCTAAAAGTTTCTGAGTTAGTGGGGGTCAAATTTTGACATTTTGGCCATATAGGTGTTCTTTCTTATCCATGTAACTTATTACCTATTGGTGTTAGCAAAATTTGTCCCAAGTAGCTTCGATAGCTATTTGATCCATCTTTTGAAAAAAATTTTTTTTGTTTTTTTTAAAAATTTTTTTTATTTTTTTTTTTTAAATTTAAAACTTTTTTTTATTTTTTTTTTAGCGGGTATGTTTTTTTTTTTTTTTTTTTTGTTAAAAAGAAAGCTTATGTCTTTTCCTTTAAGGTAGTTTTGGTCCCTTTTTGGGATGCGAGCAGCTTATGTATAAAAAAAAATAATTTCTAACTCTAGACAAGGGTTTTTCAATTTTTAGCATATGCAGTGTTCTTTCTCATCCATTTAACTTATTACCTTTTAGTGTTAGCAGAATTTGTCCCAAGTAGCTTCGATAGCTATTTGATCAATATTCTGAAAAATTTTTTTTTTGTTTTTTTAAAACTTTTTTTTTTTAATTTTAAATTTTTTTTTTAAATGTAAAATTTTTTTTTTTATATTTTTTTTTTATCCGGAATGTTTTTTTTTTTTTTTTTTTTGTTCAAAAGAAAGCTTATGTCTTTTCCTTTAAGGTAGTTTTGGTCGCTTTTTGGGATGCGAGTGGCTTATGTATAAAAAAAAATAATTTCTAACTCTAGACAAGGGTTTTTCAATTTTTAGCATATGCAGTGTTCTTTCTCATCCATTTAACTTATTACCTTTTAGTGTTAGCAGAATTTGTCCCAAGTAGCTTCGATAGCTATTTGATTAATATTTTGGAAAATTTTTTTTTTTGTTTTTTTAAAACTTTATTTTTATATATAAAATTTTTTTTTTAAATGTAAAATTTTTTTTTTTATATTTTTTTTTATCCGGAATGTTTTTTTTTTTTTTTTTTTTTGTTCAAAAGAAAGCTTTTGTCTTACCCTTTAAGGTAGTTTTGGTCGCTTTTTGGGATGCGAGTGGCTTATGTATAAAAAAAATTATTTCTAACTCTAGACGAGGGTTTTTAAATTTTTAGCATATGCACTATTTTGAATTTTTTCCTAGTTGTGTTTAAGTGTTTCTAAAGCCTTAAAAATAAAACGTTTGCAAAGAAACTAGACAAATTAACCTTTCCGACGGTATGTTACAAACCCAATTACTATTTTATACCTTCGATACTATAATGCCCACAATATGTTAATCCCAGGAATAAAATCACTTTTTTTCTGTAGAAATGTTGACAAATAATTCTTTTTTTAATTTTTCCTACATAAATTTTATTAAATTACACTAGGTCACAAATAACAAACTTTTGTCTGTTATTTGTTTCTAGCATACTTTTTCTCATGGATTTGGACCTACTGAACACGAAAATGAATTTTAAAAATTTTTCTGTCGATTGGTTTGCGAGATACAAATTTTTTAATTTTTTTTTTTTAATTTTTGGAGGTACACTTACTATTTTGAGCATATCTTTAGTCTTCTTTGACCTATTTTATCCTACTACTACTCAAATTAAAGACAATTGAGCCGTCTACAACTTATTTTCAGAAAATTTTCAAATCGGGTTAGTAGTTTTGATGTTGGCGGCTTAAAAAGGTTAAAAAACTGGGTTTTTTTAGTAAAAATGTGGCTGAAAAATTCATATAAAAATTCATATAAAATATAAAACGCGATGTTAACAGCGATTTTAATTTTTTTACGTATAGCTGACACTTTTCCAAAGAAAATAAGCCCTTACTTAACAAAATCTGATGACAAATGGCCGACTTATTATTTTTTTGGTAAACGACCGAAATTCCTCTATTTCACGATTTTTTGATTTTCATTATTTGCACAGCTTACCTACCCAACGCAAACGAATAAATACATTTGAACTTAATTTAAAATAAACAAATTAGTCTTCGTATATTATTTTTTAATTTATTTACAGCACTACATGCTCATACATATTTAAACATAAGGAGACACGGTTATCAATTGCATTTCAAAACTGTCTGTGAAAGTGTAAAGAAGTTAATATTTAGAAAACGCAAGGAAGACAATGAGTAAAAGACTACGTGTGTTCGAGTGTTTGAACGATCCAGACAATTTCTGCAATGTTTGTGGCCAGTTTATAAAAAAAAATCACGCACACAAGTTTACTCCAGCAGTACAATTGCACTATTTGAATTATTTTGGTATTTCACCAAATATCACAGAACCATGGACACCTAAGTCGCTGTGTGATCTTTGCTATATAATCTTAACCAACTGGGCAGCTGGCGGAAGGTAAGAATTTTTATTTAAACACATTATACATAGCGAATATAGTAATTTATTTTAATTTTAGCCGCCATATGAAATTCGATACACCAATGATGTGGAAAAAGCCGCTATGCCATTCCACAGACTGTTATTTTTGCCTCACCACAAACAGTGGGGTAGGAAGATTTTTTAAATGGAACTACGCTCAAGTGGGATCGTTTGCGCTTCCAGTACCACATTCGCATGATGTGCCATATCCAGTGTGCCCTGGTGCATCTCTTCAAAAAGCAGAATCGTCAGAAGAAGAGTCCGAGTCAAATGCAAGCGAATTTGAGCCGGGTGCAAAGCGAAAATTACTGTCACAGGCCGAACTAAACGATTGGGTGCGCGATTTTGGTCTCACTAAGGAGAAATCCGAACTTTTTGCGTCTCGGATGATAGAGTGTGGATTTGCGGCTTCAGAAGTGAAAGTATCAACGTACAGAAACCGTCACAAGGAGTATGCAAAATTTTATACAAAGAAAGACCAAATATGTTTTTGCAGCGACATTTCAGGCTTGTTCCAAGAGCTTCACCAAATTCACAACCCCAACGAATGGAGGTTGTTTATTGACAGCAACAAAGAGAGCTTGAAGGCAGTTCTCTTACATAATGGGAATGAAAAGCCATCTGTTCCTATTGCTCATGCGGTTCATTCAAAGGAGAACTATGAAACTATGGACATTTTGCTGAAATGCATAGAGTATAGGAAATACAATTGGAAAATATGCGCCGACCTTAAAGTTGTGGCCATTCTGTGTGGACTCCAAGGAGGCTATACGCGACATTGCTGTTTTCTGTGCCTTTGGAATAGCCGCGCTGATGATCAGCATTATATAAAAAAAAAATGGTCGGTACGAACGAAACCTGTAGTTGGAGAAGCGAATGTTCAGCGCAAACCACTAATAGAGAACCGTGAAAATATAATACTTCCGCCGCTGCACATAAAATTGGGTTTGATTAA
This sequence comes from Pollenia griseotomentosa, assembly GCA_963931875.1. NCBI lineage: Eukaryota > Metazoa > Arthropoda > Insecta > Diptera > Polleniidae > Pollenia > Pollenia griseotomentosa. The sequence goes on along the minus strand of OZ007560.1, from coordinate 233,201,030 downwards.
AAATTTTGCCAAAAAATTAGACAAAGAAGGTGAAGCTTTTGCCTATTTACGGTCAATTTTCCCTTACCTTTCGCTGGCAAAAATTAAAGAAGGAGTCTTCGCAGGACCCGAGATAAAAAAAATTTTGAAAGATGAAAAATTCCCAAAGCTGTTATCACCCATCGAAGCCGCAGCATGGAATTCCTTCAGGCTTGTTGTGGAAAACTTTTTAGGAAACAACAAAAGCCCGAATTATAAGGACATAGTTGAGGATCTGGTAAAGAACTATGAAGCCATGGGAGTGCACATGTCACTTAAAATACACTTTCTGCATTCTCATTTGGATTTTTTCCCTGAGAATTTAGGAGACGTGAGCGACGAACACGGCGAGCGCTTTCATCAGGAATTGAAGGCTATGGAACGACGCTATCAGGGCATGTATGACACGGCTATGATGGGTGACTATATTTGGACCCTAATACGTGAGACCGATTGCAGCGAATACAAAAAACAAAGAAGAAGTCAGCAGTTTTTCCACATGGCATAAAATGTACACTTATATCTTTGTTTTTACTAATTTTTTTTGTGCGTTGATTTGCTTAATTTAATTAGTTAGTTTAATTTCGTTAGTTTAGCTAATTGTGCGATACATTGAGCATGTAGTGCTGTAAATAAATTAAAAAATAATATACGAAGACTAATTTGTTTATTTTAAATTAAGTTCAAATGTATTTATTCGTTTGCGTTGGGTAGGTAAGCTGTGCAAATAATGAAAATCAAAAAATCGTGAAATAGAGGAATTTCGGTCGTTTACCAAAAAAATAATAAGTCGGCCATTTGTCATCAGATTTTGTTAAGTAAGGGCTTATTTTCTTTGGAAAAGTGTCAGCTATACGTAAAAAAATTAAAATCGCTGTTAACATCGCGTTTTATATTTTATATGAATTTTTATATGAATTTTTCAGCCACATTTTTACTAAAAAAACCCAGTTTTTTAACCTTTTTAAGCCGCCAACATCAAAACTACTAACCCGATTTGAAAATTTTCTGAAAATAAGTTGTAGACGGCTCAATTGTCTTTAATTTGAGTAGTAGTAGGATAAAATAGGTCAAAGAAGACTAAAGATATGCTCAAAATAGTAAGTGTACCTCCAAAAATTAAAAAAAAAAAATTAAAAAATTTGTATCTCGCAAACCAATCGACAGAAAAATTTTTAAAATTCATTTTCGTGTTCAGTAGGTCCAAATCCATGAGAAAAAGTATGCTAGAACCAAATAACAAAATGGCTGTTGCCTAGTGTTATTTATCTTTATCTTTTTATTATTATTATTAGAAATTATTATTATTATAATTATATATTAATTTAATTATTATTACAAATTAATAAAAAGAATTTAATTTGTCAACATTTCTACAGAAAAAAAGTGATTTTATTCCTGGGATTAACATATTGTGGGCATTATAGTATCGAAGGTATAAAATAGTAATTGGGTTTGTAACATACCGTCGGAAAGGTTAATTTGTCTAGTTTCTTTGCAAACGTTTTATTTTTAAGGCTTTAGAAACACTTAAACACAAATAGGAAAAAATTCAAAATAGTGCATATGCTAAAAATTTAAAAACCCTCGTCTAGAGTTAGAAATAATTTTTTTTATACATAAGCCACTCGCATCCCAAAAAGCGACCAAAACTACCTTAAAGGGTAAGACAAAAGCTTTCTTTTGAACAAAAAAAAAAAAAAAAAAAAACATTCCGGATAAAAAAAAATATAAAAAAAAAAATTTTACATTTAAAAAAAAAATTTTATATATAAAAATAAAGTTTTAAAAAAACAAAAAAAAAATTTTTCCAAAATATTAATCAAATAGCTATCGAAGCTACTTGGGACAAATTCTGCTAACACTAAAAGGTAATAAGTTAAATGGATGAGAAAGAACACTGCATATGCTAAAAATTGAAAAACCCTTGTCTAGAGTTAGAAATTATTTTTTTTTATACATAAGCCACTCGCATCCCAAAAAGCGACCAAAACTACCTTAAAGGAAAAGACATAAGCTTTCTTTTGAACAAAAAAAAAAAAAAAAAAAACATTCCGGATAAAAAAAAAATATAAAAAAAAAAATTTTACATTTAAAAAAAAAATTTAAAATTAAAAAAAAAAAGTTTTAAAAAAACAAAAAAAAAATTTTTCAGAATATTGATCAAATAGCTATCGAAGCTACTTGGGACAAATTCTGCTAACACTAAAAGGTAATAAGTTAAATGGATGAGAAAGAACACTGCATATGCTAAAAATTGAAAAACCCTTGTCTAGAGTTAGAAATTATTTTTTTTTATACATAAGCTGCTCGCATCCCAAAAAGGGACCAAAACTACCTTAAAGGAAAAGACATAAGCTTTCTTTTTAACAAAAAAAAAAAAAAAAAAAACATACCCGCTAAAAAAAAAAATAAAAAAAAGTTTTAAATTTAAAAAAAAAAAATAAAAAAAATTTTTAAAAAAAACAAAAAAAATTTTTTTCAAAAGATGGATCAAATAGCTATCGAAGCTACTTGGGACAAATTTTGCTAACACCAATAGGTAATAAGTTACATGGATAAGAAAGAACACCTATATGGCCAAAATGTCAAAATTTGACCCCCACTAACTCAGAAACTTTTAGACCGATCTTGTTGAAAATTTGTGTCTAAACTACTATCCAATAGGACTAACCTTGGTGCAAATTTCATCCAAATCGGAAGACATCGATTTCAAAATTGGGTCACTTGACATGAAATCCCCCATATATATATTAGATTTTTATTATTGTTAATTCATTTTTTACTCCATTTTTGCGTAATTATTTGCTTTAAATTACAATTTCTCATTTTTATTGGAACACCCTAATTCTTAAATTCCTAAATCTTGAATTCCCAAAAGCAAAACTACCATAAAGGCTCAGTTAGGCGAACGTTGCTGTACCCGTAATGTACCGCACCGTACTGTAAGCACGTTGGTGCACTTATAGAACATTTAAAAATGTGTCATATGTATTTTCCATACATAAACAAAAAGCAATAGTATACATAAAACAAAACACACAGTGATGGGAATCAAAAATGTTTAAATGGTGACCGCTGTGCAGAAAAAGTACCAAGTGATTTAAATGGTATTAAAACAGTATTTTGTGTATGTAAAAAACATTAATAATTTATATTTATATTATAGATATATTTTTAGCATACATATATTGTATTGTGGTGTACGCACCAAACGAGGTTTTGATACTATTTAAAGCCTTTTACTTGTTTCACATTTCCATTGTATGTGTATTTAAATTTTTTATATTTGTTACATCTTAACATAAATATATTTGTTTATATGGAAATATGTTGTATTTTAAGTTGTTTTGTCTCAATTCCATAGCCTTACAGAAAAAAGTTCAAAAAAAAAGAGCAAAAATACCCATATTCAATTAAACTTACAACTGTCACGTAACAACGGCATAAAAATCTGTTTTATACAGATCGAGACGTTTCGTCAACGTGACATTTAAATTCAGTAAGCATTTACATTGTTTGCAAATAACAAAACGAACCAGACGTTCCGTTAGGGGACGTGGACGTTCGGCTAACTCTGCCTTAAGCATTAAATTTCCATTTTCAATTCAACTCCCAAAAGCACCAATTCAATTTTGCGTTTTCGTGGATAACTTTCGACGCTATCTTGGCACACGCTGGCATCACTTTAACAGCTGTTTTCAATTTATTTTTACCTCTTCTTCGTTTTTGTTTTGCGTTTTTAAAAGAAAAAATGCCGCAAAAATCTAACAACAATGACAAAACGTTTAAGAAGTCTTTGGTCAAGAGTAAAAAGTCTCTCGTTAGAAAGGGTAACACAAAACAACCTATTGTAAAAAGTTAACAAAAACTTAAAAATATTTTTTATTATAAAGTTTCACAGCACAACAGTAATTGCTTTAACATCAGTAACGGACAAGGAAATGAGTTCAACTCCGGAAATCACAACAAACACATCGAAAAGCGGCCAGGCTATAGAGAAACTAAAGGAATTTGGTTATGCCTTTAATCCCGGTAAAGCCCTAAATAATAATTTGTATTAGAATTTATAATATACCAAAGTTTTCTGAACGATAGCTGGTGAATTACGTAAAATTGACAAAGATTCCGGCGAAATTGGCAATGAGCCATTTCATTTTGAAGTTACCAAGGACCATGCAAAAAATCAGGCTCATTATGAAAAATTAGCAGATGTAGGCGTTAAATTCTTTTTTTTTTTTTATTTGTTTGTATTTGTATGTAAAACTAATATCGATTTTATAATTATTTTAGCAAATTCCTGAAATTGTTTATGATTTATTGGAGCAAAATGGTCTTTCTCGCACATACATTCCCGAAGAAGTACCCATTGAGGAGTCTTCATTTTTCTTCTCATATCCGGAAAAATTAAATAAACCCAAAAAGCTTATTGTTATTATTCATGGCAGTGGCTATGTTAGAGCAGGACAGTGGGCCAGAAGGTGAGTGGGAAGTTATTTTTTAATTTATTATTATTTTATTAATTTTTTTTTGTTTCGTTGACATTATCATTATTTTACTGATACATATTCATAAATCTGTTAATTTAATTAATTGGTTAAAGAAAAATTTTGCTTGAATTTCTTCTAATTTTCTGAATGAGAAAAAATGTTAAACATGAAATTTTTTGATAATTTCCGTAATCAAAAAGTGAATTTATGATATACTGGTACTCTAATCTGCTCTCTAATAGTCACTTAACCATTTCGACTGCTGTGGGTGAAGAAGCAGTTTGTGCAATCAGGGCATTTGTTTGTCTGCCTTTGCACGCTTAACGCGTCACTCGCATTGGATAATGGTACCAACAAAACTTATTTTGATTTAGATTAGGAGCAAATGTTCACATTGTACCAAAGACTAGGTCAATCATTAACTTCCGTATAAGGGTCTTTAAGCCCTATGTCCTAATTTTTAATGGCTAAGTGATTCTATTCATCGATTTTGAACGAATACTTCGTACTTATAGCTAACATTTAAAACAAAAACAAATTTTAAAATATTGTTTTTGTTTTAACAGGAAGGTCTTATGAAAGGCCTACCTACTCCCTTCTAACTACATACATAGGCCTGCAATGCGAACTGCTGAAGAAGGTATCTATCTAATCAGGCCTGCTGAAGATGGGAACGCAGAAATCCTTGGCTGGCAAGGACATCGTGTGTAAAAATGTATGAGAATGGAATGGGGAAGTAAGGCCTGTGTCTAAAAAATTAGGGCTTCCAGAAGGCCTGCTTACTATTTATTTTTACCGCTGCATAATTATTCCTCTTTACATATACATTCATACATGTGTAATTTATAAGGAAATGATTCGGCGATAAGTGGTGTATCCAGATAGGCGCAAGGTCACCAACACGGATACTTGATTAAAAAAAGTAAATTTTTAAATTATATTTTTTTTCCAATTTCCAGCTTGTATTTGGGTGATCATTTTTTGTAAAAATTACCAAAATGAATCTTTTGAGGTCACTTTTGAAGATTAAAAACTGATTTATCACTTAAGCGGTTAAAGAAGGATTCATATATATTTCATTTATATTTAAATAAAAGTTTCTAAATGTTTTGAATTCAAAACTGTTTTATCACTTGAACGATTGAAAAAGGATTCACATATGATTCATTCATATGCTCAAAAAGGAATTGAAAATATATTACAAATAATTTGTAAGGTAATTCATCGGCAGGGTATAATTTTCTCATAACAAGAAAGTCATTTTTCTCGTGATGCTGATTCCTAAATGATTCCATTATTATACAAAATGCTAGCTGGGTATGTCCGGAATAGGTACAATGCATAAGTCGAACTTTGGTTTAATATTTCTTAATTTAATTGTTAGTTGTTTTTGTTTAGCTGCAGGTCTAAGTTAACCAATAACAATTAAAAACTCGTGATTTTTGATTTTATATTTTTATTTTTATTCCCAATATTTCGGTTAACGTCGCTAACCATCTTCAGGTGTATGTAAACAATTAAAAAAATATAATAACAAAACTTCACAAAAGCACTTGTTTCTCTTGCTATAAGATTTTCTTAACTTAATTTAATAATATTGGTTGATATAACAGAAGCAATAATAACCTTAAATATAAGATATTTTTTGCATATTATTTTATATTCACACAAGGAAATCCACATGTAAAAAAGAGAAAGATCTTAAAAGATTTTAGTCCGATATCAGAGTCATTGTTCCCACTGAAATATACTTTTCTTTTTTGGAGTTTTAGCTAAAAATTGTATAATTGTAGGGGAATGTGCAAAAAGATAAACTCACTGTTTATTGTTGGTGTTTTGTCTAAGCTTTGATATCGTTTGCAAGTAAGACTTTAAACGTTTGTAATTCTCATTCGTCTTACAGTTTTATTTGTATCATATCTTTAGCTTTTTAAAATTCTTTGGAAAAAGGTTTCCTAATGAGCTAGCAACCAGTGAAATGCGCATTGAAACTAGCTTTTCCTCAACAATAAATTTCAGTGTATTTATCAAAAAAAATAAAAAAATGGAAATTTAGCACGTATAGAGCAATCTTATTAATAATAAATTTTGTATTCCCAAAAAATAACTAATAGAAATGGTATTTTTTATTAATTTTTTTTACAATAAACCAAAAGTGTAAAAAATATTGATGAAAAATGTTTACCCGTATCATAAATAAAATTTTGCTGCAACTTTGTTTCACTTTTCCCTTAAAAAATAAATAGGAAACAGCAAAATTTGGTGGGAAAACCTGTTTGATTTTCTCTATGATAGGCGTAATTTTGTTTTGTTGAGTCATTTTTTCGTGTTGTCTTTGTCCAATATACAATTAATTAATTAAAATAACTGACATTCCAGATTTTGTTGTTATTAAGCCAATAAGGCCAAGTGTTTCCTTTTAATTAAAACCAAATTTTTATATTACAAAAAAAAAAAAAAAAAAAAAACTGACGTTTAGAGTAGTTAAAAAATTAAAAAACCGTGTATTCTTTGTAGAAAACTCCGTTTAAACTTATCGACCTTTCGACACAATTTGGCTTGCTTGTTACACAATTTTATCTATTTATGAAAATATTTAATTAAGTTTTTCCATATAATTAATATTAATCACATATTCTTAACAAGAGATGTGCCTTAACAAAATCTGTTACTAACAAATTAATTTCTGAAAAATTACTAAACCCTTCTAATGCATTCAATAAAATTTTTATGCTAAAATTATTTGTTGCTTTATAATTTAATTTAACTTTTAAGTTTTGTTATTTTTTTAAATATCGACTTTTTTTATTTATCATTTAAAATTTCTGAAATTGTAAATATGTGTACTAACTTCAGTTTTCAACCCCGTCTCATATCCAATAATCTTTCATTCAATAATCTGTCCTTAAGATACATACAAATGTATGTCTGTTATGTTACATTAATTATATTTACAGTTTAATAATCAACAATTCCCTTGACCATGGTACCCAAATACCATACATTAAGCGAGCCCGAGAACTTGGTTACGATATCGTTATAACTAACACAAATGATAATTATCGTATAATCGATGGCAAACGAAAACCAATACAAGGCTTAAATTCCGCTACAACACATGCCAATTATGTTTGGCAAAAATACGTAATGGCTTGTGAGCCAGAAAGTGTTGCTATTGTTGCCCATAGTGCTGGTGGTGGAGTAACTGTAGAATTGGTATGTTAAGAAAAAAAAAAAAAAAAACAATTTTTTAAAAAGACTTTCCCTAACGTTAAACATACTTTAGGCCAGACGTTTTCCCGAGTTTTTTAAAAATTATGTTTTTGCTATTGCTTTTACTGATTCTGCCCATTCGTTTATGTCGCATGAAATACGCAAAATCATTGGCCATAAAACATGTAATTGGGTTTCAAGTAGCAAACCTTTAGACACGGAAATTCAAACGCCCGAAGATGATATTAAAATGGTTTCAGCAGGTGAGTAAAGATAATAATTGTCAATATTGTTTTTTCGTTTTAAATTTACTTTAATTATGTTGGTTTCGCTTTTAGGTCACTCCAAGCACGAATGGACGTCTTATTCGGCTTTTGAATCTGTTTTTAAATTTTTAGAACAAAAATATGAAGATTTCATATCGCATGAACAAATGAGTAAAAAACCAAAAGTAGACAACTGAATAATTTGATGAAATGATTGAAACTGTTTTCGGTTTCAAAAGCAAATTTTTTTCATGTTAATAAAAGACACAACAAAATTTGTTATAAATCTTGTTTAAACTCGTCTAATTTTAATAAATTTGTATTTAGTAAAACTGCCATTTAAATTATTTTATTTTTTAATATTAAACAGAACTTTTAATTTAATAATAAAAATTTATTTTTACCCGTGACTACAGAAATTTTGCGTAGTCTTCTATACTCATTTTATGTTTAAATATTTAAATAAATAGCATTATAGGAATTATTAAGTATGTATATTCCGGCCACTGGACCATATGCAATCTGTATACAAAATTTATCAAAAAGAGAAAAAGTAAAAAAAATGTTCGTTTTTCTGTCATTAAAATTACCCTTTTTTAATCTGGGCCATACGCTATCTCTATAGCAAACTTTTCGAAAAGAGAAAAAGTACCAAAGGTAAAATAGTACCAAGAGTTCTAGCTTAAACTCATTTTAGGTCCCCAGGAAGTACACTGTTGTATGTTAGTATAGGCTCATAGTAAAAATTGTTTCCCATTTTTACCCCTTAAAACTGTTTTCCCTTAAAAAGTACCCTATATTTTAATCTGTAACAAATTTATTTATTTTTTTAATTAATTTGGTATCAGCCCATTTATGAATACAAATTCCCCGGGAGTTTTCTCCCTTCTCCCATTTTTTCTATGTAAATTCAATTGTAAAATGGGAAAAACTCCCGGAGAATTTGTATTTATAATTGGGCTGTAAGCAATCTGCAATATGAAAAAGTAGCTTATGACGAATATTGTAGTTTTGAGGTACCCTCTAAACCAGCGCTGTGGAATCGTCAAGAAATAGCTCTAACTCCGACTACATCCGCAAAAATTTTTTAATTACGACTCCGATTTCTACTCTTACATTGTTGGTAAATGCTTATGAGACTGATCCTTATTTGACTTAAAAAAATTTTCCTTAATGCAGTACCTTTTCAATGATTAAATATTACAAAAAAATGATTCTGTATAAATTTCAAATCGATATTTTAATTCTTAAATGTGCCGCATTGAGCTTGAGATAATATACGGGGGTGTTCTGGAAATCGAAATAATAAGATGTCTGTAATAAAAGAATTTTATGATAAATAGTATACAAATATTTCTCTATTAAACAGTATATGTATACAAAAATACAAAAATTATATAAATTACATTAAAAGTATATAAAAACAACTTCCAAATTCGTGCGTTTTGCGTTTGAGATTTCCAGAACACCCCTGATAGTTATTTACATATGAGTACGTGAGATGCAAAACTCGTTCGTTAAACTTTTTTGGAATTTTGGGAAAATGCAACAAATATATAGCCCCCGATTAAAAGGACGAAATCAGTAGAACTTTTTTGATTCTGAAGTGTTATGCCGTTCTTGATTAAAAACTCAACAGTCGAAAAATTGAAACTAACTGAAATATAGAAAAATAATAGATTTTCATATTAATTCGAATGTGGATTCTAAGTCAAATTACAATTTTAAAAGCTTTTATACTTTAATAGTCTTATTCCTTCAATATTTTTCTAGGAATATTTTCTATGCACTATCAGAATTTTCGTTTGTATATTTCTGTTACGAGGCTTACTTTAGCTATCCTTTGGCTAGCATTGAAGTAAATTGTAAAGAAAATTTCTACAACTATTAGATACCAGCAGAATGTAATAAAAATAAATTTTACTCACCATGAGAAATAAATTCCCAGATTCTTTTTGGAAAAATAATAGATTTAATTTTGGAGCGAAATGTTGGAATCAGAATTTTTCGACAATCGATGTTTGAATTCCCATAAGTCCTATTCAATGTAGTTATCGAGATAGAAAAGTTGAAAACAATTCCAAGTCCAACTTGCTTAAATGTATAGGGTATCAAGTGTACTTAGTTTTGCTTACCACTGAATTTGTAGACAACAAGGAGAATGTGCTTAGGGGCAAATAGCATCAAGAGTCCTTTTTGTAAATGGTCAAGTGAGGTCTTTTGTTTTTAATTAAGATAAATTAATACACTGCCATTTTTGTTTTATTTAAATTATTTAGTCATATTTTGAACAATTTTGTTAATCATTCTCAGGAAAATTAATTATAGGGGTATTCACGTCACAAGTTGCACCCTTGCGAAAAAGCAAAAGTGCAAAAATATAACAACAACCACACAGACAATTAGTTGTGCGTAAATAATTGTCTTTGTGGTTGTTGTTATGTTTTTGCACTTTTGCAAGGGTGCAACTTGTGACGTGAATACCCTTTATATTTTTATTTAAACATGCAGAGGCGCTTTCAATTCTTTGGCATTTTGACAAAACATCTTAAGTCAAAGTTAAGAAGTTGAAAAAAAATTTTGTTAATCATACGAAATTCAAAAGTCATTCAAAAAACATTTTTGCTTACGTTTTTATAATTTTGTATTATAAACGCAATTTTTTTTTTAATTTTGGCTTATTTAATTTTTTTTTTTTTTTCCTTTAATCATTCCACTTGGGAACATAGGGCTTCTACAAGATTATTCCAACTTAATCTATCGTTACATATAATTTTAATTTCATCAAAAGTTTTATTTAATATTTTAAGTTCTTGGTTAAGTGTTCTGCGCCAAGAGTTCTTTGGACGACCGGGGCGTCGGCTGCCTTGATGATTCCATTCTAGAGCAGTCCTCGTGATGCTGCCGTTTGGCTTTCTTAATGTGTGCCCTATCCATTTAATTATTTGATAAATATTTTTTGACCGAGCTTTTTTTAAAAACTTTTTTGCTATCTTATTTCGACTTAAGATGTTATGTCAAAATGCCACAGAATTAATACTTGTACAGTTTGTATAATACATTTTGAAGAGAAAAGTAAATAAAAAAATTGTTGTAAGCCTTTTATTACTTTTGGGAAAAAGCAGACCTTTTGTTTTTGTACTGAGTGCTGTTTGTCTCAAGGGATTTAACAGTACCAATACCCTCATGGGAGTTAAAGAACACCAAGTACAATTTAATAAGTAAAGATATGTTACCTTTATGAAGGACATCATCGACATAAAAAAACATATTAGAGTCATAACAAATATTCTGAAAAAGGCAAATTTTTAATACAGAAATAGAGGCCTTTGTGATTTTCAACATGTTTTTGCTGTCTGCTGTAAAGTATGGCTTGGTGTAGCTTATCTTCCAATTGCAGAGTTAAAATATATGAATTTTTAAACAAAAAAAGTAAAATCTTTTTGTTCAGTGTACTCGCCATTGTTTTTTTCCGTTCCAAAATCAATATTATTATTATTATTAGAAAAGACCGAAATATAAAATTGCAAGTCTTTATTTTCTCACTAATTTTCCCCAAAGTGAGTAGATAAAAGTATTCTCAAATCATTTTTCGGGATAACCCCCACATTGATGGGAGAACAATACCATGCATTTTTCCGAGTTCCTTTTCCTTTTTTCTCTATTAGCATTCGCTTTGAAGGTTAGAACTTCGTGCTTTCATTTCAGGAGCTACAGCAGATTTCCAGTAATACCTATGTACCTATGAACACCGCTACTAAAATATTTTTCAATTAAAGATTTATAAAAAACAAATATGTCAAAACGAACTTGTTTACAAATTTGCATTTTCAAATTCCCTTATTCGACTTTTTTCAATAACGATATCTTGGCGAACTTCAAACAGGAATTTTAAAACGGCGGCATGAAATAACTCCCCACGAAATAACTCCCCACGAAATAACTCCCCAAAAATAAAATGAAATAAGTCCCCAATTGGGGACTTATTTCATATAAAATAAACCCTCAATTTTTAAATGAAATAAAACCCCAACGAAATGAAGTAACTCCCTAAATCAAAATGAAAGAAATCCCCAAAAATCGGGGAGTTATTTCATTTGAAATAAGTCCCCAATTCTTGAAATGAAATAAATCCCTAAAAACTGATTTTTTAATATAGATCATTTTTTGATCTACAACGTATAACAATTTGCTATGTTTTCTGTAACCACTTACTATTTCAAAATTTATTTTTAATATTTTTTTTTTCTTATTAATGCACCTTATACAGCAAAATTATTTCTAAAACTAACTGCCTAGTAACAATTATTTTTAATGACCATTCATTAAAACAAGTTTTGTTTATATATTATAACGGGACATTATTTGCATTTTTGACGACTTTGGAATAAATTATAAAATGAAATAAGTCCCCAAAATATTTTTAGGGACTTATTTCATTTCAGATTTTTGGGGAGTTATTTCATATGAAATAACTCCCTAAAATAAATAATGAAATAAGTCCCTAAAAAAATGAAATAAGTCCCCAAAAAACGTTGTTGTTGTTTCCTGTATATTTTTTTGGGGACTTATTTCATTTTTTTTGGGGAGTTATTTCGTGGGGAGTTATTTCATGCCGCCTTTTAAAACAGTGAACCAGCGAGTTTTGTTACAGAAAATGCAAAGAGATAGTTTTAAAAATGTCTGGTGAGTTAAACGAACCAGTAGTGCGATTCTCTATTCATTTTTAACATAATTTAAATTGCTAAAAATATTTAACAGCAAAGTTAACGTAAATTTTATTCAGTAACTTTTTTAACAATAACGTTTACTGCTATGTTCTATCTTAACGTCAGGTATTTAAGTTATCTTAACGGCAAAATATTTTTCATTGTTTATTTTTAAATTTGTAGTTATTTTCCAAAAAAAAAAAAAAAAAAAAAAGAGAAAAAAGATGCAGCTTAGGAAATAACTAATAGTGTTTTCTTTTCTGCAATCATGCTGCTGTTAGCAAATTTTGGCGAATTTTCTTTTATTTAGCAATTTTTAACCGAATTTTTGCCATTTCTTATATTTTCCCTTGTTTAGCAATTTTTTACCGAATTTTTGCCATTTCTTATAGTTTTAGCGACTTTTAATCAATTTTATGGTTTGTTCGAAATATTAAACAATTTCGCGAATTTTCGCTATTTTTGCAAAAAAATTTTTTTATATATTCCGACAATTTGTTATTTTAAGCGATTTTGCGATTTAAAATAAATTTTACATTTTTTTCCAAGTTTGCAATTTTTTGCGAATTTTAGCCATGTTCGCGATATAAGCGATTTTTTCCTGTGGTTCTTTAGAGCTTTAACGATTTTTAATAAATAGCCGCTGTTTGCAAATTTCCGCTAATATAACAATTTTTACCGAATTTTTGCAATTCCTTATAATTTTAGCGACTTTTAATCCATTTTATGCAGGGACCGTAACAGTTATTCCTTTTTTCATAAAAGTCAGGTGAAAACAGTTATTTTTTTGATTTTTATTTTTTTGAACAAAAATAACTGTTACATATTGATTTTTATTTTTTCGAGCAAAACAACGGTTTTTTTTTGATTTTTATTTTTTTGAACAAAAATAACAGCTAATTTTTGATTTTTATTTTTTTGATCAAAAATAAAAGTTATTCTTTAAAGAAATGTACGTGTAATAATAATTTAGTTGACTTTAAATGTTTATTTAAATGTGCATAAGAACTTCCAATGATGATTATACATTAAAATAAACATTTAAAGCCAACTAAATTATTATTACACGTACATTCTGTTTTTTTTTTTATAAGGAATAACTTTTATTTTTGCTCAAAAAATAAAAATAAAATTTAACTGTTATTTTTGTTCAAAAAATAAAAATCAAAAAATAACTGTTATTTTTGATCGAAAAAATAAAAATCAAAAAATAACTGTTATTTTTGTTCAAAAAAATAAAAATCAAAAAATAACTCTTAATTTTGATCGAAAAAATAAAAATCAAAATTTTAAAAATCAATTGGGGTATTCACAAGGTGTGCTATCATGTTGTATTGTCATAATGTTCTAACATTTTACAATGGTTTAAAAATATTGTTGTTGCTTTGTAAACAAAAAGTGTCTTAAATAAATAAAACTTTGCTTGCTATGTTTATTGTGCTGTCGTAATTAATCAGAAGAGACCTGCGCCGAGCAACTGAGCCGAGCGGCTATGATTTTGTAGCCGTCGCCGTTGATGGTATAGTTTTATCCGGCTAGCATCCGAATTTAACCTGCGGCTAGAATTTTTTGCAACAAAACACTTGCGGCGTCAAATTGGATCGGCCTAGGACTCTGATGTTTGGTAAACAAACAAAGTAAAATACTATTTGTGGTTTGCGTCTGAAAAATGGAAAATAGTCAGGAAAGATCTAATTTAATTTATTAATTCATGGATTAGAATTAAAAAACCATTTTGATTTTAGGTAAATATTTATTTTTTTTATATTTGTTTTAAATCAGCTGACTTAAATTCAAAATAGTACACTAAATTATGATGGGTTGTTCACAACAGTCGTATTTTTTCATTCTATTATTTTAAGACATATGATTTTATGACACCTTGTGAATCCCCCAAATATATTTTATCATAGACAAGTTCATAAGGATCAAAACCTAAATGGGGTTTTGCTAGCTTCGAAAGTACTTTAAGTCGTTCCACACAAGAAGTAGTTTGCACTTGATGACAGTGTTCGTTAAATATACTAATTAATTAACAAAGATGCCACTTGATTGACATTTTTAACTATGTAGCTAAAGTTGAGTTACTGAATTGCTGTTTTGTTACCGTAAGCAATAAACTGTGCCTGTAAAATTAACGTTAACGTGAATCGTTAAAAGTTAGAGAATTCCACTACAGGTTTGTAACCAACTTTAGTTTTAGGTCACAAAAAACATAGGACATGTTTCATTACTGTAGTATAAGCTACACTTGTGTGGCTAAGTGCTACCCTAATACATTTATAATGTAACGAGTATCAACGGTACCCGTTATTGTGCCAAGCTAATGTCATAGGTTTTTTTACTTTTTCTCATTCTTCTTTATCTTGTGCCCAACACGTTCAGTATTAATAAAACTTAATTATACTTTAATATAAACCCAACGTTTTTTATTTAAAAAGAATACTTGATCCTCCTGGTCAACACTACATGGTGGCAGCGGTAAACATTTAATTAAAGTGAAGAAGATTTTATAATTGTGAAAAAACAAAGTTTTTTCATCACGTTTTTGGAAAATTTGAGGTTAGGTGAAAATAAATTAATTTACATCAATCTATGCCTCAAAAAGAAGACAAAACTGAAAAAATGGAGAACATTTTTGTGGCAAACATCGCTCCTCCTGAACCATTTAATTTTTCGCACCCAGATGATTGGGCCAAATGGCGGAAAAGGTTTGAGCGGTATATGAACGTGTCGGGGCAATCAACTAAAACAGTAAGGGAGCAGATTGATTTGTTATTTTATATAATGGGGGAGAAAAGTGAGGAAGTCTCATTACAATTTGGATCCGCACCAACGACCGTGGCGGATGCCTTAAACAAATTTGACAACTACTTCAACCCAAGAAAAAACATCATATTTGAACGCTTCAAATTCAACTCAAGGGTTCAAAGGCAAGGCGAATCTGTGGATGATTTCATTACTGATCTACATGCCCTTGCCGAAAAGGGTGCGTACGGAAATCTGAAGGAAGAGTTAATCCGAGACAGAATCGTGGTGGGTATGCTCAACACAAAAGTTAGTGAACAGATGCAGCTGAAACCTGATCTGACGTTAAAGGTAGCAGTAGATACAGCTCGACAAGCTGAAATTCAAATTAAACAAACAAAAGTCATCAAAGACGACAAAAACGTGTGTAACGTTCAAAAGGCAAGTGGCGGCATGCACGTACGTAACCAAGGTGGAAAAAATTTTTTAAATTCAAATGGTAATGGTAATTATAATAAAAATAAATGTAATTATTGTGGATTTAAACCACACAATAGAAAAGATTGCCCTGCCAGGGAAAAAAATTGCAACATTTGTAACTTACGTGGACACTTTGCGAGTGTATGTAAAAAGAAAAATGAAATTAAGGCAAAACCAAGTAAAAAGGTAAATTCGGTTGAATCCGCAAATTTAGAATCAAATTCTGAGAATCGGGAAAATTTTGACTATATGATCGGGACGGTGAATAAATTTTTCACGGGAAATAATCGTAAATGTGTAGATTCGTGGTACATTCAGTGCGAAGTAGCCGAATTGAAAAATAGTTTAAACTTTCTTGTAGACACTGGGGCAGACTGCGTCTGCATCCCAAAGAATTCGATTTCGAACCATCATAATCTAACCATTGTGAAAACGGATACAGGTTTAAAGGGACCAGATGGTAATTCGTTGAACGTTTTAGGCATTGCTAAGGCAACTTTAGCTTATCGTGGGAAACAATGTAAAGTAGACGTTTACATTGTTGAGGGGCTTAGTACTCCTATTTTGGGGCGAAATGCTATCGTAAAATTAAATATTCTTCAGCCTCCGGCTCTCGAAAACTTTTTAGTTTCAAAAAGTGAGAGTCAGAATTTGTCATTGAAGTTAGTGGAAAATTTTCCCAGACTTTTTCGTGAAATCGGGGAGTTTAAAGGTGAAATTAACATAAAATTAAAGAATAATGTTACTCCTTTTGTACAGACAATACCAAGAAAGGTTCCAATCCCTTTATTACCAAAATTAAAATCGGAAATTGATAGATTAATGGATCTGGACATAATTGAACGTATGGACGAGGTTACGGAGTGGGTCAGTCCCATAGTAGTTGTTCCAAAACCAAACAATGAAATAAGACTGTGTGTGGACTACACCCAGCTTAATAGAGCGGTTATTAGGCCATATTATCCTATGCCGAAAATTGAGCTCTCCTTAGCTAACATTAAGGAAGCTAAAATTTTTTCAAAAATCGACGCGAACAAAGGATTTTATCAAATAAAATTATGTCGTGAAAGTCAATTACTGACTTGTTTTATATGTCCATTCGGACGGTTTATTTTTAAAAGATTACCTTTTGGCATTTCTTGCGCGCCAGAATATTTTGTCTCAAAGTTTAATAAAGTCCTAGAAGGAATAAACAACTGCATTTCGCATGTTGATGATATTCTAATTTTTGGGAAAAATCGTAATGAACATGATGCCGCTCTCGAAAAAGTTTTAGCTCGCCTTGACAAAGAAGGTATAACTATTAACAAGGAGAAGTCATGTTTTGGTGTAGACCAGGTTACTTACTTAGGTTATGTTCTTTCAGCGAATGGTATTTCTATTGATCCAGAAAGGATCAAGGCAATTGTTGACTTTCCCAAACCGGAAAATAAAACAGAAGTCCAACGTTTCCTCGGTATGGTGAATTTTGTTGCAAAATTTATCCCCAATCGGTCTAAAATATTAGGACCTATCAATGTCTTAACAGGAAAGGTAGATTTTGTTTGGGATAAGGTACAGGAAAAAGCTTTTTTGGAAATTAAAAACAGTTTGACACAAACTCCAACTTTAGCCTTTTATGACCCTTCTAAACAAATTATCATTAGCTCAGACGCATCCTGTTATGGTATTGGTGCCTGTCTTTTTCAAGTGGACGGTGACGGTAAGAGGGAAGTGGTTTCATATATATCCAGAACGATGACTGATACTGAAAAACATTACGCTCAAATTGAACGTGAGGCCTTAGGCATAACTTGGGCAGCAGAAAAGTTGGCCGAGTATATAACGGGTGTAAAGGTAATATTTGAAACGGACCACAGGCCTTTAGTGCAAATTTTACAGTCAAAAAATTTAGATACCTTGACCCCAAGACTACAACGTTTTAGAATGCGCCTTATGAGGTATGACTACTCTGTAGTCTACGTACCGGGCAAAGATTTAAAAGTGGCTGACGCTTTATCTCGTAGTCCAGTTCCTTGTAAAGAGGACGAGCCTCAAGAACTCGGGATAGAAACCGAAGCTTTTGTACGTTTTGTCGTAAAACATCTTCCAGTAAAGGATTATTATGTAGAAAAAATAATAAAAGCTCAAAAAGAGGACCCAATATGCAGACTACTTGTTCAGTATTCGGCAGATGGTTGGCCAACTCGTGATAAATTACCAGATTTAATGGTACCCTATTATCAATATCGTTACGATATTTCTTTTTCACAAAATTTAGTATTAAAGGATACACGAATAATTATCCCTCCAGGTTTACAAAGGGAAGTAATCAACTTCATTCATTCAGGCCATCAGGGAATTACCAAGTGTCGTAGATTAGCTCAAACTTCGGTTTGGTGGTTAGGTCTTAGTTCACAGTTGGAGGATTTAATAAAAAACTGTCCTAACTGCATTGAGGAACGATGTAACAACAGGGAAACATTCAAGTATGAAAATCCACCAACTCGACCGATGGAGAAAATTGGTTTAGACCTTTTCAAATGGAACACGTGGTATCTTATAATAACTGATTATTATTCACGATATTTCGAATTTTTTCCACTAACCTCTATGACTGAAGAGGTCATAATCGACAAAGTCAAAGAATTTTTTTCACGTTTTGGTATTTGTTCCATATGCAGAAGTGACAATGGCCCACAATTTCAGTCAAAATTTAAACAATTTGCTTTCGATTACAATTTTACACACGTGACAAGTAGCCCTTATTATAGCCAATCTAATGGTGCTGCGGAAGCAGCGGTGAAAGTTGCAAAAAAGTTGTTAAAAAAATGTGAAAATATTCACGAAGGTCTTCTTAACTATCGTTCAACCCCTTTAGCAAACGGATTTTCGCCCGCGGAATTAATGATGGGTCGCAAAATCAAATCTTTGGTTCCAGTGTTGCCAAGTCTGTTAGAACCAGAGAATAATCGGAAAGTATTAGAAAAGGAACGTCAGATTAAGGGAAAACAAATTCAAAATTATAATAAAAGACACAGAACTAAAGATCTGCCGGAATTAAAAAAAGGGGATGGGGTGTGGATAGTCGATTTGAAAAAATATGGTAGGGTTTTAGAAAAACTAGACGAACCACGATCATATCTGATTAAGGCGGATGGAGAGACGTACAGGCGAAACAGATGGCATCTAATCTCAGTGCCAAACTTCGGTACGGGTAATTCTGACAATTCAGACGAATTTTATAATCCAAATGAGAATTGTATAGTTGAAAATAATTTCGATAACAATGCTAGCGAGGATCAAACCGATTTGCCTTATACTCCAAAGGAACTACCTTCTGAAGAAACTCCAGAAGTTGGTCCCTCAACAAGAGTTAGTAGACAAAGAACTACACCAACTTGGTTTAAAGACTATGTAGTTTAAGAGATTGATTTATAAAATTAAAATACAATTTTAAGGAAAAGCAAGTTTATTATATTTGTTACATACAAAAACACATTCATTTAAAATTAAATAATAATGAAAATACAAAATAAATAATATTGTACAAATATTTTCATTTAAAATTTTAATATTTCACAAATCATTTTCATTTAAGCTTTGTTCACAATCAGAGAAACAATTTCGTTTTTCTTCTATCTTATTTCTTCCCAAAGTATTCCACATATTTTCCTAAATTGACTAAAATTGTTTTGAAAATGTAAATAAAGTTGAGTCAATTAGAACTTCAGCAACATTTTGTATGAAATTGTTTCTGACGTTTAAAATAATTTTAAAAAAATAATAAATGCATAATATTATTGTGGGTAGAATGTGCAAACGATTTCTTAATGCAAAATGTGTTTCGAAAAAATCGTTGCTCTATTGTGAACACAGCTTTAAAATCAAAAATATCAAAACAATTGTAAAACTGAAAAATAATATTGTAAAAATACTTTAATTTAGTTATTAGAATTATAAAAACAATGTTAAATGAATTTACGAAAAAAAAAAAAAAATTAATTATAATAATTATTACTTATTATATTTAAAAAAGGGGATGTAGTATAAGCTACACTTGTGTGGCTAAGTGCTACCCTAATACATTTATAATGTAACGAGTATCAACGGTACCCGTTATTGTGCCAAGCTAATGTCATAGGTTTTTTTACTTTTTCTCATTCTTCTTTATCTTGTGCCCAACACGTTCAGTATTAATAAAACTTAATTATACTTTAATATAAACCCAACGTTTTTTATTTAAAAAGAATACTTGATCCTCCTGGTCAACACTACAATTACTATCTATTATTTATTCTCATAAAGTGCTAAAAGATCTGTCCAAATCAATTGTTATCTCAATTTTTTAATTTTTAAAACGAACGAGTTTTGCAACTCAGCTACTCATATGTAAAGTAGGCTGGTCTTTATTTTCTGGCTTCAAAATTTTTAAAGCAGACCCTCTTTCTTTATTTTCAAAAATATTAGAAAAAATTTTATGCCGAAAATTTTTGGTGTCGGAGTCGCGAGTTTTTGTGGGCACTTCGACTCCGACTCCGGTACGAAAACCTCAACTCGGACTCTTCAACTTCGACTGCGACTCCACAGCCCTGTTCTAAACTACAAAATATAAAACTAATTGGGGTCTGTGATAAACATGTTAAATAAAAAAAACCTTCACACGGAATGACAAACTTAGTACTCCCTCTTTACAACTGGTGGTGAACGTGGTGACGTTGTGCAAGCAATATTTTGTTGTCTAAGTATCAGTGCTGAAAGAAATTAAAAAAATGCCCACCCACTGGCCAAAAACAAAAAAAAAAAAAAAGGTTACAGTTAGAGCCAGTGATGTTATACGAAGGGGAAAAAACCCAATTCGTAGGGATTTTCTTCTAAAAAAGTGTTCGTAGGGGGAAAGGACAGATTATTTTAACCCATTAAAATGTAGGGACTTTTCAAAAATGTGGCAAAACTGTATTTATTTGGCAATCTTTTACGATTTGTGGCAACATACTAATAAAATTGATGAAAGGGCAACATTAAAAATTGTTAAATTTTCTTTGAGTGATCGCTTGCCGCTATTTTAACTTTGATTTTAAGTTTAATTTGCGAAACTCTCTTTTACAAGAATGGAAATGCTTTTCAGAGCAATTAATAGATAATTTGCTAAAGATGGGAATCAAAAAGTTTTGGAAAAATCAAATTTTGAATAAAAATTTAATTTTCCCCCTTTAGTCAAAATTAGCAATCTTTCATTTATCACTGCCACATGTCAATACAGATAGCGAAAGCTTTTTTTCTATCATTGATGTTAATTTTTGGGCTTATTTTTTAGCCAAACTTTATATTTGTTCGGCAATGAATTATATATGAATCCTTTTTTAATCGCTCAAGTGATAAATCAGTTTTTAATCATCAAAAGTGCTCTGAGAAGACTCATTTAGGTAATTTTACCAAAAATTATCACCCAAATTCTAGCTGGGAACAACTTAAAATAAAATTTATGTATATACACTAAAGCAGGCAGATTTGTAAGAACAAACATTTTTCGATATTGTGCCATATTTCGATAGAGAATATTGAAATTTGGACGCCTCGAAAATTTTTTTTTTAATATGTCGTAGTGGAATTTTTTCCACATGCCAAAAGCTATCGAAAAATCGATGGCACAAACAATATCAATTGCTAAATCGCCCAACCCTAATGTACACTGTACAATATTATAAATAGTTTTATATATTTTGATATTTCATCATTTTAAAGTTGAAGGGATTTTTGTAGAGACAATTTTTTTAACGCGTAGGGAAAAAAGGGTTTTTTTTGGGCTGCGTAAGTACTTTTCAAAAAAGTGTACAACACTTTATAGTAGCAGATTGGGGACACCAACCCCTAAAAGGGTATACCTAATTTCGTGTAGTTAGTAGCTTGCTTCAGTTAAAGCATGCAAGCTCTTAAGGCATCATTTTAAAATCGATTAACTGAACTTTAGTTTAAAAATTCGTGTCGAAAATTTTTTTTTTATGGAAAACCTTATAAATCCGCTGTGAAAAATCACCGTTTATCAAATAAAAAAACAAACCTACTGTGAAATTAAATACCATAAGTTTTTTTTGAACGCTGTTTCAAAACAAAGCCCGATTTTTTTCGAAAGGCAATTTAGATTTTCCATTCCAAAATTCTAATTAGTTAGAATTTGTCTAGTTTATACATTTTAATTTTAAAGTTTTTTATTTTGAATATCTAATAGCCTTCTAGGCTTTTTTCGATAATTAAAAAAGTTTTATTAAAGCTCAAAGCTTATTTAATTTATTTTATTCTCCGTTAACAGCCGACTCTGCTAAAATTCTAAAAAGAAGTTTTCCTAACTTAACTTCTTGAAAAAAAAAAAAAAAAATAAAAAATACACACTTTTGTTATTCTTACTAAAGTTACTTTAACTTAAAGCAATTTATTTTTTACATTCCGTACTTGACACTTATCCAAATTCTCAAAGGATCTGCACATTGTAAACTTATAGATCATATTTTCGATACGCCTTCATTGGCCATAAGAAAACCCTCCAAAAATAAAATGAAATATTTCATAGACAGCCGCCGTCAATGTCACTAAAATCAGTGGAAGCTGTGATATGTCACTATCATTTACATCAATACATTTAATTTGATTTCTTCGCACTCAATATTCTTCTTAATGGTAATGCTTTCTTATGGATACTATTATGAAACTAAAGAATAAATCTATTTATGTAGACAAAAAAGTCAAAAACTAAACAAATGTGTGTGACCTAAACATAACAAATCAATAGTTAGTTTCATTCTGTTTTTTATCAAAAGTTTGTTACTTCTACTTTTTTTTATTACAATTGTGGTCAGTCAATATTTGGTGAAAAGACCCCACTTATTACTTGTATCTTTTAAGCGTTTGTGCAAATCAACCCTCCTCCAGTTAGTTATCGCATTTTATAAGCATAAATGTCATAAAAAATATCATTCTCCTTAAACATATCACAGGATACTTTAGATTTTACTTAAACAAAAAAGAAACAAGAAAAAATTTTCCCATTAAGACAAGTGTTTTTTGTTCTTCTGGTAGCATTTATGGTCTTTGGGGAGTTTTCAATGTTATTTGTTTTGGAGGGGGGGGGGGGGGGGGGAGGGTTGCAGTACATAAAATATATTTTATCTAATGTTTAAGCTGTTGATGATGTGATGTCATTAAGAAGTCATAAAAGTTGTCCATAAAAAATTAAAGTAAGTTTATGTACCACAAGTATGAATCAAACATTTATTAACGATAAAAATAGTTGAAATACTTATTGTACCAAAAAGTACTCGTAAGAAAACATATGTTGGTGGTACATTAGTTGCAGTCTATACTATGAATACCCGTATTATTTTTGCTATTATGTATTTACATTAGCTGTGTTTATTTAAAAAAATTGCTACAAATTTGTAACAATTGTTACTGTTAAATTTACTTTTAACATTGACTTGTTACATTTACTTGTAACAATTGTTACAAATAAAACAATATCTCAATATTAACATTAAAAATCTATTCTACAAATCTTAAGGTAGAAATACATAACACGCGCTAATTCGTCGACGAATATCGTGCCTTTAAAAACTTTATTGTATAAAAAATGCCAGGGTACACAACGCGCGTTATAAAAGCCTTTTCTGTCAGCTATTTCTTTGTTCGTTTTTGAAGTCCTGTCTTCCTTTAAAAAAAAAAAAAAAACTATATGTTTTTCTCCCTCTTCAATAAGTTTTTCTCCATGATTCACAAATTTGATAAAAATATTATTTTTTTTTGTTAGCTGATTAATTGTCAAAAATACTCAATGCGTTATAAAGTTTAAAGTTGGTTTTTATGTAACTTGTTCTATGAAAAAAACCCTAGTGTACTTCTACCTTTAGTATATTTATTATTGTATGTACATTATGTATGGGCCTAGCCACGACTTTTCGATTTCTAGACCCCTTAATTTTGTGAGCTTTGAAAAAAATGCATAACCAAAAAAATGGGAGTGGTAGGACGAGGTAAAGAGGTGGCTCATCCAGCTCAAAGTGGGGGAAAAAAATATATAAAAAAAACTCCTAGAGGGGTAAAATAAAGGATTAACCCCTTGATTTACTTTCCCGATAGTTTTGCCAAACATACGTGCCCGCTATCTCAATTCCTTAAGGAGGCTCCCATAAAAAGTTTAAACTTTGTTAGATTTTGGCCCCCACAGGTCCTAGGACGAAACCAGACGGGTCAAATGTATAACCGATCCCACTTTATTTTTCATTCCAAACTTTTATTTCTAACATACTTACCTTCTATCTCGATTCCTTAAAGGGGCTCGCATTCAAAATTTTGAATAAAGACTATAAATATATTAGAGAAAAGTTTCCATATCTGCCTACGAGTACCCCTAGGGGTTAAAACGTATGACCGACCCCCATTTGTTTTTTACCCTAAACATTTTCTCAAACGTACTTGCCCCTTATATTCACTCCTTAGGGAAGCTCTTACACAAATATGACGGCTTAATGAATTTCTTAAAATTGGCTCCTGCATCGTCTAGAATGCTCCCAGACGCACAGTGGTCCATATGCTTAACCTAGCCGGAAGAAAGTCATAACTCGCTTTTGAAAAGCCGCATTGACATGAAACTTTGCACGTTCATAGATTTTATCAATAAAAACACTCACTAAAAAAATGGGCGCAATCGGTGAAATGGGCGTGGCAAATTTTTTGTTAAAAAATAAAAACAAATAATATACCTGTATTTTTGTAAAACATTATTTATTTATTTATCTAAAATTTTTGTTTTGTTTCACTTGTTTGCAATAGCTATCCGTTTCATTATTCTGAAGCCCGATCTTATCAAAAACATGTGATACAACAGCATTAAGGTTTTTATTTTGTTGTTTTTCACTATACCAAGCATCAAATAGTTCCCTCTTAGTAATGGACATTTTAAACTGTAAACCAAATAAAAAGCATATAGGCAAAAACTGGCAGCTAAATTTGAAAACATTGACAAGCTACCATTATACAGATTACAAAACCACAAATAATAGAATTAAAGTCTTATAAATTCCCATTTAAAACTCTAGTTGAATTTGGACATTGAACAAAATGTTAACATATAAGACACACACGTACAAAACTGCATTCTTTTTCTAAACAAAACATTTTATTTGAAATATAAAAATAGTAAAATTTGTTCCTACCTTTGTTAAATTAAATTCAACATTTTTTTATTTTTTCGAATTTATTCTATGAGTTAAATTTCAGTTATGTATTTTATAAAGCTTTTTTGTAATAGTTCTATTCCTTAAATTTTTAGGAATGACTTTTATACACTACCAGACTATTATATTGTATTTTCTTGTTACATTTTACCTTAGCTATCCTTTGGATAGCAATGAAGTATATTGTATGTACAGAAAAATTTACAATTATTAGACACCAGCAGAATGTAATGCATTTTCTGGCCCGCTACGGCCTTCGTCAGCATTCTTTGTGTCACACTGGATAGTGATACTTTATAAATTGAATGTATTTAACTCAACTATTTTAACAAATAGAAACTGGTAGTGTATAAAAGTCATTCCTAAAAATTTAAGGAATAGAACTATTACAAAAAAGCTTTATAAAATACATAACTGAAATTTAACTCATAGAATAAATTCGAAAAAATAAAAAAATGTTGAATATAATATAAAGTAACCTGCGAAAGGAAATAATTCCCAGTTTCTATTTGTTAAAATAGTTGAGTTAAATACATTCAATTTATAAAGTATCACTATCCAGTGTGACACAAAGAATGCTGACGAAGGCCGTAGCGGGCCAGAAAATGCATTACATTCTGCTGGTGTCTAATAATTGTAAATTTTTCTGTACATACAATATACTTCATTGCTATCCAAAGGATAGCTAAGGTAAAATGTAACAAGAAAATACAATATAATAGTCTGGTAGTGTATAAAAGTCATTCCTAAAAATTTAAGGAATAGAACTATTACAAAAAAGCTTTATAAAATACATAACTGAAATTTAACTCATAGAATAAATTCGAAAAAATAAAAAAATGTTGAATATAATATAAAGTAACCTGCGAAAGGAAATAATTCCCAGTTTCTATTTGTTAAAATAGTTGAGTTAAATACATTCAATTTATAAAGTATCACTATCCAGTGTGACACAAAGAATGCTGACGAAGGCCGTAGCGGGCCAGAAAATGCATTACATTCTGCTGGTGTCTAATAATTGTAAATTTTTCTGTACATACAATATACTTCATTGCTATCCAAAGGATAGCTAAGGTAAAATGTAACAAGAAAATACAATATAATAGTCTGGTAGTGTATAAAAGTCATTCCTAAAAATTTAAGGAATAGAACTATTACAAAAAAGCTTTATAAAATACATAACTGAAATTTAACTCATAGAATAAATTCGAAAAAATAAAAAAATGTTGAATATAATATAAAGTAACCTGCGAAAGGAAATAATTCCCAGTTTCTATTTGTTAAATTAATTTCAGCAAAAAAATAATTTAAAAACTTTTTTCTTATTTTTTCACGACAACTTTAATTTCGGTACTAAATATCAACTGAGCTATAATAGAAAAACAAAACAGCAATTACGTGTGTTTAAAACAAGAAAGCAAACCTGAAACAGAAGTTAAATAAATAAAAAATGTACCGTTATGCACTGTGGGCACTTGTCAACTTATTATCAAACAAAATATGTATTTAGTTTCGAAATAGTAAAAAAATTACTTTCTTCCGGCTAGATGGAGAATTTGGACCACTGTGAGACGGGTCAAATGTATGACCGGGCCGGTCTTTATTTTTCATCATTTTCAACAATTTTTTCTAACATACCTAGCAGCAATCTCCATTCCTTAAGGGAGCTCCTATACAAAATTTCAATTTTCTATACAGTTTGAAAACAGCTTAAAGCACTGTGATGGGAAAATGTTGGCGGACCTGCAAGGCGACGGGAGGAAATTTTGCAGGAGGAAAAAATGCAGTTACCAGTTAATTATTACTGATTACTGAAAAAAGTCAGTAATAACTTTTTAACGCCATTTTAATAAAAACAAGTAAGAGTATGCTCTTCGGCTATGCCGAATTTTATATACCCTTTACCATGGTTCGATAAGAACAGAAAGTTATATAAATATCGTTATTTAGATAAAAAAAATAAATCTATTTTGTGCCATGCCCACTTCTCCAATCCCGCCCACATTTTGTCGGATGTTATCACCAAAATGCTTGTACCTAATTTGGAAACTTTGGCTCTTGCCGTCCTCCAGATATACTGGAGATATATATATATATAGATATGTGTATCAAATTTGGATAATTTTTCTCTCACCGTTCTTGAGATATAAAAAAAACTATTTTGTGCCACGCCCACTTCTCCACTCCCACCCATGTTTTGTGCGATGTTTTTATTGATAACCGATATGTTTGTACCTAATTTGAAAACCTTGGCTCTTTATGTTCTCCAAATATACAGCAATTTATAATGTCTTTGTATGGAAAATGCCACGCCCACTTCAACAATCCCGCCCACAATTTGTTGGATGATGTGTATTGATAACCAAGATACTTGCACCTGATTTCGAAACTCCAGATATACAGAAAACAAATAAAATACAAGAAGAGATTTATGGGTAAAGTTAGAGACAATCGTGGTCATTAAGTTGAATTTCAATAGCAAAGTTAAACGGAGCATATGTGATATAAATTTATACCAACCAAGTTCTCATAATATCTGAGGTCTTCGGCAAGCCTATGTCAACAGACAAACAAATATCGTTTAATCAACTTCACTTCACATTGCACTGATTACTGCATTATTTCAGTAATCAGTAAAAATTTACTCAATCCTGCATTTTTTATTTAGCAAGCAGTTAAATTTTACTTGTTGCTTAAATTTAAAATGCTTAATATGCTTAATTTATTTAGTGCAGTATGACCATGTACTACTGTAGTGATGTTGGACATTGTTGTGCGAATTTTCTTTGCAACTTGTATACATTTGTTATGTTGGTATTTATATTCAAATCAGCCAAAACTTATTTTATTGCATTTTAAATCATATTACCAAATTTGAATCGATCAATATTTGACCAAAGCTCCCATACAAATGCTACCACTGAAAATAGCTTTTAATGCCATAACTTCCTTATAAATGTTGGTATTGACACGCAATTTGGTGACACGTACTTTTACGATAGGCAAGACAAAATGTTGAGATAGTAGGTCCAAAACTAAGTATAGGGCTCAAATAAACTCCATTTCTAAAATCAATTAAAGGCAAACAAATCTCAATCAATAAAGTTATCTAAATAATATTCGTCACAAAGCACTTTTACATAAATCATAAGCACCCCATACATGTTTCAATCCAATTGGCAACTGAGTCGGTTGTTGTCCAAATCTAGGCGTGTGTGGCTCTGTCAATTGATTAGTTTGGCAGTTGTCGAGCTGGTTGAAGAGAAATCCAAAGATTTTTATTTTTTCAATTAGCTAGTAAGTCTTTCAATTTGATTGTACTGTGTGTGTTCGAGTCTCTTAATCAACTGTTAAAAATTAGGGATGCAGTTTTCTTTTGCAAAAAATTTTTAGTATTTTTAAAATTGTCTTTAATTTTATTGAATTTTAAATAAAAAACTATAACAATGAGCGGCTCTGTTATTTTCAGTTCCCTTATTAAATTTTTATTTGAATTTTTTCTTGTTCTTCAACCATTATTTTAACCGAATTCTTCGTCGCTTTTCTTTTTTTCATCATCAATGCATTCAGAAATAACCATTAATGCAATTATTTTTCTTTTTTAAGCCATTGCAATAGAAATTTTTAATTTTTAAATTCTGAATTAAAAAAATTTCCTGATGAATGAAAATTTTTAAATTCAGTTTTTGAAGTGTGTGGCCAACATTCAATTCAATTGAAAGACTTAATTGACAACTGCATTGAAACGTGTATGGGGTGCTTTAAGCTCATAACTACTTAATTTTGTTCTAACGTGTCCATGATTGCCCATGAGTCCCAAATAGATTACGTGCTCGTGTAGGATATAAAAGTCGGGCTTGCTTACTTGTTTAAAATATTGTGAAGAATATATAAGATTCGGCACAACCGAATATAGCACCTTTACTTATTCTATTTAAATTTCAATCTTAAATTTGTGTTCTCAATTGACACCTCCATAAAAAAAAAATTAAATACAACATTGTATTTTCAACCAAACGGAACAATAATAAAAATAAGTATATTTGTTTTATTCCTTTTTGTGCTTAAAATTAAAAGACTTATCAAATATTTGACATTTCTTTTTTTTCCAGATTTTACCTTGGGGATTTTTTATTTTAATATACAATACTCTTCTACTTAAAAACAAAAACGTTAAGAATATGAAATGACGTGACAACAGTTAAAGGTAAAATGCACAATTTTCTTTAAATATAAAAATACTCATACTTATAAGACTTCATATTTAAAACGGAATCAAAGTTAACATTACAAAGAATTTGGTTTAAAAAAAGTCCTTTTTTTATCCAATGTTGAAACAAACACAACCCAGCAATCTCACAAAAACTTTACTTTCTTCATTTCCTTTTTAAAGCAGAGTAGAACCTCCCTTTAAAGAAATGATAAAAGGAAAAGAATAAGTATAATTTCTTACATTAAGTTACCTTTATTACACTGGTGGTTATGGTTACCCAGTCATGGCTTCTGCTCCACCTAAGACTTGTAAAAGTACGTGTGTGCTGGATCCTTTTTTTTGTTTACTATAAGGACTTTTGTACTTAACGTTTTGAAAATGTAAAGGTGTTTTTTTTTGTTAAGGCATAGAGGGATGGTGTTTATGGGCGTGTGTGTGAGCAGCACAAAGGTGTTGTAAGGTGTTCTGGTTGGGTAGGATACTTTGTTTTATGGCTTTCGTGGTATATGTGTGCTAGCGTGTAGTATAAAATTAATGTTCAAAGGTTCAAGAATGGGTCATGCGCTTCTCAAGGTATACATTTTACTAATGCTATTCTCGTATACAGTTGAAAGACGTTATATGCAATGTTACATAAGATATGTATACATGTACATATGTATGTATAAAAATTTATGTATCAGTATAAATTTATATACATACATATAAGTAAAAAAATTAACATGCTGTATTAAATCTTCTTGATTTAAAACAAGCCAAAATACTTTATTCGCCTATGCCAAATCGTCTTTTTTTAATTTTTCAAATGTGGACTATATAGATATGTACTAGGGTGTAATTTATCGGTTGTTATTTTTGTTCGATTAAGCGATTAAGCGATATTTGGCATTTTTAACTTATTGGATTAAACGAATAAAATTAATCGATTAATCGAATAATTCCAAATTCAGAAATTTAATAAACTACGAGATTTTTTTTTTTTTTTGATAATTTAAAAAAAAATATTACTTGAGTAAATAAACATTCTTTTTTAAATAAAACTTTTCAGTGTAGCTCCAAGTTGTTGCTTCACTTTCGGGCACTTAGATTTTAAAAAAGTCAATATAACTTTGGGTTTGTTGAAACTTTTTACGGACACTCCATCCTTTGATATGCTTCTGCAAATAATTTCCTCTAGAGAATCGATCCAAGTATCATGTTAAAAATATTTATTCATTGGACCACTTGAAGCCCCTTTGATTTTGTTGGTGGAGCATCTTCTTTAAGTATTATGTTATAGACACTGTGTAAGTGGTAAATTGTGGTGAAGTGGTTGAAAAATATTTACGTTAATACATTTTTGGACACCTGTTACATTTATCTTTATTAGATTTATCCTTCAAACAATATTTTTAAACCCAACTCATTCTGAAGAGAGAAACATACCTTTGTCGTTTTTTCTTTTGTGAAATGAATGTAACAAAAATATAAGCTAAATTACTCACTAAACATGAATGCTTTTTTTTTAATTCCAACAGACACATACATCTGGTTTGTTTATTCGACTTAAAACTTTAAAAAAATATACATTTAACAGAAACACTACATATTACTATTATTCGATTAATCGGTATAAATTCTTCGGGAAATCCTTAAATCGAAATTAGCAATTTTAAATTATTCGGAAGAATTAGAACAAGAATTAACCGACTGAACACCCTAATAGATACTCGCATAACCCGGTGGCCCTACGCTACCCCCAAATAAAAAAAAATTGGTAAAATTTTCTTAATCGAGATCTCAAGTATTGAAAACGAAACAATTTATAACAATTTTCAAAATTCTTATATTATGCTTCTCTAGATATTAAGACAACTGTATTGTCCTTGTATGGGAGATTTTCAGTTCACTTTTCCCGTTACCGTCCCTGTTAGCGTATTCTCATACCCTTCATTACAGGTTTATGGTAGAGTTTTTCTTTCCCCGGACTTTTTCATTTCCCGGGAAAGCGGGATTTATTTTTAATTTCCCGGGATCCCGGGAATTCCCGCTATACCAATGGATGAAAAATATTATTAAATTTATAAAAGCATAGACACTTTCAGTTTTCTTAGCACTTCCTTAAAAACTTGTAATTCCTCTTAAAAAAATATTAATAACTTTTGTCAACGTCTCCTAAAGAATCAAATACGAAAAATTTTTTATGCAGCTGCTCTGCATATAAAACCATTAAATTTTTTGAAGCAAGTGGAAAAAACTTTTTTTCGTTTTTATGAACTCTGGGTCTTTGAACAAATTAAAAATTCTGTACATTTTTACTCTACTTCTTTCAAAATTTCAGAGCATTAAACATTGCCTTACTTAACGGATATGAATTGACATTGACATCTTTTTGGCGCTTGGCAAAAATGTCTTAAGTCAGAAAGAAACTGTAGTTTTTCGTTGTATTAAATTGAAAAATATTTATTTGGTGTATTTCATAAACTTTTTTCTAAGATCAGATGATAAGGAATAGAAGCAGTTGTGCTAGACTAAAGGGATTTGAACTAAACAAAAGAGAAAAAAATTCAATTAAAACCAATTAAAAAAATCAAAATTATTGCCTAACGGCTAAGATCTAAATTAAAAAAATCCCGGGAATTCCCGCACAAATTTCCCGGGATTTTTTTTCAGAAAAATCTGCGCGAGCCCGGGAAATCCCGTATGAAGTGTATGGGCATATACATAGTTTTTTATTCCGTTTGTAATTTCTGCAAAATAAAGTATATATATTCCAGGTCCACATGAGCAGAGAACTTGATTTAACTAGGTTGGAAAATAATGGACCTTTTGGGCCAGTTGTAATAATCTTAAAAGCCTGGTATAAACTTAAAAACAGAAACTCTTTTTTTGCTACCGTTTAAATAAAAAATCTTTTATTTAATTAAAACATTTCTTCAGCAACTACTTAATAGAATGGACGTACATAGTCTATTAAAAAAGTCAAATTTGACCTTTTCCAAACACAATTGATTCGCTTTAAGCGAACTTTAGCTAGAAATATTATTATTTAGCTAGAAATAAGCTCGGACCTGGCGTAAAGCCGTAATATTCCATCATGATAACGCTCAGCCTCCACTTTAAAAATATTTAAAAAAAAGTGGCTGGGAAGTTTCTTTGGCCGGCTCTAAAGTAAGTCCAGACCTGCCTATTACGACTACCAACATTTTTCTTTCAAAACGCATTTTTTAACTAAAATTGGTCTTCAATTAAAAATTATTTTGTATACAATTAATAATTTAAATATATTAGAAAATAGACTAATGCTTATTACGATTTAAAGCAAACATTTTTTAAATAGGCCTGTTCAATAACAGAAAATGATTGCTTATTTTCAATGCACAGAAAAAAATAATTTTCATATTTGAATACGAAAATCGCATATTTGATTACAAAAATTTTTGAATTTTCTGCGACGACGATTTTTGCGGTATTGATAAAAAAGTTTGTATGTACAATTATTAAATTTTTAGTCAACAACCAAGTTTATTGAGTCAATAAAAAAAGTTGTTGCCCAAAATAATGTTTTTCAACAAAATGTTTACTTGATTTGTTAAAATAAATTGTTGAAAATGTTGAATAAATCAAGCAAAATGTTAATCGAATCTTTATTTTTTTATTTATTAATGATGATGTCATAAATTTTCAATTTTTATATTTAAAAAAAAACCCTAAAATTTATTATGCGGGGATAAGTAAGTTCCTATGCGCATTTCACTGGTTGCTTAGGCCAGATCATCAGGAAACCTTTTCCAAAGACTTTGGCAAAACTAAATATATTATTCAAATAAAACTGTAAAACAAATGAGAATTATGAGCTATTTAAAAATGGACAAGAGTTGTTAAAATACTTTATTTACTTTGATTCAAATATTTTTTTTATTGAATATGAAGAAATATTTAATTATTTCATTATTAAATATGTTTTATTGAGTGCTATTTTGCAAAGTGTAAATTTGATAAATGTTTTCTTTGAATCAAACAAAAAGTTTGTTGACCTAAAATTTTATTTTTAACAAACTGTGTTGTTAAAAATTTTCTTGAGATATTTTTTTCTGTGTGATTGTTACTAGAAAGTGTTTACATCAGGGGTGTCAGCGTCATACACAATTGTGTAAATTAATTCACACACATTCTTCACACGCATTCTTACGCTCTTTCATTTAGTCCACGAGAGTACACAATTATTCGTCGATTATCAAGCGACGAGTGCACATGCGGCGGATGCTTACGTATTTTTTAAGAATAATTGTCTCTTTATTCACTAATACTTATATAAAGTAATACAACCACAATTGACATCACTGGTTTACATCAGTGTTACCGTCGGATATTTTCAAAAAGTACCAAAAAAAGGGGATATCTACAAAAAAAGTGGCACCAAAAAGTGGATTTTTTTAAAAAAAGGGGCACATCTTTTAAAATTAAAATAAGTACACCATATTATATATTTTTTACGTTTTTTTTTATTTATTATAATTTTAAATGGTATAAAAACTAAAACAAATATTTTGTAAATATTTCTCTCGAGAAGTAATTTTTATAAAATATTTATTTTAATGTTTTGGTAATTCAAAAACTTTTAACTTGTTTTCTGCTAAACATGTTTTTTGGATTATGCCACTATTGCAGCAAATAGAAGATATTAATGAAATGTGTTTTATATATACGTTTAGTAATATATTTCTTGTTATTCCTTCTAAATACATTTTCTTTGATTTATTTAAGACACTGTATTGTACAGGTAGACATTTATAAACTTTTTAGACATTTATTTGCCCATTCCACCAGATTCTTCTGTTTTTTGAAATGCTATGGCCGAATATGAGCACAGTTTTCTCCCATCACGTCACATTTATCAGATACACCAATTGTTGTAATTTCAGATGATGATTTGTACCACAATTAATAACAAAATCCATAGTTTTATAATTTAATTCTACAGTCAACCTAATTACAAAAGTTGTAGACCCAGGCCCACGATGTCGACAATAAAATTTCTTTCGTATATTTGTTATGAAAACAAAAACAAATTTTAGTTTTTATTATTGTTTTTAATATAAATATGCGAAAGAAATGTCTTGTCGACACCGTGGGCCTGGCAGCTAAGCTATAATCGGATGAAAACCAGAAATCCTATAACAAAAACCGAAAATATCACTTTTTCAAATACCTTATAAATAATCAGTTCCTCACTTTAATACAAATAAATGCACGGCATGCATGCTACTAAATTTAAGTGCTAGTGCTTTGACTTCTTTACTATAGCATATTTAGTTTTTATCCAATTTCGTCTATTATTGCTTAAAATTTTTGTAATCAGGTTTATAGAACAAAAATATAAAACTGGATTTTGTTATTAATTGTGGTACAAAACATCTTCCGAAATTACAATAATTGGTGTATCTGATAAATGTGACGTGATGGGCGAAAACTGTGTTCATATTCGTCTTTAGCATTCCAAAAACATAAGAATCAGTTGGAATGGTTAAACAAACTTTTTCAATGTCGTTATGTGCTACATATTTAATAATGGTCAGTTTCATAAAAATTTTACAATTAATTCTTCTTAAAACGACTTCCATACTTTTTGAATATAATTTATTTTTCAATGTTCCTATTTCACGCCAAAAATCTTCAGCATTCGAAATTTTAAATATGTGTTCATAATTCGTGTATAAATGCATCTGGGTCAGTTATAATATCTTTAAACTCTGAAACTAATTCGAAATAGTTTATATCTTCATTAGACACTATAAAAATTGGGTCTAAATACTTCAATATATTGATCTTTTTGTTTTTATATCAATTCTTATTATCAATTCATTACACAATTTTTGGTAAAAACTTAGATTTTACTTTTAATGTCAATTACACAAATTTTAGACAAGTTTTCGGTACACAACAGTTCGGTTTCTGCTTCATGACTTCTAAGGAGAGACAACCAACATACTTTTTTTTGCCAAATATTTGAAACTTTTTGCTATATATTCTTTTAAATATTTATAGGAATTTTTCCTAATTCTTGATTTATAAAAGAATATATAGCAAGAAGTTTATTAAACCGATTTTCAGGTAACGACCATAGATGGGGGTAGTGCACTTATTTTGCAGTTTCAACTCACACTTAGTGATAGTGCAAAAATATTGCAATCATTTTGTTGATATTGAGTGATGAATTGAAAATTTGCAGCCTCACTAAACATGAGTGATAGTGATGTTAAACAATTTTGCACTCAAAAAAAAATAGTTTGATTTAAAAAAAAAGCAATCATCAACTTATTGCAACTTTTTTCTTCTTCACTCATTTGAGTGCAACTTAAATTGTTGCACTAAATTTAAAATTAAAAACTTGTTTTTTCATGATTAAAGCCAATAATTATACCGTTATTGACAAAATGTCATTTTGTTTAATGTTTTTTACGTATGCATATCCTCAAAAGCAATCAAAAACCATGCACATACAAAGTTACATTTTTTAGATTTTAGTGAGACAATATTTGTATGCAGCTTTTTTGATTGCATATCCAAATTTTGCACTATTTGATTTGAGTGCAGATTTTTGCATTCAAATCTGCGTTTAGTGATAGTGAAAAAATTTGCAATATCACTCAAAATTTTTTAGTGGTAGTTAAAAAATAACAATCATCACTAAAGCTGGTAAAAAAGAGTGCAAACTAATTTCTTTGCAGTTTTATTTAGTGATAGTGCAATGCTGATTTAAATCAATATTTAGTGCACTACCCCCAACTATGGTAACGACGCATGACTAGAAAAAAATTTCATATAAACTTGCTTACATATACACATATTAAAACCGTTTTACATATATTAAAGCTAGGGGTTATAAAAAAACAGAAAGAAAAAAAGGATATTTTCCTAGCGTAAAAAGTATCAAAAAAGTGGCAAGAATCGCAAAAAGTACCACATTTGGGTGCATTTTGTAAAAGTGGCCAAATAGTATCCAAGCAGTCGAAAAAGTGGCAAATTGCCACTTTAGTGGCACCAACGGTAACGCTGGTTTACATACTCGCAAAACTTGTAACGAGAGAGTAAAACAAATAAGAGTGCCATATTTGGCTGTGCCGAATCTTTGATACCCTCCGCCGACAGTTGGAATATTTCTAGCGTGGGCTCTATGTAGGATCCATAAATTAATTTTTATAAAAACGGACGTCATTATTACAATTGGTTGTGATTTAGATTTATGTAACATACATAAATAACCGACAATCAGAAAGTTGTATGCTTTTATTTCTAGTCCAGGGATGTCAGCGCCATACACAATTGTGTAAATTAATTCACACACATTCTTCACCAGTGTGGCCATATCCAAAAATATTTTACAGCTAAATCGGCTTTAAAATAATGCTAAAAAATGCTAACAAAAATCTTAAACTGCCAAAAAATAATGCTTCAATTTAAATTGTATTATTTTTGTTATTTTAGTTAATATACCTTTATATGGGCATTTCCAAGAGTCACGAACGTACGTTCGTACGTTTTGGCTGTACAAATAATATAGAAAACAAAACTTTTCCTAGTTATAAACATAAACATGTGGTCACGAACGTACGCAAAATAGAAGTCTACTTTGGCTGACAGTAGTGAAATGTAAAAATCTGCGTAATGGAACGGAATATTCAAAAGTGATTAGTTTATTTTAAAAGTGTATTAATGTAGGTAGGTCTCTATCCAGTATTTACACAATAAAATATCTCTATTGGCTTTTGTTTAATTGGCTTATGTACCGGTCGCAAACGTACGATTTTTCCATAAGTTTTTTTGTATTATTATCACCATGCATTTTCCCATAAATATCTTAAAATTTCCGTAACAAAAACTTATGAAGAAGGAGTGCAAACATAACATATTTTTTGCATGCAAAATAGTTATATAAAAATGGTAGCTTAAAAAGAAAATATAAAATTTTCGAGTTTCCAGCGCAATTTCCTCAAGTAAAACAGCTGAGATATGCTATGAAACCTTTACAACATAGACTTTTTTATAATAATAAACAATAAAAGACGATGATTATCAACATTTTAAATGTTCATTCTGGTTTACCTTTCTGAGGAAATACCAATATATGATTTATTTTACATAATTCTTCCTTATAAACTTACATCATATCAATAGAACAAACTGATTAAAATAAATAAAATATTTAGAAAACATAAAAAGTCTTAAAAATATAAAAGAAAAAATCAAAGGAACTTGACCTATAAATGGCTTTTATTTAGTATTTCAATAAAATGTATAACATGTTTAATAAAAAATTTCATTTTATTAATTAAATATGTACGTCATCAAAATTAATATTATGCTTCAACTTCTGAAGAATCGATCGAGATATCATTATAATATATGTCCTTATCGCATTTTTATGTGAGATCGTACATTTTTTTAAAACTATGGCAAAATTTTAAACCACACTTAATATAAAGTAGCGAATTCAAAGTCTTTAACGTCAGTCTATTTCGAATTTTCGTTTTCAAGAGATTTATACAAATAAAAACCTATTTTAACTTCCGCGTTGCTAAATGGCAAAACCCAGAACTTTATTGCAAAAGAAGCTAATTCACTGAATGGATTTTCATTTAATGCACTTTTATACCCATATACATTTATCCAGAAATCAACTGTTGAGTTCTTATTTAACAATTCATATGAGTTTAGTTTCTGCCACTGATGTTCCAAAGTTGTAATTTCTTCTACAGTGAAATCTATTATTTCTACTTTAAAATGTTCGCTTAAGTTGCATTAATAACTTTTAAACTGTTTTCTACACAATAAAAGTTAGTATTTGTTAAATTATTAAAACTTTTTGGCAATCGTTGTCTAAGTTGACATATTAATTGAGCTATAAAATCTCGGCATGTAATTCGTATTTGTTTTTCTATTTCAAAAGTTATGGTATCACTTTTCGTTTCCAAAAATTTTTAAAATCGTTATTGGAAAAAATCAGCTTAACATGAATTTAATGGATCAAACTGATCAAATTTTAAAACAATTTGATATGAAAGATATTTTAAAAGATTGTACAGTTTCTATAGCAAAAGAGTAGGGTTTTGTATGTGCATTCAACAAAAAAGTGTGGTAGATTTTCAAAAAAATATTACTTGAATATTCTCAAATTAAATAATGCTAAAAAATGCTAAATATTTAGTTGAAAAATGCTAAAAAAAATGCTAACTGCTAAATGAAAAATTTGCAGCAAAATCAGACAAAAAAATGCTAAATCTAGCTGCAAAAATGCCAAAATGGCCACGCTGTTCTTCACACGCATTCTTACGCTCTTTCATTTAGTCCACGAGAGTACACAATTAGTAGTCGATTACCAAGCGACGGGTGCACATGCGGCGGATGCTTACGTATTTTTTTATCTTTATTGAGAATACTTGTCTCTTTATTCACTAATACTAATATAAAGCAATACAACCACAATTGACATCACTGTTCTAGTCATATAAAACTTAGTTTTAACAAATTTGAGTAAAATATCATGATTCGTAACATTTTTAGCCGAACTTAAATTGTTTTCGAGAGGAAAATTTATATTGGACCCATGGTTAATTATTGACCAATCATCACAAAATTCTCTAGTTGTGTCTGGCATTAAAAAACCTAAATTAGAACAAATACCGATTTAGTAGTAAAATTTGTTATAGGGTTTAATAGTTTTAAAGTGCTTTTATGAAGGCTGCTTGATATGGGACCCAATATAATTTATGGACCGATTATCACAGAATTGCATGGTATTTTTTATGGCCACAAATTGGACCGATCTTTACGAAATTTAACAGTCTGATTTCTAGTCCTATAAAACTGTGACGTACTAAATTTTATTACAGTAGCAATGTCTGTTACAGTTTTAGGCGTACTAAACTGTTTTCCAAGAGTAGGATTTATATGGGTTCCATGTAGAGTTTTTTTTTCCCGGACTTTTTCGATTCCCGGGAAAGCGGGAAATTTTTTAAAATTTCCCGGGATCCCGGGATCCCGCTCCATATAAATAATACAAAGTAAATTTTGGTATTAATTAATGAAAAAAAAACTTTTATAAAAAAAACGTAAGGGAACTTGTTTACAAAGAAAGTAAATGAAATGGTTCAATACTAAAAAATGAATTGAAGATTGAAATAGGAACTTGAATTATTATTACCTCACGCCTTTATTCCCTATTATTATGCTTTTATTCAGTATTATTATGCTCCGGATACAAGATAAAAATATAACATAAACAACAATTTAATTAATAAAACAATAATAAAAATTGAGGTACTCAAGATATGAAATCAAAAAGTTAATTAATAAAATAGATAAAATACTTTAAAGAAATATATAACATTTGTTAATGGCTTAGGAAATAACTTTCTGACACACTCAAAGCGCTTTGTTAATCGTCAAAAAGTATATTCCTGATTTTATTTACTAATTATCATGTTAATTTTTCGTTAATTTTTTACCGAGGTTGGACAAATAGTTAAAAGTGCACCGTTGTAGCATGCTTCGGATTCACAATCAGAAGCTATTTTTCCTTTTTTATAAACAACGTCTATATCAGTCAAATGTATGTCAACGTTGATACAAAAATAGCAACAACCGGACTGCTTCTTAAGCTACGGTCAGACTTATCAAATATTTGACGAAAAAAACGGTACCAACACCCAAACTAAAAAATCATTTCGCTTAATATCAATATTTATTTTGATTAAAATACCACATCTTACAAAAAACTGTTTTTTGCTATGTCTAGTAGTATAATTAGTTTATTTTGTAATATTAAGACCATTTTAAATCTCACTAACTATTAACAAAAGTAGGGGTTACGCTTATTTGATCAAATATTTAATAAGTGTGACCGTAGCTTTACAAACCTTTTCATTTCAATAGGTCTATCTGAAATCTTTAGGACAATGTGTTTTTCAAGTTGTATGTTGTAGTATCTTACACGAGTTTCCAAAATGTTATTTTATTTCGGTTTCCCGCACTTCAAGGGTATATAAGCTAACACAAATTGAAATTGAAAATTTGTGTTTATCCCCTAATAAACATATCGCTCCTTCATTGCATTATAGTCATATCTCAAAATTTTAATTTTTTATATTTTAATTAACTTTACAAAGTTTTCCTTCATACCTTCTTGTATTATATCTCAAACTGAACCGAAGTTATAGCAAAATATATCTTTAAATCGGTACAGTTTTAAAACTTTAATCGCATTTTGCCAAGATCTTTTGTTTTTGTAGATATGACTTTGTTGCAATAAAGGAGCGATATGTTTAGGTATCTCCTGTTTTTAAGACTTGTTCATGGACAAAGAAACTTTACTGCCTGCATCTTATTTTGAATTAATGTTCTTTATTAACTCTTCACTTCACTAAATGTAATAATTATCAACTGTTGCACTGCCCATTCTGCTTTTAGTAGATTTATTGCATCAGGAGACATTGATTTAAATACATGTACTCACTTCTTGTAATTGATCTAATCCACAACCCATCCACAGATGCTAATTTTTAGAGAATAGAAAACTAAATTTCAAAGTATAAATAGCTATTTTCTGAAATAATGAGGAATTTTTTATTTCCCGGGATCCCGCAAGAAAAATCCCGGGAAAACGGGAAATAAGATAATGGAATTTTCCCGGGAATTCCCGGGAAAAAACCCTAGTTCCATGGTCAATTATGAAACAAACTTCACCAAATTTAACAAAGTCATTTCTAATCCTAGTATAGAACGAATTTGCGCAAAATCTTTTATCAATTCGTGCATTAAATCACCATTTATGTTAGTTTTTGTAACAAACTTACTCGTCCCAGTTGTGTTCCTTGCATAAATGACTAGTTTAGCTGAAAGAACATTTTTTTTAATTAAATGAACACACCTAATATTTTTTAAAAGCAAAATAATTGTAAGAAAAAATTTTTTTAAAGCAACAAATTTATAAAGATCATTTTTAGAAGTTTTTTAAGAGCGAAAAATTGCTAACTAGTTGAGTGCCTCGGTAGGCTCTCTGGTAGTGAGCTAGTCTATCAGCGCCGGTGTTGCGGGTTCGATTCGCGCTAGAGACTCTGGTTTCTTTCCTGCAGACAAGCGTATTAATCGATTAATCGCACGAATAATTATTCGAGGTAATAATTTAATCGAATAATAATCGAACAATTTAATATTATTCGGTTAATCGAATAACTTAAATTTTTTTAGCTTAGAAGTTTGAAATTAAGGCCTAAAATTATATTTTTTATCAAATTTATTTTTGGGAATACAAAATTTATTATTATTAAGATTTTTGTATGACGTGCTAAATTCCCAATTTTTCATATTCGATAAATATAGTTATAAAATAAAAAAAAAAAAATAAAATTATATTTTGTAATTTCAAAAATTTTATTAAAGATGTAACAAAAAGTAATTAAAGAGGAAAACTTTTGAAATAAAAAACAGCATCAAAATTTAAGCTAATCTTCTAAAATAATCTATCAAAAAGAGAATACAGTTCAAATGTTTATGATTCAAACGATTTCTTTCTTTTGTTTTGATGAAACTTGATTTCAAAAAGATTTTTTCACTCATTGTTGACGTTGGAGAGATTGAAAGTAAAGCGCTTCAAAGCGTATCCAATTTCTATGTTCTTTTTCTTGTCTTTCCTTAAAATTGGTATACTATAATATAGTCTTCCATTATAACACTAAAATCTCTTATTGATTTTAACAATTTTAATTTTAATAATTTTAATAGTCTTGTTAAGATCTGGTAGAAGGCTGTTTTCATTCGTCTCAAAAAAATTATCTTCTTCATTTTCCTCGAAGGAAATGTTTCTGCTTTAAGAAACAATAAAAAGGTATTTAAAACGTACCGGCTAGTTTTTTTTTTATAAAAGAAAAAAAAAACTAATACTGTGAAAAACTAATTTTCGAATAATCGATTAATCAACATAAATTATTCAAATTATTCGTTAATCGAAAATAAGCAATTTTAAATTGTGTTTGCCCAAAACGAACAACGACTAATCGTTTGAATACCCTAGTAGATATGACTACTGTACATAGACATCTTGAGTGAACCGGTAGGCTAGCTAGTATTGAGCTAGTCTATCAGCCCCGGGGTTAAGGGTTCGATTCCCGTCAGAGACTCTGGTTTCTTTCCTGCAGACAAGCGTAAAGCTTCGCAGGGATTAGCTTAGGGAATTAAAAAAAAGTGAAAATTGAAAAATTTACTCTCTTTAGAGGAACCAGTGCGATTCAAAATTAAAAATAAATAAAAATATAGAGAGGAAATAAGAAATAAACTTAAAAAAAAAAATTTAAATAAAATCCCAAAGTGAGCGGCCTTATTTCACATGCAATAAAGCCCCAATTTTGAAAATGAAATAAGCCCCCAACGAAATGAAATAACGTCCCAAACAGAAATGAAATAATTCCCTACTTTTTGTGGGCTTAAATCATATGAAATAAGACCCAATTTTCTGAAACGAAATAAGAGCCCAATATGTAATAATACAATTAATTATACTGTTTTGCTTTGAAGAATCGCGCGATAGATATCATGGTAGGGACCTCGGCCGGCAGCACGGATTTTCTTCTCTATGATATACCAAACACCAGCTTCGTTAACTTCAGCTTTTCTGTATAGCAGGCCTTAGGCCGGGGGCAAAGACTTCCTCCTCTATGGTATGGTATTACAAACACCGGCTTCGCTAAATAAAGCTACGCTGCATAGCCGGCCTTTGGCCGGGCGAAACAATTTACTCCTCTATTGTATAACAAACACCGACTCGACCCGCCTACGCAACGAAGCTTTAGTTAGCGAAGCCGGTGTTTATTATACCATAGAGGAGAAAACACTCTCTCGGCCAAAGGCTATGCAGGGCAGCTTTACTTAGCGAAGCCGGTGTTTTGCATACCAAAGTGGAGAAAATACTTGCGCCCAAAAACGTTTTCATTATAAATTTGAAAATGAAATAATCCACCAATAAATATATTGGGGCTTTTTTTCATAACAAATAAAAAATTAAATAACACACCAAATTAAATGAAATAACCCCCCGAAAATCGTTGTTGTTGTTCTCTGAACAAGCTTTTGGGGGGTTATTTCATTATTTTTTGGGAGGGTTATTTCATGCCGCCAATTAAGGCACTGCATATCGATCGAAATTACAACACAATTTAAATGAGAGTTTCGATCGGTATCGAATGCCGTAATTTGGCATCTGATTGAATTTAATTTTTAAATTACACAATTTTAACAAAAACTTTTTTTGAAGCGACAAGGCTCTACAGAATTTGTTTT
Organism: Pollenia griseotomentosa; assembly: GCA_963931875.1. NCBI lineage: Eukaryota > Metazoa > Arthropoda > Insecta > Diptera > Polleniidae > Pollenia > Pollenia griseotomentosa. The sequence goes on along the minus strand of OZ007560.1, from coordinate 233,157,374 downwards.
CCAAAGCGACAATTTTCAAAGAAAGCTTTTTGAAGGCGACTAATTTCTTTTCCTTTTTTTTAAACTTTTTTTGAAATTTTTTTTTAATGCGGTTAAAAGAAGGTAAAAGGATTTTTTATGTTTGCATGTCTATTTTGAAACCACATTTCGTAAGTTCAGAGGAGTTTACAGGATGCATCATCAAAACTTGCCCCTTAATTTCTGCTATATGATAAATGAAAAGGCAGATTTATAAAAATAAAAAATTTTAGTATAAAAAGTACTACTATTTGTAAGTTTTAACCCCGATTGATATTTTATAAATTATGTTTGATCATCTATTTTGTGTAAATTCAAATTTTATTACATAAATTTCGCAGTAAAAGCTTCTAATACAAAAATCTTGCCTTGATAAATTACCATAGTGTTTGAAAAACAAAATTTACACAACCAATTTTTTAAATTAGGGTTAATTTGTATCACACTTTATTTAAAAAAAAATGTCTATTTAATTTATGTATCCTCGTTTTTGTTACTTGTGCTAAGTTTACAAATCTTAACTTTAACACTTTCAATCTTATCGGTTAAGAAATTTATAACCAACAATTGTTTCTAAACCAAAAATGAAACAAAAAACTTTCGCACTTCTCCACAATTTAACACGCACAATGGGTCTTAAGCACAATGATAATAGCAAATGCCACAAACCATTCACCCACCACAATCATCCCTTTGACCAAAAAAAAAGTGTTGAAATTTGTTTTTCGCCAGTTTATCAGTGTTGTAAAATCAGCAAACATTTATAAAACTCTCATTTTATTTCTTTAACATTTGCATAAATTTAGTTAAATATCTTTGTCTATCCTTTTGTCATGTCCTAAAACAAAATGTCCTTTCCTGTGTTTGATAAAATATTTAAAGTTAAATTTAAACTTCTTAAATTTTGTAAATGTTCTTACAAAGAGTCTAATATAGAGGTTTTGTCTTAAAGAATTTTGTATAACAGGGAACTTTAGGGAAATACGTATAAACAGAAAAGTACCCTGCTTTGATAAATAAATATGTTTTACATTAAACAGCAGCTAGGTACTTAAATGTTACTTTAATTCAATGTATGTTTTGCTGAAAACGAAATTTGGGCATTTTAAAAGGCAGTTTATATTAAGGTAGATATCACCCAAATAAGGCAAACAAATGTCTACTTTGACGACACATCCAAAATATTTAGTTATTTTTTGTTACCCATCTTTTAAGTAAATACAATATATTATTTAGTTGATATTATCTTGAATCCTTAAACATAAATACTTGTACATATATTTGTAAGACGTAGTAACAGGATTATTTTCCTAAGTAATTGCTAAACATTGTTTTCTCCGGTTACTTGTTCCTTAAACAAATACTCTTGTATGAACTGACGGAAATTACTGTAACCGTTCTATCTGCTTCAAAAAGGAGTGGGGCCTTTTAAGAAGGGATATTTCTTAAACATATTACTTTCTTTATCTTTTGTTTTTTTTTTTACAATTCAAGAAGATATACTTGAAATATCTGTTAAGACATTAATAGTGGCATGCATATGTACATATGTCTTAGGATTTGTTAAAGGATATTTAATACTTTATTACTTCGAAATAGTTTTGGTAAGATGTTAAAGGGTTTTTAAAATAAATTAAAAGATTAAGTAAATATACATACCCATTTAAAAAGAAATGGTTTGTTTTTATAATTTAAACTAAACCAGAAGATCCAAACAGTTTTATTTCTTTAACATTAAATGAAAAGATTCTAAAATTTTTCAATTGAATTTGTTTAAAAAGAGGTTCAAGGACTCCTTGTAGTTTTTGTAAAAGTGAAAGGTGTTTTTTAAAAGACGACTTCGTGATTTTTATGGCACATTTTTAAATAGACTCATTTTTGGCTTAACGGATTTGTTAATAAACAAAGTTGTCACATAATGAAAGAGGCCAATCCACAATAAACTCTGCAGAATCCACAACATCCAGACAAATTCACCGTTTAAAGCATCTTACGCCCTGCATACAGTGATGCCAGAATTGCAAATTTATCTGCGTTTTGCAGATTTTATACTCCAAAATTGCCTAAATGCAGATTTGAAGATGTTTGGTTTAAAAATGCAGAGTTTTTAACTCGGTTAAAACTATTTCTGTTTGTAATATTTCCACTTCTTGCATTAATAACCGAAATATATCAACCATTTATGGATGAACCGTTTGGAAATAGATTCATAAGTAGGAATTTTTTTCACAAAAGATTACTTCAAAACTAAAAAATCGCATTGTCTTGACACATTAGTATCACTTCTGACTTTTAGTATGGTTTCTGATTTTACACGAAATAATATGCATATGTGTATATTCATATGTACTTAAGTATAAATATCTTTAATAATTGCAATATTTGATCTCTTGTAAATTCTCAATAAGACCCTTAATAGTTTAAATAACAAAGATGTGATAAATCCTTACTCAGCCTGAGTAATTTAATTTGGATAGACATTTTAAATGTAAAAAGATCCAAAAATTATCAAGGAAATTAAAATCGAACAAATTTTTAAAACTTTTCTGTGTTTAAAGTTGAAAACAATATTTCGTTTTAAATACCTCATACTTCGAGGAACACTTATATCGCGTCTTTCAACAAGAACTTGTTTTCTAAAACAAAATAAAACAAATAATTTAGATGAAGACGATTCAAATTTGTATTGTATTACGAAGAGAAAAGTTCGGCAATTATGATTGAAAAATGGTATCTGGCAAATGTCCGCCACGAGCACGCTGACAGATGTCGATTCTTTCATCAAAGTTTTTTATCACTTTTTGGCAAAATGGCACCGCAAAAAAATCCAGTGGTTTTAAATCATACCATCTGGCTGGCCAGTAAACAGCTGATTTTCTTGGAATTATGCGATCGGGAAATTTGGTTTGCAATAAATTTATCGTTTCATTTGCTGTGTGACATGTGGCACCGTCCTGTTGAAACCACATGTTACCGCATTTCCAGCCTCATCTTTGAAAAAACAGAACCACCATTTTCATAGTGGCTTTTAATTATTTTAATGCGATTTTCGAGCGAAATTGAATTCATTGTAACGATTGCCAATGCATCTACTAAGAATACTGAATGTCAAAACGATCATATTGTTGGTGTTGCCACCGTTAAAAAAAACGTTCTTGTTGAAAAACCCGATATTTACCAGAACTACTTTTAAAACTACGATCGATTTTAAATTCCGGAACATGGCCGTATACATATTTTGATTTTAATTGTTATATCTTTTTCTAAATAAACTACATAAAAAACTATTTAAATGTGTTTTGAAGATTTTTAAAATCTTGACGCAGATTTAGCAGATTATTTTATAATTTTATTATAATTTCTTCGACCTTTTTTTAAATATTATTCTTCTTTATTAATTTGAGCTTAATGTCACTTTTATTTCAAATACAGTAGAATCTCACAAATTAGAACCACTTTGTGCACCGGGCAGTTCGAATTTCTGAAAAGTTCGAATTTCTGGACATTTTTTTTTACAGAAAATGATAAAATTATAATAATAGTGATAGATAATGAATAGTTGTGTAAGCGTTATTTTAACTCAAAACAGTTTATATTTAATAAAATTTTATTAATTGAAAATATTAAATTCATAGAAAAACTTTTAAAAAGTTTTTTAATTATTAGGTACTTGTTGGTCTTTAACATAAAATAAGTGTTAAGCTAGATTTACACGATTGAAATTTTCTTCAAAATTGCTCTTCAAAATGCTTTAAACTCATGTAAACAGCAAAATTTTGAAGAAAATTTCAATCGTGTAAATCTAGCTTTACTTGTTTTTTTTGATTTATTAAAACTGGATACAACGATATCGTTACGGACGTTCAAAAGGTTAGACATGTGTTTACTGGAATATATATCACTGGCTTTGCACCATTTTATAACATTATTGATGCCTTAAAGGACTTTTAAAGAGGAATAGCTGGCATTATAGAGCGTTTAATTTGTTTTTTCGCCTATTAAGTTCAAAATCATAAAAAAAAATTTTTCTAGTAGAAATAAAAACAAACAAAAAAAGCGTCCAATACATTGAAATGGCCGGTTCTAATTTCTGGACGGTTCTAATTTGTGAGATTCTACTGTAGTTCGTTTATTTATCGATATTTCGATTTCCTTTGGAAATCTTCTTCAGGATTAATTCACGCAGGACTATTTATTTTAGGAATAACTATAATAATTAAGTAAAAAATGATTTTTGAAAAAAAAGATGATTGAAAATATTTTTTTATTTAACAAAAAAAGAAACATTTTATGTACATTAGGGTGCGCCTTATTTTTCGTGTTTGCAAAATTGTGTCGTAATTCCCCCTAGAAATGTTCTTCCAATCAAAAAACTATGTTTCGCAAAAAATTATGCTAATTGCATATCGGGAAGGCGTGGCTCTTCCGCCCTTAAATTTCAATCAAAATGTGTGCGAAATTAATTAAAGACAAAATTTGGTTAAAAAATGTTAGGTTAGGTTCCATTGGCAGCCGTGATCAAGCACAGCTCACGTGGGTCCATTAATTAGTTCCCGTTGTGTTACCATGTCACACCGTCTCCCATGGGTCCTATGTTGTCTGGCTGCTAGTGTTCCCACGCAGCCATCCGGTCGATTCAGTAAAGGAGTGAATCCTGTTTACATCAACATCAGAGAGACAAGTTTTGTCCCCAAGGGCTCTTCGACCAAACATTTCGAGTCTTAGATCTCCGAAAGCCGGGCAATTACAGAGAAGATGTTCCGTTGACTCTTCCTCCTCCTCATCGCCGCAACTTCTGCAAAAGTCATTGTAAGGGAGCCCCAGCCTCTGGGCGTGCCTCCCAATGGGCCAGTGGCCAGTTATAACCGCAATCAGGTTTCTTAGATGATGTCTGGACAGCTGTAGTGCCCGACGTGTCCTTTTTTCATCTATGACGGGCCAGATTTTCCTGGTTTCCCCACAGGTAGTTTCATCGTGCCACCTCCGACTGGCGATAATATGAAACTTATGCGCTATAAGTTGCTTGCTCCTTGGGAGCGATGCACCTACATTACATGTTGAACCGTCTCGATTCAAGGTGGTGCCTGCATGCGCCAACGAATCCGCCATGCAGTTCCCCAGTATGTCCAATTAAGGACACCCAATTAAGGGTGACCAGTGAATGTCTCGCTATCTCATCCAGAGACATCCGGCATTCTCGGACAATTCTCGATGTGATGAACACATTCTCCAGGGATCTTATGGCCGCCTTGCTATCGGTAATAATGTGAATATCCCTTCCAGATATTTCACCGTACCGGATGCGTCTCGCGGCTGTGTGGATGGCCATTATCTCGGCCTGGATGACACTGCAGTGGTCCGGCAGCCTCATAGGAATGCTCCAGTTTAGCTGCTCGGAGTATATGCCAGAACCGACACCATACAGTGTTTTAGACCCGTCCGTGAAGATTTTAATCGCATTCGCGGGAATTTGTAGGTCATCATAGTGGATCACGTTATCCAAAATGCTTACCGTGAAGCCAGGATCAAAGATCGGCTCGGGTGTGACATAATCAACATCCATGTGCCAATTAATTTCGTTCAGAATATTAGCATGTCCGATATTGAAATCCCTCCATGCTCCGGTGGCCCTTAGTCTTACCGCCGCGTTCGCAGCCAGCCTTTTGGCCAAAATGTCTGGTGGTAACCAGTTTAAAATCGTAAACAATGCCTTAGAGGGGGTTGTTCTAATGGCACCTGTTACCGCTATCGCCACCATTCTCATTGTACGTTCAAACCCAGTTTGATGACTCTTCACCTTGAGTGCCGGCCACCAAACAGCTGCCCCGTAGAATAGAATGGGTTTAATGACACATTCGTATAGCCAGTATACATTCCTCGGGTTAATTCCCCAGTTAAGACCAATGACCCTCTTGCAGCAATACAATGCAGTTGCCGCCTTATTAGTCCTGGAAATGGTGTTCATCCTCCAGTTCAGTTTGCTGTCCAATATTAGCCCCAGATACTTGGCGCTGTCAGACATTTCCAGTGAGACCCCCTTTATCCTCGGGGTATCAAATTTGGGAATTTTGTATCTCCTTGTGAAAAGTACCAGTTCCGTTTTGGCAGGATTTACATCCAGTCCACATCCCTGGCACCATTTTGTTAGGACGTCCAATGCGGACTCCATTAGTTCAGACAATAGTCTGGGATCTTTACCCAGAGCCACAACTGCAACGTCATCCGCATATGCAACCGTTCTGCAGCACGTCCTTTCCATGGCCCTGAGTAGGGTATTCATATTCAGATTCCAAAGTAATGGTGAGAGTACACCACCTTGCGGGGTGCCCCTAGTCGCAACCTTGGAGATGTTCGAGGCGCCTAAGTTGGATTCGATACGCCTGAAGTGCAAGATGCTGCTGACAAATTGAATAATCGCCGGGTCGATTTCCAAATGTCTCATTGCGTTAATAACCGATTCAGGTCCAACGTTGTTGAAAGCGCCCTCAATATCCAGGAATGCAACTAAAGCAAATTCCTTGTAGTGCAGGGATCTCTCTATGTGGCCCACCAATGAGTGAAGCGCAGTTTCAGTGGACCTTCCCTTCGTGTAGGCGTGCTGAGCCAGTGACAAGGAATTGTGTCCCAATGATGATCTAATATGCATATCCAAAATCCTCTCTAGTGTTTTCAATAGAAAGGAGGATAGACTAATCGGTCTAAAGTCTTTAGCCATAGTGTGAGATGTCTTCCCACTCTTGGGGATGAAGACGATCTTATATGTTGTCCAAGTTGATGGGACATGTGAGAGGCTCAGGCAGGCTCTAAATATTGCCAGGAGCCATGGCATCAATATTCCCAGGTTCTTTTGCAGGTCCGCTGGGATAATGCCATCCGGGCCTGGAGATTTAAAGGGATGGAAGCTTTTGACCGCCCATTCCACACGATGGCAAGTTATCGGAATATTAGAAATATCCCGAGTGCCACTAAGTGTTCCTTCCCTAGGCACATCATCAGTGCAACCTGGGAAGTGTGTATTCATCAGGACCTCAAGGGTGTCCCGACTGTTTGTGGTCCAGGATCCGTCCATCTTCCGTATATACGATGGAATAGCTGGTTTAGAGGATAAAATCTTACGTAGCCGACTAGTCTCCGAGGAGTTTTCCACATCGCTGCAGAATTTCCTCCATGACTGTCTCTTGGCCTTCCTGATAAGATTTTTGAATCCATTTACTGAGGACTTGTAATTGTTCCAAACACCATTACGCTTTGCCTCATTAAAGAGTTTCCTGCTTTCTTTGCGTTTTTCAGCAATCTCCGCATTCCACCATATGGGCTTAGCTTTGCCCTTCCTGTCGATTCTTTTACAGGATTCGTTTGTTGCCTCAATTAAGACACCAGTCAGTGACTCCACTGCGGAGTCGAGCATGGACACACTGTCTATGAGAACCGGGCACATAGGCAGCTTGTCCCCGAGTACACTCGCATAGATAGACCAATTGGTCCTTCTTCTATTCGTGTAGGGTTTAGCTGAATCAGCTCTAAAAGAAAAATTGAAATCAATATACATGTGATCAGAGAAGGAACAGTCCTTTGACACGTTCCAATCGCTAATCAAATCTGAGAACTTATCACTAATAAGCGTAATATCAAGAACCTCCCTTCTGTTAGTCACAATAAAGGTGGGCTCACTACCCCTATTAACTACTGTTAGTTCATTTTCTACTATGAAGTCCAAAAGCGACTCACCTCGTGGATTGACATCCGAGCTTCCCCAGACGGTATGATGTGCATTAGCGTCAGCACATATTATTAGAGGGATGTTGCGCCTGTTGGCATGCGACATCGCCTTCCTGGTTGTGGAGTTTGGGGGATTAGCACCCTGGTCATGTGCCATGTAGCAGCACATAAACCAAACTGTTCTGGTTTTGCCTTCTACTGCGACAGTGCAGGTGTCCTTATCGCTAAAATCAGAAAGAATGAAAGCTTTAAGGATGTTTTTGACCATTACACAGGCCCTGGTCTTACCTTGATCGGCTGCGTACAGAGTACTATAGCCGTCTAAACTGAGTCCGCAAACCCTGTCTTTATACAACAATGGTTCTTGGATGCATACAAGCTCCTCCGTGCCTGAAGCCAATCGGAGGAGAAGGGCAGCTGACGCCGCTTTAGAGTGATGAAGGTTGATTTGTGTAACCTTCATCATAGCTCATCGCTATGGACGACTGTGACGTTGGCATCCTCTGGGTCGTCGTCCGATTCCAGTAGGATGTCCTCATCGTCCGCCACTTCCATCTTGCCAAAGAAGTCACCCACAAGCCCACTGACCGATTGAGTGTCTTCATTGGCCGATGACATAGCGGAATCGTCTTCCATATGCTCCGTTGATGCTGTTGACGTGGTGGTAGTCACCGGAGCTTGAGGCTTCCCTTTGTCATCACCTTTGTAGACTCGGAGGAAGATAGTTCCAAATCCATAGAATATCTTCCCCTGTGTCTTCCGAAGTGACGGCAGAGAGTCACTGTTTATTATAACAGTGGCCTTCCTGGACTCTTCGACAGATTCAGTAACCCTCACTACTTTCCAGTCCTGTGTGGGTAGCTGGGGGTTACTGATCTGTATAATTTCCAGGATCTCCTTGGGGTCGGATGGCTCAGCGGGGATCTTGGCAATAGATCTGGGCCTTTGCGGTACATCGGCCAGAGGTATTGCCTCAATCCTAGCGCCCTGCCAAACTTCCCCCAGGGACTCCACGGCATCCTTGTACAGCAGCGCTGAACGCTAATCTGCACACGCTATCAGTTTAATGTGACCTTGATGCAGGCGGCATCTTCACATTGTGGTGGTGGTCCAGGGTTACCCCTTAAGACATTCAGGAACGCCCTACTAAGTGCGACGACAACCAGCTTCCAGTTCTTGGATGAAATGGTGCCGTCACTAGCGTTGCGGTCAATGATCGCCCAAATGAGGTGGTCTTTAGCCACATCTTTGTACGACCTGGTTTGTGGCCGTTGAGGCGTATATTTGGACCGTTTAGTCCCAGGAAGAGTGTCCTCCCCTGACCGTTGCCGTTTAGGCGCTGCTTCGGTTGGCTTCCGTTCAGGATTGCCTTCCTTGGCAGAGGGAGATTCACGTTTTAAACCCTCAATATGGGTTTTTGCCCACTGAAGAGAGGTTTTCTCCTGCTCAGTGAGTTCACCAACCGGTTTTCCACCAAGTCGGCTAATGATTTTGTAGGCGGAGCGCCTGGTTATAAAGGCCCGTTTGGATGCATTTATGTGCCTTTGGGGTTTATTAATAACTGCCGTTGAGGCTGAGGGAGGTGCATCAGAGGGCATCGAATCTTTCTTCGTGTGCTCTCTTTGCACAGGTTTCGGCACTTGGGAAACTGGATTTCTGGCAGACTGAGTCTGTACCTTCAAGCCAGCACCCGAGGAAGGGGTTTCGACGGGTTTTTCTCCCGTCCGGACCTGGGAAGCCTTAGAGGTACCTGGTTTCGAAGAACCCTGTACCAAGCTTGGTTTACGACCGCCTGAAGGCTTAGTCGTAACGAGTTTTTGCGCACTAGTAGCTAACCGTCTAGCAGAGCCTGGCGCAACCACCTTGCTAGACGAGGTCTCAGTAGCATTCAACTTACTACAGCCTGATACCGACGCTGTAGTAGTAGGGTCTCCGGGGATTATGAAGCCCTTTGCCGGATACTTAGGGCATGAATTTTCGGACATTTCGGGGGGGGGGGGGGGTGAGAATTGGGGTTGCATTTTATGCCTACCTGCCAGGCGAAAGAATACCTGCCGCTCCTCTGGAGACAGACGCAGACCATCAGCCGCTCAATATGAGAACAGACGCTGATGGATTTTATTGCGGACCGACGGCCTTCAGAAGGCCTAACATTTGACCGTAAAAGGCCAGCGGACGCATAGTCATTAGCCGCTCCAACTTGGAGAAACAGACGCTAATAGACAGGGGGGGGGGGGTAGTTCTTGGTTTGTACTCGGTTTAGACCCTTCTGGCATGGGAGGCCCTACCGGTCTTGACTAACGTCACTACCGCCAGCATGACTCTAAACGTCCTTGTACTTAAGCCCTCGCATCGCGGCAAGATGACTACCCATTCGCGAGGGCTTAAAAAATGTTAAAGTTATTACAATTTCCCCAGGCCACTTGAACAAGATGTGTTGGAATAAAATCAACATATTTTGAGAAATATTTGAAAAATAGCCCATTTTTACTTAACCCTCTAATGCCAACTTTTAGAATAAATGGGAATATATTATGAAAATAATTTTTTTAGGGTATTTTATGCCACTGAATTCCAAAAAAATATTTTTAAGCCCGTACGATGAGTCGTTTACGTTCCAGGTGAGAAAACATCTAGGATCACAATGAGGCACCCTTGGGTATCTAGTAATAAAAACACACTTAATTTTTCAGAATTCTATTTGTTAGTTTGTATTGAAAATAAAAAGTAATGAAACAAACTAAAAATATTGGGTTTTGTTTATGATAATCAAAAAAAAAAAAAACAACATTATTATTTGACCATCATAAATGAAGTTTGCACTTTGAACAAAAGCATTGTGTTTGAGATTGTTTACAATGCTTTAAGAGCTTTTAAAAGCTTTCGAAGCTTCTACAAATATTTTTCTAGATCTTTAAGCAATTGTAAAAAAATGGATATAATTAAAAATTAGTTATATATTGGACGTCAGTAGAAATTTTGTAAAGCCTGCCTTGAAGAACTCTTAGGTATTTACTTGCATTTGAGTCTTTGTCTTCGAAGGATACCGTCAACCCATTAGAAGTTATGACCAAAAAAAAATAAAATAATTTTTTGAAATGCAGTTTCAAAACTCTATTTTAATATTTTTAAAAATTTTGTTGAGGAAATTTCCGAATTTTTTGATCATCTCATAAGAATTTAGTGAGGATATAATAGGAAACAAAAACGTGAAAAAATGATGTCGATACCTTCCACAGTTTTTCCGTACCTGGGATTAAAATTTTGTGATTTTCGGGAAAAACTAATTTTTTGGCCATATTTTGGCAAATGAGCTTAATATCCCAACTGTTATGATTTTTAAGTAAAACCAATTCTTAATATTATAGTCCACATCACTTTAAATATACTCTGAATGTTTTACTCAAATCGGAAAACATTAACCCTAAAATCATAAAGGTCAAATGTTGACATATTTAAAGTTTCTAAAGAAAAGATAGCGAAATGTTGTGTATTTTTGTGCCGATTTTTATGAAACTGAAGAAAATTATGCCCTTAACTCATACGAAGACAAAAGCGTGCAAAAATGAAGATTAACCCTTAAATGCACTTGGGCTTAAAATGGTCCCAAACTGTTTAAACTTTAAAAAAAGCTGTCAATTTGAATGGTGATATAATGTCTAATTTTTCGCACGTAGCAAGAAAGTTCTTCTAATAACTTGTACGTTTAGCTTTAAATATACATACTCACTTTTATGACACACCTTAAATGTGGCCCATTTTTATAATTTTCACATACACGTTACATTAGACCAAGCCGAACCCAATACAAAACTAATAAATTTGCTTCAGTTATGCCCTAGAATGAACGATATATCATTAAAGTTTCTAGAACTGATCATTTATTTTTCATGCCACGCCCCAAAATACAGCACTTTTTGTTAATTACATTGCCAGTTTCGGGATATGTTTTAACAATTGGAGCTCTTTCACCATAATTTAAATTAGTAAAAACAGCAAGAGGTTTTGTGGATATAAAAACTGAATCCCGATCTTGCCGGGAAATTTGTGAATCCCAATGTTTATATCGAAAATACCCCATCTATGAGGAACATTAAAAAAAATTAAAAATATTTCCACAACATCTACCAAAGTAAAAATTATTTAAATAGGTACTTAAATACCTGAAGTTGATGGTTCCATTATGTTATTTTTTACTTTTAAAAGACTTAATAGAAAAATGCTAGCACTCGAAATATCTCAATTTTTCTATTTTAACCACGGCACAAAACATTTGTAAATACTATTTTATTTCGGCCGCTCGCTGCCAAGAAAGTAAGTTACTCAAAGCAGTAATTTTAGCAGTTAGTGATGTATAATTTTATTTACTTTCACATAAAACCAAACATAACGGTGAAGGATAAAGTGCAGCCTTTAAATTAATCCTCACTTTTAGTCAATTTCAACCCTCTGTGCACTAGTGGCACTAGCAAACCTAAATCATTTTCAAATGTTTATGCCAAGTATTGATCTTTCGAATAAAAATATTTTTTTTTTTGTTAAAATTAAATTTTTTGTGTTATTTTGTACAACTTCAAGTTTCATCAGGCTTAAACACAACCTTAATTAGAAGGTGCTAATGTTTTGGCAACACCTTAGCCTACAAAAAGTTTTTTCAATCACCCATGAAACGTTTTTAGCACTAAAAGTGATTTTTAGAAGCCAAGTATAAATTTACTGCCAATTCAATCGTATGACTGTCATTAATATGCTTAAGAACTGAAGCTGTCTAACCTTCACTGCAAAGCAGCATTTGTTGTAAAGCAACAGCACACAGGGACATCTAACAGCAGGACGAATTTTATTCTAGGTTAAGAGCAAAAATGAGCTCACCATATTTCGGTACTTGTTGAATATTTGAGAATTTCTCCTCTTTTAAACAAAAGAAAACTGAAGTCCACAAAAAATATAACTTTCCTAAGGGTCCTGTTTTAATTCACACACTTAAAAAAATAGCTCAGTAGCAATTTTACTTTATTTAAATAAATTTTTTTTTTAAATTTTGTACATATATGTTCAGTATTAACAAATCTCCACTACATAAGTAAATTGAAAACAACGTTTTATATCCTTTTAACCACGATACCAACCGTAATTTCCAGGTCCGGTAAATCCATCGCCATATCCTCCGTAATTCCCATAACCTCCCGGTCTGCCAAATCCACCATAACCCCCATAGCCTCCGGGTCTGCCAAATCCACCATAATTCCCATAGTTTCCGGGTCTACCAAATCCACCATACACTTCATAACCTCCAGGTCTACCGTATCCGCCACCAAATTGCCGATTAACACTTCTCAAATTCGGATTATTATCCTTACGATCCGCACAGTAGATGCCAACTACCAAATACACACATATAAATGCCAAAATTAGAATATTTCTCATCTTCAACAAAAAACTAATAATTATAGGTGAAACAAACGTTTTGTTGGAAAATTTAAATGTTAACTAACACAAATCACAACACTTTGTATTTATATGAATTTGAATTAAAAATAAAATATTTTGCATTTAATAAAGTGTGATGTTATCAGTTGGTATAAATTAAAAATTGTCATTAACGCTTCACACAACTCATTGGTAACAAGATGACATCGGCATTTTTTAATTGTTACATTTCAAAGCATATGAAAAGGGTATTGTATATGGGGGATTTCATGTCAAGTGACCCAATTTTGAAATCGATGTCTTCCGATTTGGATGAAATTTGCACCAAGGTTAGTCCTATTGGATAGTAGTTTCGACACAAATTTTCAACAAGATCGGTCTAAAAGTTTCTGAGTTAGTGGGGGTCAAAATTTGACATTTTGGCCATACAGGTGTTCTTTCTTATCCATGTAACTTATTACCTATTGGTGTTAGCAAAATTTGTCCCAAGTAGCTTCGATAGCTATTTGATCCATCTTTTGAAAAAAATTTTTTTTGTTTTTTTTAAAAATTTTTTTTATTTTTTTTTTTTAAATTTAAAACTTTTTTTTATTTTTTTTTTTAGCGGGTGTTTTTTTTTTTTTTTTTTTTGTTCAAAAGAAAGCTTATGTCTTTTCCTTTAAGGTAGTTTTGGTCGCTTTTTGGGATGCGAGTGGCTTATGTATAAAAAAATAATTTCTAACTCTAGACAAGGGTTTTTCAATTTTTAGCATATGCAGTGTTCTTTCTCATCCATTTAACTTATTACCTATTAGTGTTAGCAGAATTTGTCCCAAGTAGCTTCGATAGCTATTTGATCAATATTCTGAAAAATTTTTTTTTTGTTTTTTTTAAACTTTTTTTTTTAAACTTAAAATTTTTTTTTTAAATGTAAATTTTTTTTTTTATATTTTTTTTTATCCGGAATGTTTTTTTTTTTTTTTTTTTTGTTCAAAAGAAAGCTTATGTCTTACCCTTTAAGGTAGTTTTGGTCGCTTTTTGGGATGCGAGTGGCTTATGTATAAAAAAAATTATTTCTAACTCTAGACGAGGGTTTTTAAATTTTTAGCATATGCACTATTTTGAATTTTTTCCTATTTGTGTTTAAGTGTTTCTAAAGCCTTAAAAATAAAACGTTTGCAAAGAAACTAGACAAATTAACCTTTCCGACGGTATGTTACAAACCCAATTATTATTTTATACCTTCGATACTATAATGCCCACAATATGTTAATCCCAGGAATAAAATCACTTTTTTTCTGTAGAAATGTTGACAAATTAAATTCTTTTTATTAATTTGTAATAATAATTAAATTAATATATAATAATAATAATTTCTAATAATAATAATAAAAAGATAAAGATAAATAATTTAATAAAATTTATGTAGGAAAAATTAAAAAAAGAATTATTTGTCAACATTTCTACAGAAAAAAGTGATTTTATTCCTGGGATTAACATATTGTGGGCATTATAGTATCGAAGGTATAAAATAATAATTGGGTTTGTAACATACCGTCGGAAAGGTTAATTTGTCTAGTTTCTTTGCAAACGTTTTATTTTTAAGGCTTTAGAAACACTTAAACACAAATAGGAAAAAATTCAAAATAGTGCATATGCTAAAAATTTAAAAACCCTCGTCTAGAGTTAGAAATAATTTTTTTTATACATAAGCCACTCGCATCCCAAAAAGCGACCAAAACTACCTTAAAGGGTAAGACATAAGCTTTCTTTTGAACAAAAAAAAAAAAAAAAAAAAACATTCCGGATAAAAAAAAATATAAAAAAAAAAATTTACATTTAAAAAAAAAATTTTAAGTTTAAAAAAAAAAGTTTTAAAAAAACAAAAAAAAAATTTTTCAGAATATTGATCAAATAGCTATCGAAGCTACTTGGGACAAATTCTGCTAACACTAATAGGTAATAAGTTAAATGGATGAGAAAGAACACTGCATATGCTAAAAATTGAAAAACCCTTGTCTAGAGTTAGAAATTATTTTTTTTTATACATAAGCCGCTCGCATCCCAAAAAGGGACCAAAACTACCTTAAAGGAAAAGACATAAGCTTTCTTTTGAACAAAAAAAAAAAAAAAAAAAACATACCCGCTAAAAAAAAAAATAAAAAAAAGTTTTAAATTTAAAAAAAAAAAATAAAAAAAATTTTTAAAAAAAACAAAAAAAATTTTTTTCAAAAGATGGATCAAATAGCTATCGAAGCTACTTGGGACAAATTTTGCTAACACCAATAGGTAATAAGTTACATGGATAAGAAAGAACACCTGTATGGCCAAAATGTCAAATTTTGACCCCCACTAACTCAGAAACTTTTAGACCGATCTTGTTGAAAATTTGTGTCTAAACTACTATCCAATAGGACTAACCTTGGTGCAAATTTCATCCAAATCGGAAGACATCGATTTCAAAATTGGGTCACTTGACATGAAATCCCCCATATACATAAGTTTGTCATGTTGTTTGTAATTTTTACGATATTGATCTTATAAAACGTATTTGTGCAAATTCGATTTATTCGAGTTTTTGTTACAAAATCGTAAATTTTTTTAGGGTGATTGTTCCACATTTTGTTTCATAACTCTTTTCCTATTGAACCGTTATTGCTGGATTTCAATCCCAAACTGCTTAGGAGAACTGGAAAAAATTTGACACCAATGTTGATCTTTTCTTTTAAGTCGTTCGAAAGTAAGCGTGATTTCAACAGACGGACATAGCTAAATTGACTTTAAATTACTCCAGGATCCAGAATGTGTATAGTACTTTATAGGGTCTCAGATGAATACTAAAAATGTTTAACAAGGAATGAAAAACTTTATATACCCTTATTCACCACTAATGGTGGAGGGTATAATGAGTGAAAGTAAAGAATTTGTTAAGACTGGTAAAAGTGCCATGCCTTGGAAATTATCGCCCACTTTTATAAAGTAAAATTGGTGATGGCAAAGATCTTTCGCATATTTAGAATTTGTTTCGCACCGACAGTAAGTGCCACGGCTAGACAAATATCACGTTTCTAAGTGCATTCGAAGTTGAGTAAAACTTTCTTGCGTGCTAGGCATTTGGTCCACTATGCTTTTCTAAAAATAAATCTGAGTGTTGTAGGCTATATTTTGGCCCAGGTCTTCCCACTATATCTTCAAAATTGTTTAGATTTTGAATGACACATATTTAACTGCAAAAATTAAAATTCTGAGTAATTAAGCTCTAAAGTTTTTTTGTTTTATTTAATTGTATAAACTTTCCGTCAACATAGGACAATATTAAGCTAATTATAGAGGTCGGAATTTTTTTAAAGTAAACAGTATTAGCATGCTTTAAAAATTTTTGTAAACAGAAAACAATTACTAAAAGTCATAAACTCGGCTTTATCGAATCTTATATACCTTAAATTCGGACGAAAATTTTTATAGGGGCCAGGTGAACTAATGGGAGGGATTAGGTTAATTTACAATATTTTATATAAGAATCAAAGAAGCTGTGCCGAATTTGCTCCTCTTTTGCCAAAACCATTATTTTGGGAAGCAAAAAGTAGTTATTTCCCTGTGGGAAATTTGTGTCAATTGGTCCAACGGACTGGTGCTAGGAGTTGTGAAAATAGAACAGGTACAAAAAGAAAGAAACCATGACCAGTGAAAGGAGAACCAATCATGTAACTGGTTTATGAAGAACAAAAATGTAGAAAAAGTACAGCCTTCACCGGTGGTGTGATACATTTTTTGGGACTTTCTAAAATTTGGTTCCTGAGTTTAAATCTAGGACTTGTTTTATTGAAATAATACTACATTGTAGTAACGGTCACTTAACACGTCCATTGAGAATAGATGTGTGACTGGTCATATGGTGTCAATTGACCCCCTTGAATGACAACCTCATGTAAAAGTGATAGGTCTTATTCATATAAAGTGTTAGAACTAGAACCGGTCTCTACCACCAAAAACCTATCACGGGACTACTTCGGTGTCAGTTCGCTTTCCTCTAGGGTAGTTCTCTATTTGCAACTTGTGATTTTATTCACAAAAGACGAACAAATTTTAATTAAATTTAAGAATTTTATTAGATCCCATAAATATTTGTATTTGTATGGAATTTTTTGTTAAAAATATTTCTAATATAGGTCTGATCCATAGAAAGTGTTAAAAAATGCAACGGTCTCTACCACCAAAGACCCATCACGGGACTACTTTGGTGTCAGTTCGCTTCCCTCTAGGGTTGTTTCTAACTCGGCTATTTATAAAATAAGTTTGTTAAGTTGATATAAGGTAAAAGTAAAAAAAATAAAGTTCATTGATTACACTACGTGACAAAATTTCAACAAAGTCGTGACCAAATGAATCTGATAGCTAATCTTTATGTAAAATTTTCCGCTGAATCCGAATATGAAATCAGAATTGTCAAAAGTAGAACAGTTTTTCAGATATTCCAAAATAACCGTTATTTGTGTTTTTAAAAAAGATGATGTGACTGAAATGCAAATATCTTAAAACATTTTAAACGAATTATGAATTTCTTTCTTTTTAGTAAAAGGTTATAAAATTTCTAATATAACCATGGATTGCTTGTGAGGATTGGTCAAGAAATGACAGAGTTACAGGGGACAAAAGTTCAAGCTTCATTGAAAATTTTATGATTTTGTTAAATTTTGCTCTTTTAAAGTTATTTTTTTTAAACCAAGCATTTAAAAATCCTAATGTTTTATTGCATGCGACGTTAGATTATTTTAATATGAACATTTTGCGCCCAACAAGACATAGATTGGTACAAAAATGACAAAGCTACAGAAGATTTAGCAAATTAACCCACATAGAAATTCAAAACTTTCAAGCAACTTTTAATATTTATTGTTACTAAAAATTTAGCTTTGTATGTTTATTTGTTGTGGGTTAATTCAATTATTCTTCTGTAACTTTGTCATTTTTGCACCGATCTGGATCCTATTGGGCACAAAATGTTCGTATTGAAATAGGCTAAAATTTTATTTTTTGGATATTTGCATATCAGTCACATCATCTTTTTTAAAAACACAAATAACGGTTATTTTGGAATATCTCAAAAACTGTTCTACTTTTGACAATTCTGACTTCATATTCGGATTCAGCGGAAAATTTTACATAAGGATTACGTTTCAAATGCATTTGGTCAAAAAATTGTTACGTAGTGTTATAAGAGAACCTTAAAAAGTAGATGTTTATAAATTTAAAGCTAAACGTTAGAGGCAGTCTTGTTTTTCCCCATATCTCAGCCATTTGTGTAGTGATCTGGCTAAAGCTCAATACCAAGCTATTCCGGACTGTATATGATATAAATATATAAAAACTGAGTCTCCATCATTCCTCGGGTCTTCGGAAAACCAATTTCAACATACATACAGGCAGACAAAACTGACAGACAGGCATCGTTAAATCAACTCCGCTACTTAATGGGACCCATAACATATACACAGTGTTGGGCAAAATACATGGTTTGCGGTATTTAAAATACAAAATACAAAATACTTGCTGGTCATGTATTTAAAATACAAAATACAAAATACTTTCAGGTTATGTATTTAAAATACAAAATACTTACACATCCTGTATGTATTTAAAATACAAAATACAAAATACTTCCATTTATTGTACGTATTTCAAATACAAAATACTTCCACGTCATGTACATTAAGGTTATAACTTTTTTTTGAGTGCAAAATACTACTCCAGCGCCATGTGGGGAATTTTGTTCTGATAATAAAAAACTGTTTTTTAAGCTGATTCGGTGAAAAAAGTTTCCGCACCGTAAGCGATTCCTAAAACTTCATATTATGTGTAAATTTTATTTTTGGAAATTGAAACCCTTTTGATTTTGCATTAGACTTATGAAAAATGGTTTGGTAGATTTAAATGCAATCAACCATCAATAAACTGACAGAATATATTTTGTAAACTATGTTTTTAAAATACAAAATACTCCCATTTTTTTATGTATGTATTTAAAACACACGTCATGTATTTAAAATACAAATATTTACAAAATACGTTGTATTTGTATTTTAAATACGTATTTCAAATACATGTATTTCAAATACTGCCCAGCCCTGCATATACATTTATATCTGTGGCAATAAATAATAATGGATTAAGTTTACATAAGTGCTTTTTCATTTTATTATATATTCTTATTCTCTTCTTCAAGATTTATCACTCAACTAAATTTCAAGTATACAACGTAATTATTTACAAAACTTAACGCATTTATATTTTAACTTCCACAACAAAACACACAATTTATTCTAGATAAAACCCTTAATATCTCAAAACACAAAATTTCGACTTCAGCCATTATTATTTATTGCCACAGATATATACCTTATAGGGTCTACGATACATATTGTAGCAATTGAAACGGAATGACAAACTTATATAAAAACGAACTTATATAAACATATCGTCAGCTCAATATTGGCTTGGAACATATGCCAAAAAGTCGTAGGGGAGAAAAACGACAATGAAGGTTTACATGAAGTTTTCTGAAAATATACCCGATAGATTTTTTTTTTGTATTTTCACCACTGCTTCCGGCATATGTTTTGAAGAAAAACGTAAATTTTAGTGAACGTTCATGAACGAACTTAGAAGTTAATATTATTTTATTGCAAGTGAAAAATTATTTTTTGTGACGCATACGCCACTTTTCTAAATTTAATTTAAAAAAGTAGCTGTTTGTGCTGCATACGTACACTTACTGCTGTGGATATATTCAGTTGTTGACATTTTACTTTGCTTTAACTTCATTTTCTTTTTATGGCAACGAAGCGAACGAAGCAAAATTGAAATTTATTTTCTTGTTGTCATTTTATTTTGCTTTAACTACTTTCTTTTCTTACAGCAATGAAGCAGAGCCAGACTGAAATTTATTTTCTTGTTGTCATTTTGTTTTGCTTTTGCTTTTGTAGTTTTCTTACGGCAAAAAAAGCAAGAGTTCAATTTATTTTGTACGTTTTTGTATAAGGAATTTGCTGCTTTCGAAAAACAGTGGCGTGTAGAGCAAAACAATACTTAATAAACTTTAAAAATAGTAAATTTGGAGCGAAGTTAATGCTTAATATCTCAGCAACCATAAACAATTTCGTAAAACAGGTTTTGGATACACTATACCTTGCTCAATTTTTTTAAAAAATGCTCGGTAGGTCAAACCAATAATGAGCTAACGATAAACCCTTTGCACCTGTGCGCACTCAATTTTGGGCCAACATTTCAACTAGTCATTTATAGGTTTTTATGTTGAATTTTGTTTTATTAAATATAAAAGGTTACGATTTTTACTTTAAAGAATTTTTGTTGTTAATTGGCACGTAGTTTTTTAATAGTGTAAGTGATTATCGTTGCATGTCGTAATTGCGATTTAGTGCGCGTTATTTTTCTTTTGTTTTGATGAGTGAAGTTACTGTGAACTAGTTTTAAAGCAAATAAAAGCTATTAAAAACCAAATTTTAAAAGGCGATAACAAACTAGAAATTAAAAATTAATAACATCACTCAACTTTTTGTTAATGTGTTATTTAAGTTTATATTATTTATTTCATAAAATCTTGTTTTGTCGTTTTTATATCCACAATGGAGAGTGTATTATGCGTTTAAGCTGTTGTGTGTAACACCTTTAAGTTTACCGATTGACTCAAAATCATTTTTTATAGTTGCTGATATTTAGATAATATGTATTCGATACAAAGAACCCAAATATGGTAAAAGTCGAAAATTAATCTTTATATACTGTGGTGTAGGGTATCAGTTGGTCGGGCTTGACTGACTATACTTTTTTTTATTGTAAATGTTTATTTTACTATTGAGTACAATATAAACTAATGGAAACTTAATATTTACATAGTTCAAAAATATGTGTTCAGTGTGACGAAATTAACATTTGCACTTCGGTCTAAGAGACCGATGTAACTAAATTCATGTTAATGGCGTGGGAATAATACTTACCTGTCCAACCCTTGTGTGTCAAACATTTTACTGAGGGATCAAATATGTTAGTCTTAATTAAAAAAACCAAATTTTAGATATTGATTTAACAAAAGAGGGATTTTAGGATATTTGGCCAGAATATATCAGGTTATACAGAATTATTATTATTTTTTCTCCGTTACCCCCTTTTGGAGCATATGGCTTTCCCAAAGCATCTCTATCTTACACGATTTTTTTTAGTTGTTTTTGTGTCTTACATTGTTAGATTTCACAGTCCTTGTTCTTCGAGTATTGATCCATTTAGTATTGTTATTTTGCCTTCCAGCTAAGTAGATGATGGGTCTGCTGCATCAGGTCCTAGACAAATGAGGCTGCCATCTGTCGTTGCCTATAAACAACACCCTCCGTCCATATTTTTTTAGTGGTGGGTAGCCATGCTCTGCTATTTGGAGGGGGATTGAAGCCACTTAATTTTTAAAACTCGAAAACCATGACGAAAATTTTTCGTCCTCTGCCAGGGATCGAACCTAGGGTGCTTTGGTTTTATAGGCAAGCCCTTAAACCACTACGTTACGCCGCCACCACAAAATTAGTTTAACCGGACCATAGAGATGGTGTTCGAAAAAGACGTTTCGTTTTCAATAGCCCGCTTTTTTAACAGTTGTCATGACTCAACCTGTAAATACTTGACAGATGACGAGGCGAATTAAATAAACTCTAAACAACAGAAACAAGATTTTTTGCATTGCATTTTTAGTGTTTACGGTTTGAAATGTCAACCATTTCTAGCAAATCAAAAACAAATTGGCTTATGGCCGTTTTCTCATTACATGATTATCTTTTTTCCCAACGAAAAACTGCACATTAAAGAAATTCGGTTTTCTCAATGTCTCATTTGCTCATATCCTGTCGCAAAACTAACCGGCACTCATCTGCCAATTATTTATTTTCCTTTTATTTGCCGTACAGATAAATTCAATCAGCTGACTCCCAACTTTTACATGTATTTTGAGAGGTGTTGCCAACTGAAAACAATGTTTTTTGTCGGTAAATTGAGAAACCCAAAATTGTTAACAGACAGTTTATCGGTAAATAAATTTTTGTTGACATTAAGTAACAGACAGTTTGTCTGTACATTGAGAAAATGGCCATTAAACTGTCAAAATTAGATGGCCTTTTGCCACCCCCTGTAGTGAATTCGCCTTGACAGATGCCAAGTAAAAACTACGCCACTACGCAACGATATACGCTGCACCAACATATTAAAATTATTATTGTTCACTTAAAAAATGTCGTTGAGTCCTTAGAAAGTTATACGGATATGGCTTAATCGAATTATTCAAGGTCCAAGAAAATATATACCTTGTGCAGTTTTAGATGAATATCAAAAAAGTTTCACACTGACAAACTTTATATACCCTTATTCACCACTAGTGTTGGAGAGTATAAAAATAAAATTTATAGTTCTCTCATATGGTCACGACAAAGACCAGTGTCAAAACGTAATGATACGTCATGACGTTTCATCACCCGTCAACATCAATAAAATAAAGAAATTTTAGCAAATTATTGGAAAACTAATTTAAGCTTTTCTGATCAATATGCCAATTATACTAACTAAACATAATTATACTAACTAAATAATGATAATGCATTTTTATGATCAAACTAATACTTAGAACTAGAAATTAAAAAAAATTGCAAAGTGAATTACCCAACTATTTATGGGTATTTGAAGTCTTAAGATTATGAAAAAAAATTCAAGTTAACAAAATATGTAAATAATTACAAAATAATCTGAAATAGATAAAGTTAGTACTACAGAAAGTATCGCTTAAAATAAGTTGCCAAGACCAGAAAAAAAAAATTTCAAGTACATATCAGCAAAAAGTCTATAATGTTGCAGATGTAAAGGCTAATTTCATTCTTGCCGAATCTTTAAAAATACCTAACGCCAGTTAGGGTTTCCACTCGCAGAAACTTCTAGGGAAGATATGTTTGCTATTGGATTATATTGATTCCAACCCAAACACTTACACCCCAGACAACCAGAGATAGAGAGAATGATTATTTTTATTTTATTTGAGCATTTGATGTATTTAACTAAATAATTTTAACAAATAGAATATGGGAATTATTGTTTCTTATTTTACTTTTGAAAAATGAAAATAATCTATATTTTTCTTCTTGTAGTGTTGTTGTTGTTTCTACAACAAACTTTTACAAACACACGCGTACTCACGCATATTGGTTTTCGAAAGTTTTCCCATTATCGATTGTTTTAGTACTTTTTAGTGCTATTCTTACATAATTTTTATGTATGACTTGAACTAAAATAAGTAAAACATACTTAAATTAAGTACGAGTTTTTTCTTTCTGTGTAAATCTAACCAACTTTTTGAGTAACATTATACATAGTAAAGTTTCTCGCCAATTTTTTTTTTTTTAATTAAGTCATTAATCAAAAATAAAATCAGTTTTAATTAAAAATTTAATCAAGTTAATTAAACGTTTACTTATATCAACAGCATAGCATTACTGCAGAAAATGTTGTTAATATCAAAAAGTATTCAATTGCTACTATTAAATTGTTTACTGATGCAAATTTAATTGATATTTTTAATAATATTACAAATTGTTTAATTAAAATTAATTTTTTATTGTTCTCTGTGAAGAAACATTTTTCTATAAAGTCTTAACTTTTAGATTTACAACAATATCCAGAGTTCTATTCAAAGGTATAAGAGATTTTGAACCGATTCTATATTTCCAAATGAAAATTAAAAATCCATTTAAAGGCAAACAAACCAAAAAATTTAATAACTTGTAGCAATTGTAATCAATAATATTTCAAAATTTTGAACTTTTACCTTCTCTTAAACTTATCTCAATTTTTTCAACATCATCATAAATCATTTTAATTTTTTTTTTGCCTTTATAACTATACGACTAACAAACAACAACAACAAAAATTTTATTGCAATTTAAAAATGTCGTTTTATTATTTTGGTGAAAAGTTCAAGTGAACGACAAAGTAATAAATAATAATATTTTGCCAATAAATGTTCACATGTGAATGCTTCAGCAAACCAGTCTAAAATCCAAGTATTTATGATTGTTTGGGCTTATGCGCGTAGTCTGTGGGGTTCATACTCGTACTCCCGTTCTTATGTGGAATGTTTATACGAAGACCTCATCAAACTCAGCTGTATAATGGGTATTGAAAGTTATTAAACTTTTTATTTTCTCACGATTTTCCCAATAATGACCATTATGAAAAGTCCTTTTTAAAAAGGAGCATATGAAATAATTATTGTAAATTTTTTAAGCACAAATTTCTCTTGTAGTTTAAAAAAAGCAACAAAGTTATTCGGAAAATTCCATTATAAATTTTTTTTTACTATTTTTTTTTTGGGGATTTTAAGGGAACCTTTTATATGTTTTTATAATTTTAGCGTGACAAAAATTTTTTATGGTTGACAAATGATTGATGATTAATATTTAATATCTTAAGTAATAATAAATTAAAAAAAAAACATTTCCGGATTAAAAAAAGAAAGATAAAATAAGAAAGATATATTTATTTGTCTAAAATTTATTGATCCTGAAAAAGAATCTGAATTTAAAAATTCGATAATTACACTGAATTCTTATTAAATTTTCAAATATGTAATAAGAATTTTTTCCGAGAGGATAGTTGGTAGTGAGCTAGTTGATAAGTACGAGGGATGCTACTTAAATTTTCGCGAAAAACTTCCATCTATTTCTCTCCAAAGCGCTAAAGGTGTAAGTTACTATTGTTCGGTTATAAAACTTAAAAAATGTGGTTTTCTGTTGTTGTGTTAAATTTATAAATCTGTTATATTTACTACGATTATTCACTAGCAAAACAGGATGGTGCCACTTGACACACAGCCAACGAAACAAATTGCTCTTTTGCGCGAGAAATTCAATGCCCGTGTTATCTCACGTCATGGCGAAGTTAATTGGCCGTCACGATCATGTGATTTGACAACACTGGAATTCTTTCTTTAGGGATATTTAAAAGAAAAATTATACTTCAATAAGCCAAGAACAATTCATGAGCTAAAGGATGAGATAATTCGGCACATTAACAAGATTGAACCTCAATTTTGTTACAGAGTCATTGAAAAAAAGAACCATCAGGTAGAGGTGTTCCACCGAAGCCGTGGCAAGCATTTGACCAATATTTCGTTTCACAAATGATTGTCATAGATTATTCTATAATAATAACAAATATTAAGATCTGGGTTTAAAAAACTGCAGTCGAAACTAAAAACTGTCGAACAAAAAACGAAAAAAGAGATTAGGTTTAAAATCAGCGACCAATTTTGTTCCCTTGCGTTATTAACCCTTAAATTATACCTGGGCCTGGCATATTTTGACTTTTTCCAGTTATTTTCATATAATTATTAAATATATTAGAACAAAACTTTATTTACTCCTCAACCAAAGTTTTTTTTTCCACAAGAAAATGAGAATACAGTTTAAATTTAAACACCGTTGGCGTGGCAATTGGCCAAATAAAAATTTTGTGCATATTGAATCCACCTGGGCCTGGCCAGACCCTGTCCTGTTATATATGTACTGTAGTAAATAAAATCAAAACGAAACGTATCAAAAAGCATACGTAACACATAAGAATTCTTTCTTTACTTTTTTCGAAGAATTATGCTTTTTGTCAACAAAATGATCCTGCTATAGCCATACAACTCCATACATCTAAAAGTAGTCCCAGCACGGCCCAGGTGGCAGTTTGTGCCACACAAATTAGGAGTTAACTTGTAAATTTCTTAGAAACGGAAATGTTTTCTTTTGTTCTAAACCACTATGCATTTTTGGTATTGAGTTAAGACAAAATAATTGGCTTTTGCAACGCTTTACACTGATGTCAACATACATTTTAGTATATAAAAGTTAATTTAATAAAAATCAAAACGTAGACTTATGTTTATCGTTTTGCTATGGAACTCCTCATTTGTAATCAATTTCGAATACTGCTAAATCGACTTGAAATTCCTCCAGGATCCAGAATATACTCTTTTAGGGCCCATTTGAGTATTTCTGAGTATTTCACAAGTTATGACAAACTTGATAGTGATGGGTATAAAAGCGTTACAAAATAACACAAAAAAAAGACTCCTTTTCAGATTTGTAAAGGGGTGTCTAAATGTTAAGATTATTTTGTTGTTTAAAAAAAAAAAGATTTTGTTCTATTGAAGAAAGAAAAAAAAAAACTAATTGTTCATTCAAAGAAAACAATGCGTTGAATTTAAAGCCAATAAAATGATTTCATTTGTAACAAAATCATCTTGTTATTTTTTTGCGTTAAGTGGAGAAAAGGACATTTTAGAATAAAACCAAAATGATGCTGAAGATGACAAGACATTGTTGACAGCTTGTGGCAAAGCCAATATATTTATAGTCTTAAGAAAATAAAAATAAAAAACCGTAAAGGACCACCACAAATGGTGATCTAAGATAATAGTATCATCAACACACACTTAACAAGAAAACAAAAGCCGCCAGAGGGTGGTCGTCTGTTAGCCTGCCTGCCAAGTTTTTAAACCCCAAAAAAGTGGGAAAAAGTTTAAAGTTAAGATGTTTACAAGCAAATGGCAGTTATTCATACGAACACTCAAAAAACAAAAAGAACAATTACTTTATTTTTTAAGGATTCTTATTGTTAGAGGCGTTTTGTTTCATTTTTATTTTCAACTTAAGGCTGTCGGTGTTAAAGATGTTGGCGATATTGTGATAATAAAATTTATTTGGTTAATTTACATAAATTTCGATTTTTTATTTGAAATCTAAACAAAATTAAGGATTATGCAACAAAACCAAGATAAATATACCGCATATTTTATTAAACACCAAGCTAAACAGTTTTTAAAGCTTTATTTTTTCTTGTCGGGGGTTTGGTTTTTTTCAAAATATAACGGAAATAATCTGTGGTGATAAATGCCTGAAATTATACCTCTTTTTTAAAGCCTAAAATTATACTTACCTTTTTCTAAAGAAAATTAAAATACAATTTATTTTTTTATAGAAATTCGTTTGGACTTTTAAAAAACGTTTAAAAATCCATTAAAGTGTATTTTAAGCATAAAACAGTTATTTTTTTCTTCTGTTCTTCGGTCCTTGTTGTATTTTATGTTAAACTTTGTGAACTCAACCTGTTATCCGGCCATCATCAGTTGTTTTTTTTTCTCTCTTATTTATTATTTTTTTAACCGTAATATTTTTGTGAAAAATTTTCGGTTTTTTTGTGTTCATTTGTTCTTTTTTCACATTTGCTCTAATCTTTGCGCCATTTATTCACACTTGATTAACACGCGTCTGACATTTGTTTGACTTTTTTTTTTGTTTGTTGGTTTATTTCTAGGGTTTGGTGGTTAAAGACCAAATGTTGTTTGTTGCATTGTATTCGGTAGATTGCAAAAAAAAAAACCAAGGAAAGATAGAACTCATAAAGAGAATATGAACTTGAAAATTAAAAAATAATAGAAAGGAAAGTTTTCATATTTTCATTATACCCTTCCCTAGGGCAGAGTGTAATGGATTTGTGCCCATAAATGTAACGTTAAGAAATAATTTTCCATCTCTTATTCAACTAATAAACATTCTAGGTCCACACTGAGAACTTTACTTTCGCTTTAAACGTTCTCTAGATATACATAAATCCATAATGTCTTTGTATGGAAGGTGACATGCCCACTCATCCACTCCTGCCCACTTTTTGACAGATATTGTGTATTGATAACGCAGCGTTTGTACCGAATTTGAAAACTTAAGCTATTGCCTTCATCAGATATACAGAATAATGTATTATGCCATGTCGACTTATCCAGTTGTATCAAATTTGGAAACTTTACCTATTGCATTCTCCAGATAAACGGAAACCATTTATTCATTGTATGAGAGGGAGGGGCCACGCCTACTTATCTAATAACACCCACTGTTTGTTGGATTTTGTGTATTGACAACCCAGCTATGTGTACTTAATTCGTAAAATTTTTCTCTTACCGATCAATAGACATAAATATATATATTTTGTGCCACGCCCACTTCTCCAATCCCGCACATATTTTGTCAGATGTGTGTTGATAACCAATTTATTTCTATCAAATTTGAAAGGTTGAGCTCTTGCCGTTCTACAGATATACAGAAATTTTATTATATTTGTATAGGAGGTGACACGCCTACTTCTCCCATCCCGCCCACGTTTTATTGGATTTTGTGTATTAACAACCAAGATATTTGTACAAAATTGCGA
Source organism: Pollenia griseotomentosa (assembly GCA_963931875.1). Taxonomy (NCBI): domain Eukaryota; kingdom Metazoa; phylum Arthropoda; class Insecta; order Diptera; family Polleniidae; genus Pollenia; species Pollenia griseotomentosa. The sequence goes on along the minus strand of OZ007560.1, from coordinate 233,128,934 downwards.
AACCTGAGCTTTCGGTTCTCCAGATGTACAGAAAACTATATTCGCTTTGTATTCCAAGAAAATATATAGCCTATAACCTTACCGGAGGTGTACAGAATAAGTGGACTAAATCTTATCGCGATCTGCAGCCGTATTCTGTAATTCGCTAAAGCTAAATATCGCTACAAATCTATAAAGTTGATTTAGCAATTTTTTTCTCCAAATGCAATTTTGTAACGTGCATTGCTAAATTTGACAATGCCATAAAAATTTAGTTCGCCTCAATTTTCGATTTTAATCTTCACCAAAAATATGCTCTAAAAAACGCGTTTTATGCGCATTAAATATTCTGTAAAAACTTGAAAATATGCCCTGAAAATTGTTGAAAATATGCCCCAAAAAATTCAAAAATTGCTAATTTGAAACCAAAATATTCAACAATTTAATAACAGTTCCATTTAAAAAAAACAATCCTAAAATTATAATCAATAAAGCTATAAAATTTAAAGACGAATTTTCGAGATTTAACCCTTTTTAGACATGATGGGCAGTCATCGGCTCACAAAAACAAAGTAACGTTAAGAGGTTAAAATTCATATAAGAGTTATTTGTGCCGAATAATATCTAGATTTTAAGATCCATATGAGATTTTTTGTCTTTAAGAGATTTTAGGAACGGTCGCTTTTGCGCACAAGATTAACATAGACAGACAACCAGCCAGACGGACGGATGGACATCGTTAGATTACTTAAATAAGTGATTCTGAGTCGATCGGTTTACTAAAAGATTGTTCCAGATTTCTATGTATTACACACATTGCCAAAAACGTATATAATTGATTTTTCCTAAATTTTTGCTTATATATAAAATTTTAAAGTTTTAAACAACATTTAAATTTAATGTCAACCTGCTGTGTCTTATAATTTTTGAGTAAAGATTTTGATTATAGAATGTAGATGGCGAAATTGAAGCAACACGTTGAGTAAAACAGAAAAGCCAAAATTTCGCAAAAAAAAAATTTCTTTTTTTATTTGCTGCGAAAGCTCTTGTAGGCATCTAAAAAAAATTTAACATGAATCAAAATATGCCTCAAAAAGTCAAAATATGAACTATAAACTCAAAAAATGCTGCAAAAACACTTTTAACTAAATAATGCAAGAAAATGCTGCAAACGGTAAAATATGGAAAAATATGCACTAACAAATCGATGCCAAAATTCATAAAAAGCTCTAGAACGGATAAATATATTGTTTCTGCCTTCATTTGGCACACAAGAAAAAACATGCAATTGCATATTTGTGGTTTCCCTGTTCATCACTAAAATTTTTAAATTTTGTATTTTCTAAGGCATTTTAGCGATCGAGACTTAGGTTTAGCTAAGCGAGTTACAGAACATGGCTGCTGGTGTGCGGTTTGGCGGCGCATAACACACGAACACACAAATATTAATTTTTTTGTACTAGAAAGAAAAGGACAGACATTAAAAACCACTCTATAATTATAATACATTATAGTGCTATAAAAAATTTAATTTTTTTTCATTTAAAAACTATAGCTAATTCTGAATTCGGCTTTATTAAAACTAAAAATGCCAAATATTCAATGCTTTTCTCATTCGTATGCCTTACTGTTTAAGAGCACTACTCAGTTTGTTTGTCACTAAGGTCGTATTGCTGGTTAGTCGTTTTTTTTTTAGATGTCTGCTTACCCTTGGGCCAAACTGATTAATAAACCAAACGTCAAATGGAACAATACTTTAACAATAGCAGCAGAAGCTTAAATTCACATTTTAAAAATCCCCACACCAAAGGAATGAAGATTTGAATAGGAAAAAATAACAGCATCATGACCACAGCTGTCAACTAAATGTCAAATTTAAATGAGAGAAAAATTTATACTCGTATTTTGAAAAAAAAAAAAAAAAAATCCTACCAAATGACTGTGTTAACGGTTCATAACACAAATGCTGGGTGATGTTTTTGTGTTGGTGTCCTGGCTGCTGTTGTTGTTTATTCTTTTTCATTGTGTTATTGCGGTGCGTGCTCGTATAAATTTCCGTTCGATTACATTTCATTGTTCTTGTGTAGGTCTTTTATTTCTCTGACATTATGGCAACATTGGTTGGACACAAATGTTAAACATTTTTAATAATTTCGAAAAGATATTTGTTTAATAACATATTGTTGCTAGCTTTTGCTGTTTAAAAGTGTATATTTATGTTTATTTAAATCGTATCTAGTCAATGGCATTTTACTTAAAAGGACATCCAATTTTTACAGGTTACAGTTGTTTTTAGGAATTGTGTTTGCAATATTTTAATTTTTTTTTATTATTCTTATTTGTTAACATTATTTTTCAATTCAATTTTCAAGGGTCTAAAACTTAGGGGTGCCAAGTAAATATTTTATATATAAATTCTGTATCCATAATTTAATGTCAAAAAACAAAACCGTTTATTACTTAACTTTAAATTTCAAAAGTGCGTTAATTACAAATTGTACTTAAGCAGCAACAGCGACCAGATGGGTCTTTTGTGGGTGGATATTTTTGAAAAGAAAGTAATTTGTATTAAATATATGCCAAATAAGGCTGTTTAAATACTGGATATTGATGTAGTTGGTTACGTTGGCTCACGTGGCAGATTGTAACGAAACAAACATACGAAAAACATCAAATGACCAGTAATACTGATATCTACCTCTAGATGCCGTTCTGGCTATCATTCAGTGATTGCTATAAAGGCCTCTTATTAAATTTATACAGTTAATAGAGTTAAATGCCTTTAATTCCAAAGCAAGTAACAACGAACCACGTCAGCTCATTATTTTACACATAGAATTTCCTGCTGGAATCAGACTTTGAACACTAAGACGATACTGTGTATTAACAGATGTTTGATACAAAAAATGGGCCTAATCAGTCAATTGTTTTACCTATAAAAATCGATCCTTAACCGCGAAAATAACGTAAGCGACATCATTTTCAGTTTTGGTTTTTTTTTTTAATAAATGTCATTGTTGACAACACTTGCATCATCTCTTAAAATGTCATGGTCACACAAGATACAGTTACGAGTTTATAGCAAAAACAATTTTATCTTAAGCGACAAATTTCATACAAAATTTATATGAAATAAAATAAAAAAAACTCTCCTTGAAAAAAGATTACGGTTACATCGGTTGAACTAAAGCAACAAATTTTATCTGAATACTAAATAAGTCCGTGAAGCACAGGTTTTTGGACACTGTTTTAAACGTTCCCTTAATTTTGTTATCCCTTCTAAAAATAAAAATTGTCGAGGTCATCACAATTGGTATTTGTTTGGGAGATAATTTCTTCGTTGTAATATCTCTTTCCGCCGTGCCACTTCTTCTGACTTGAAAACGAGTAATATTCACTCAAGTTTAATAAAGGCGTTTATTTCAAAATCTATTTAATTTGGCCCACAAAGTTGATATAATATTCGCTATTGATTGTTTTGCCATTTTGAAGGCTATCAATGTGACTTAACCGCGTGCGTCCAAAAAACGGTCGCAATAACTTTGTTGGCTCACAAACACACCTTGGCTTTCTTTGGCGCCGAAAACCCCACTGTTTTGACTGCTATTTGGCCTATGGTGTGTTGTTGTGTTTTTAGGAAACAACTCATCCATATTGCAATTGAACAACGGAAAACACAACTGCGAAGTTGTTACACGATTGCGTTTGTTTTCGATTGTTAGAAATCGCGGCACCCATTTTGTAGAAGACTTTACTATCCAAGTGATCATTTAAAATTGAAACACGGCGACATGTGAGATGTCAATTACTTCCACAATCTCTTACACTTTCATTGTGATTTTTTTTAAATTGTTTTTAGTGTAAAGGCCTCATCTGAGCATCCAGAACGTTCGGCATCTTCCGTACTACAACGAAATTATGATAACCAATTTTTTAACTTTAAAAATTGATTGAAGCTTAGCCCTGGTTTGAGTTATGTTTTTTCCGCAAAAAATAACAAACATACATATGTTTACAGTAAATTTCGTTCCGGAAAAATTTTGTCCTTCGCTGGCTACTGATGATATACAGATTTTCAATGTATAATTAAATTTTTTTTTAGCTCTAGTCTAAATAAAAACAAGAGCTGTGCACCAACTTCCATAAAAAGGTAAAAAATCCTTTGGAATATATTGAGCTACACGCAGAGAAAAATAATTTTTCGATATGGTTTCCTCCAACAAAACTAGTTTTAAGGAATAAATTTAAATATATTATGGTTAATTTAACCATATTATTGTAACCGACAACTATATTATGGTAGCCTCTTAGAATGTTGTAATTATATAGAAAATAGTTTGTTTTTAAATTAACAGGAGAATTTTCCTCTTTTCTAAAGCTACGGTCAGGTCAGACTTATCAAATATTTGACGAAAAAAACGGGACCAACAACCAAACTACAAAATCATTTCGCTTAATGTCAATATTTATTTTGATTAAAATACCACATCTTACAAAAAACTGTTTTTTGCTATGTCTAGTAGTATAATTAGTTTATTTTGTAATATTAAGACCATTTTAAATCTCACTAACTATTAACAAAAGAAGGGGTTACGCTTATTTGATCAAATATTTAATAAGTGTGACCATAGCTTAAGACAAGCATGCTATGTTTACTGTTATTGGAATCTCAAAGAAAGAAATATTCAAGATCTAGGTCATAAAAAAAATAAAAAAACATTTATTTAAAAGCATATAACCTCGAGCTTTAGTATTTATTTCTTTGAGATTCCATTAAGAAAAGATCGAATAAAAAAACCAACTTTTATTATTTTTGTTATTATTAAGCATAACATGTTTGGAGGCAACCATAACATGGCTAATAACATAGTTGCCGGTGACACTAATATGGTAAAATTATATTGATGTGTTGAATATGCATTAAAAGATTATATTCATGATATTTAATTTTTTTTTTGTCAAATTTTTTAATGATATCTCTGAAACAACTGAGCAATTATAGAAGTAATGTTTGCACAACCTAAATGTTATTTTGTGGTTGAATTTAGGATCTTTTTTTACTGAATAGAAATTCTGCTATATGTGGTGAAACTGCCATAATTTTTTACATAAGACTATACTGCGAAAACTAGAGCTGCTGCAAAAAAACCGAGTACAGATTTGAGGTCAGCGTTCCAAATAACTTGGATTGCTAGCAAACGAAAGTTTTCATTTGAAATTTCTTAACCTGTGTAAATTCTTTTTTTCTCATTTTCTCTCCAATCATGCGGTAGTCTGATTTTAATGTAAAATACAAACTAAATGACACAGGTTGTTACTCTTTCAGTTAAGTGGCGGAAAACTCAAAATGTTACGGACCTGTAAGAACATTTTGGTATTTAAAATATCCTCTACACAATTTGATCCCGGAACAAGACAATAAATCATCCCTACAGGATAAGCTAAAGCAAAAAAATTTTGCCAAAATACTTCTTTTGTACAAACATTTTCTTAATTGGTCAAATCGGTACATTTTTACAACTGGACCCTATACAGGAAGAATATTCATACCAAAAACAAAAGAAATCAAAATAGTTTTCATCTAATAAAGAAGTCTAGAGACATGGAATACGCTTATTGCCCAGAATCAAGAGTCGACCTATTACAACAATTTGAAGTGTTTAGTCAAAATATTAAAAGTGGTTCTAATGGGCAAAGTCAAGCCCATAACGAAATGGTGAAGTTTACAATTTCTATTAAATTAATAGCAAAAATATGGGCTTAAAGAATCCATCATTTTGTAATATACCTCAATATCTGGTTAAAAGTATACCAAAGCTGATAAGATTAAATTCCTTTTTAAGTAATTCGCAGATTTTCTTCTCAATGGTATATATACACATCCCGGCTTTGCTAACTAAAGCTTCTCTGCATAGCTGGCTTTGGCCGGCTTCGCTTACTAAAGCTGCTAAATTCTGGATTTGATATCAGGATTTTAAAATTCGGGATTTCGAGATTCAGAATTCTGAAATTCGTGATGTGAAAAAAATTCGAAATTTTGATACTATTTCAAATTATAAATTTCTTATTTTGTTAAATCTTTCGTGACGTAGCTTGACAATAATGGAACCAACAACTTACAGATTATAGCACACCAAAAGTTTCATAAACTTCATGGACATTATGAAACTTAAAAGTGTCATAACGTCCATGGATATTATGATATTTTTTCTTATACCATAACGTCCATGGACATCCATTAAAGCTCAGTTAGTCTTTACTTTCTGTTTCTGCTTCTGTTTCTGTTCCGTGCCGTTCTGTTACGAAATTGTAATAGTTACTTTTTCTGTAGCAACTTATCAGCCATTTATGACAAATTTATTAGTTTTGCACCATCCATTGTTTTATTTCAATAACTTTAATGCACATAAATTTGAAGAAATTAAATTTTATGAATTCTTTAAACCAAAAAATAGTTTATTTCAATATAAATATGTATTTTTAATTATTTATTTGCTGTCACTTACAATTACTTAACAAATTTTTGATTTTAACAAACTGAACCTCAACAGAACAGAAAAACTAATCAATTTCACAGGTTTTTTAATAACAAACACAAATCAGCTGATTGGTAACAGAAAGACTAACTGAGCTTTAAGACATTATGACATGTTACTTCTTTCTTGATGGATGCTAAAAAAATTTAATATACACGAAAATAAATGTATTCAACTTCAAAAACTCAAAACATCATTTGTGTGGTCAGGTTTGTTTAAGTTATACCCAATAACATCCCTTCTAAAAAGTTTAATTCTGCCCATTGTAAACTCTACAACTCTGAAGTCGTTACGAAATAACAGTTTAAAAAGAAGGGCACTCGACATTTTTTAATTTCGATATTAATTTGATTTGCAATGGTACATTTTGATTTCGTGTTTTAATACGTATTAAGTAAATTATTATTTAAACTTAAGTTGTATTTTGTATTTAATTACGATAAAAGTTTCGTACCACTATTAAATATTTTAACAAGTAAGAAAGTATAGTCGGTCAAACCCGACCTTCACCACATTACTAGCAGATATCGAGAGTAGACTATACTTGTTACCCATGGTCATTCATAGATCCTCAGAACATTATGTTATGCGCTTAAGATTAACAAAATCTTGTAAATTAATAATTTTGTGTTCCCAAAAATTACTTTGCTAAGCTTAAACATAATCCACATTTCAAAAACCCGGCCTAAAAGATTTTAGGGAGGCGGGTTATGAAGGACCTTTGGTAAATTCTGGACCTTCTTGCACAACATTTTGCCATGACATAGCAGCAAATGTAAAAGTTTCGTGTTTAAATTGAATGTCAATAGCAGCATATATTTCGGCAGTGGCATTTGCATGAAAGCTTAAATATAATACGATTCCAATAATATTTGGAAGAAGAGTTTAGATTGTAAAAAATATGTTTGCAACAAATTTAATATAAATATGTAATACATCCCAAAATAATAATATGTTTTATGGACACAAAAACTCTATTTCGAAAGGCTTGGATCGTATGACAATTAAAACGCACATACCAAGTTTTATCATCAGTTTGATCAATTATGTCCAAAACTGCGACCAGCCTGTCAGTTGGTCAGACGGACGGACAGCGTTACATCGATTCAAGAGTAATCCTAAGGCAATTGGTATGCTAAAAGGTCTAGGACAAATATTTCTGTATTACACACATCTCCACTATGTGAGAGACAGCTGATTAGTCAAAACAATAAAACTTGTAAACTGTATTTATATACAATCGACATTATTCATAAAAAATAAAACAAATTTAAACAAGGTATATGTTTATAGGTTAATAAGCCTGTTTTAAACCTGTTCTATTTTTTATAAATAAGGGGGAAGGTGTTTTTTGCTTTGCTTGTTGTTTTTGTATTGTTATAATATTGTGGCCATCTTGCTTAAAAGAAAGTCATAATAAACATCCAGTCTAAAAAAAACAAAAACATAATAAAAACTGAAATCTGTTACAAAAATATCTTAAGTCTTTAAGAAAATCCATTTAAAGTAATGTTTGTAGTAACTCTAATGTTTTATTAATTTATGACTTTCTAATAAAGCATTCCTCTAATAACATACATATAAATTTAAAGATATTTTTCTAATATTCCCAAAGGATTCATCAACCAATGAATTTTTTTTTTATTTGTTTCTTGGACTAAACATCCAAATATTTTTATCAAAATGCTATAAAAATAAAATACTAAACGACATAAATCTTCTTTTTTCTTTATTATACGTTATTTATGAAGTGTTTAATACAAGATATTTGCTTATTTAGCCAACAAAAATCGGTAGAAATATTGTTTTAACAAAAAAAAAAAATAAATAAAAATTCATGTTTTTGACACACCACTACTTACGAATTTATCTTTATATGTGTATGTGTTCTCATATGAGTCCTTATGACCGGTCATTTCGAATTCAACTACCCTTGTGATTAGTTATGCTTTTTATACTTTTTTTCTTTGCGAGAGTTACTTTTTTATTTGGCCACTGGCAGGAGTGATTGTAAGTACTTGTGTACACGTTTGTATGTAGAAAAACTATTTTATAGCCATTAATCATTTTCATTGTTGAACATTATAAATACATGAAATATTTCAATACTCTCGTCTATGTAGTGGAATTGATTTAACTTTTCGTTCTTCTTTTAGGGGGGAGTTGAATATTTTACAAGAAATTTATTTTCGTTAAATGTAAGAGGCGTACTTGAGTTATTTGCACTGATTCATTGTTTTATTTTAAATTAATAGAAACAGGAATTCTTTACATTTTTTAAGCTTGTGATTGCTTTAGTTCATAGAAAAATATTAATACATACATAAATACATAAAGATAAAGAAAGGTAGGAACACTTTTTTAATAAAATAAAAAAAAGTAAGAGTGCTTTATTCGGCTATGCCAAATCGTATATGTGACAGCGCATAGAGAAAGGGACCTAAGGGTAAAAAAAAAAATCAATTTTCACTCTTTTTTTTTTGATGTGGACAACATCTGAGCATCGAATGATACCGATCCCATGCCCCAAAAGTGTTCCCTCCCAGAGATATGCGCGTTTTATGATGTGATGGTACACCAAAGATACATGTATTTAAATCTTTAAAATGGCTCTCCTGAACAAAACCCTTTCTATTTTGCGCGTCACATATATCGTTCGCCGTTGTGCGATAAGAACAGGAAGTAATATTAATACCGTTCTTTAGATATTAATACATCTTTTTAGTGCCATGCCCACTTTTCCAATCCCGCTCACATTTTATAGGCTTTTGTGTTTTAATAATCATGATGCTTTTTCAGATGGGCAGAAATAACAACAACAAGGAATTTATGGGTAAAATTAGAGGCATTCGTGGTTTTTTGCTCATATCTCAGCCATTTGTGCACTGATCTGGTTAAATTTCAATAGCAAAATTGAATGGAGCATATGTGACATAAATAAATAACAATCTAGTCTCCATAATATCTGGGGTCTTCGGAAAACCTATTTCAACAGACATACGAACTTCGTTAACCAAACTTCGCTACTCATAAAGATAAATATTGATAAATATTGCAGAAATTACAAACGGAATGACAGAAATTAATAACGGATTGACAGACTTTAGCTTCGGCGAAGGGTATAAAAATATCAATCTTAAGATTAAGAGTAAAATTGCTTCATTTAGCTCTGCCGATTTTTATTATCCTTAACTAAAAGTTAGAACTTTTCGGCTGTAAGCTTTTTATGGGATCTATAATAAACTTTTAATCTATGTTCCTAAAATTTGATATACAAACCAATGAGTTCCAAGTGACAGTATTATTATTCGTTACGATTTTTAGAGTATTAAAAACAAGTGTTTTCAGAGACGGTGTTTTTTTTAACTAAAGATATATGATACATTAAAAAAAGTACTACCTCTATTATGCAAGTCCTTGTCGATGTCGACGTCAATATTAACTGCCTGGCCTACAAAGTTGTCAAGAAATTATATTTCCACTGTATATTTATATTAAAAACAATAATAAAAACAGAAAATTATATAAAAATTTAAAATAAATAAAAAAAAAATAAATAAATAAAATAAACTAATAAATACAGAAAAAGATTCGGAGTTCATTGGTAAAATAACCAGTGTTCGAAAATAAACACTAAACATCGCACCTTGGTGTCCGGTTCGTAACATTTCCCTGTTTGTCATCTTTCGAACACAAAAATAATACTGTTCTTATCCAACTCAACAAAAAGATGAAAACATTTACAGCCAGGCCCACGATGTCACACGTTAACGTTCGCATAGAAAATTACATTTAAAACAAAAACAATTTCTAAAATTGGTTTTTGCGAACGTTAACGTGTGACATCGTGGGCCTGGCTGTTAATTCCGTTCGGTTTTTTTTTAAACCACAAACTTCATCGTGTTCGGTTCAGTTTATAAATGTTCGTTCGTTTCTGTTGTGCTTAGCGCAGGTTTGGCTGGTAAAAAATTTTTTTTTTCAAAAATAAAAAACACGAAAAAAACCGAAAGCCAGCAAAATAATTTTACACAAACAAAACATATACACAATACAAACACAAGATGTTTGTCCTGCCGTCGTTGCTAAAATTTTTTGTTTGTTCATTTCTTTATCAATGTAAAAAACATTATCATAACAGAACATTATATAATGTTCGAATCTTTCTTGATAAAGTTACGAACGGTATTAAGGTTTGTGTTCGTCTACACAAACACTAAAAAATATATATCATTCCTGGGTGTGTGAGCCGAACGCTAAATAATGTTCTGTTTATTTTCGAAAACTGAAAATAACAGCTCACACTCGTAATGGCCTCCCTTCCCAATTATGGTGAAGGGCTTTAAGAAAGTTATAATTTTATAACTTAGAGAAATATATTCACTTTCTAGTGAAATTTTAAAAATTAAGTTGACTCAATATATTCCACACTGCCATGTTGAGTACTTACATAAGATTCCTGCTTTGTTGTGGATTTATCGATTTCTGAAAACATATCAAATTTCATTCGCATCTTCCAGTCACTTTTAATAAAAAAAATTATTCCTTAAACAAAATTCTTTTTGGTGTATGTGCTTTATTCATTTGGCATGTCATAGTTGAGTTGACATTTACAACAAAATAAATATAATAAATATCATATAAAATTTACTACCACACATGTAAAATCCAATCTCAATACTTCCTTTAAACACATGTGCTTGTCACTAAAAGGGATGCCTGCCCACGTATACGAGCATACAAAAAGAACATCTTAAAAAAGGACTTTATGTAAAATATTTGAAAGGAATAAGGTTTCGCTAGATTAATTTAAGGTCATGCATATTATAAAAATTACATACTTACAACACAACTTGTATGCCAAATACACACACACACACACACACATTTAATACTTTACATTCTATATGATTAAGGGTGTAAGGAAGGCATAAAGTTATCAAATTCATAAAAAAATGTTAAATTGAGGATGTGAGTGGTTGGAAATTTGTGGTAAATTACAAGCAATTTATTTTGAAGGATGTTTATTTTAAAGCTTTTTTTTAACTTGTTATTTTTTACAAAAGTTTGAAACAGAGAATTAACTACAATCTCAATTAAGTTTTTCTAATTATTTTTAATTTCCTTATTTATAAAAGTGTCAAAATTACATATGTTAACAAAATTTATGTGTAGGATTTTTAAGTCTTTTGTTACATTTGCCGATTTTTTTTAAAGCTCAAAGCCTTATTTTGTTAAAGAAACCTCATGTGCTGGCTTCGTTTTATGATTAATTTGAGATATTTATGAGGAAGGCAGTATTTAAGTTAACAAGTGTTTGAGATTTTTTTGGGGGTATGCTTCAGGTGTACTCACATGTCATATCATTCAAATATTCTAAAAGTGTTTTTCATTGTACGGCCCTACGCTCCTCACAGGCGTAAATATAATCAATATATTTCAAAACTCTATCCTATAACGCATTTGGTGGAAAGAGTATTATGAGTTTCTGCTTTTTGTGTAAATGAATCAACTTAAGGGCCAAATAAACTACAAAAACGGTCGAACAAACATCTTGCTGTTGTCAAACTGCTTGTAAGTTTATTTGGCCCTTCAGAATCTTTTTTTGAGTCGATCTAAGCACGCCAAAGGAAACAATTTTAAGTTTCTCGCAAAAAAGCTAAGATTTTTTAATTTGTGTGTAAGTGACACAATTTTGTTGCCATACTTGATATCTACAAAAGTCGAAAATTTAATTTTGTCCGAATGTATTGCAATCTTTAAGCTCTGGGCCTGTTTCGAAATGCAATAATGCGCTGCTTTTGATGTACTTACATCTGTGATTAGTTTGGGATACTCATGCAAATCAGCTAGTGCCGATGCTTGTTTGCAGTCAGTTTGGTTGTGTTTTTGAACACAATGTGTATCAGCGATTTTTATGATGCGTATTTTATTAATTTGTTTGCGAATCATCTGCTTCTGTTATGTATTTGCAGTGATGCATTTCCGAACAGGCCCACTTTCGGCTGCTTTTTTTTACAATTATTTTTAGAAATTTTTACAAATATTAGTAAAATTTCTACTCATGATCTTTTGTGTAAACATATACATAAGTGAGGTTTATTTTCAAAAGAAATTTCCCGACAATCCTAAGCTAAATTCTCGGAAAAGGGAGAGTTAAAAACAATTGAAATCCCAAGATGGGAATCGCCACTTTCACAGCTAGAAAGCTTACAAAAATGTTCATCTTAAACAGTGTTGGCAGAGAAGTGGATTTGTCCCGAAATAAGGGAGTCAACATTTATATTAGGACAAATTTTTGTTGGAAGGGATTTGGGGATTTTTGAAGAATATAGGGAATTCACAATTTAAAGCTTAAAAAAATACATATTCATGTTAAGCACTGGGGCCAAAAAAGTTAGTTTGTCCCGAAATTAAGGATTTCAACAATTATTTAAGAACAAATTTTTGTAAAAGGGGAAAAAGTACTTCGGTAAAGCTAAATTTGAGTTAATGGCACCTTTGAGATCTTCGCGTTCAAAAGTACACATGGGCAAAGTTTCAATTATTCTGTACGATTTTTGGAAAGTTATACCAAAGTGACTTTCTGCTTAACTTTTGTCAATGTGCAACAACTTTTGAAAGAAAAACTCAAGTTTACTTTTCATCTGTGACAGAGGTGCGGGGAATATAAGATATTGACGTCTACATAATAATCGACACAAAGAACTCTTATATCTTAACCTCATAACAACATTTTGTTTTGCCAAGTCCATGATTGACCATGGGTCCCCAATAGAGTACAACCTAGAAAATTATTCTTTACACTCAAATAAATCCATCCGTACTCAAATCTATCCAAAGCGGTATTAATAGTAATTGAATCAAGTACAGAAAGATTGAATCAAGTACGGATTTTCAATCGCGAAATATTTAACTTATCTATGTTCAAACGCGCATTCGTACTTGAAATAAACCGGAATTGAGATTGATTTAAGTAAAACTAAGATTCAATCAATCTCAAAATGCGCTTGATCCAAGAATTATAAAGTTGATTTAATCCCGAATTCTTACTTGAAATAAACAAAAAGTGAAATTAGAGGGAGAATTTTATTAAGATTGATTTTCTTACCACTATAATTTCAGATATGGTTTTTACTTTAACAACTTAATATTCATACATAAAATTGAAAATATAAACTAAATGAGAGCTCTTGCTATAAATTTTACTTTTTGAACATGAAAACAATGTGTTCGTCTTGTTCTGTTGGTTTCATTGTTTCTACACACAACAAGCAAATCGTTTTTTAACTACTTGGTTGGTGTTGTTGTAGTGTCTACAACCAAATTTTATAAGTTAAATGAGATTAAAACGCTCACTTTGTAATTTTGCTCTCAGAGTGGCACTACCAATTAAAAGTTTAATAATTTTTTACTTAATTTAACAATTTTGTTCTTATTTTAAGAAATTCCGGGATTGATATTCGAAAGTAAACCCATTTAAGATTTATGTAAAACTGAGTTTAAATCAATCTAAAAATGCGCTTGATTCCAGTATTATAAAGTTGATTTAATCCCGAATTCTTACTTGAAATAAACCAAAAATGAAATTAGAGGGAGAATTTTGTTAAGATTGATTTTCTTACCCGTTTTACACTTTACAGAATTTCAAATATATAATACCACCATTATTTCCGATATGGTTTTTACTTTAACAACTTAATGTTCATACATAAAATTGAAAATATAAACTAAATGAGAGCTCTTGCTATAAATTTTACTTTTTGAACTTGAAAACAATGTGTTCGTCTTGTTCTGTTGGTTTCATTGTTTCTACACACAACAAGCAAATCGGTTTTTAATGAAAAGTTTAATAATTTTTTACTTAATTTAACAATTTTGTTCTTATTTTAAGAAATTCCGGGATTGATTTTCGAAAGTAAACTCATTAAGGATGTTATTCGTACTTGAATTTTTAAGTACGACTCTTTCTTAAAGAAGGTATAAAAAACTTAATTTATCCCGAGTGTATTTCCTTCTGGTGTGGGGTATCAAATAGTCTGGCCTGACCGACTGTATTTTCTAACTTGTCTTTGTCAAAGATTTTTTAAAACTTTCAAATAGTGATAACACTGGCTTTTTGAGATAAAAGTATGATAAATTCGTAGAATAAAGTGTGCTTAACACATATCTGATTTTAGTTTCCTTCACAACAGATCCTTTTTAAAGGACATTTTTAGTTTTGAGCCCTTAATATTGATAAATAATTAAAGAATATTATAAAAGGGCTTCTAATAAGTTATAATTTTTTACTAACAAAAGACTACTGAAATGATAAGATTCACAACAGACTTATTCGTAAGGTCCTTCTTTTCTTTGTGTTTAGCTTTAAAAGTTTATATAGTACGTGTATAATATTGAACTATATTCTTATTTTAAACTTTCCTCCTAAAACTTGAAATCATGTCCTTTTAGAAAAAAAGTTACATGTAATCCTATTCTAAAAAAACACGCAAAACAAGGAAAAAATTGATAAATTCAATTTTTCAATCATAAATTTTACGCTTTATTTGAAATTCATACATATTTTTTCAATTTTATTGTGCAAAAAAGCAGCTACAAAATAACAAAAACGTAATTGAAAATTTGTTGTTTTGGCTTAAAATTGTCGTCATTGTGTGTAAAACCGTAACTAAATAAATTTATAGTTGAAAATATAAAATATGTCGAGTGGGGTTACATGCAATCACATATTTGCCTTGTTGCTGCTGATGTTGTTGTTGCGATTGTCCTGTTTGGGTCTATCAATGTTAAGCGACATCCTCTATATCGTGACACATGACTTGCATGTCAATGGGTGCTAAGAGCTCAAAACTTTAACAATAATCTTTTAGTACGCCAAACAACCCCACACTACCTTATAGACCGCCTTCATAAAGACCCAGCCAGTCAGCCAGCCGCAAGCCCATGGTAGTTGTTTGTTGGCAGGAAAATGTGACAAAACAACAATGTTGTTGTTTTAAATGTTGCAAAACTTTGCTAAAAAAGTATGTGACATACAATTGCTAAATTTTACGCAATGTCCTTTTTTGTTGTCCTGCCTTCTTGTTGCTGCTGGCTTGTGACTTTTCTTAGCAGTCAACCAGATGAGCAAGTCTTGGAGTTAGAAAAACACATAAATTACATGGAAATGTAAAAAGGACAAAATATCAATATCCACTTTAGTTTACGCCAAAAGAATGTTAAATAACCAAATATTTCTTTTTATCAAACAAATTTTGTATGTGTATATGGCTTTTAGTCCTGTTTTTTTTTCTATTTGGCAAAAGGATATTTGGTTTTATTTTTTATTATTATGTGATTTGAGAACATGTTCAATTCATACTATTCACACCCCTTGTGCTTTATATTTTATATTTGTAGTTTAAGACAAGTGTTTATATTACACTGAAAAAATTTAATTGCAGCAAATTTTTACATTTTAAAATTTTAAATAATTTTATGCTTTTAGTTAAAAATTTGTCGAATACTTACTTTTTTATACTAAACTAATCAAATTATGTAATTTCAAAGTCGACCTGATATCTGTTCATGAATTAACCTCACTCTGTCCGAAACACGACTTTATTGCTCTATTTTCCGCACATAAAAGTACATTTTTAAATAGATTCTGCACAAGGTGTAATGCAACGGTTCCCAAATGGGGATCCGTGAGGCCAATACAAATTAATTTTCAATAAGACGTGCTATGACGTACTAAATTTCCAATTTTTTCTTTGTTTAATACAATGAAATTTATTGTTGAGGGAAACCTAGTTTCTTTGCGAATTTCAATGGCCAGATCATCAGGAAACCTTTTTCTAAATATTTTCAAAAAGCTAAAAAATATTATACAAATAAAAGTGTAAAGCGAAAAAGAACTATAAACACTCATTGCCGTTTTCTCATTACATGATTATCTTTTTTCCCAACGAAAAACCGCACATTAAATAAATTTGGTTTTCTCAATAGCTGCGTTCGAGAACACAAAAGTTTTTACGATTTTTTACTGAACTTTACTGCATTTTACGAAATTGCGTTCGAGTACACAAAATGCAGTAAATGAGAACACAAATTGAGAGCGAAAAGTGACAGTTCTTCTCTGAGTATTTACAAATTTTTACTGCAGAAATTTTTGCAGTAAAATTTTGTAAAACAAAAAAACATATGTTTGAAAAGGTAAACAAACAAAAGTAACAAACAAAATGCTTATAAATTGTGAAAAAATTGTTAAATAAACGTAAAGTTGAAATAAAAATTAAATAAAAACAAAATGTGAATAAATAATTGTTAATTAAACTTGTTTGTGAATCATTTACTGGGCTAAATACCAACATTTGAAACTTTTTTTGTTATGTTAAGTTTTTAGAGTTGTAAAAGTGCTAAGTACTTGGGTACTTAAGTAATCAATAGCAAAAAACTATTCATGTTTTTTTGAATAAATTAACCCGCCACAAATAAGTAACATCAAATAAAATAAAAAACAAACAAATATGAAAGATTACATAAAATAAATTGTTTTTATTTTCCAAAAATGTTTGTGTTATAAAAAGTATTTAATCGAGTACCGATAAGAAAACGAGTTAAGTATTCAAAAGTGTTAACATTTTTCAACACTTCAACTATTTGTCATCAGCTGTTGCCTTTATTTTACGAATTTTTACAAAATTTGCGTTCGCGTACTTTTTTGGACAACAGCTTTTTGTGAGAGCAAATTTTACAATTTTCTCATTTACTGCATTTTACTGTAGAAGTACTCAAACGCACCTAATGTCTCATTTGCTTCTATTCTGTCGCAAAACTAACCAGCACTCATCTGCCAATTATTTATTTTCCTTATATTTGCCGTAATAGCCTTTTCACACTTGTCAACATTTAACATTAAACATCAATTTGCGAAGATGTTGGAATTTTCCCATAAGAAATACATAGGGCTAAAAATCAAAACTTTTCAACATCTTTACAGAATATTACTATCTCATGTTGTTCCTTTTTTACATTTTGCGATTCTTTTAGTGTCATCACTAGAAAAGTGGCAATAAATTCTGTTATTATTGTGGCATCACTGACAAAATGGAAGTTGCTTTGAAAGCAGCGTTACCGTTTCTCAAGTTTTTCTTTTTTTGCAAGCCTTATTTTGCTAAAATTATTAAACAAAATGAAATAGAAATACATTTTGGTGTTATCTTTTAAAATGTTGGCACTTTTGTAGAAAAAATGTATTTAAAAAAATAAAAGTTTTTTTTTAAGAAATGGTGACATTTTTTATTGATAATAGTTTAGATGTTAGATGTTTCAAGTATGAACGCGTATTTCACATTTTCAACATCTTCAATGCGCTCCTCCGAAATGTATGCAAGTGTACAAAAGGTATAAAGATAAATTCAATCAGCTGACGCCCAACTTTTATGCGCCCCATACACGGTTCAATTCAGTTGTCAACTGAGTCTTTCAACTCAGTTGACAACTTCATCAACTGAATTGAAAGATTTTAAATTTATTTTAAAATTAAATGAAATAAAAGACAATTTTTAAAATACACAGAAAAAATTATTTTTCCAATTCAAACAAAAAATTTGTAGAATCAAACAATTTTTTGTCTGAAATCGGTCCTACAAACAAATTTGCATATTCAAACAATTTATTTGCATTTTGTTTACTGAAAAAAAAACACTAATTTTTTCAAACAAATAATTTAACTGAATCAAACAAAAAGTTTACTGAAATTCAAAATCAAAAAAAAAAAAAGTTTTTGCACAAGCAATGACGCGCACACAAGCACTGTATGAGAAGGTGACGGCAAAGCAGAGCCGCCGACTGGCTTTGAAACACATTTTTTTGTTGGAATAATTTTTGAAGGAAGTCTTATTTATACACACAACACAATGTTTTTCTTTATCACTCTCTGTTGCTGTATCCTTTCCTTTGCTAAAGAAGAAATGTAACCAAAAACGGCAGCAGACCAACTCGATATGTTTTTCGTCATCATTCTATTTTTGTATTTGATGTATTTAACCAAACAGTTTTAAAAAATTGAATACGGGATTTTGTTTCTTTAATGTCGTGTCTGCTATTGTTTTTCTTATAGTTGCACTTTTTTAAAGCGTCCAAAAATATACTGTGTGTGTTTTTTGTTGTTGTTCTTATATTTCACATAAAGAAGTGTTGCTTACGATCAAATAAAAAAATGCAAAAAGACGACAACATTAAAGAGCGTTCAATATTTCATACAAAATTATGAAAACGTGACACCAATAACGCGTTTATTTTATTTTTGAAGAGTTGTCCACATTTTTGTTGGTTAAATAAAAATCAAACAAAAATATTGATTGAATCAGTAAAAATATTTATAGAAATTAAAAATATTTTCAAACAAGCGGTTGTTTGAAAATAATTCGGCAATAATTTTTTCTGTGTACTTAACTACAAAAATTAATTTTGACAGCAAATCAAGAGACTCGAGCACACACAGTACAATCGAATTGAAAGACTTAGTAGTCAACTTTAAAAAATCAAAATCTTTTGATTTTTCTTCAACCAACTCTACAACCGTCAAACTAAAGAACAACCGACTCAGTTGACAATTGAATTGAATCGTGTATGGTCTGCTTTACATGTATCTTGAGAGGTGTTGCCAGCTGAAAACAATGTTTTTTGCCGGTATATTGAGAAACAAAAAATTGTTAACAGACAGTTTATCGGTCTCATAAATTTATGTTGGCATTAAGTAACAAACAGTTTGTAGGAACATTGAGAAAATGGCCATCAGAGTTTTACCTGTAACAATATCAAAGCTTAAGCAAAACACCAACAATAAACAGTGAGTTTATCTTTTCTTCCATTTCCCTACAATTGGTTGGCTTTTTTCCGACTTGAATTGAAGTTGTAAATTTTTTTTTTTTAATTTTAAAAGCTTTTTTATTTTGATTAAAGAAATTTTAAAACATAGAGCTTTATTTATCGTTAAATCTTCTTAGGCCCGTTTTCACGACTTAACGATAGCTAAATGTAGGAAGTTATCGAACAGATAATGAGCTTTTAATTATCACAAGTTCCCTTTAATCTCAAAGTGAAGGATAAGCTAAAGAGAGGAACGTTCTACCTTTAACTTTTGTCGTAAGGTTTTGATTTGAGATTGCCATATTATATTCACATATTTTTTATATATGGCAACTCCAATTATTCGTATATTTTGTAAATGTAAAAAAAGTACGTAGTTGCCAGTTTGTATTTTTATTTTGGCAAAAATAGTCGGTATTTTCTTTAGTATTTCCACTTTTTCAAAAATGTTAAGTTTATTTTATACAGAAGTTGTGAAAACGAAAAATAGTTGAAGGTAACTTTATTCCTCACTAAAGGTACCGTTTACTATTTCGAACTTTATAGGTAAGTCGTGAAAACGGGCCTTAAAGTCATGGTAAAGTAAATGACACATAAATTTAATTTAAAATTTCGTGAATATGGGCTGTTTTCGAAGAATCGCATTCTGGACGACCAATTTGGGCCATTTTTTTTTAACCACTGCTGGCGAATATCTTGAACAATGTTGACCTTCAAGGCGTCAGTTCTTGCTGGTATATCAGCAAAAACCAGGCTAATTGGCAGGTCCATTTTTCGAAATCAACTTATCGCCAAATTTTAACTACAGTAAGCCGGTGGTTGCAGTCGCCTTGTGGCACGTGGCGCCCGGATCGAAGTCATCCTCCTTTTCAAAAAATCATTTATTATGGTGTGGATATGACCTCCATTGACCATAACGCGAGCTTCGGCCCAATTTTTAAGGAAATAAGTTCCGATTATGCCACCATCGTGTGTACCGAACCAAACGGTGCATTTTTCTGGATCGGTCACACTCCATGTGCCTCAATTTTTTTCAATAACAAACTCGTGAAGACAAAATAGGCCTCATCAAAAATGCGCCATAAAAATCGATAATCGAGCGTAAGTCAATTTAAATTAATTTGCCAGAGTAGTTAAGGGGATCTGTGTAATTTGTGTCTTTTTCTAAAACTATTTCCACACATAACACAGGCCAACACTCAATTTGCTTCTTTGAAATTATCAACTGATTCTAGTTAATTTTGGTGCGCTGAATTCAAATCTGTAATCAGTTTGTCTCTATCAGCTCTAGTTTTCATGATATTGCTTTTTTATACCCTCCACTTATGACCTCCATTTATGACCGTCAGTTAGTTATTTCAAAAAATTTTTTTCATCAAAATTTCTTATTTACAGTTATGGTAGTTGCCATAGATCAACACTTTTTTAATAAACTTTGCCAACTGCAATAAACCACTTCTTACAAGCAACTAACTTCCGATATTTAATTGGAGTGCAACAAGAAAAAATAACGTTCTCAATAATATTGTACATATAAAATTCCCGTTAATCAGCTAGCAAAAAAAATTTTTACGGAAAAAATGTTTTTTTTGGTAACTACCATAACTATAAATAAGAAATTTTGATGAAAAATTTTTTTTAAAAAAACTAACAGACGGTCATAAATGGAGGTCATAAGTGGAGGGTATAAAAAAGCTATATCATGAAAACTAGAGCTAATAGAGACAAACTGATTACAGATTTGAATTCAGCGCACCAAAATTAACTAGAATCAGTTGACAAATTCAAAGAAGCAAATCTTTTTTTTAATTTTGTCGGGCTGTGTAATTAATTATTCCCTTTCCGTGACCGCTTGACTGACTTTGCTTCCTCTTTTGTTTCTACATATATTTAAATAACATGAAACTGCTGATCGGACACGACATTATATATTTGTATATAATTTTTTTAAATTCGTTTTACCAAACACTTGCATAATTTTTTCGAGTGTATCATTTACAATGTACCCAATTGAAAATTTAAGTCTATAAACTTTAAAATTTATTTCTTTATTTCTATTCGTATCTAACATATTTTGCATAATTTTGTTTCAATATTGTTTTTTTTTTTAGTTTTTTGTTATTGTAGAAAACAAATGAAATTTTTGTTTCAACATATTGTGTGTTTTTAGTTTTGTGAGTTTGTTGCCGTTGTTCTTTTATTGTGTCGAAATAAAAATAACATGCAACATTTGTTGTTGTATTTTGGTTAAACAAAATGAAATAAGAATTTCATGCTACAGAACTTGCATTTGTAAAAAAAAATCTTGTTTTGAATTTTAAGTATTTTTTTTTTCGAGTTTTGGAGAAAAAGATAACGAAGTGTTTTATATTATTGCACATAGTTTACGCTTTTTTAGTTTTACGCAAATTAGTTACAAAATGTTCTGAACAAAAAAAGTTGTAACACGTTTAAAATGTGTTTTAAATTAATAACTTCATTACGGAGATATTCCAACAGGATACATAAAAAATTCGCAGAAACGCAAATACCCCTAATGGTGTTGAGTTATTGATAATTTTGCTATTTTATTACAAAAACGGAAAAACTTTGCTATTCATTTGGTATTTAAGAATAACTGAAAATCAATAAATAAATAATAAATAATAATAGTCCGCAGAGCGAGAGAGAGTAGTATTCTTAGACGAAATGTATGAGCAGTATAATTGTCAAATTTAATTTATTTATTAACACAAATTCTTTAAAAAAACATTTTTTATTAAGTGAAATACAATAAAAAGTTAAGAGAAATATAAATCCTTATATAAAAGACTTATACACCTTCTGTATTGTCAGTCAGCAAAATTAAATATGTATTTTTCATATGACAAAGCCACTGCTTATTTACTTCAATAGTGACATAATTCAAAAAAATTTATTTCAAAATAAACGCGTTTGAAGTTTTTAATTTGCTTTCACCACTTAGAAAAATATTAACTCATTCTCTTCAAACGGGGAAAGTATAAATGACATAAATATGAATTTTATGCACAACATAAAGCAAAACGTAGCGAACAATTCTGAATGACTAACTCCAAAATTTAATTTTTTGAGTAATGTCACTTTTGCAGTAAAGGAGCGATGTCTTCTAAAAGTAGCTAAATAGTTAGGTAATTTAAATTTTATTAAAAGCTTATAAAAGTCAATAATTCGTCAGCTCATTATTGGTTTGACCTACCGACTATTTTAAAAAGAATTAGTTAGGTATGGGTTATATATATTTTTTACATAACACCTTTCTGTATCCTAAGCCGGTTTTACCAAAGTTTTTATCGTTTCTGAGATAATAAGAATTAATTTTGCTTCATGTCAACTATTTTAAAGATTATTAAGTATTGTTTTGCTCTACACGCCACTGTTTGGCGAATGCAGAAAATTAATCCTAAAAAACGTACATAAATAAATTGAACTCTTGCTTTGCTTTATTGCCATACGAAAAAAAGTAGTTAAAGCGAAATCAAAGTTAAAGCAAAAGCAAAATAAAATGTCAACAAATCAAAACACAGCAGTATGTATACGTCAGTGATGAAAAATTAAAAAATTTAGATGGTACTGACCACCAATCAAAAGAGTACTTTTTTCAACATTTTGGTACTTTTTTCAAACATATTTTTTTTTAGTGAAAATAAACTTAAAAATTAGAAACTAAAATACATATTTTTTTTTTGCTCATATCTCAGCTATTTATGGACCAAGCTGGCAAAATTTAAACAGCAAAATTCTGATGAGGATATCTGACATTAAAATATAGCAACAAGCAGTGTTGCCATAACCGTTTGATAACAGGGCTGTGGAGTCGGAGTTGTAGTGTTAGTGTTAAGGTTTTTGTACCGGAGTCGGAGTCGAAGTACCCACCAAAAATTCGCGACTCCGACTCCAAAATTTTTCGTTATGAAAAATTTAAAAAAATATTCTAATAATTTCCAAAATAAAAATACTTCGAAAGTGGCGATGCAATAATTAAAATATTGATTTGAAATTCTTACTATATTGCTATATTTAACCGTTTAAAAGGTACTTCATTAAAAAATGAGTTTAAAGTCAAATAAGGACCAGTATTTAGCATTAAGATTAGGAGTCGGAGTTGGAATTTCAGCGGTTGGAGCCGGAATTAGTTCCCTAGCCCCAGTTGTTAATGTTAAAAAATGTCAACGCTAAATTTCAAAACAAAGAAGCGTAACCAGAAAAGAGTTCTAAAACGGACGTGGGGGTACCGTGGTATTTTTGAAAGAAAAAATTACTGAAAATAGTAACATAGTACTGAATTTTCCATCACTGGTATAAGTATGCAGCTAGGCTTGCCAGACGGTCTTGATATTTCTTGATTTACAAGAATTTTCACTGCTTGCCAAGAATCAAGAATAAATACGTTTTGTCCAGGTTTTTTTTAAGGCTCAACCAAAAAACAAGTTATTATTTCTTAAATTTTCTAATGGTTTTTTTTAAACAAAGCAGTGTAAAAGGCAATTTAATATTTCATCGTTTTGATTAATTGTATTTTTTTTTTTAAAGTATCTAAACTACGTTTTCCATATTCAACATTCAATAATGCTGACTTGAAACAGAAAACCGTATCAACCCTTGTAATAATTAAAAGACTAAAAAGCAAAAAACTTTAAACAGCTGACTCAAAAGAAAAGCGTTCAAACTTTCTGGGTGCATATAGTGAGTAAAATTGCTTGTATTTTAACTGGTTTAAACAATTGTTGTATTTTTACTAAGCACTATTTAAGGAATCAATAATTCGTTTCAAAATAAAGATTTTTTTCGTGAATGTCAAGAATTTCGCAAATTTGAATCTGGCAAGCCCATATGCAGCACAAAAGCTACTTTTTAAAATCAATTTAGAAAAGTGGCGTATGCGGCACAAAACGATAATTTTCACTTTCAAAAAAATGCTATTAACTTCTATGTTCGTTAAGGAACGTTAAAAAAAATATAATTTTTCTTCAAAATATATGCCAGAAGCAGTACTGAAAAAACAATTAAATTTCATGTAAACCTTCATTTTGGTTTTTCTCCACAACGACTTTTTGGCATATGTGCCAGACCAATAATGAGCTGACGAATTGTCCTTAAATTGCCACTACAATCAATTCTTAAGAAAAATCGAAAGATTAAAAAGAAATTATATTTTATAATAGTAAGAAAATATTAATAAATCAAATAGTTTTTACCTTAAAAAGACAAAAGTTTAATTAACAGATGTCAATTGAACACATTCATACATAACTGGGTAGTGTTGGCACTCTGTAAATGAACTCCTCATATTTAAGCCAAAAACAAATCGAAATAAATTTTTTAGCCTTTGACTGAAGTGACGATTATTTCAGCCTGGTTATTCAGAATTTAGTCTGGTTTTTAATTTTGCACGTTTGTGGGTGCTTTTAAATGAGAAATGGATCTACAATTTATAAAAACTCGCTTAGTTGCACATACAGATCTTAAAGAAAAACTCACTTAAATTTATCATCATCATGAATAACAAATATTTTGATTGCATCATTTATACATATATTCTAGATTTGATAGAAAAAAGAGAAAATTTAATTTTGGTGAAATAACTTGTGTACACTGAAAGAAGTTTCTTCACAGATCCAATGGATTTTGACATTACTCCAATGAAAAATTACATTCAAAGTCAACCTATGTAGCCCTTCATTGGATTA
Source organism: Pollenia griseotomentosa (assembly GCA_963931875.1). Classification (NCBI taxonomy): domain Eukaryota; kingdom Metazoa; phylum Arthropoda; class Insecta; order Diptera; family Polleniidae; genus Pollenia; species Pollenia griseotomentosa. The sequence continues at coordinate 233,103,856 of OZ007560.1, read as the reverse complement.
ATAAAGAATGTTACATTAGCCCCCCGTTTATGAAATGTTTCAGAAAATCGATAAAAATTTTAATTTCTTCAATGAACCTGTGGTTCTAATTTCTGGAAGTGTTTTTTTTTTTTTTGTTTTTATTTCTACTAGGAAAATTTTTTTTTATGATTTTTCTGGAATTTTCTAATATCTGAAATTTTTTTTTTGTATTTTCACTACGAATTATTTTTTTGGCTGATTAAAGTAAAAATAAAACGGGGAATCACCGACTTATTGGTGGTGTGTACAATTCGGTCAGGAAATTTGATATGCTTGTACAAATTTGGGTCAGTTGATAACTGAAGGTCATCTTAAGATACTAAGATTTAAATATTTAAAAGGCTTAATGAAGGCGTGAGTGGAAATCGTTTAGTTTAAAGACTAATTAAGTACCTAATAATTAAAAAACTTTTTACAAATTAAAATTAAATGTTATTAAATAAAAACTGTTTTGCATTTAAAAAAAGCTTACACAACTATTCATTCATTATCTATCACTATTTCATTATAATTTTATAATTTTCTGTAAACAAAAATGTCCAGAAATTCGAACTTTTCATACAAAGTGCACAAAGTGGTTCTAATTTGTGAGATTCTACTGTAGTCCCAATTTACACTACTGACATTTCTTGCCGGACAGACGAAGTTTGTTAGTAAGAGGGCGACGCTGTATGCTTACCCATTTCCTTACTCGCCTACAAACTTTCTCTGTCTGGCAAGAAATTTTCATAGTGTAAATGCGACTTATATATAAAACAGTGGCATCCCTTTACTTGCATGTGTAAAGGCCGCGAAAGGACAAAGTCTTTTGAAAATGGAGTCTTTGAGCACTTAAACCATCTTATTATTTTGGTATTTAGAATAAAATTGGACCAAGGTTTTTTTATTGCAATCTAAATCACCTTCAAAAATCTTATTGGTATCGGTTATTATTTGACCATAGCTGCCATACAAATAGCACTCCCGAAAATAGCTTTCATGTCCATAACTTCTTTATAAATATTTGGAAATTATATAAAAAAAAAATTGGCGTCGATAACTTTTATAGCAGTTTCTATGTCAGGTAATTTAAAAGGCAAAAAGTTGTATTTAGATGTAAACATCTAGATAATGTTCGGCACAATAAAGGAATTCTTAACCTTAGATATGAATTCTTACTCAAGGGTCCCAAAAAGGGTACACTCTTGAACATTTGACTGTAAATATTGTTGTGTAGGGGTATATTTTGACTTTTAACGATAAAAAAAAATAATAAACAAAACAAAAAAAAAAGAACACTTTCTAAGCCTTTTTTATATGTTGCTGAAAACGTTTCTTAGATTTGTAAAAATGCCCAATCTTGGGTCCCCAAAATGTATGTATGCTTTACGCTATAAGCCAGCAAGTATGCCACATTTTGTACACAATTGTTAAAAATATTTACTCACTTATATAATGTAGTAAATAAATACATATGACAGCTTTAGTCTTTGACAAATACTCCCCAAAGAGGTCGCATTTAAAACATTCCTAAAAAAACCAACCTTGCTTTCCAAACACTTTGATAAGACTTGTCAATTTCATTTGCCGCTAGTAGCACGTTTTACTGCAAAGACATGCTTAAAATTACATTTGCACATTTTGATTTTTTTACACTTTTCGAATTACAAAGGTAAAAAAGTCTCCCCTTGCAAACAGAACATTTGAACGAATGCCCATAAATATGGCATGTACTTAAATTTTCTAAATCTAACGCATTACACACTTAAATGTATTTATTTCATTTTCCTGTTTTTCACTTTTTTGCATTTTTATTTTTTTTTTTGGAGTTGGTGGTATTTTTATTTGGTAGTGATTTGCCCTCGAGAGTGCTTAAAGGAAAATTTAACAAATTACCACCTACTTGTGGTTTTCTGTTCTTGTTGTTGTTGTAGTTCTTGCTGCTCATCGTCAACATTTGAATTGTGATTTTTTATTTCCGCCGTATTTGACATTTGTAAGTACATAGTCGATTTTTTTTTTCTTTAGTCTGTTTTCTTTGCGTATGTTTGGCATATATTAGTGGATTTACGTGTAGCAAATCATTTAAAATTTTAATGGGTTTGAGTTGTTAGAAGTACTTTTGTTGGGTACGAGAGCATATTGGGAATTAAATATGCACCCTCTTTGATAATCTACTAGTTGTGTTACGAATGTGGGAATTGTTAAACGTTGATTCAGTGTTTTATTTAGAGTTTACTTTTGCCTTAGTAAATGTTATTGTGTTATTTTAAATATTTTATAGATAAGAGAGTCTTTAAGATTTTGTAGGGGATAAGAAGTGTTTTTTAATAGTTATATGTTTTGCCAGAATAATAAATTAAAAATTTATTTAAAAGATTTGTAAAGACTATATTCGGTGAATCAAAGTATTAAAACGTCAAGTCGATATAATTTTCTTAATTTCGGCAATATCAGTATTGGCAGAAGTAGGGACTCCCTACTAGGGAAAAGTCCTGTACTGTAGGCTACCATATAGTCGGGCTTGTTTTTCTTTACTTCCTTACTTGTTTGGTATCGAAAATGTTCCAAATAAATGTGATTTTTTATCTGGTTCATAAAAAGATGTTTACCCAGAGAACACACTCAAAATAAAAATCAATCCATCTCTACCTTAATCAAGTCAAATTGGTGTCAATAGTACGGTAAGTACGGATTTCATTAAATCAAGTGCAGAGTGCGTGTTTCAAGTACCAAATAATTAAAATAATCCAAAAACGGGATTGACTTAAGTAAAAATAAGATAAAATTACACTCAAAATGCTCTTGATTCAAAATTTCTAGAGTGAATCTTATCCAGAATTCGGGCTAGAAACATTTTTTTTTATACTTTTTGCATGCGTTTAAAAAACTGCAGTCAAAGTAGAAAAACTTACATTTCTTGCACTTCTTCACTTGTCATTGATCCATTAAATGTAAACAGTCGCTGTCATTCCAACTCAAAAAGCGAAAAGTTGTACCCAAATTTTCGTTTTTTGTTTTTTGTTCGTTTTTTGTAGCCTAGCCTAAACACTTAACCGTAGGAACCATAGAGAGAGTTAATGAATATTATTTTGTTTCCTAGTTCACATAGCACGGTGGTCCCAATGACTAGTTTAGCCCGAAAAAAGTCTTTTTGTCGGATCGTACATATGTGAATTTTTTTGTTTGGTTTTGTAATGACAAGTCTTCAGCCTACATAACGGTTTACAATTTTTTATTATATCAGCAATATTAATACTGCAGTACTGTTTTAAAGACAAACAATAGATTAAGTTTTTTTTTTTTTATAACAGAGTAGACAATTTTTAGTTCGGTTTGGAGATCTTGTCAAATAAAACGAAAATATATTCCTTATTATTTGGGGGTTTTATTTATACAATTGGGGTATGTATTTTTATTATTCCTAATATGCCGCCGATTTTGCATTTCGTTCAGAAAAAAATACGTGAAAACTGAGATGTATTCGTTAATTGTGCAATTTTAATTGCATTATAACTTGTGTTAGAGTTTTAATTGTGAATTTAACCCGATTTAGCAAAATATTGTATATTGTTATTATCTATGATATGTGGCCAGTTAAATGGTAAAAAAATTTCCTGCCGATTTCTGCCTGAAAGCTTTCATATCAAATCATTTAGTTGCGATGTCTATCACCAAAAGAGAATTGTTTAATGTTTGGTTCTTTGAAAAGGTGCAAGAAAAAAAAATTTTATGCTGTTATATATTACATTTTTATGAAAATTGGTATAAAAAATTTTGAAAATGATAGCTATACAAAAAAATTAAAGCAAGCAGGTAGAAATTTCATCACATAATTGTCGAAGAAATGGTCCATGGTACATCGAACAAAGAGTGTGTTCGAGTCTTCATTTAAAAGTTGGTTGGATGAATATTTCGTTCTTCCTAGTAAGGAAAACTCGGACGAAAATACCATTGACGGACCATTAACGTCAAAATACGGACGACCTTCTTAATCGTTTTTAGAAATAGGGGAAAGATCTAAGCAATCTAAAACCAAGCATATTGTAAACACTTGTTCCCCTGAAGAACTAACATTACATCGAAGATCTTTTTAACAATCTTCTATTTTCATCGGATCCTTACATATCTTCTCTTCCTACTAAGCTGCCGAATAGAAATCCAGAACCATTGTGTCACGAGTCAATTGCTTTACTTTTAGATACTTCTATTTTAAATGAAGAAAACCTTTCAGGAGATGATTCGGATGAAGCGGAAACCCATTCAGATAAATAAACATTTATGTAAATTTATGTACATATATATTTAAAATACACAATTATGTTAGTTATTTTTAATAAACAAAACCTTACTTATTTTTAATAAAACCTTTAAGTCACAATATTCCTATCTTTTTTTCTATTTTTACAACTTTTATTAATCATAATGCTCTCAGTGAAGCGTGAGCTCTCACCGTACTAAGTCACTTATTCGTAGTAATTTTTATCACTCTAAGTGCTTTTAAACAAGAGTTATGACTTTTTTCAAACTAAATTCGTCATTGGGACCACTGTGCATAGGTTTCACTTTTGTTGTTTACAGAAGAACTCTCGCTTACAAGACACCAGCAGAATGTCCCGATATGGTTTCCGTCGCCATACTAATGTGAAAATTTCAAGTGTTAAACTAAATAATGTCAACAAATAGAATTCGGGAATTTTCGCCCCTTGATTGGATAACATAGCATTCTTACTTATTTTTTTGGTAAAAATGCCTTTCTATTTCTCTTAATGTCAAAATTTTTTCTAAAATTTAATTAATATTATTAACCCCAATATTTTCGAATAGTGTAAACGAAATTAGTTTTTGTGACTCACATTTGTCCTACCAATCAAAAATTTTATTTTGGTTTTTTACTAAAGCTTCATGTTCTTAGTGTGTCCAATTGAATGAAAGTCAATAGCAGCAGTTCTTTTTCTTCTTTTTGTTTCAAAACAACGACACGTGTTTGACGGCGAGTTAGATAATTTATAATTAATCGCCTTATTAAGCCTTCTAAACAATTTGGGAAACTTTTAATACAACATTTACTTTATAGGATTTTAAGCGATTATTTTGATTTGAAAACATATTGATTTTGAGCTGGATTGAAAAATCTCTTCTCAAATGGTCAACGCATGTTATCAAAACGACAACAGCGCGTTTTCAATATTTCAGACAACTTTGATTATCTAATTGATAACATAACATTGTTAAATCGAAAATAAAGCAGCAAAAGATACCAAACGTTGGAAAATTCATAACGAAGTATAGCTCTATATATTGCTATATATTTAACAATATATTGTCAGATTGCGAAGTATTGTCACATTACGAAAGTAAATAAAATACATTTTCAAATCAAGAATGAAACATTATCGCATTAGGAACAATACAGTAAAGTATGTCATACATTGTCAAATCAATAACAGCCTGTTGTCAAGTTGAAAAACATATTAACGATTATATTTTTATTTAATTATTTATGAATTATATTTTAATTACAAAATGTCTTTCAAAATCTATTTCTGCTTATATTTTAAAAAGGTATCGGCATTCATATTGTAAAAAAAACTGACAAATTTACTATTTACAAGACAATTTAAGTACTTAAAAGAATTGAATTATTTCAACTAGTCAAGTAGTTGAAAGCAGGCATTACATTAAGAATGCGATAAATCAACTTTTACGGTGCTCTTAGCAAAAAAACTGACATCGGAAGGTGATAATCGTTATAGTATTTCATTTTGTATTAAAATTATATGTTTTGCACTTTTCTTTAATTGGTTGGATTCGCATACATTATTATGTTCCAGAATGCAAACAGTACGTTGTTAAAATGACTATAACATGGTGTCAATATAACATCTTGAAATGTTTACATCATTCATTGTCAAATTGAGCATAGATGTGATAAGTAGCACCGGAACATACACAGAAAAAATTATCCAAAATTGTTCACCAATTAAAGCATTAATCAAAAATAAAATCAGTTTTAATTCAAAATGTTATCAAGTAAATTAATCGTTTAATAAAGTGAACTAAATTTAATTAAAAATCAAACAATTATGATTTTTTTAGTTGAACTGTCGATTTTTAATTTGAAATTTTTGATATTTAGTTAGGCTTGAGTTCATCAAATTTAAATTTCATTAAATTATTTTTAATAAAGGAAGGAATTTTACAACATGAAATTTTATGAAATTTATTGATAATTTTTTTTTTATTTTTGGATCGAACTCGTGTTGAATATACGTTCCGGGAATAACCACATTCTCATCATCAGAATTCTTCGCAGTTCTTCCCTCTGCACCACTGCGGTGCCTGCCAACAGTCAAACATCAATCTTTAACCCATGGAATTGGTGGTTCGTAATTGGTTAAAGATTGATGATTGATCGTTGGCTGGCTGGCCTAACTAAATATTAAAAATTCCACTTTTAATTAATTTTGTAATTAATATCACAAATTTTTTAATTGAAATCTATTTTTATTTTTCTATATTTTTCCATTTTTGGAGGTTCATTTGCCAATTTATTCCGCATATATAAAATTTATTTTTTTAAAACGTCTATAATTTAAGCGTGCAAAACGTGTATCAGATGTACATTTGTATCATATTAAGTAGCAACTGTGAGATAAAAATAAACCACCTAATTTAAGTGTCTTTCTACTCCATGTAAGTCCTTAATCAATTTCCGTTACAAATAGTGTTTGTGAGAAGAAAAGAAAACTCCAAATAAAAGGAAATTTATTGATGGCCATTGTATAAAAAACACTAGTAGTTTAGATTTTTTTCTGCACTTTTCTCACATTGTCACTCGTAGTTATTATTATTTCCGTTTTGGTAAAAAATAAAACAGACATAAGAAAGGCAACATAAAACGACTAAATGGACTTCAGGTGTTATTGCTGTTTTTTTTTTATCTTTACTACTCGATAGTTGGCTATTGCTGCTGTTAAAAGGGACACTATTAAAGACGAACAATGGTCACTTTTAATTTATATGAATTGACTTTTTGTCTGCCTACGACAGCAACAGGAATGTCAGAATTTGTCCATTTAATAGTTTTTTTTTTATGGGGAGTTGCTTTTTTATTTTCTATGTGAAAGATGATACTCGTATTTTAGTTGTAGTTTCACTTAAAGCAGTTAGTGATTTTTTGTTATGGAAATTAGCTTTTTTTTGTTTTGAAAAATTTTTAATTTATGGCGATTTCTTTTCTGAGAAAAATGTTGCATTAATGTTACATGTTCTACATTTTGCGTTCGTTTGAACAAAAAATACAACTGTGGGAAAAATTTTCAAGTTCTTTTGTGAAAATGTTGATGAAAAACATGCAAAACATGTTACATGTTTTACCCTTACTTTTACTTAAGGGTTCATACTGCCCTGTTTTACAACTTTGGTACTTACTACTTTGTTTGTACAACCAATATTTTATTTTGTTTGTAATAATATTTTAAAAGTTTTGTCAAAAGAATTCTACATCTAAATATTCTTCGACGGCATACTCCATTTTGAATTAAATCTTTTTTTTATTTTGGTGGAAAATTCTATGTATTTATTATCGTTTTAAATTTGTTCAAGCAATAAGTGATGTCAATGTCTGTTTCCAAACCTTAAAGTAAGTGTGCAGCAAATAGTCGAATAGTTTTAAAAATCGCTAATGAACTACATTAATAATAAAAGTGTAATAGTTGTAAATAAAGGCAGCTAATTCTGTTCGATTGAAGTTGTACAACATGTAACACTTCGAGTGATTATAGGTAACATGAAAAAGTGTTACATGCATATACTGTAGCATTTTTTTCTCAGAATAGAAATCGCCATTAGTGTTTTTAAAAGGAAAAAAACTGGGTTTTATTGAAAAAATAAGTGGGAAGTTTTTAATAAAAAAAAATTGTTTATTTTTATAAATTAATAAGACAGAACTCCACTTTAAGTGTTAAATTGGGTGACAAATAGATGACTTTCATTAATTATACCATCACCAAAGGTAAACTGTTATATATAAGTTTGTCATTCCGTTTGTAATTCCTACAACATTGATCTTAGACCCTATTAAGTATATAAATTCTGTGTCATTATGAGGAGCGAAGTGGACTTGACGATGTCCGTATATCCGCCTGTCCGTTGATATGGGTTTTCCGAAGACTCCAGCTATGATACATACAGTTCGGAGTTGTTTGCTATAAAAATTCAGCCTGATCGGTTCACATTCTTATTTCACCCAAAAATCGCTTGTGTTGTTGTTTTTATATTCTATTTTTATGTGTATCTAGAGAACGGTAGCAGCCAAAGTTTCCAAATTAGGTATAAGAATCTTGGTTATCAAAACATAATATCCGATCAATGGCCGAGATTGGACAAGTGGGCGTGGTACTGGAGAACGGCAAGAGGCAAAGTTTCCAAATTGGCAACAAGCATCTTGGTTGATTTATTTATATCTAAAGGTGTTTATATCGAGTCATTCCCGCAAAAAAAGCTTTAGATACATCATTTTAATTTTTCGTTTTTTTAATAAATGAATTTATTGGAAACACTTGCATTATCTCCTAAAATGTCATGGTCAAATAAGGTACCGTAACGATTTTATAGAAAAACTATTTTAGCTTAAGCGACAACCTTCATACAAAATTTTTATGAAATAAAATAAAAACCTTCTCCTGTAAAATTAAATTAACTTAAAAGTGTATTAAAAAAAAACACTTCCAAATTTTGCGTTTTCGATTTCTAGCACATCCGTGTATATAAGCCAAAGGCGAATTCATAGAAAAAAGCGAATTTGACACTTTCAAAAACAAGTTCAAAAGTTAAACAAATAAACACTTCTGACAAAAAACGAAACGTTTTTTAACCAGGTTTAATATAAAGAAAAACATAGAGAACAATTCTGCATCACTAACTTAAAAATTAAATTTTTTGATTTATGTCCCTATTGAAGTAAAAAGGCGATATAAACTGATTCCAAAAAAGTTTGGTAGGGTAATTAAGGTTGCAATAGAATATTTTAGGACCGAATTTAATCTTTATACCAACATAATAAGATGGTTTGTGGGTATAAAAACTCTATTCCGAAAAGATATTTGCATGAGAGCAATGTGCAATTATATGCCGATTCTCATAATTTTCAATAGGCTTTTCGCCCTTATGTCATTTAATTAGAGTTTTTATTTTCCCGGACTTTTTCATTTCCTGGGAAAGCGGGATTTATTTTTCAATTTCCCGGGAATTCCCGCTCAATACAAATCTATGCAAAATATTATTTAATTCAAACTATTTGAACAAATAACATTTCCTGAGATCAATTAAATAAGTTTATGAATGCATTCAACTTTTATTATTACAAAATATTTCTTTTAAATAGGATTTTAGTTCAGAATAAGCATTTACAGAATCGTTTGAAATTCGATTTTTAATTTTTATAAAGATGATTTCAATTAGAAAACACGTTTCCTTTCTACAAATGTTTGGCTTTATAGTCAAAGGAACATTATATAATCACTAGAAACTTTCAGTTTTCTTAGCACTTCCTTCAAAACTTGTAATTCCTTTTAAAAAAAATTATTTTCTTCGAATCGAATAAGCGTTTCTTTATTTATAACTTTTGTCATCATCCCTTACAGAATCTAATCCAAAATATATTTTATGCAACTGCTCGGCATATAAAATCATTAAGTTTTTTTAAGGAAGTGGGAACAACTTTTTTTCGTTCTTATAAAATAAATCTGGGCTTTTAAATAAATTAAAAATTCTGTACATTTTTACTCATCTTCTTTCAAAACTTAAGAGTATTAAACATTAAACATTGCCTCACTTATCGGATATGAATTGACATCTCTTTGGCATTTGGCAAAATTGTCTAAAGTCAGAAAATGTAGTTTTTCGATATGTTAAATTGAAAACTATTAATTTGGAGTATTCCTTAGTCTTTTTCCCTAAGAGCATATGATAACGAATAGAAGCAGTTGTGCTAGACCAAAGTGATTTAAACCAAATAAAAGAGAAAAAAAAGACTTTTGTCTAACGGCTAAGCTCTATTTCATGACACAACACATTTACAATTATATCAGCAGTAAAGTTGACATAATTATATTAAAAAAATCCCGGGAATCACCGCACAAATTTCCCGGGATTTTTTTCCCGAAAAATGTGCGGGATCCCGGGATTTTTGTCCCGGGAACTCCCGTATGAAAAACACTACATTTAATACACATCGCTTATTAACGTCAACATTGTCTTAATTATAAAAACTACTACATATTTTCAATAGAGCTTTTTCAAGATTTTATAAAAAAAACATCAAATATATCGTCTATCACAAAATATATCGTTTATTCTGAAAAATCTCTGATGACGACTTTATAAATACCCTGTCTATACTGCGATGTAACGTTGTTGAAATGAACAAAAACCTTACATTTTTATCACAAGTTTTAAATTTCCAACAATTCAGAAAGATTTTTTACTCAATTATTAATTTTAATTAATAATAAAAACCTCTAAAAAACCCATCTAATTTCATTTTATTTTCAATTCAATAATTCAAGTTAGTGTATTTTTTACACAAACGCTTATTATTAAAATGTCAATATATTTACATATTAGTTTCTTTCGTTTTATATACCACATTCATACATAGATACATTCGTATGTTTGTATATATTTTATAGGCCTTTTAATTAATAAGATTGATAAACAAATTGTTATACATTGAACACTACGTTTCAATTTAGGGATTCCCGTAACTTGTTTACATTTAGCATATTTTCCAATACCGCAATTAGTCATAATATCTACATTTGTATCTTCCAACCCATCCATAGTTTAGTTTTCAAATAGTTCGATTGAAACCAGTTTTGATAAAAACGAAATAGTTTTAATATAATAGAGCGTTTAAAGAAGATATTGTTATTGACAGTCATCAGAATCTAAAACGTCATAATATTTTAAAACAAATAAATAATAAATTCTTTATACCCTACATCGCTATAGGATTGAAGGGTATTATGCGTTTAATGTGTGCAACACATGGAAATCTCGTTTTTAATCCAACCTTTTACCATACAGATCGAATCAGTAGACAATCGATCCAACGATGACCGTCTGCTTTGCTGGTGACTAGTTGTCTATCCATAATAAACTTGTGCGAAAAGTACATGACGCAATTTTGGAAATAACTTGATTACATTTGCTAAAGTATGTTTTTGTTGTAAGAAAGAACGCTACTGAAAGCGATGCAAATCAGACCACGATTTTCACAGGCCTTTATAAATGTCGTCCCTGAATAAATCTTCTTATCATATTCATCAAAGTCTAACTTCTTTGGCTGACCTTGGCTGTTTTTACAAATCAGTAATTCTGAGCCTCATGAACCAACCATCTACTGCACATTAAAGCCAATGACACACTTTTTTCTCAAAGAAGTAAATCAAAATTTTTCTGCAAATGGGTTTTTGCTTTGCTAGCACACGATTGTATATATTTGAAGAAAAAATTTCGAATGAAGGCTCAACGGCCGTATAAGCTATTAAAAACACAGGCCACCTGTAAAAGATTTTTAAGTTATAAACCTTATACAATAATTTATTCGTTTTAAATTTAATAATTTTATGTATAAACATTTATTGCGATTTAAACAAGTTTTGTATTGTTTACAATTCTAAATTTTTAGTTAAGCTTTTAATTTTTTTGGACAAAATTTCTCCACAAAATTGTTTTGATATAAAAATCTCTGAAATTCGGCTTAAAGCATCAGTAAACATTTAAACCTCAATAAATTTAACAGACAAAAATAAAATTTTAACAACGAAATGCGTTCACTTTTGGTTCTGGCTATTATCTACACTTTCTTGTTGGCCATGACTCTGGCTGAGAACGAAAATCTTGAGGACAAAGTACGTGTGAAACGTAAATTTGGCTTTGGATTTCCAGATTTCGGCCACAATCACCACCATCATCATGGTTTTGGTCATCACCATCATCATCATCATGGTTTTGGTCATCACCATCATCATGGATTTGGCTACCCTGGATTTGGTTATTACGGTTAAGGATTTTGCATATAAAATCCTGCAGTTCAATTATGTTAATGTTAAAAATGTAATTTACTCTAAAGGATGGTTTTAGTTTTGTTAAAATTATTCATCTTCCATGAATCCAATTTTTTTGTTAATGTGCTTTCTTAATGTAAATTGTTGTTACAAACCTTTATGATTTTTTTTAAACAATTTATATCGATTTGATCAATTTTAAACAAAATAGTTGAATATCATAAATAAAAAACTGTAAAATAATGCAGCAAACGTTTTGCAATATAGAATAAATATTTAATAAAAAATTGGTAACGTCTAACCGATCGTCAAAGATTTGTTAAGTGTGTCCGCAGCAGCCCTACAAATAATATTGTACTACGTGGTCCATTGTGGCTTAAATGGACTACTTACAACATGGTCCAATCTACTGTAATATGGACCATGTTATAAGAAATTAACATGCAGTGCTGCCAACAAGTGCATGATGTATACTTTTCTATAGTTTCCCTACAGATAATATTGGACTACGTGGTCCATTGTGGCTTAAATGGACTACTTACAACATGGTCCAATCTACTGTAATATGGACCATGTTATAAGAAATTAACATGCAGTGCTGCCACCAACTGCATGACGTATACTTTTCTATAGTTTGCAGTATTACACATTGGTAGCCCTGATGGTGTCCATTATTATTTGTTTATTTAAAAGTGAAAATTTGTGAACAAAAAGGTAAAACAATTAAAAAGACCAAGTAAATAAATTTAATAATAGAATTATAGACTACAGGGCACGCCATAAAAGAGTAAAAAATGAAAAATGCTTAAGCTACCATTTTAGTGTACTCCATACTGTAGTGACATGGAGTACTTTTAAAACTAACCCACTTTAGTACTCCGTGGAGTAGTTTAGGGACTACTTCGGTGGGTTATATGGTCCCCTCCTAGGACATCGTAATGTTAAATGGACCACCTTTTACCCATATATTTGGAGTAGTTTTGGAGTACTCCTACTCCTTTATGGACTACTCTTTACATGCATGTATGGACTAGTCTCGTTATCTGCAGGGAGAGCCCGACAAACACATACATTGAAATAATATAGTAGTATTTGTGAGAAAAAAACCCTGCAAATATTATTGGACCACCTGATCCATTTTGATAAAATGGACTACTCCATGGACTGGCCCGATGTAATGCAAACATGGACCATGTCATTGTTAAAAAGTGCTTGCAGTGAGACGACATGTCTTCGTTTTTTAACGACGTGTTTTCGTTTTTAAACAATTTCAAAACTAATCCTCTTGAGTATACCATGGAGTAGTTTTAAAACTACTCCTTTGTAGTCCAAAGCTGGGTTATATGGTCCTCCACTAAGACATCGTTATGATAAATATACCATGTTTTTTCCATACTTTTCGGTTACTTTTGGACAAGTCCTAGTCCCTTGTGGGCAACATTTTACACGCGTGTTTGGACTAGCCCTATTATTTGCAACAAGATCAATGTAAGAAGTGTTGCCAAGTGCCTTTTATTGTTGCATTAATTTATTCAAATATTTTTTTAAAATCCGCTAAAAGGAAAATGCTCTTTTTAAGCTAAATAATTTAATTTAATTGTATCACATCTAAACTGTTTTAGAGCATTATAAATATCTATTAAAAAAAAAATCATAAAGCAAGGCGAATTAATCAGGGGTGTGGTGGAAATCGAAAACGCAAGAATTTTTCAAGTCGTTTTTTAATATAATTTCTGTAATAAAAGAATTTAATGACAAATATTTCTTTATTAAACAGAATTTTATAAAAAAAATTATAAAAATTAAATTAAAAGTTTATTAAAAACCAACGTTTAAAAAAATTCAGTCAAAGTAGAAAAACTGCCATTTCTTCCACTTCATATGTCATTGGCAAAAAAAAAAAAAAACTGATGCTTTTACTTCTGATACATTAAATGTAAACAGTCGCTGTCAAACAAACTTAAAAATCTAAAAGTTGTACAAAAATTCTTAGGAAAAAGTGAATTTGACATTGTCAAAAACAAGTTCAAAAGATAAACAAATAAACACTACTGGCAAAAAACGAAACGTTTTTTATCCAGGGTTTAAAAAACTCCAGTCGAAACCAAAAACTGTCGAACAAAAAACGAAAATTTGTGTACAATTTTTTATTTATTGAGTTGTTTTGACAGCGACTGCTTATATTAAATGAATCAGAAGTAAAAGCAACAGTTTTTCTTTGTCTAATGACAAATGAAGAAGTGACAGTTTTTCTACTTTGACTGCAGTTTTTTAAAAGCTGGTTTTAACGATATTTTGCTATTTATTTAAATTTCTTAATTTTTTTTATTCTTGTGACTTTTCTAAAGTATAAAATTGTAATTAAAAGTCCCCTTATGTGCGTACAAATTTGTATTTAATATACAAATATGAATAATTTAAATATTTCATAGCATTTCTAAGTGATTAAGTTTTTTTTGTTATCTTTTACGACCTGGCCAAATGTTGTAATTAACCCCAGACAAACCATTTAGACATTCAATGGTAATAACTGCGATAAATCCTAAAATATTATTTGTTCATTCATAGAGGCAAACAAATCCGCTCTAGTGCCACAAAAAAACAATTCCATGATAAATTTGAATTTTATTTTCAATTTGAGGTTGAATAAGACGTAATAAAAACCCACAAGGATGCCCAAAGTTGATGTAATAATTAAAAGGGTTTGCTCTTATTGCCAAATAATAGAAAGGGTATCTCACATAACCACACATTCGAACGAGACAAACAAACTACCCCTTAAAAAATAATTTTCGATGTGGGTAATAAAATAATACTTTTGGCTTTTTGGGGAAAAAAATATTAAAATAAATTTACATATGAATTTGTAACTGACTTAACAGTTTCACTCACACCTTCTGCAGTTGTAAATTAACTATAGAACAAATGTGACATTAAACGAAAATGTTGTATTTGAACGTGTAAAATGCCTTCAACAGTTTTGCATCCAGAAAAATTAAAAGCTTCGAAATTAGACATACAAACAGAAATACGAATCATTTTCCCCTTCCAAGCCCTTTAATGAATACAATTTGTTTACCTTGAATGTTTTGTACCGAAAACTGGCCAAATCGGTCTATAAGTGTATCTTGCCTTTATATAAATCTCTCCACTAAATACGATAACGGTCATATCATATGTGCTAAAGCAACTTTAGCTTTAGCTCAATTAAAAAATATAATTCTTATTGAACCGCTTTAATGGACAATCTAATGATGTCCGTGCATACTTTTGGCTCCCACGATTTCACATAGCCCCCATAAAAATCTCCTCCCAGCCTTAATTTAGGAACCAAAATTTTGTTATAATTACACCGAGAGAAAAAACATTTTTCAATATGGTCACCACCAACAAAACTATTTTAAAAGAAAAATTAAACAAATTATGTTTAATTTAATCACATTATTGTAAACTACAACCATATTATCCTCCATCAAGAAGCAACAACCGTTTATGGTTAATAATAAAATAGTTTGGTTAATAATAACTAAAATTAGCTTGACACTTATAATAGCATGGTTGTTTTTCAACCATAACATGTTGCTCTTGGACAAGAGAAAAACACTATTGTTAGTTTAAAAACGAATTATTGTCATATTTAACCAAACTTGTTACAGAAACTGTATGATAGCGCCTTAATTCCCCATACACTCAAAGAAAAATCAATCCATCGTACTCAAATCAATCCGAAGCGGTATTAATTATTTTAATTATTCGGAACCAAGTACAGAAAGATTGATTCAAGTACGGATTTTCAATCGCGAAATATTTAACTTATACGAAATAATCCGAAAATGAGATTGATTTAAGTAAAACTAAGATTGAATCAATCTTAAAATGCGCTTGATTCAAATATTATAAAGTTGATTTAATCCCGAATTCGTACTTGAAATCAGAGTACGAAAACAAACAAAACGAAACGTTTGCTTTCGTTTTGTTTTGTTCTTTGCAGTGAGTAAAACAAAAACAAAACCAAAACAATGAGAATGATTGTGCCATTTTGTTTTGTATTATTTTTGCTCGTGAGCGCAAATTGTACATTAATATAAAAGCACACAGCTGGAAAAGAAAAGAGTAAGAACAATATTGAAACATTCAGAGTAAAACGTTTGACAAACGTTTGGTAATTGATTTACTCATTATAATATTTAGTCATATATATATAACTATTGTTTCTAAGTGAAATAAAAAGAGAGGTTTTTAGGTTTTTTTGTTTTTATTAATGGTTTTTTTGACTAGTATAGTAATAAAAAAAAAAAAACAAATTAAATTAAATAAAAAGTAATTCAAAGAAAACAGAAAAAAAAAATAAATTTAAAAAAAAGACGAGGCATTGTGGATTTTACTCTTGTTATGCCACTACAAAAACCAAGCAAGAACTAAATCAATTACTCAAAACAAAGCGTTTCTCTATCTGTTTTGTACTCAGATGTACGATTGTAACGGTAAATTAAATAATGCAGATGAGTGGAAAGCCAATTGTTTCGTTTTCTCTTTTTGACACTTGAAAAGTTTTTGTTTTGGTTTTGCTCATGTACAATACAATTTAAAAATTTTCAATAGTTTTGTACATTTTGCAAACGTTTGCGAAATGTTTTGTTTGTTTTCATACTCTGCTTGAAATAAACCAAGAGTGAAATTAGGAGGAGAATTTTATTATGATTGAGTTACTAACCCGTTTTACACCTTACAGACTTTCAATTATAAAACATCAGCATCATTCCCGATATGGTTTTTACTTTAAAAACTTAATGTACATACATATAACTGAAAATATAAACTAAATGAGAAGCAAGAGTTCTTAATTTTACTTTTTAAACATGAAAAGAATGTGTTTCGTATTGTACTGTTGTTTTTGTTGTTTTTACACACAACAAGCTAATTGTTTTTAACTACTTGTGTGGTGTTGTTGTATTGTCTGCTACAAGCTTTGATAAGTTAATTGAGTTTAAACGCTCGCTTTCTCTTAGGGCTAACTAATCAGAGCAAGTTAAACTCTCTATTTGGTTTAAAATGTGTTTAAACCAACAAATCTATAAATCAGTAAACATTTAAACCATCTTTAAACGCATAAAATTGGGCGTTTAAGCTACCAATACAGACCATATGAATTTGATAAGATTTATCGTAGTGCTGCCACATGCTATTGTTTTTAAAGCCATATAATACATGGGACACTGATTTATAGTTGTTGAGTTTAAACTAAATTAAA
Source organism: Pollenia griseotomentosa (assembly GCA_963931875.1). NCBI lineage: Eukaryota > Metazoa > Arthropoda > Insecta > Diptera > Polleniidae > Pollenia > Pollenia griseotomentosa. The sequence goes on along the minus strand of OZ007560.1, from coordinate 233,086,531 downwards.
ATTCAAGTTTAGTTCAATTAAACCAGCGTTTAAACCATTAGTGATTTATTAGCCATTAAAGTGTCTGTGAGTCCATGTTAATCTTGTTATCAAACTACATGTCGAAATTTTGAAGATAATTGAGTACATTTTAGGAATACGATTTTATCATATCGCACACTAAACCATAAACAGGCACAACTCAAAATTCGAAAATATTTGAAGAGGCAGAAAACTGGCTTCATAAGCAGGGTTGCAATTTTTTTAATCAAATTGAGTTTCCCAAATGTTAAAGAAGAAAACTTAAAGAAAACAGTGACTCAAACAAAATTTTTGTGGTCGCTATAGATTTGATTTTTGAACAAACTTATGTTTATAATTTAATGTGCGATATGTCAAATAAAAAACCTATTAATATTGGCGAAAATCTGTCTATGATTTAAGCCTGACCAAATACAAACGACCCACCGCAATAAAAAAATCTCTCTCATAAATCTCTAAAATAAATATAATCAGGTGTTTCACAGAAGTTAAATTCGAACGAAAGTGAAAATGAAAACCTTTTTACCTTCTCCAGAAAATGAAAAACGCAAACAATTTCCGTGTTTAATTCAAAAAAGCAAAACAAAAACAGTAAGAATTGAAAAATGTGTAAATTTTCACTTTCGTTCAAATTTATTTATACGAAATTTATGTTTATCAAATATTAAAAATGCAAACTTAAACTGTTTCACAAAATTTGATAGGGAGCAGAGCCCACACCTAGGGGGTGGAGAGAGGTCAGGGCAATTTGTATACCCAAGGCTGGTAGGGCCACTCGAAGCCGAGTATTTCAGACCTATTAGTCTATCTTCATTCTTGTTGAAGACACTTGAGAGACTGATAGATCTCTATCTTAGGATTAATATTAGTACCCACCTCATTAGCGACGCTCAGCAAGCCTACCTTAAGGGTAAATCTGTTAGGAGTGCGCTACGTGTAGTAGTGGGTTGTATTTAGCACGGCCTGAGGCATAAGAAATTAATAACAATAGGATTGCGATAAGGGATTCGTTGGTAGAGCTGGGAGTTCAGGGATTTCTGGTGGAGTGGATAGTCAGTCTGCATGCTTAGCAGCAGGATTGTCAACTCGTTGCTGGGGGATCATAGTTAAGGGAGGAAAGCTACCCGAGGGACACCACAGGGGGATTTTATCGCCTCTACTGTGGTTGCTGTTGGTCAATGGGTTTCTCAGGTCATTTGATTCCAAGGGTAGAAAAGTCGTAGCTTATGCGGTTGACATAGTTTTGCTGGTCAGGGGAAAACTTCTATCCACGATCGGTGAAATTATGCAGGTGATGATGGCACAAATAACTCTAAAGCAAACAAAAGTAAAATTTTGGAATATAAGCTCTATAATTGACCATACATAGCTCCAATGACAGCCCATCTACCAAAGTTACTTTTACTGCCAAAAGTCTCAAAATGACGTTAGAATATAGAAAAGATTAAGTCCAAATAAATTCCATGCTAGCCAAACTTCCGTCACAAAATGTTGGCATGATAGGGCAAGGAAGCTGACAGGTAACTGTTTCTTATGTGAGTCCGAAGTTGCTCTAAATAAGTGTGGACAGTTAGTCCATTTATCCAATTACTTACGATACCTTTTGCATTTTTAATAGGAATTGCGGATTTGAATTTTTTGTATGAAATTTGTATCATCACAAAGTCTACCATCCCTTCCATTAAAAAAAATTGGTTGAAAATATCTGACTTTTCGCAAAAGTCTACATGAAAGCGACTTTTGAAACCTTCTGACGGTACAAAAAAGACCTTCAAAAGTTCGCCTGCAGTGTTAGTATGCCACCGCAACTTGTTACGTGCTACATGTGTCATTTTTTTCTAATTCTATTAGACAAATGTTTAATAACATAGGACTGGGTCTACAACAAATTAAACCTTATCATTGGCGATACATGCATGCTCCTTAGAATTAATAAATCCCTTATGCTGCTACTTGCATCTATGTATGTATCTATTTGTTTACCCGCATTTTATCTAATTGTTTGGCGGTGACTACACTTTAGCACTTAATACGCGTTTATGCCATTTATGAGTCGTTGGCAGGACTTAATAGGAATCATAAAGTTGCCGTGCTTAACTCGTGTCATTAAAATAATCTTAATTTTCGTATGTTGGTGGTGTTTGTTTTTTTAGAAATCGCCGGCATGTGAGGAGACATTGTAGTTTGTTTGTCTAATATCCCAAAAAGGACTTCTTGTAAGTGCAAACGATTATAAGCGGATATCCTTGTTAGGTTACAAGAAAACAAATAAAAGTTTAATTTTGCATAAATTGTTTAGAAAACAAAAGAAGAAGCCTGTATAAAAAGGTTGATAACACTTATATGCTGATAAAAGTAAATTAAAATTTTTAAGGAAATCTTAATTATACCCACCACCATTTTAAGTTGGTGTTTCTTATGCCTTAGACATAACCCAAATGTCCATAGCTGTGATAAACGTACAATTCGTAATTTTATGGATTAAATTTAAATAAAATTAGACAGATAAGTTTTCGTAGGCCGTAAGGCGCAGGAGAGGGGTTAATTTTTCGTGTCAGAGTCTGAACACAAAGTAACGATAATTTATTGCGGTGCGGTTTTTCATACGATTTTGAAGTAAAAACCGCAGTGCGGAACGGCATAAAGTTAAAATCTATTTTATTTTCATTGCGGACTTTCTTTCTCTCTCAAATGTTGATACTTGTTCTCTTTCTGATGTTGCCATCAGTGTTGCCACTTTGTGGGTAATTACCCGAATTTGGTATCATTTTTATTGTCGTAGGTAATTTCTATTAGGTGCAATTTAGCTGTTATGTATTTAAAATTCTTACTTCCGACACCCAAATAAAATCAAGATACGATTTTAGTGATGACATTTATTTCTTTCTAAATATTGTTGCTAAAAAATGCATAGTCTTCTGAACCAAAGTCTCGGTTTCTTTTTAAGAAAAGACTTCAATCATTAAATATATATTTTCATAAGTTTAATAATGAATGTCGCAAGTTGGACCTAGATTTGGATAAAGATAGGCATCATAGTGACTTAGAACCTGAAGTTTATGGAAAAAAGTTGTTCACACTAAAAACTAGCCTGGGGAAAGATATGTTTCCAATATACCAACACACAATTAATTTTATTTTTATCTTGCAATTTTTTAATGCTTTAGTTTAAAATGAATATTTAACGCCCTTTACAGTTGTAAAACTAAATTACGAAAGGGACGGTTGTTTAAAACCTTCGGGCATTTTATTAACTAAATAAAGTATAAAAGGTGTTTTAAGACCATGAAACTTAAAATAGTAGACAACATAAAAATAATTAATTTTAAGCGCAGATTGATGCAAGGCATTAACATTTGAAACTGATTTCAAACAAATAGACACCGCGCCTGTCTTTGACGAAACGCATTGCAGACGTCCAATTTTGTTCATCTTTTTAGAACATTGCTGGCTGCACGTTACGAATAAAATGAACAATGTTGACCTCCAAGACGTCAATTGTTGCTGGTTTATCAGCATAAAGCAGTGACTTCACAGCCCTACGGAGCATTTTGAACCTTCCCTAGATATATGCAACCAAATGTGGGAGTTAAACTTATTATTTTAAGTTCTATTAATTGTTTTTAAGTCTTTAATGTTATTTTTGTTAATTTATTTAAAATTACAATAAGAATCTTAAAAGTTTGACTAATATTGATCTTCTTTCAATGAGTTTGTTGTGTTTTTGCTTCTTTGTTAATGTACTTTTATTGAATACAACTTCAGTTTTATATCAGGTGTAATTTCATTTAAATTGGGTAAATTTGCTTCATCTCAAGTGTAATTTTGAATTTTGCTGGTGGTAACGCTGGTTCCCATAGTTTTTGAATAATTGGCAATGCTCACAACATTATTGTAAACAAAAAACATGAAAAGAAAGTATGCACAAATAATCTTATAAAAAAAAGTGAACAAACAATGACAACTATTGCCGTCGCCGTCTTACGTTGTATTATGTTTATTTATTCTCCCGCAACATGAAATCGCACCGCACCGCAAACATTGTGTTTAGACTCTCAGTCGTAATTCACGCGTCAATCTCTTGCGATTGTAATTACTTTAATTGTTAATATATAATATATGTAACCCTTACTATAATATGCCTAAGTTGGCTAAAGCTACGGTCACACTTATTAAATATTTGATCAAATAAGCGTAACCCCAACTTTTGTTAATAGTTAGTGACATTTAAAATGGTGTTAATATTACAAAATAAAATAATTATACTACTAGACATAGCAAAAAACAGTTTTTTGTAAGATGTGGCATTTTAATCAAAATAAATATTGATATTAAGCGAAAGGATTTTTTAGTTTGGTTGTTGGTCCCGTTTTTTTCGTCAAATATTTAATAATTCTGACCGTAGCTGTAGGCAACTGGCCGAATATATGCTAATCATATGTGTCAAACCATATTGAACTTAAGAAACTTTTTGTCAAGTCTTATGAAACTGTCATTTGCTTAGGCAAAGTGCGAAACTGATCGCACATTCCAAACGGAATCAAATGTTTTTTGATTTTTTTTTTTTTAAATGCATTTGAGAGAGTTTTTGTTAATTTTTAACAGCAGCTTAAGCAAGCTTATGCATATTATGCGCCTTAGCTTGATTGTAATATCAAATTTAAGTGCGTGATAATAAAAATTTTGTTGGTGAGCGTAAAAATTTTAAAATTTCGTGTGAGCGTTGTTTTTAAACCAAACACGTCCATAGCTCCAAGATAACGATCCCCCGAAAATGCCTCTTTTTATACACAGAAAAAATATCTCAAGAAAATTTTAAACACAGTATTTTTACAACTCTTTAAGACTTGAGTGTTTCTAATTCTCATTCGCTTAACAGTTTTATTTGTATAATACCTTTAGTTTTTCCAAAGTCTTTGGAAAAAGGTTTCCTGACGATTTTGTTTCATTTAATCAAAACTTTCAGCAATTTATTTAAAAAAATCACGTAAACAATTTGTTGAAAAAAAAAAAAATTATTTTGGGCAACAACTTTTTTTATTGACTCAATAAAGGCTTGCCAGACCGAAATTGGCAAAAATCTTGACATTCAAAAGAAAAAGCTTGATTTTTCTTGACAATTTGGTGAAATGAACAACAAAATTTATATTGTTGTTCAGTTTGTTGTTTTTACAATGCTGATGTTATACGAGGCGGAGCAGATTTAAAGATGTCCGTCTATCAGTCGGTTGAAATGGGTTTTCTCAAGAAGACATTTATGTCGCGCATAGTCCGAAATTAAAATTCGGCCAGATCGATACACAAATTGCTAAGATATCAGCAATAAATTATGAATGCCTCTTATTTCTACACATAAATCTTTACTTCTTAAAGTCTTGTTATAATTTAATGCCTGTAGTCATAAAAATATTTTAAATTTTATGAAGATTTACAAAACAAATTTTGTAATAAAATTTTCCTTAATAAACTTTTGGTAAATTTAACAATCGCTTATGAATAAAGGGAATAACTTGGTAGAATACTGGTAGTGAAAATAACGAAATCGGTCTATTAATGAACTGGTTATAGACAAATAACTACCTTATTCTACCAGAAAGCATGGTTTTGGTACAAAAATGCCCATTTCATATGAGATGGGAGAACTTAATTTTGCTCAGATATTTCGAAATTGATATTTAAAGCTAAAATTGAAACATCAAATTAATGGACTATATAAGAAATGAAAAACAAATGACTCTGACAATCTTTTTGCTTTACGTTCTTTTTCTATTCTTTAGGATATAAATTCCCATAGGTCTTTCCGACAATTCATTTTAACAGGACAAATATAAATAGAATGATTTTTAATGGTTACTTTTTCTTGATTTTTCTTGAAAATTTAATGGAATCTTTTTTAAAATTCCGATTTAGCTTAGCAAATAACATTTGTTCTTGATTCTTGACTCATACTCAAAAAGCTTGACGATCAAGCCAAATCAAGCCGGTCTGGCAACGCTTATATCAACAAAACTTTTTATCAAAACCGCAAAAATCGTCATCGCAGAAAATTCAAACATTTTTTTTAATTAAATATGCGATTTTCGTAATCAAATATGAAAATTATTTGTTTCTGTGTTCAAATCTCTTTAAAAATGTTAGTTTTGAGATAAAAAGTGGCTAAAGTAGGTATTATTCTACTCCCCACCACTAGTTGGGAGTGAGGGGTCTTTACGTGTGAACTTTTTTCTATTCATTTAAGACCCCATAAAGTTTATATATAATCTGATTCCTTGAGTAACTCTAACCCGATTTAGCCATGTCTGCCAGTCTGCCTGTCTGTCTGTCTATCTGTCCGTCAGATAAAATCACGCTAATTTTCAAACGACAATAAAGGATTCTCTTGTTGGCAAATAGTTTATACAGTGTGACGCATAATTAACGTTATGATTTTTTTAATGAATAATTTCTTTCTTTCTGATTTTATTTAACATTGGCATTTATTAAAATTAAGATAACAGTTTCTTGTGGTTAATCGAACTGTTTATGGTTTTAAATTCAAATTTGATTTTTTTTATTTAAAATCAGGCTTAAGCTCATTTAATTTCATTTTAATTAAATTATTTTTAATGTAGAAAGGAATTTTACAACATGAAATAATTAAAATTTATTGATAATTATTTTTTGCCGAACTAAGACTTGAACTCGGGTCGAATTTGCATGTTTAAAGAACAACCACGTTCTCATCATCAGAATGCTTTGCAGTTTTACACTTTCCGCCACAGCGACGGCTGGCAGTCTATAGTCAAACATAGTTCTTGAAATCCCAAGAACTTTTTTGCAGTTGACCTTCTTTGTACAACTAAAAAACAAATGTAAACATATATAGAACTTGTGCCATAGCTTTACAACAATTATAGCTGGGTAATATGTTTTGAAGACAATATTTTTCAAATGGTGGCTATTGCTTGCTTCGTGCTCTTTTTAGAGCATTTCCCATATCTTTTCTTAGAATTTGTGGTCCTAGCTCCCTCACTTCTTCTCGGATATTCTTTTCAACTGTTGGCTTGTTCCTGATTTTTTGGCATACATCTAACCTTAAAAAAAAAAAAAAATCGGGAGCCGTTAAATCGGGCGTACGCGGTGCGGTGGCCAGTTAAAATCAGAAAAATGTCATTCGTATTCGTTCACTAAAAAAGAGCCATTTTTGGACGAGCTGACCACAATTCTGGATTGTTCTCTACCTCAGGCACTTAAAAACTTTGCATTTATTCATTATGCCATTTATAAATCGAAAATGTTTGGCTCAACAGTTATCAACAGTTTTGTACCAGTTGAGCTCAACAGCTACGTCTTCTGAACGTGCCAAATTATTTTTGATAAACCTATTAATGTTGTTAAAAAGCATATTATGTTTGTCGCTTATCTATGGATCAATTCTCAATTCTGTAACTTGCCGTTTCAATTACTCCACCAATATCCATTTAAGGACTTTTAAAGTAACGCTATTATAATTTCAAAAGCTGGCATTGATCCCATTATATTTGTGGCCGGTCCTTGAAACAATAACAGTTTTAAAAAAGGGGCAGTATTTTTTTTTAAGTACTTGCAGAGCCAAAAACGTTATTTATTAAACCAACCACTTCTTTAACATTTGCAGATAGGTACAAAAACAAACACTAAAATCTTTAACATAATAATTTACATATAATCGTAATAAATTTTCTTCACTTGCAAACATAATCTGTCATTGGCGTAAGCTACTGATTTGCACCATCACAATAAAAAAGATAATCCAGCCACTAAGATAAAAATGTTAAGAACACGCGCAAAAAAAAAAAAAAAACGAAAAAAATATATAGAAATTTATTAAGAATACAATAAATTTGAATAAAATTAGTTGCTAACTACATTTTATGCGCACGAATTGTAAAATTTTGAAAAAGAACCAAATAAGATAATGCGTATACGTGCGATTACTGGTTAGTGTGTGAACAAAAGGGTAAGTAAGCAAAGTTGTTACAAATGTACCTTTTTTTTGGTACTATTCCATTTTTAAGGCTACATTAGTCCATCAAATGAATAATTTAGAATACTTTGGGAATACTGCGCTTATGCCCACACTACCATAGTGGAGGAGGCAGTGACGCCAGGAGAAATTTCAAAACATCCCTACGTATCAAAAAAAAAAAAACCCCCTTTTTTAACTACAACCAAAAAAAAAATTTCCCTACACTTTTCCCTATGTTAAAAATGTATTGTTTTAAGCGAGAGGCAACCATATATATATTTTGTCAACATTTTGTAAATTTTATAATAACAGCATTTCGAGCATTATTTGCGATTATATCGTAATCGAAATTTTGTCTTTTTCCTTGCAAATAGGTTATAAGTACTGGTTACAAAAACAAACAAATTAATAGAAGTTTAACATGTTTCAGCAGCTTTTTAAAACCCCTAAACAAAGATGTTCAGACTACAATAATCATGTTTTGATTAGACACATTGTCAGATACTTTACCATCGGCAAAAAAAAAAAAAGGAAAAATAAATTATGAAAATCGATAAAAATCAATTAATAAAATTTTCGAGATTTTTCGACAGTTTCGTGTAAGCAAAACAATACTTAATAAACTTTAAAATAGTTGATATGAAGCAAAATTAATGCTTAATATCTCAGAAACCATTACAAATTTCGTAAAACAGGTTTTGGATTCAAAAAGGGGTATTCAAAATATATATACCCCGTACATAACTCAATTTTTGTTAAAAATAGTCGGTAGATCAAACCAATAAAAAACTTACGATATATTATCACCCCTATCGTGAATAGCAAGTGGAATTTTTGTTCCCGTGAAATTTTCATTCGCCTCGAAGGGAAAAAAGCAATCGTGAATCTCATGTGAAAAATTTTTCACTCTATCAGTTCCAGTGAATGTAAAAAATAGAAGGAAGATTAGGAAATATTAAAAATCAATGAAATTTTTGTTCAAAAATATACACGTATTTATTATAAAGAAAAGTTAAAATAATAAAGCCAAATAATTAGTATTGGAGGGATAGATTGGTTACAACGTTAGTTTTTTTCACTTTTTAAGTTTTATGTAGCAAAAAAAAATATTTTCCAAAATTCTGCCACCACTTTCGAAATCTTCACAAATACGCCGGCAATCAACCTGTTGTTTTGCATTTTGTTGACTAATATATCGGTTTGTGCCTTATTAACGGATCTAGCCCTTAATATTTGATTTATAGAAGGAACTACTGACAAACATGTTCTGTTCCCTAGCAAAAAACAAGTGAGAAAATCTAAGGGAAACGTGAACAAATTACGAGTGACAAAACTTTACACGATAAGTGGAATTTATTCCCGTGAACATTTTTTCACGTTAATATTCTCCTTTGAACTACCTATTTTTTTATGTGAGCTGTTCATGATCGCAAATATGTGAAAAGGGGAAAAATTATTCACGATAGGGGTGTATAGCAGTGTTGCAAAATTGAAATTTTGAAATGGTACTGAACTTCAACTAAAAGAGTATTTTTCCCAACAAATGGTACTTTTTATTAAAAAAACAATAATATATGAAAATAAAAGGAACAAAAAATATTTTATTGGAATTCATTGATCTAAGTATTAATAGCAAGCAGTATTTATATTTGAGGTACACATGTAAATAATATTTCTATTATACATAAGCGTCATGCGCCCTATCCATTTACAATAGATAGATGCTATTCGCTATATTATTTATATATGGCCCTATATTATTCAATTAGTGGCACAATGGTTTCAATTAAAATATGGCGCAACTCTTATAATAAAAAAAATTACCTTAAAAGCAAAGCAACATAGTACCTTGTTGCAAACACATTTTACAGTATATTGCACTTATTTTCTGATGTCGATTCTTGCCAATATATTGTGTCACCTTCGAATATCACAAACCCATTGGCGATAAAATTGAACAGTTATATTGCAAGTGTATAAGCCGCTTAAGGTACGTTTTTCAGTATTTTCTGAAAAAAAAATATTTAAAATAGTTCATATATTTATGAATAAGTAAATAAATTAAAAATTTTATTTCTGTCAACATAAATTTTTACTGGTATTTAAATTTTAACTTTTGCAAAGTTACATAATTCAGAATTTTACATATATTACATACATAGAACTAAGTTCTAAAAAAAGTTTAAAAGATGAATGTTGAAAAATCAAAAATTTTAATTCAGTGTTATAAGATAAAGCAAATTTACTTTAAGAGATCATAAGAAATATAACTTAAACAGCAACTACCAGTTGATTTAAACAGATCTTTAGTTTTTATAAAACTTGAAACAGTTTCTACGTGTAAACGATTTCTTCCTTTGCTTTTTACATCATTTTGCATTTGAAAATGGTCGTTCAATTGATGCTCAGAAATGTGGAAAGCAATATGTGAAATGTCAGCAAACATTAGTTCCGTTCTTAGTATTGGCTATATTTTTCCAAGAAACTTAAATATATTCAGGTCTGAAATGCTTTATTTCTGAAAGATCCACTAGAACACCTATAGTTTTCTATTTCGTTTGTAAATTACATTTATAACATCAGTATTATGCTAATGGTTTTTCCGGAAACAATATTTTCTGGAGTGACTGGATCTGATTATTACTTTTAAGGTTTTATGTTTAAAACAAAATTTAGTTCTAAATGTTTCGCAAATTGTCGAATAAAACGATTTCGCAGTTTCTTTTACTTTATAAACCATTTCCTTAACATTGCATGTTGCTATAAATATGGTTTTCATTTAAATTTTCCACTAACATATTATCCTATGCATCCCTTTTTTAAATTTTCTTGCAAGTTGTAAAAACAAATATCCCATTCTGGAAAGCAAAATATGAATCCTGGCGTCCACGCTTTGCATTTCAATATTAACCTCGTTTATTATGATAACCTAAGCCTGCTATCCAAATGATCACATTCACACACTCACAATATTATTACAGTAACGGACTGTAGTTTATTTAAGAAGTATTCCGTTCAGTCATTTTTAAATAAATAAACATTTAAAATTCCAAGCAAATTTATTTTTAACTGATTCTAACAGTTATTCAAAAAACTAAGTGCACATTAATACGGATTTTCAGTTGCAGTTAATATTGTCAGTTGATTTAGTAAACTTCTTCTTTATGAATATAAAATGAAAATGTAATTTAAAATAAAGAAAGTTCATTTAATTTTTACTGTCAAAAATTCAACCTCGAATTCCGTAAAAAAACAAAAGAATATTCAGTTATTTTATAAAATTTAACTGTCAAAAATTCAACACTATATTCAGTAAAAACAATCAAATATTCAGTTATTTTATACAATTTTACTGTCAAAAAATTAACCCCATATTCATTAAAAACAATTAAATATTCCGTTATTTTGTACAATTTTACTGTTAAAAATTCAACACCATCAGGGGTGTCATGGAAATCGAAAACGTAAAACAGTTCTTTTTATTAAACTTTTAATCAAATTTTTACAATTTTTGTTAAAAAATTCTGTTTAATAGGGAGATCATTATTTGTATTATAATTTTTTATTACAGAAATCTTATTGAAAAACGACTCTTAAAATTATAAATAAAAATCCCTGCACATTCAGTAAAAACAATTAAATATTCAGTTATTTTACAAAATTTTACTGTCAAAAAATTAACACCATATTCAGTGAAAACAATTATATATTCAATTATTTTATAAAATTCAGTTATTTTCGTTTACTCCACAAAAGCGCCGAATTTAAAATAACGGTAAATTTACATAAAAACCTAGGTAACTACATACCTATCTACTTATTTTGCTTTAAGTTTTATTTGATTTATTCTCTTCAATTTATATTACCGAAAAAGAATAAAAAAATTAACCCATGCGGTTACCAGAAACGCAAAAAGTTATTCAAGGTAAATACATTTTTATTAAAATCACATATGTGTGTACTGGAAACACAAAAATGCGTGTTTATAAGATGAACGAGTAGGTACTACATTTAAAATAAAAACAAATTTTGAAATGTTGTTGTATATTATTTAAATAAGAAGGGCGAAATTTTTATACGTCTTATAAAAACGTATTAACTGATTCTCTTTATTTAATGAAATACTACTTGGGTACATTTTTTATGTTTATGGTAACGATATATTGTCAGTAACTTGTTTGCTTTCAACAGAGTGGGAATCAGGGGTGGAAAATGGCTTTTATAATTTTGTACCAACTATGAAAACAAAACGTACTTTTTATGCCATGACTTTTTTAATATTTATTTAAAAAAAACAAGCTTAACGGATACAAAAATTTCCTTTAACCTCAAGTGAACGATAAGTTTAATAAAGGTGCATACTACCTGGTAGGTTAAAATAAAATTATAATACGTTAACACCTTTAATACGGCCATTAAATTGTACCTTTTGCTAACGGTGGATTCATCCATGCGTTCCGAACAATATTTTCGTCCGGCAATAATTTTTTACTGAGAGTGTTCTGCAGAACGATTCACCCATTAAGCTGCCATATGGTTTACAGATATAAGCACTTATAGAAACTGGCAGCACAACTAGCAAACCACTAACATATTTTGAATAATTTGAAAAGTGTGTTAAAGAAAATGGACGAAAAAAGGATTGTATTTATTATTTATTATTTTTAATTATACATATTAGGTTTTTTATATTATTTAGCAGAAAACAATCATTTCAACTTCTATGAACAAATTAAAAAAAGTGGCAACTCAGTTCATTTTGTTCTGAACAAAAATTAAAATTAAACCAATTCAAGAAAAAACTTGCAGAACAAAATAATTTCTCTCTCTCAGAAGTAAGATGTCAAACTCTATTTAAAAATATTTTGTCCGGACAAAAAAATTGTTTGGAACGCATGGGTCAATCGTTAAAAAGAAAAAAGGGGCGAAAAAGAGAACAAAACAAAATTTAAGTTGACATCTAGAAAATCGTTGAGATTTTGAAATTGTACTAAGTAAGCCGCGGTAGTATCACGGTACTAACAAAGTCCAAAATGTAACAAGAAAATACAATTGTACCATGATTTCCATCCATGGTGTGAATGTAGTAGATCGTTTTCTTTTTTTTTTAATGAGAGCGAACATTTGTTTGATACACTGAGAAGTATTGATAACAAGCTACATAAATTTATGCATGTTTTCGATTTGAATGCATGTTTATATCAGTGTTTAAATCGACTTATACACTTGCAATATAATTGTTTAATTTTCGTATTGTATAATTATTTATATTCATATTGGGAAAAATCAAAATCCTTTTGATTTTTATTGCGCTACGAAAAGTAAGTGAAATGTGTTGGCAACATTGTACAATGCTGTTTATATTTTTCCTGTAGGTTATGGACCCTATTACGGTTGACAACTCAACTCAGTTCAGTTGTAATTTATTAATTCTTGTATTATGGTTAACAACTTTGCTATATTGTGGTGAACAAAAATTACAACTGTTCACAACAAGTTGTCTTAGTAGGGGCCTATGTTTACCTTTTTATTGAATGAAAGTTGGGCCATATTTTAATTGAAACCATTGTGCCACTATTGAATCATATAGGCCAAAAGGGAAATAATACGGCGAATAGCATATACAATAATATTGTTTAATGGATGGGTGCTTAAAAGCATCCATCAACCAGAAGCTTTTTATTTTTCTTTTGCAATTGAAATTTTTAAAATTTTTATCGATAGCCAATGTTTTGATTGTTGTTTGTGCAAAAAAGCCAATCCATTATTTTGTATATTTTTATTTTTTGAAATTTGCTTTTTTTAAAATAAGAATTCTTGATTACACTACGCTACGCTGAATTGTACAAGATTTAACTAAATTTAGATTTAATTGTCATAACAATTACACCAAGACTTGTTAGAAACCACAATTAGAAAAATTCATCACTTCTTTCAGTGTAATACTCTCATTCTCATTACTCGTTGGGAACAGGGTTGTCAGATTAATTTTTACCTTTTTCAATCGCCAAAGCCTTTGTTTTTAGCTTTTGATAAAAAATACATACTTTTAGAATTATTAAAAATATTTTTTATAAATTCTAAAAAATAAATTTGTTCAGTATCGCTAAAATTCGCCAAAAATTAAAAATGAATCGCCATAATATATGTTTTGTTTAATATTTATTTAGAACACAGTAAAAATAGTTAGTGAACACAAAAGAGGTACAATGTTTATTATAAAATAATTAACAGCCGATCCCACGATGTCATACGTTAACGTTCGCATCGAAAATAACATTTAAAACAAAAACAAATTTTAGAAATTGTTTTTGTTTTTATTGTAATTTTCTATGCGAACGTTAACGTGTGACATCGTGAGATCGGCTGTTATAGTGGTCTACTTAAAGCCACAAAAAAAAGAAAGACTTTTTGCAGTTAGTATTAAACAAATATTGGATATACATTTCTATATTAGTTGCAGTATCTAAAACGCTTCACTTGCAAGACTCCCTATTTGTCTTCTTTTTTGGAATACATTGTGAGAAAATTACATTTATTCAATAAAGGTACAAAAGAAGTGCAACATGTACTATTCAAATTCATATAGTTTAAACTTCGTAATAACGCGTCTAGAAGTTCGTTATGCATTCTTCTTCGAAAGCGAGATTTGTGGAGTTCATAATTTAAACACAGACAATACTTGTTGTAATTACCAGCATATAAAGAACAGCCAAAGCAAGTTCTTTTAAATGGTACGTACCTGCCGTATCCATGTACCTTTAACATTTTGGGCTAAACCAATATAAATTAGATAAAATATCATCATTAAAACCCTCTTTACAATTAACAGACGCAAATTTTTGCGAGTGTGCTTCGTAAACATCAAATGATAACACTGTGAAAAATAAATAAATGAAAATTTGCGAAGACTTAGGTATATCTATGGCTAAAAATGGACAAAATCATTACTTTTGATCGACATTAATGGTTTAAATTACTTGAAATTTTGAAAAAAAGTCAAAGCATTCCGTAAAAGAAATTTAAGAAGGCAAAAATACTAATACAGTCGAAAAATTTTTTTTTATATAGCGCAGACTTAGCTATATCCATGAAAAATGGTTATATACCGATTCCTCAAAAACTGCAGCCAATCTGACACTTCCAAATGTACTTTCGCACTCAGGGGACTCTCCCCTAATATTCCGAAAAGGATTCATCGAAGTTCATTTTTTTGGGTCAAAAACTATCACAATGTAATAAATTGCCACAAAAATATAATGGGAAAATGTTCATAGACTTTAACTATATTCATGTTTTAAGGAATTATATTTATTGATTCTTTCAAGAGCACTTTTAAAAACGAAAAACAAATTTTCTCGAAGATATTTATTATCTTCTTTAGCCAGTTGAACATACATACTTTCATATAATGACCATATGAATGCCTAAAATTTCATACATTAAAATACTAGAATAAAGTAATATTTATTCTTCTAATTGTATATAACGAATTTTAAAACAAATCCATACCTTATCAAAAATAGCCAACAAAATCGCCAACTATTTTTTTAAATCGTCAAAAAGTCGCCATGTCGTCAAATCAAAAATTAGGTCGCCAAACAAGTTTGAAAATCGCCACATCTGACAACCCTGGTTGAGAACAAAACTATTTTACACAAAAAAAAAAAAAAAAAAAAAAAAACACTGTTGTTTTTGTGTCGACCTTATAATTGAACTAAGTGGCCGTTTACATCGTTCGATTTTTGTCGTTGCGATTTTTACTTTATTGGTGAGAGAAGGGATGAATAAATTATTCTCTCCCATAACTTAAGAATCACACCGACAAACATCGAACAATGTAAACGGCAACTAAGAAGCAGACAAAAAGTAACTGTTTTTATTTGTATGTTTGTACAATGTACATACCAATTAACGTACAAAGTTCATCTCTATACAACATTTATTTTTCATAAATGTAACATTCATTAATCACAAGGCTAAGTTGGTGCTTCTTTAAATTTAAAATTTTATAAATACCTATAGGTATGTGTAAAAGAAATTAATTTGTTGTGAATTAAATTGTTGTTGTGAGTTATATTGTTCTTGTAAATTATATTGTGTAAAAATGTAAGTATTAAAAAATGTTGGTATTGTGAAAAATAATTAAATTTATTTTATTTATTTAAGTTTACGCGGTAACTTAAAGAAATGGCAAATTTTTAACAGATATCACTTAGAAAAGTTATTTGAAATTGGTAGTTTTCATCAGGCCAGAGAACTAGGAAGAGAAGTGGAGTTCATACAAAAATTCTGTATTTGGATTTCTTTACCAAACCAGAACATATCCGCCTGTGGCAACAACGCTTACGACTCATTAACGGACACAAATCAAAAAAACACTAACAATTACGTAAGTTACTGTTTCTAAATTTAGCAAAATAAAAGTTTAATTTATTTACATATGTATATTTAGACATTACACCACGTTTTCAAAGAAAATCCAATTTATAAGGAACTGAGATCCTATTATGACAAGTATGGACAATTAGGGAGTGCCGAGCAAAATAAATTGTCTAGAGCAATTATTGATTTCTACATAGCAAAAAATAATAAATTGAAATCCACTAATTTACAAAATCTTGCATCTCAAATCGTAACATTATTTCCTAACGAAGCACAAGAAGTTTACTTTGAAAAACAAAAAAACCAAAGGGCGAAAGGCAAACTCTTCTTCAGATACCAAAATATGTTAAAGCCAAATGCGAAGCCAAATAAAAAGTCTCAAAAACAGTTAACTGAAAAAAATATTTCTGTTGCAAATGGTATGTACGAAATATAATGTACTTAATATGTTTATTTTTTATAATACATTTGTATGTATATATTTTATATATATTTTGTTTTAGTAGTAGATGAATTGCAAACAAAAAATTTTTTAATATATAACTTTGCCGACAAGGAAGAAACATGCCAACGTTGAGGGCAATGTATAAATTGTCGCCTTAAAGAGTAAGCGGAATGTGCAGATGCAAATATTGCAAATATTATTGACAGTTGGCCTGCATATAAACAGACTTTTGGGGCAGATCTGGTAAAAATAAAGTAAGCATATTTATGTGTATATTCCTGTATAATTAAATATATTTTTGTGTATATATTTTAGGTTTCAATTGATTTTGAGGGCTTATATCCCGAAAAAAATAATAACTTCTTTTCAAATTGGACGAAGTTGAATAGGATATTGCCAACGTATCTTAACATGAATTTAAAAGACGTTAAAATGAAATCGGTATGGGTAGAAGCTAAGGAGAAATGGTCATCATTAGATCAAAGTAACATACAAATACACGATTATTTTCAATATGAATAAAATTTTACTTTATTTACAGATACAAAAGATGCACTTTTTATATTTCTTTTACATGGAATTTTGAAACCTGAAAGAATTTCAAAAGAAGTTGGAAAATCAACTATAGCCGAATCTCAAATGGCTACCATCAAATTCGTAGAAGCGGAGATTTAGTTAAATTTATATAAAGGGCATTCACCATTTCTCCTAATTAAGAAAAGTCTTTTTGTAGTTGAAGAAATATTTGTAGTAGTAGATCAAATTATTACATTGGTATTTATAATTTTCTTAAATTTAAAATATTATATGTATTTAAGAACATGTACATATGTATTAAATAATTAATTTATAGTTTTCATGGTTTTTATTATTTATTTTATAAATATTGTATATTATGTATATATGTATGTATGTATGAATTTAATTTAAAAATCAATATTTTGTTAATAAAATAAAATAACAATATAAAATGTTTCTAAAAAATTTGTGTATTTGAAAAATTGGGGGTTATTTTTTTGACAGTAAAATGGTATAAAATAACTGAATATTTAATTGTTTTCACTGAATATGGTGTTGATTTTTTGACAGTAAAATGGTATAAAATAACTGAATATTTAATTGTTTTTAATGAATATGGGGTTAATTTTTTGACAGTAAAATTGTATAAAATAACTGAATATTTAATTGTTTTCACTGAATATGGTGTTAATTTTTTGACAGTAAAATGGTATAAAATAACTGAATATTTAATTGTTTTCACTGAATATGGTGTTAATTTTTTGACAGTAAAATGGTATAAAATAACTGAATATTTAATTGTTTTCGCTGAATATGGTGTTAATTTTTTGACAGTAAAATTGTATAAAATAACTGAATATTTAATTGTTTTCACTGAATATGGTGTTAATTTTTTGACAGTAAAATTGTACAAAATAACTGAATATTTAATTGTTTTTACGGAATGCGGTATTAAATTTTTGACAGTAAAAATTAAATGAACTTTTTATTAAAAATAAATGAAAAATAAGTAGACCGGTTTTTAATTGAATTTTCATTTATTTTATATTACAATTTCAGTTAATTTTACGTACAGAATTTTGTGAGTGCAGTTATAAAGTTAAGAGTTAAAAAGCTCAAAGCATAAAAAAGTTCTGAAAACATCGTAGGGGTACTGCGGTATTTTTAATATGAAAAAGTACTGAAAAAAGTACCAAAGTACTGAATTTTTCAACACTGGTGTTTAGTGTCATTATCATCAGTTATTTTTATGCCTTGTGCTTCCACATACAAAATTTTCAGATCGAAGCAAAGAAGTAATAGTGCTTCTTTTCTTTTTCATTAAGTTTATTTGAACGAACAAAAAATCAATCAGCCTTATTTCGGTTCTCGATGTCGAAAACGACTCAGTAGTAGATTAAAGTAAATTAAATTAAAGTTCTTTAATCTACTACAAAATTCGACTTACTGTGTTACCGACAACGAGAACCGTAATAAGGCTGAATAATGCCTGAAGTGTGACTTTGATATATTTTGGCGTTTTTTTAGAGTTGAAACTAAAAAAAAAGTCAACAACATCCACAATTTTATATTTCATATTTTATATATATAATAAAGATGCCTGTAGTAAGATTCACTTACTTTTATTACGAAAATTTACCGATTTTTCTATTCAGTGACATTTTTAACGATATTCGCTTTTGGTTGAAGTCAGCTGTTTCTTTAAGCAGCCTTTTTTCGTTAATTAAGCGATCATAATTTACGTAGTGTTTATTAAATCGATAATGTGCATTTTGTGCTTAAAATGGCTTTTGAGTGTTTGGCATACGATATTAAAAGATATTAAATACATGATATTAAATTAAATGAATACAAAAAATACAGCTGTAAACGTTCGTTAAAAATAAACTGCGGAATCGCACTATCATTAGTGCAAGCGATAATAATTTATATCGACATATATTGCAATTGTCGGTTTAATAAAAAAAGTGAATAAAGCTACTGTATGCGATGAATTGCATTTAATAAAACATCGATGTTTTTTCAATGTCCTTTACTATTCTGTAGTACATGAAAGATATCTTTAATATAATTAAAAACGTCTTGCAAGATCTTTATTAAGAAGAAACAGCTGTTAGTTATTGTTTGACGATAACATCAGTTTAAATTTTGACGAACCCAATAGGCGAATTGTTTCTGTTTACCCGATCATAAGACAAAAACTAATAACTGTTTTTTTTTAAAAAAAAGCTCGCAATATATATCTTCTCAACGGTGATTATCCCTAATAATTTGCGTCATCAAAATCAGCAAAAACTTAAAAACGAAAAAAAGATTTGCAACTTGTTTTACGTATGAAGTATTATGTATATATCCTTGTATCTACATACATACAAATGTAACTTTTATGTTTGTATATAACATACAAACATAATGATGTATGAATCGTACAATACTAAAGGATGTGTATTCCTCTACACCGTACATAAAGATTTGTAATTGTGTAATTTGTAAGACTATCAACTTAAAAAAAAAGAAGCTGCTTAAGTTTTTTGTTGCAATGCCTAAAGCAATATTTACGTTATTTACGATATTTTTACAATTTATTTGCATATGATCTAAATAACAACAAAAGCAACACAAACAACAACAACAACTACCAGAACAATGAATACTCATTCGTATGTTGACTACCACCAAAGATATTGTACGAATGTTGTAAAATTTGGATAAACGTATTCCTTATTCCCTGTATCTTACATGTTCTATTCGTACAAAAGAATCTGTGTGTATGAAATGTTTTGGCTTTAAGGGGATTTAATAGTATTTTATGAGCTTGTAGTAATAGATGAAGGAATGCGTTATGTAACATATTAACGTATGTATGAGAATATGTTAACGTAATGTTTCTAGATATTATTTCTTGCAAGTGTTAAACATCCTTTTGTATGTTTAGATGTAAGTAAAGTTATTTTCTTTTTTTTTTGTTATTTTTGATTTCGTTCGAAATGAGAAAAATGTTGTTTAATTTAATTATTTAAAAATAATAATATTTTAATTTGAATCAAACATTTTATTTAAATTGAAAATTGCTTTCTTTTTGAAGAAGACAAGGTAAATTCATAAGGTATATGCATTAGAGAGGTATATGCATTAGAGAGAGCTATTCGGGCTGTTAATTTTTTATCATATTAAATTTTGACATTTAGAGTAACGAAGTTCATTTACATATAAAAAAAACAATCATATGAATGGATGCGTATAAATGTTTAGTGTAGCCAGTTAGAGAATATTACAAATGGAAAAAAAACTAATAAATAATTTGCTAAAGAAGACAAAAGGGGCATTTATACGATGCCTTTTCAGACATGTCTGTTTAATTCATTCTCTTTAATTCATACTCTCTACCAAAACCCTTTTGTATTTACACGATGCCTTTACAAACGTGTCTGTTTTCATGCATAATTGTCTAATTTTATTTTTATACATATTGAAAGTCACAAATAATATTATTAACAAACATGAAAACTCATTTTGTATTTGTTTGGCAACCACTTTTTCTTCTCTAACCCGATTGCTTACAAACAAAACAAACATGTTTGTTAAACATTTCTGAAAATACATCGTATAAATACCGCCAAACGAGACAAAATTGTTTTAAAAATCATCAAAAATTGATTAAAATCAATTTAAATATTTTTATTTTAATCTCATGCCAGGAATAAATACATACTTTTTCTAAGAACCCGTTTTTTTTCGTATTTAACTATAATTTATTTTTAAGTTCTATTTAAATAGGAAATTGAGTTTTGCAGTATTTTTTTAAATAATACTTAAATAGTCTACGGTGCTTATTTAATGTATATTTAAGTTCCATATTCTATTGACTTTTCAAGGTGGTCTTAATATCACAAAAACAACAGGCATATAAAAGAAAACAATCAGCTGTTGCTTGGGTCACCTTGTATTTATTTACTTCAATTTTATTGTGTTCATGTTATTAATAATTTTGCTTATATACCTCAGTAGAATTTCTATTATGCGTAATTATGCTTTTTACGAATTAGAGGAGTTTTTGAAATCAGGAATTTTCGGCTTTACGCGATTAAAAAAACCTTTGAGAAGTAGAATTTTAATAAAATTCAATTCAATTTAATTTTCTTTGCTCCTTTGTCAATTGCAAAAATTATATTCTTTCTTTTTCAATAATGAAAATGCATGTTTTTCTTTGACATTTTTACGTCACACTCTTTCTTCACAAAAGCTCGAATTAAACTAGTCTTAAGGAAAACAATCAAATTCTAGTAAGAATTTTGTTAAAAACATTGCCTTTGTATATTTTTCCAAAAAATATTGCTTTTTATTATGAATTATGAGAGTTTGCTTACGATTAGAGCGTTGTCTACAGACTTTAGAGAATAGGGTTAATATTTAAATGTTCAAACATAAACGCCTTAGGCTGGGTTTTTGAGATCTCAGTTAAACCGGGTTTAGTTAATCTGAAACGAGAATTGTGCCGCCATTACCAAGTCTGTTTACAAAATGTTGACGGAACAGCTTAGTTATGCTTAAAATGTTGGTTTTTAATGAAATAATAAAAAAAAAATCACATTTCGCCGGGAAAATCCGAGTTTCACACTACGTTAAACCAAGTTTAAGCTTAATCCACGTCTCAAAAACCCGGCCTTAACAAGCTAGCCAAAATCTTAGGCTTATACAAACCTTTTGGGTTAATAAATACATTAAAAAATTTTAGATTTTTATAAAAACATGTTTTATACATGTCAACATGTTTGTGCTGTCTAGTGCCAAATTTATATAATTGTTTTAGTGATCATTTTTCAGAGTGAGGAAAGAGAAGAAGAGGCATAAAGAACGGCCGAGAACAACTTTTGTATTAATAAAATTGATTGAAAAATTTAAAGCTGTATATAAATCGGAAAAGGGAAAGCAGTTACCCAATAAAAAATTGTATCATTTTGCGAAGCACTAATGGTACATTTAAAAAAATAAGCGCACAATTATGCGCTACGCAATAAGACATACAGAAATGCAGTAAAGTAAGTGAAAGAACTCTCAACAAATTTTGTAAAAAAAAAATAACATTTCAATTGCCAGGCATTCCCTTACTACGAAGCAGGTTTGTAATGGAAAATACAAAAAATAACTGTGTCTAAACATTCAGTGTGTAAAGCTGATCGTTACATCCAACAATTATTATATGTGCTGAATAGTGCGCTTTATGTGTCAAAAATGTATTGCTTCAAAGTGGGAACTCGCCATATAAAATTCATGTCTTCCGTAAGCGCAATGGTAAGCGAAACTTTTATGTTTCTTCCTAACAAACCTGCTTCGTTGGAAGCTCCATTTTTTATTGGGTAAGAAAACTATCCACCTCTGTTTGTCAACCGATTTGAACAAAAAATGTACAATTGAAAGGTATTTACTTACATTAAAATGTAATTCGGTAATTCATTTTGGCGAGTAAAACGTTTAAGGGGTGAAAATCTTACCTATTTTCGGTATTTTTTTACAAAACATTTTCCTCTATTCATTGACATTCTGGTTCGATACGTAACATTTTCCACGTAAAATTTTTTCCATAATAATTTTACTGAATAATGATTAAAAAAAAAATAAAAATTTACCGTTAATCAAAATAAAATATTAAAAGCAGAAGTAAGGAAAAACATGGAAAATCAATTAAAATGGATAATCATTCGAAGAAGCAAACTTCGGTCTACCAAAGGTTAAAATACAATTTGGTTTAAGGATTGATGTTTGACTATTGACGTCAGCAGTCGTCGATGGCTGCGAGTGTAAAACGGCAAATCCATCTGAGGAGATCGAGTGGTTGCGATCGAAACATGTCATGGTAACCTGCCGGCTGCGGTTCGAATCCCGGCCACGGTCAAGACTGAAAGATTATCAATAACAATTTTAATTAATTTTCATGTTGTAAAATTCCTTTCTTCATAGAAATTATTTAATGAAAATGAAATTTAATGAACTTAAGCCTAATTAAAAATATTAAAAATTTGGATTAAAAATATTTCTCTCCGAACTCTTCCTTAGATTACAGACCATGTAAGAAAATTTTTTTGGAAAAATTTTGATCAAATATCACCTCTTTTAAGGAAGATAATATTAAAGAAAACATACAATAAAACATTCGCACAAATAAGAAAGTACATTTGCACAACTTTGCATTCTGATTGTTCAAATTTATGGGTAAATTTACAAAATTAGTAAAATCTAAATATTTTTCTATAACAATATAATCACATTTGAATAACTTTAAAATTTTCGGTCACGGTGGAACTTTTGACGGAAATGCCCATATAGGCAATATGGGTATCAAATTTTTTAATTTTTCAATTTATCAAAATGTGAAGAATACAATTACCATAAAAAATATAAAATTTATAAAAAATCTTTTCGCGATTCTATCTTTGTATAAAGTTTGCACGATTCCATTTTATTTGCAATATCAAGCTTTTTTTTTTTTGTTTTTTGAGTCGCTCTAATGTACGTATGTATAAAATTAGGGACTCCAACTAAAATATTGAAATTTTTGATACTTCAATGGGGAGAAAAAAGTATCAAAAAGGGAAAATAAGGGAAATTAAATTTGTTTCTTTTAATTTTCCGTATATTTTAAATTTTCTATAATATAGAACTTAGAAAAGTGGCACCTATAATTGCAGCGTTCTGAGTGAATGAGAACCTATAAGATGCAAAATGTTGGTACTTTTTTGTTTTTCAATTGGTATTTTTTTAATTTTCGTTAATATTGAACCCAAAAACATAAAAGTAAACATGCATGGTACTGAGTGAATAAGAATCGTTCTGAAAGTGGTACTTTTTTAAAATTTTTGTTAATATTGGACCTAGATATATATATATAAAATTAAACATGCAATGTTCTTGTGGATGAGAATATATAAAAGGAACTTTTTGGTACTTTTTTGTTCTTCTACTGGTACTTTTTGAATTTCCGTTAGTATTGGACCTAGAACTATAAAATAAAAAATGCAAGATCCTGAGTAAATGAAAATCTGTAAGAGGGATTTTTTTTTAGTGCTTTTTCGTTCTTTAACTGGTACTTTTAGAATTTTTATTAATTCTAAACCTAGAAGCATAAAACTCAACATGCAGAGTTTAAAGTGATTGCAAAACTATTAGAGGAGACCTTTTGGTACTTTTTTATTTTTCAATTATCTTTCTGATTTTGTTTAATATTATTGAACTTGCAAAAAAGATGACATATTATTTTATATTATTGAACTAACAAAAAAATCAACATATTGACAAGACGGAAAAAAACAATTGCTCGAAACATGTTTATTCATATATACTTATACATATATATATATATATTTTTTTTTTTTCAATAATTAGTATTGCGGTTGTTTTGTTGAACTATTTATGGTTTTTAATCCAAATTTTTAATAATTTTAATTAGGCTTAAGTTCATTAAATTTAATTTTCATTAAATCATTTTTATGAAGAAAGAAATTTTACAACATGAAAATTAATTAAAATTGTTATTGATAATCTTTCATTATTGACCGTGGCCGGGGCTCGAACCCAGGCCGGCAGGTTACCATGACATGTTTCGATCGCAACCACTCGATCTCCTCAGATGGATTTGCCGTTTTACACTTGCAGCCATCGACGACTGCTGACGTCAATAGTCAAACATCAATCCTTAAACCAAATTGTATTTTAACCTTTGGTAGATAGAAGTTTGCTTTTTTGAATGATTATCCACTTTCAATTGATTTTACCTGTTCTTCCTTATTTCTGTTTTCGTACTTTTGTCAAGAATTTGAATAAATAATTATGATCGAATTTCGTTCAACTGGCCAAACACTACCCTATTTAATCCGCATAAAACCCCTAAAAATTATACAAAATTCGCACGAGCTAAAAACATGAACCAATCTGTAATTAATCCATACTACAATATATATCATTATATAAATATAAAAATATGTTCGAGCAAGTTAAACTAAAAATAAAACTAAAAACAATTTTTTTCAATTATGCTTTAGTGTGCTCTGGGGAATATTGTTTAAGTTTATAGCAAACTCATAAATAGCTAATTTTCATAAAAACTTTCTATAGAAAGCAAACGTTTATAACATTATGTTTGTATATTAAAAATTTTCAAAAGATTTATCATGTTAGAAACGTTTTGCAAAATATCCTTTAGATAGGAAATTTTCGCATACTCGCCTTAAAATCGTCTCGAAAACCTTTTAGACCTAAAGTGTGCCTTAGAGTAAAAAAATATTTAATTTAATTATACATTTATCTTTCCGTACAACTAAATTCCGTTTCCTACTAATAACACACTTAGCTAAAAACAAAGTCCTAAAATTGCACTGTATAACATAAATTAACAGGGTTGGAAACTTTACGAAAAATAGTGGTGGAGGGTATAAAAAAACAAACAAGAAAGAAAGCTTAAAAAATCAAACACAAGGAAAGTATTTAACTTTTTTTTGCTTCAGATAAGAGTCTTATCCTGGGTGAAATAATGGACGGATTTCGCCTATATTTAGTACCAAACGAATCTTCCTAAGTTTTTTATTGTGATATCAACCTTTTCACATATTTTGCTTTACTAACTTAAAAAAGAATAAAATTAACCCTTAAACACATTTTATATATTGATTTTTTAAGACTTTACTTTAAAGTTAAGTTTCAATCTTTGTGTATTTAGAATAATTTTGTGACAAATATGTGCTTGGAATATCTTAACATTTTAATAACAAGGAAGAGTTTGGGGGTTAAAAGTTGCATAAAAATGTGCCTTGTATGATTTTGCATAAATTTTTCGAACACATCAGAGACAAAAAATGCAACACGCGAAAATTCTTCGACGAGTATCGTGCGTTTAAAAACTTTAGCGCATAAAGAATAGAAAGTTACAACGCGCGTTAAAAACTATTTTTGGTCAGCTGTTTTCTACCTTAAGGGATATATTGTTTTCATGCCAATTTATAATGAGAATACATATGTGAAAACGGGGAAACTTTAACCACACCTACAATGTCGATGTAGACTTAAAAAAGCGTGTATTTTTTTAATCTCCTCCAACAGAATCGTTGGAAACTTTTTATTAAAAACAAATGTAATTTTGTTGCACAGTGAAATGAAACAAATAGAAACCCCTTTTCAAGCAATAAGAAGCACATAATTTTTATGCTAAAATTAAGTGCAACAAAACCATACAGGTGGAAGATGCACAAACAGAAAAAAAAATAAACATAAACGTTTTATAATGTGCTAAAACAATATAAAACAGCAACAATAATATGAATAAGAAACTCATCAACAGCAACAAAAAATCACTTAGCCTTAATGGCTTATGTAATGTTTTTGTTGTTCTTGGTGATTATTTTTCTCATAGAAACAAAGTTAAGAAGAAAAGGAATTTTTTTCATAAAAAATCCTATTGCCCAAACCACAATAATAAAACATTGTTAGCTCCTGCTGCTGCTGCTATAACTTTCTGCTGCATGTCGAACACTGCAATAAGGCTACATGCATCATCATCATCATCAACATACAATAACGAAAACGGAAACTGTCAAGTCAATCTACTGAAACAAAAGAGAAAAGCAGGGAAGTCAAAATTGTAATTTAAATTGGAATTTTTGGAACTTCTTAAACACAAAGTGACATTAAACTGCTTTTTTGATTATAAAGAAATCATTAAATTGCCGATACGTCTTTTTGCCTTCATTCTAGTAAATTGTCCAATAATATTACTTTTGTCGGCTTTTAGGACACGTGTGCAGGCCAATAATTCTCGGATTCTGGCACTCAGTTTATACCTATATTTCTATAAACTTATTCTTGTAACTTGAATTACGGTCATTATATTTTAACTTTGAAAATAAAGTTCCATTTTATAGATTTTTTGTTATACATAAATCGATCTCTTTTCCCAAATTTTAGTTTAACCCTTAAATGCCCACTGTATCTTTAAATATACAACCATCAAAAAATTTGCCACGGGCTCATTTTAGTGAACATAAAAAAGAAACTACACAAGTGTGTTTAAAAATCACTAAAAAATCATCTAAAATTTTTTTTTTATAAAAAAAAGATTAGATTTTTATGTTTAAATAGCCGTAAACTTTAAAAATTATATTAATGAAAAATTTAATCCAAAGGGTTATTAACAACGTAAAATCTCAGATATGAGCGGAAATTGAGGTCCAGAAAAAATATAAGGTGGTTCGAAAATATGACCAGACGCTATTAGCAATAACCTAAAAAAAATTGGGTTCGTGGACCCGCCATAAAGCTTTGTCGAATGGTTGTATCTGGAAAGATACAATGGGCACTCACCAGCAAATTTAAAATTCGATTTTGCTTACCTATGCACCGCTTTATTGTTTAGTTTTATTTATATGTTGCGCTTTAAAGAAGTTTATACATGTTGTTATAGATGGGTTCTTATGATATGAATTTTCTCTGTTCTTTCTCCTTCACTTTTTCTGAACGACCTCCTGGCTCTAACTTCCAATCCTATTTTTTGTTTCCCAGATGACAGCAGCTTTTGTCATTTATTTTCCCTAAATCAGAGACCAAGCCTTACTGAGGTTAAAGCTATGAGGCAGAACTGGAACGTCACACTCAATTATGACCTTATGATGATCTCCGAGTAGGGTCTTACGAATAGGGTCGATTTAAATTCTCGCAAGATCCAATATTGTATGTTGACCCACAGACGGCTTAAGGAGTCAGCGTCATCTGTATCCATGGGTTGTATTAGAGAATCATACACTCTTGATCTGCTTGGGATGGAAATTCAGTGTGTTCGTTAGAACCGACATGCTTTTCAAGTGTAGAAAGATGAATTCAAGTGCTTGGTTTCCTGAAACGGTGCAAGAATTACTTCACTTCGTCTGAAATCCTCACTATTACTATTTAACCGACCAAAACTGGAATACAATTGCTTCAAGGTCTAACTTGAAGCTTCTGGATCGGGTGCAAAGGAGTGCGTTGATGGTCATCAATGACAGTAAGGTAAACAGCCTTATTGACTCATTCAGCATCGTCGGAATGTGGGTTGTGCATCATTGTTTTATCGACATTACCATGGTAAGTCTTCAGCTGAGATGAGCGAACTCATCCCTGAGACGCAGGTACCTGATGTAGTACTCGCCTTTCCAGCAGATCACTTCCGTTCGTTTTCGACTGTCCAGTGAATCGCACAACGAACTACAGAGAATATTTTTTCTTCGGTCGTACTAGCCGTATGTGGAACCAACTTCCAGCCGGAGCCTTCCCAGTCGGCTAAAATTTTAAAAAATTCAACTTTAACGTCCACAAACTACTCCTTCTTTCCTCCTCCTAAAAACCTATTTTTCTTATACCAACACAATGCATTGCATTAATAGGGGCATCCCCTGAGTGTTGGTTCAAAGTAAAAAAAAACAATTGATTATATTCATTATCCTTTTTGTTTTTAACAATTTTATGTACTTTATTATGCATTTGTGCTGATGTGTGTAACACCCTAAAATATTCGTCCTAGACCCACCTTAAGGTATACCGATCGACTCAGGATCACTTTCTGAGTCGAACTATTGATGTCCGTCCGGCTAACTGACAGGCAGGCTGGCTGGCTGGCTGTCCATGTAATCTTACGCGCAAAGTACAGGTCGCAATTTTGGAGATCATTTGATAATATTTGGGACATAGGTTCTTACTGGCACAACAGCCAAGCCCGTTTTCACAACTTACCGATAGCTAAAAGTCGACTTTAACCGGCCTTAAAATAGTGTTCCATTATTAAAACTTTACTTTAACCTTAAGTGAGCGATAAAATAAATTAAGGTTTATCCTACCTGGTAGGTAAAAGTAGTGTTGTAATAATGTAACACTTTTTATACGGCCGATAAAACCCTACCTTTAGCTATCGGTAAGTTGTGACAACGGGCCTTAATATTTAAAAAAATTTTACTAGCCGTGCCAAAGTTTTGCCTCTGTCATTATTAAACATTGAAACATCTTGTCAAAGATAAACTGAATAAGTGATGAAAAATAAATGTGGAACATTAAGAGTAGGTGGATGTTTAAAAAATAAAAATAAAAATGTAAAAGATTTAACGAGCATTTAAGGAAACATAATAAGCGACCCAATTAGGTAAAGTACAAGAACAATAAGTTTAAATGTTCGTTCGTATATTTGTGGTAAAATGCACATGATGAACCATTAAAAAAATAAACGAACATAAAAACGATGTTGTGGTTAAAAGTTTTTCAGAAAAAAAAAAAAAATAAAACAATTAACAAAGAAGATGTGCAACATACTAAAGAATAAAAAACATTGTACAGAAAAGATTCACAAGAGTTGAAAAACCTACAAGTATAATTTGGAAAAATGTAGATTAAGATTTTGAAATTATTAGATTTTTTTTTAAACAACCCTAAAAGTATGTTAAATTTTTTGTTTTTAAATTTTTGGAAAAAAATGTTCAAGTTTTAAACTTTAGCGTCACATAAGTTGCTACAGTCTTACGATTTTTTTGACAGTAAAAAAGAGCGGAGGTGGAACGTTTTCTTCTGCGGATATGCCATATCAAAACAAGAGCGTTAACGTTGTATCACGAACAGTAGTGTAAACTTTCTTGTTTAATAAATCCCACATAATAATATAAAAAATGGAGATAAGACCGCTAGATTGACCAAAAAATAGCAGAATTGCCAATATTTATTTACAACAGCAGCCGACTTCACTAGTAAACGCGCTTTACGTTGCTACGTTCAAATTGTAAGGGCATGATAATTTTTAACAACTAGAAAACGAATTCCGCTTTTGTTTTGCGAAAAATTTCGGTATTCGTATACCGTTTCCCATAAAACCGGTATCACAATACTATAACCGTTTCGGTATTAAAAAATGTTCTATGTTCTTTTAGGACAAATCTTAAAATTTCAATTAAATTTGTTAACAAAGCAATTTACTTCAATTAAAAAAAAAATTGCATTAAATTTTTTTCCAAAGAGTTTCCTTTTATGTATATAAATCTGTGCCAATATGGTTAAAGTACTTAAGTCTATTTTTGTTACGTTTGTAGGAAAGCCATTTTAAACTTTGAATTACCTGAACCTATACCAATACCAACAGGATTTTGTCTGATATAAAGATTCTAGAAATACTTTTATCAAAAGCAAATTTTTCAAAAATATTGAAACAAAAACTTGCTTTGTGTAAATCGTACTAAACAGTAGTTTTCCTGTTTGACGAACCTTCGATTCTGTGAACATCGCATTTAACGAACACACAAGTTTGCTAATTGAGTACCTTATATAGCGAACAAAAAATATTTGTTTTTCCTCAATTTAGCGAACAAATAAGTCCGGGTTCACACTATGAAAGTTTTCTTTTAGAAAGTTTGAGTTGAATGGTGAGAGGGGAGAGAAGAAGAATTTCTTGAAGGGAAGATTCATAATTTCAGTTTAAAAAAGCATAATGTGAAGTAATTTCTAACTAAAAACCAAGTGAGTAGCAAAAAGTACCGCTATTTTAGGTTTTGTTTATGTAGCATTTTTGTTTGATTATGCTGCAATGATCAGTTACATATTTTTTCATGTGCTTAATCAGTTGAAACGGAATCGTTTGAATTATTTGGAATATATATCTCAGACATTAGAGCAGCCAGAGAAAAAACATGTTTAAATATGGTCACCTCCAACAATATTATGTTTAAAGAAAATTGTAACCATATTATGTTTAATTTAACCATATTATTGTCAACGACAACCATATTATGGTAAAAATAGTCCTCCATCAAGAAGCCACAACCATATTATGGTTGCCTCCGAACATATTATGGTTAATAATAACTAAAATATGTTTAACACCTATAATAGCAAGGTTGTTTTCAACAATAGCATTTTGCTCTTGAAAAAGAGGAAAATACTATTGTTATTTAAAAACAAATTATTGTCATATTTATTGGACTAGTTTAACCATAATATGGTTGTCGGTGACAAAAATATGGTTAAATTAAACATAATATGGTTAAAATTTTCTTTAAACATAGTATTGTTGGAGGTGACCATTATTAAACATGTTTTTTCTCTGCGTGAGTCCAGAGAAAGTCGCTTTTGTTTTAAAGTGCTTGGCATTGTCTTTAAATCTCCTAATCGCATCGTCCACAAAAATTACAAGAATTTATTTTGGAAAGTTTTGATATTTTCTTGCTTCAAATCAGGAAACGATTTCGTCCGAAAAATGTCGTAATTTGCATGAAACCCGCCTTTAAGTATACCGATCGTTTCAGAATCATTTTTAAAGTCGATCTGTGGCTAGGCCTACTCTTATTTATGGATGCACTGTTTGCTATGATGCGTTGAGAGTGGACAGATAGAGAATGATGCTCAACAAGGCTCAAAGGAAAACATCTCTTGGCATCAAAGAGAAACACGCCACAGGTAGAGTTAAACATTATCGTAAGGGGAATCTGTGGTGACAATTTATGTCGATAGTCCGGCTGCGCTCAGAGCATTGTCAAATTATACGGTGCGAACGTGCCTGGTCGCAAGGTGTAGGAATGCTTTGAGAGAGCTTATGGAGGTATTCACAGTGAGGCTGTGTAAGGTGTGTTTGAATCTTGACTTATGCCCGTAATTTCTACAAAAAGAAATCTAGCTGTGTGTATAAATCTATGGTATAAAAGCTGTCATATTTTCAGAGAAAACTGAAGGTAAAAACACGTAGGCCAAAAAAACGTTGAAATAGGTAAAGATAACTGTTAGGTACAAAAACGACAAGCTCTCTTTTTGGAGAAATTACGGGCATTAGTGGTTAGGGACAGGGGTAAAACCCCCCTTAAGTCACTTCTATAAGGTTAAACGGAATAGATTCCGCGTTACCGTTAAACAGTCCTGGAGGGATAGAATGGTTGTCTAGGGTATTAAGGACTTAGGGTTAACCAGGGTTCTATTAGGATTGGATTGAAGTGGTATCAGGGTTTTTACGAGTAAATGGGACAATATCATACCGGATTTCTGCATGTTATGCGGCGATTCTGCGAAGCTTATTGAGCATGTACTGTGCCACTGTCCTAGGATAGGCAGAAAATGCTAAGAGATAGATTTCACGACGAACTGTGGTGTATGTAGTCCAGTCGATCTACTGGGGAATAGGACGGTTGTTTCTGATTAGAGGACTGTAGAGGGAGTTTTTGTGGTAACTACTAACTACCTTACATCTATATGTAATCCCCTTTCTTCTTAACTTCTTTCTTTCTTCATCATCTATATTGAAGGGATTCACAATGGACCGCATTTTTCTTCGAGCGGAGGTGTGCCCTTTGGCGCATAACCCTTCATAACCCAACCTAACGATGTCCGTCCGTCCAGCTGTATGGCTGTCCATGTAACCCTAGTGCGCAAAGTACAGGTCGCGATTCGGGAGATAAATAAATGCAATTTGGTACCTAAGTTCTTATTTAAACAAGGACCAAGCCTATTAAAAATGGAGAGAATCGTTTTATACATTAGTTCACAAAGCCCACACACAAGCTTTTTTCCGGAATAGAGTCCTAAGCCTCATAGCCCATCTTATTATGCTGGTATTTAGACTTAATTTCGAATCGGTCCACCTATTGTCAAAAATCGCTCCATTCAATTACTGCTCCCGAAAATAGCTTTTAATGCGATAAATAAATATTGTTATAGATATAAAAATTTGTGACAATAACTTTTACAATAGCTACTTTGTCATGACAATATGTTATGCTGGTAGGTCCAAAATTATCCATAGGGCCCATTATAACTCCTTTCCTAAAATCACTTCAAGGCAAACACATCTCAAATAATTAAAGATATCTAAATTATAGTCGGCACAAAGAAGTTTTACATGAATGTTAACCTCAAAATATAATTTTGTTCTGCAGGGTCCATGATTGTCCATGATTCCCAAATAGGGTACACTCTCAAAAATTTGTTTTTGATATTGTTGTGTAGAGCATCATATGGTCGGACTTGACAGACTTTTCTTTCTTACATGTTTTTTTTGCAACTATTTGCTTCTTTCCTTCACAAAACGTGTCCATTTTGAAACTTATAAAAACTTAATACAAACAACAAAAATTTTGTTAAGTAAACTTACATTATTTGGAGAAAACCTTTATGGAAACCACAAGAAAAATAAACATTGAAAACTTTAACAATGGAAACTTTCACATGAAGACACTTTTGAATAAAGGAAATCAAAACTATTGTTACAACTAAATGTCACTTTCTTGGAGTTTTATAAAAGTTTAAGTATTGATTGTTTTAGTTAAAATGATGTTTAGTTTGATGTTCAAAATTTAACAACTTTGATAACACTTAAAATTTAAACAAGTATTTTTTAGTGATTTTCTTAAAAAAAAAAAATAGTTTTGAGAGTACAAATTTTGTATAAACATAAAATTATTTAAATTACGCACTTGATTAAGTCGTTAAAAAACGTTTGTCATAACAAATCATTTAAGGTGCAGTATTCGTAATATGCCCCTATAATCTGTATTTTATTGTATTGCAAAATCCCTGTTATATAAGCTGCAGTTGTTTTCACAAATAAATACTTAGTTCCTCATTTATTCAATTTGCCTAAATGTGTGTGGCAAATGTCATAATGGCGCTGTGTCGTATAGTTAGTGCATTTTCTTTTCCTTATTCCCAAATACAATGCAAAGTGCGAACGGAGACCACAGGCAAGTTATTGCTATGAAAGAATAAACATACATACATTTAAGTTTAGGAGCTTAAAAAGATTGTCTCACTAAAGGCTTAACTACCTACAGCAACGATTTCACCTAAATAGGCTGGTGCTGGAAAGGGAAAAGAAATAAATACACAAAAATAATCATATATTCAAATTCGGTTTTGTATTTTTATGTTCTTTTGTAGTCCAATTTGCAAACAAACAAATTTACAGCAGTCAAATTGCAATTGTTTGGGTTTTTTTTATATTTTCTTTAACTGTATATTTATGTATACATACAACCTTCAAGGCTTTGCAAATTTGTTGGTAGTATAACTCGTTTGTTGAGATTGTTACTCTAAAGAATATCGGAAATAATTGTATATACTGATTATAAAAAATCGCTTAAATGTCCATTAAAATGTTTATGATACCAAGTTCGTTCGTAATCAGACGCACTAAAACATGGGAAATTTCCGAAATCCAATTTCAAGAAAATTTCAGATCTAGTTCTGATCAAAATCCCATTGACAATCAAATTTGTAAATAAGTTTTTTAAAATAATTAATATATCAAAATAATTTTTTGGGAATAAAAAATTTTAATTTAAAAGATTTTGTTATTCGTGCTTAAATTCTAGTGAAATGCGCTTATCCCATCAACAATAAATTTCAGTGTTTTTATCAAGAATAAAAATTGGAATTTAAGCACGAATAACAAAATCTTTTAAATTAAAATTTTTTATTCCCAAAAATTATTTTGAATAATAAACTGGCAAGTGCACGGCCTAAAAAAACTTAACTGGCAACATGCTTTTGCAAGTTGCCTTTGTTTACATTTTGTTTTTTCTTAAGCTACTTACAACTACAATTAA
Source organism: Pollenia griseotomentosa (assembly GCA_963931875.1). Taxonomy (NCBI): domain Eukaryota; kingdom Metazoa; phylum Arthropoda; class Insecta; order Diptera; family Polleniidae; genus Pollenia; species Pollenia griseotomentosa. The sequence continues at coordinate 233,051,595 of OZ007560.1, read as the reverse complement.
TGTTGGAAGAATTCCAATCAATTTTAGTGGGGAATGTAAGAAGAGAAAAACTCACTGCTTATTGTTGATGTTGATGTTTTTGTTTAAACTTTGATATTGTTACAAGTAGAACTGTTGCTTATAATTCTTATACGCTTAACAGTTTTATTTGGTTTAATATCTTTAGTTTTGCTAAAATCTTATTGGATCCTGATGATCTGGCCTAAGTAACCAGTGAAATGCGCATAGGAAACGCTTATCCCTTTAACAATAAATTTCAGTGTTTTTATCAAGATATAAAAATTGGGAATTAAGCACGAATCACAAAATATTTTCAATAATTAATATATTTAAGTCATATAGCATATATTTGCACCGGGTTAAGCTAGTTTTATATGTAAAACTTTATAAATATAAAACTAGCTTAACCCGGTGCGCTTCCCTAACCCAATAAACATTTTAGCTCCCTTTTTAATAACCAAACTTTTGGTAGCTTAACTTTTTACTCCAATTTCGGAAAGTTCTACTGTAACTACTTTGTCCCTCCGTGTGATATGCTGCTCCTCTCAGGGGACATTGTTAAGAACAAACTTGCGGGTAGAAACTACATGATTATTTCACTTGTGAAACTCAAATTGTTGGGAGTGAACTCTCTAGGTGCTGTTGGTATTAAACGGAAGCTGCTGGAGCAGTGCAAGTGGCGGTATATAGTTCCGGCTCCTAAACAAGGGGTGGGTGTGTAAATTTTAGTGGATTATACACTCGAACTGCTACCTGTTTGTGCTGGTGATCCTTATCTCACACAGGAGCATTTAGAAGTGCTTATTTATATTATTTATGTGCTTGGGATCCACCGTGAAGTTAGCTCGCAAGCGAACTCAAGAGAAAAGGACAATTTAGTGTCAATTTGTTTCAAATTGTCCTCAGTCTGGGTTCACACTATGCAAATTTTCTTTCAGCAAGTCTGAGTTTATGGGTGAGAGAGTAGAAAAGAAAAGCATGTACAAATAAACTCAAACTTTCTGAAATAAAACTTTCATAGTGAGCGTGATTTCAGCAGACGGATAGACAGACGGAAAAAGGTTAAAACGACTTAGGTTTACTTAGGATCCAGATTATATAGTAAAATATCTCATTTATGGGCACCGAAGGGACTACTGAAATGTATCCGTAGAAGCGTTATGTTCTCTCAATAGAACTGTATTTTATATCGCTGCCGTGAACAGGGAGCAGTGTCCGTCGAAAGGTGTTGTCCGCTTAAGAAAGGTGTCCAATAAGGGAAATAACACTGTATACACTTGGTTGGGTCATAGATGCATATTTAAAAAATTTTACGAGAAATGAAAAACTTAGTTCCCCCTTATTCACAACTCGAGGTGGAGGATATAACAAATATTAAACCACATTTTTGTTAACTTTAATAATAAGGAAAAACTTAAACTTAAAACAATGTCGAGGAGTTTCTATTAAAACGTGCTGCAGAAATTCTACTTATTTTTCCTAAAGTTGGTGCAGAGAGCCTGTTCTCTTTCCAAAACCTCTTGCAGAGACTTCTTTCGACACTACAAATATTTTATTGTGATTTTATTATTAATGAGAGGAACTTATGGAAGGAAAAATTTTAATATTTAGATTAACAAACCTTTTCGTTTCAGGATTCAACCCCTAAAGTTTTGTCCAACTGGGAGTCCCCTTATCACACGTTCTAGAATAAAATTCGATCAACAAGAAGTTAATTTTTACACCTGGTATGTTGTAAATTGGACCATCTTTCCAAAACACAATAGTAAAGCAATATTGAAGACATTGTACTTCGCTCTCTTTTGGGCTTGTTTCGGTAAAAATTATAGAAACGATGAAAAAGCTCGTGACCTAAGATGAGCTATAAAAAGTCAAAGAAAACGGAATCACAAAAAGCAACATATTTTCAAAATTTCAAATGGTAAGTTAAAAAAAAATTTTTTAAAATACTTTAAAGCTAAACCCAATATTCTTCTTTAGTTAACAATATGAGTTTTTTCTATAAGCATCCAAAGTTCGACCAATTCCATGTGTAGCAATCACATGCGATTTTTATATGTATCAATTCTGGTTAGACAATATTCTTAAAGAGTGATATAAAATACAACAAAGGAAATGATTTGTGTGCCACCAAAGCGTTTATTTTATTTGTGGTGTTTATTTGTTTAGTCGTTTTTTTCTTCTCTCTCTCTCTGTCTCTTGTTTGCAAGACTCTGTGGGCGTTTGTTGCTGATTGCAACATGCGGTTACAATGTTCAAAATTTACATTTAATTTGATTGAATTTAGTAAAATGCTTGAACAAATATTTGCTAAAAATGTAAAGAAAAAGTGGAAATTTAAATGCGAACACTTAAAATAAAAAGTGTTTAATATCGAATTAATTTTAAAGGAAGTAAAAGGTATTTTAAGGAATTTAATAACAATTGAATCGTTTATTGCAGAAACCTGTCAAGTGCGCTTTTTTAAATCATTGAAAAACTAAAGAATATATTATAATTTTAAAATTAGTTAAAGTTTTCTGCACTAAACACAAATTGCAAAACAAACAGCAACCCATTGAAAGGCTTGATAATTGACGGGTTCCTGCATAAAACGGTATGACTTAAGTGGGCCATTTATAATCTATAGTAATATCATTTTTGAAAAAATGTCAAACGATATTTTTTGCATATTATTTATCTGTACATATAAAATCACTTATTCTAATGGTTTATTTTGTGTCCTGCGAGTGCCGGACAAACATTTTTCCCATTTCTGTTTCTGTTCACATATCGAACCCTTACCGCAAAAAAAGCTTAAGCGACATCATTTTCATAATTATAAGTGTTGATCGACCTTTTTTTCGATTACTTTAAATAAGTTATAAACAGTACTTTCCGCTTGTAGTCCATTCCGCTTTAAGGCCAAAAACGGATTTAAGCCAAAACTGTCATATATGATATGTCATATATGCACTTGCAGATTTTTTCGAATTTCACTTCCACTTCGCTTGTAGTCCATTTTCGTTTAAAATCCACATTTTCTTAGCATGCGTTTATATTTCTTTATGCAAAAATGTTCGCTTAGAGTCCACTCTGTTTTTTATATTTTTTTTAACCAACTGGCAACATGTTTTTATTTACCTTTCTGGCAACTATTATAAATGTCAAATTTCGCAATTTTTATTTCATAAAGAACCTATGAAATTAATAGGTGTGATTGGGAGCCTGCGGTATCCCAATCTTGCCGAAAACTGTTCCCGTACTCAAAGTTTGGTAAAGTGAGAGAGCTTTTAAGAGAAAAATATTCTTCTTCTTCTTGCACGAAGTAGCCCGTACTTTTTCTTTGGGCTGATTGGGAATCAGTGATGTTAACCGTACGGTAATTGCCCTTTTTTAGGGTAATTTTGGGCCGCAAAAGGTAGCAAGGTAATTTTATTTAAAATACGGTAACTTAAAGAAATTTGAATTTTTGGTATACATATACTTAGGGTTTATAATTTTAACTTTTAAGAGGAAATAAAAACACATACATAGATAAATGTTATAACAAAAAAATTAAGAACATTATGTTTCTGTAAATGTTTTCGTTCTTAGACATATGAAATAGCCGCAATGTTATAAATTTAACAATGGCTTTCAGATTATTTTAAGTACGGATCAAATTCAAAATTATTTTACTACCTTATTCATAAAAAAATACTATAATTTTGGTGAAAAATGTATTTTAAGACGAAAATTTCCATTCAGATTTTTCTTAAAACACATTAAAAATTTAAATAATTGGTTTATGAATACGGCTTTTATGTGCTGTTTCCAAATGACAGGCGATACACTGAGTGCTTTTCATATAAATTTTACCACACCTGTCATTTGGAAACAGCACATTAATGTTTTGATTTAAAATCTTGGCGTACGGTAATTTCTTCTCAAAAACGGTAATTTTTAGAGGACCGTACGGTAATGTAAAAAATAAAAGTTAACATCACTGTTGGGAATACTGTTAAACAATCAGCTGTGTCAAAAAATAAACAATAAAAAATTACAAACAAGTATTACCAAAAGAATTAAAATAAAAAATATTCAATAGGAAATGTTCAAAAATGTATGTACATGCTTAAATTTTACTTTTGTACATGCGAATGTGTCATTTATGTGTGTTTTTGGACGTTTTCATAGTAACGTTTTCTTTTGGGGTAAAAATTTGGTATTTATTGTTCCCGTACTTTTGTACATTTTTGTCTATTGGTGAGAGAAATTTTTGTTTACTCTCATTTTACCGAACTTTACCCAAAAAGTACGGGATCGCACCTAATATTTATGTTGTGTTTAATTTCGTCATCCAAAGAATTAAATTTAATCTCATACTTAAGGCTTATGAAGCATTGAAATGATTTACATTTTTTTTGTAAGTTTTTAAAGCATTTGAATAATTTAATAAAAAAGATTTTTGTTTTAACTATTTATTTAAATTAAATCACTATTTGGTTATGTTTAAAAAAAAAATTTTCTTTTGTTTAAAAAGAGTGGTTTAAAGATGTGGATTATACTAGGTTTCACTTATTATCCATAAAATGGCTTATATAAGAAAATCGGTTATAGTCCAAAATCGCTTATAGTCCACAAAAGTTGTGCAACTATAGTAGTGGACTATAAGCGAAAAGTACTGTAGTTTCCTATATCCAGGCTTTCAAGGTCATTACTTAAATGTAAATAAAAGATTATTTATTTCATTCTCAATAAAATCCGACGTTTCGTTGGCATTCTTTCCAACTTCTTCTAACCTTTTCACCTTTAAAGTTGTTTTTTGTCGCTTAGGTTTTTTTTTTGGTAAAGGCTCGATATGTAGGTGCTGAGCGCTTTTCGATGCAGATAAGTCCTGCGGTATATTTTTACTTAAGCAGGTGTGGTTACCATAATTTAGAATATTTTGAGCTAGTGGTTTTCGGTGAAGTTCAAGGTTTCTTTAATCATCGTTTTTATTGATGGTACACTGAGATCGTTGTGAATATTTGAGTTTTTTAAATACCGGGGTCGGCTATGATTATCTAGACACAGAAAAAAATAAAAATGGATTTCAATTAAAATATTTGGGATATTCAAATTCATAAAAATTCATTAAATTTTCACCAGGTAATACATTAGGAGTATCAATTAAAGGTTTAATTCACTTGATTAAATTCTAAATTCACTTAATAAAACGTTTAATTCAATTAATTACATTTTTAATTAAAACTGATTTTATTTATGCTTAATGCTTTGGTTGATGAAAAAGGTATTATTTGAATTTTGATTTTAATAGGGGGCATAATTCGCGACGCAAGGTGAATGTTATTTGTATGCATTTTTGCACATTGACCTTTATCCTCCTTTGTTTTAGCCACATTTCTAGTTGATATACATGATCCTGTAAGTAACGAGATGCTTCATGATGCACGCTTAGAAAAACCGTATCATCAGTAAAAGTTGAAGGTTAGGTGTAGTTGCTTGTTGGCATGTCTGAAGAATATATTAAGAGAAACAGAGTGCGAAAAATGATTCCTTTGGGACTCCAGCGTCAATTGGCTAAAGAGAACTTAAAAAACCAAAATATATAAATACGTAAATGAATATACAATTTGAAAAATTGCTGACAATAATTTTTATTGAAAATTTTTTCTTCGATTACGTTAACGATTAATCGCCTTGGCGATTATAATCAACTTGTGTACCCTCACAACAAAAAATTTTATAATTTTGCGAAGCACTAATGGTGCATTTAAAAAAAGCGCACAATTATGCGCTACGCAACAAGACATACAGAGATGCAGTAAAGTAAGTGAAAGAACTCTTAACAAGTTTTATAAAAGTAAAAATAACATTTCAAGTGCCACGGCATTCCATTACTACGAAGCAGGTTTGTAAGGGAGAACATCAAAAATAACTGTAAAAAAACATTCAGTGTGTAAAGCTGGTAGCTACGTTCGCCAGTTTTTATATGCGTTGAATGAAAAGCTTTTTGTGTCGAAATGTATTGCTTCAAAGTAGGAATTCGCCATATAAAATTTATTCCTTCGGTAGGCAAGATGGTAAGCGAAACTCTTACTTTTCTCCCTTACAAACCTGCTTCGTCGGAAGCTCAATTTTTCATTGAGCTAGTAGTGGTTCCATATTTAGATACATAACTCTTATTTTCTTTTTAAAGTGAGCGTGTTTTCAACAAACGGACATTCAGACGGACATGGCTAAATCGACTTAGAATTACTCAACGACCCAGAATAGTATATATATTTTTATTGAGGCTGACTTAGAATGTCCCCATTCCCCGCTAATAATAGAGGGTAGAACCAGTAAGAACGCTATATTCGGCTTTACCGAATCTTTAATGCCCTTCACCGAGGGCTTTGTTTGGGATCTATGCTTAATTATGAACCAATATTTATACAACCTGACCTTTAAATACATATTATAATTCATTGCGGTGTTCGGCGAATTTAAGTGATTTCCGAGAGTGGGCCTTATATAGGACCTACTGTAAATTATAAACCGATCTTCATAGAATTTAACAGTGTCAATTCTCTTCATATCAAAAATTAAATAACAATTTGTACATTCCACAGGCTCAGCGAATAAAGGCCTAACGAACTAACGCCTAATTTTTCAAAATGAAAGAATGCCTAAACAAGAACGCCTAAGAAGAAAGTGAAAGAACGTCTAACTTTAAAAATGAAGGAAAGTCTAATTATAAAAATGAAAGAAAGTCTAAATTGTTAGGGTTTCTTTCATTATGAATTAACACCTAATGAAAGAAAACCTAACCTAAGAATGTTTACAAGATAGTTTATGCATTTTGTAAAAGGGAAAACCAATTGCTTTTATAATTTTAAAAACTAATAATTTTCCCTTTTACAGAATGTTTACAAGATTATGTTCAATGTTCAATGATTTTTTTTTGGTTTTTGACACACGTCATTCACTAGTTCAACCTTTGTCTTGCATTTTTTATTTAAACATACATAATTCTTTTTATTTCTTATTAATGTTTTAAATTTATACAACTGTTTTTCTGATATTTCATAAAGTAATTTTGAATTAATCCTCTTGCCAGAAATAATTTCGTAATCCATTTTTAATTATAATATAATTTTTAATGTCCAACACTTATGAATGACTTGCTCGTAGTGATAGAAGTTTAACGAATGACGACAACTGATAATAAATTGCAAAAACATTTGTCTAACCGTAAATACAACTGTTAGTTTTCAATGAATTCACGCATAATAGTAATAAAAATCACACTTTTAGCAAAATGAAAAATCGCCTAACATTAATGAAAGAAAGCCTAACAATCAAAAATGAATAAATATCTAATAAGGCGTTTTTTCATTTTTGATTGTTAGGCTTTCTTTCATTATGAAAAATCACCTAACAATTTTAATGAAGGAATGCCTAAAATATTAGACATTCTTTCATAATGAACAACCGCCTAATTCCTATATAATTTTTTGTTGCAATTTTTAGGCATTATTTCATTTTTTTTTTTAGGCGTTAGTTCGTTAGGCCTTTATTCGCTGAGCCCATTCCACAACCAATTTGTGTAAGTTTTTGGAATAGAAATTAAATAATTTAATAGGGAGGTTTATTCACATTTGTTTCTATAGCCCTTTTCTTACTGTACCAATTGTTCTGAATTTCAATCACAAACTGCTTAGAAGAATTACAAATATTTGAAACAAAATTTTTCTTTTTTTTGAGTCTTTCGGAAATAAGCGTGATTTACAATGGACAGACAGATGGACATGACTAAATCGTCTAAGACTTACTCAAGGATGCAGAGTATATTTTTTTTTTGGTGTCTTAGAAGAATATTAAAAAAAGTTTCACATAAAATGAAAAACTAACCTTATTCACCACTAGTGGTGGAAGTTATAACAAATCAACTTAAAAGTAGAACTTTTTCAAAGTTTTTCTTGGGATTCAAAAAATTAATTAACAATGTTTCGTTTAAATGTGCTAAATTCCCATATCATACTATTGATAAACTGAAATTTATTGTCGAAGGGATAAGCTATTCCTATGCGAATTTCACTGGTTGCTTAGGCCAGATCGTCAGGAAACTTCATCCAAAGATTTTAGAAAAACTAAAGATACTATACAAATAAAACTGTTAAGCGAATAAGAATTATAAGCCCCAGTTTTACTTGTAACCATATCAAAGCTTAAACAAAAACAACAACAATTAAAAGTGAGTTTATCTTTTCTTACAGTCCCGACTTTTTCGTTTTGTTATGGAACTGCTCAAGTATTAATTTTAAAAGATGTAAAAGTTATTTTTAAATTTTCACCAATTTGTGTTATTTTTTATACCAGGGGGTATATGAAGTAACATTTTAAATGTGTAACTTTGGAATGAAATGTTTTGTCATTAGATTACGACAAAGACAATTTAATTAAAACTGATATTTTTCTTTAACCATCATTAAAAGAGTTTTTTGTTTAAGATTGAACTTAAAATTTGATTAAAAATAAAAAAAAAACAAAGTAGTCAAAGTAGTAGCAACGTGATTCCAGAAAAATTATTTACGCTACATAATTAAAACAATAAGCGACAAATCAAAAATTCCTAGAAACATGACACAAACACCTCTATCAACATCTTCTTCATAACACAATCCACTCGACGTTCAATTTTACATTGTATTTTGATGAAAGGATTGTCGTTGTTTTCGTGGAATGACGTACTACAAGAACATGATTCCTCTTGTTCATTAATAAGGAAAGTATGAAAATCAACACCGTTCTTGCCTGCTTGTCATTTATACGTAGTCGTAATGTTAAAAAATGGTAAAACCTTTAATTACACTCAATTACCGAAAATTTTCATAAAATAATCCATTTGCAGTGCCACCAAATGTTGCACGGTATTTTACACAACAACAGTATCAAGCTACAGGTAATACAACCCTTTCTTTGCCGTCATTCGACGTTTGTGTATAGTTTGCTTTTAAACTTATTAACGTTTTAATTTCGCCAACAAATAAAACAATAACTTTTGTTTTTAACAAATTTTATGCAAATTGAAAACGGAAACACTTTCAAAGATTTGTCAAAAGCATTGGTGAGGGACAAAATGACATCGTTCCTGATGCCTTTTGTGGTTTCCAATGACAATATAGTATTTATGGCAATTTCACCCTTTCCCCACCCTGCCCAGGGGAAATTAAGCCAAACACGCTCACAAAAGTGATGATGTTGAGATAATTACAATGTTATTGAATATTCGAAAAATTTTATGAAAGCTTATGGCTTTTAAGCTGTTTATTGCGGTTTTTTTTTTTTTTTTTTTTTTTGAGGTGGCATCATATTGTTCGAACATTAACAAGAGTGTGTTTGTGTAATTATTATTTTTAGATTAATTTAGTTTTCTCTTCATTGGATTTTTCAGTGGCATGGTTTTTCCACAAAAACAATGTGGACAAAAGTGATAACTTTTCCGTTTGTTTGGGGTTGTGTCCTGTTTCCGATTTATTACCCTGGCGTTTTAGAGTTCATTAAAATTATTTAAGAGAACACCTGTGTTACATACGCTGCAGCTATGTACATACATACATAAATCCTTAGCATTGGTAGGTTATTATGAAAATGGATTATAAATGCTTTGTGTTTTAAAACATACGATACTGAGCCATTTTAAGGTTTAGCAACATGAGCGAATAAGTGAAAAGTAAACCTTTACGGCATTCCTATAGTTTTTTTTTACTTAAAAGTAAAATTATCCTTTATTACAGAGTGTGCGTTTTGAAAATGTATTTCTTTAATAGACCAGGTTTTATTACTACAACCAAAACAATTTGTAAATGTTAGTCCATCAAGTCTATAATTTTGTGTGTAACCCCAGGAAATATTAAACTAGATCCACAAAAGGGCTCTATGCTCTATATACAAACGGTTTTTATTTATTCTGGCACCTGTGCACCGAAAAAGTTTTTGTTCAGCAATTAAAGCATTAATCAACAATAAAATCAGTTTTAATTAAAAATGTAACCAAATGAATTAAACTTTTAATCAAGTGAATTTAACGTTTGAACAAGTAAATTTCTGAATTTGTTTACTGGTGCAAATTACATAACAGTATCAATTAAAGGTTTAATACACTTAATTAAATTTTTTAATTAAAACTGATTAAATTTTTTATTAATGCTTTAATTGGTGAAACATTTTTTTCTTTGTGCCTTAAATCTAATTTTTTTTTAAAGATTCTGATTTTGAGGGATTTTTTTTTTTACAATTTAAAATTAGTATACATAATTTCTTGAATTTAAAATCAATAAAAACTGAACATAATTATTTGCGCCAAGTAGTAATTAATTTATAACTATCTCTACACTCTCGCAATAAATTATTCATAAAATAGTACTTTATTAATAATCATAATAATTATGATGATGATTTTTAGTATCTGGTTGCGACTCTTTGGCACAACCAACTGCTGCAAATATTTACTAATTCTTCGAAACTAATTAACATTTTAATATATTCCAACACTGCCGTTACTAAAATCATAATTTTTTTATTATTTGCACAAACAGTGCTGCCAGAAAATTTTAAGCACATATCCCAAAATTTAACGTTTAAAGTCTTCAAAAATCCTTATCTCTAAGCAGAAATATCAAATTTCGTTCCCAATTTGTATATAATGCTTAATTTTAAACAAGATAGAGCGCTATATTCGGCTATGCCGAATCTTTAACCGACAGCTCGAATATTTCAGGAGTGGGCTCTTTTTGATATCTATATCTATATATAAATCGGCTAAGGCAAAACAGTTAAGAACACTTTCCTCCTCTGTATGTCAACCAATTTGAACAAAATGTACACCGTTTGAAAGATATTTACTTACAGAAGTGCATAATATATATTTTATTAAAATCTGTTTAATATTTTCGGAGTAATAAGCGTTCAAATTAGCTACTAACACATATGTAAAAAATTTGTTTTTTTCAATTTTTCGACATTTTAAGAAACCGGTTTTCGAATATATCGACTATATAAATATGGGATATTAAATTTCTTTATTTTACTTTTCCGCTGCATGTGGTGATTTATTTAACTTAGAAACATATTATAAGTGCAGGGTCCTGAGTGAATTAAAACCTATAAGATGAAAAATGAATAAGAACATGTAAGGGGAGCTTTTTGGTACTTTTTCGTTCAACATCTGGTTTTTTGATTAATTTTCGTTAATATTAGACAAAAATTAAAATGCAATGTCCTGAGTGGAATACAATTTACAAAGGAGATTTTATGATACTTTTTTGTTTTTCAATTGATATTTTCTGATATTTTTTATAGTAGAAGGTAGAATATGAACCAGAGGTTGGTTCCTTGCCAAATCGAACCACTAAGATGGAAAAAATTAATGCTCAAAACATTCGTTGGAAGCTCAATTTTTTATTGGGATGAACCTAAAAATTTATGGTCGAATTTTGACCATTAGGCGAACACTCGTATTATTAATTTATCTTTATAAAAACGGACGTCAGCATTAAAATTGGTTGGGGTTTAGACAATCAGAAAATTTTTAAAACATTAAACTAGCTTGAGTAAAATATCATGATTAGTAACAGTTTATGCCGAATATAAATGATTTTCACGATGGGAATTTATATTAGAGCCATGGTAAATTGTGGACCAATAATCATTCCAAAATTCTGTAGAGTGATTTCTGGTAATTACAACATAAATTTGAATAAATTTTAATATAGCGGTGAAATAAGCTTTAGCGCTTACAATAAATTTCAAAAGGCTGCTTAATATGGGATCTAAGGAAAATTATGGACCTGAAATGACCTTTGAAATGAGCTTAGTTGAAATAAATTTAATCGCAATATCTATGTCAGCAACGGTTTTAGGCGTATTTAACTAATTTACCAGCGTGGGCTTTATACGCGGCCTATAGTAAATTATGAGCCGATCATCATGAAATTTATTAGTGTGATTTCTAGTTTTATAGAACTGTAAAGTATTAAATTTTTGTATGATAAAGAATTATTTATTACGGCTTAAGGCGTACTAAACTGTTTCCCGAGAGTAGGAATTATATGGGGCCTAGTGTAAATTTTAGACGGATCTTTACGAAATTTAACAGTGTGACTTATAATCGAATATAACGAATGTGTGCATCTTATATCATTCCGTCCATTCTTCCACCATTAACGTTAGTTTTTGTTACAAAATTATCAATTTTTTAGGGAGGTAGTTCCACATTTTGATTCATAGCAATTCCAAACTGCTTAGGATAACTAGAAGCAATTTGAGACCAAGTTTGTTATTTTCTATTGAGTTTTTCGAAAATGAGTGTGTTTTCAACAGACGGACATGGCTAAATCGATTTAGAATTAATCAAGGAGCCAAAATATTTATAATTTATGTGGTCTTAGATGTATAATAAAAAAGTTTCACATAGAATGACATACTTAGTGTACCCTCATTCCCCACTAGTGGTCGTGGAGGGCATACATTTTTTTTTGTCAGAAAGTGAGATTTCTTATATGATGTTGGCGTAATCGATTTTTTAGATTAATAAAAGTAATACAGATTTTGTCCCGTTTAATGAACATAGAAAATCAGTTTTCCTTAAATAATATGTTTTTAGTTTTTATATACCACAGTGCACAGTGGTCCAGAATCGTTATTCATCGCCCAAAAGTCTGTTACTTTTAAGATCATAGATATATTTACATAATTTTATTTCATGGAGAGATGTTTTCTTGAATTTTTCTGCAGTTATAATTTCGTTAAAATCGGTTTAGCAGTTGTGGAGAAATTTCACGTCAAAGTTTAACTTTGGATGTTTTTAGCATTTAGTATGAAACTTCGGGTTCTTGTTTGTTTTTCTGGAAACTCCACTATCTAAATAAAATAAAAATAAATATTTGCCCGTCTTTAATATCATTATCTGAAAAATTTTAAAATTTGGGGGAAAATCCTTTTAAAAAGATTGCACTATGTAATAAGTTTGCTTATTACTACATTAAGTACGCTAGGGGAAAGCGAACTAACACCAAACTTCTAACTTGATAGTTCTATAGTGGTGTGGACTGGTTCTAGTTCTGACAACATATATGAAGGGGACTTGGCACTTTAGCATGGCGATCTCCTTTCAGGGGGTTAATTGGCACTTTTTTGACATTTTGTAACAGGTCACTGAAATAAACTAAATGGACACATTGAATTCCGGTTAATAAAATTGCAATCACAGATATTGTCCCGTATGAACCATGTTAATATGATAGATAAGCTTTATATACAGTAATAAAACCAGATATAATCAGCCACTAGCCAAAGAAAATCCAGTGACATGACTAGTTTTGTGTCAATTACCTTTCCTCTGGAGTAACTACACTTGAAACACTTGATCACCAGTTAAGTGATATGTCCGTTTTCACCCATTTCAATGCGTTTCATTTTATTATAATATTGAGTTCACTGATCGCCAGATACGTGCCTTAGGAACAATTGATGCAAATTTCCTGCGGGATAGGTTTATAATAAAAGTATTAAAAGATTTTAAGTTATTTATTTAACATAGTGATAATCATAAAAGGCGGTACTAAAGCAAAATTTTGGTCTAAAATTACCATAAAAACGGTTCCAAATCGGGTATAAATAGAAAAATAATACAGAATCGTCTTAAACAACATACTAAGCAAAGCCTAAAATTTTGCTTTAATACATTTTTTAAATCCACAAATCCCTCCTAACGAAAATCTGTGGCCAAACAAATGTTGAAATTCCCGAACTCTGCGACAAGTCCCCTCATCTGGCAGCCCTGCACACAAAATATATTCAAAGAACTTTATGCTTCGGGTAGAATGCAAATAAATATTTTATCAATGAATTATTATGGCCAACAAAAATATAATCAGAATAAAGTTTAAATACAATTTATTACTAAATAGTATTATAATCTATGTAAAGAGTAATTTTGTTGTTATTATTGAACATTAAAAAGTTAATTTCATACAGAAGAGAAAAAGTCATTAGAATTATTTATATCGGCTGCGGAAAACAAAAGTTGCTTTTTAGTTGTTGTAAGTATTTAAAATGAGTAATGACACTTTATTTTGTGTGAAATTAAAAGATAAATAGAAAAGTAGATTTATGTTAAAATCAATTAAAAGTTTAACAAAAGTTTTAGTTGCATATTGTAGAACAAATAATTGTTAAAAAATTATAGTAAAGTTGTAAAGTACAAAATGCCCTGCCCAGCACTTTTACACACCACCAGCACTCTGTTTGTAGTCATTTATTTGTTTATCTGACAAAATATCATAAAAACCAGCGAAAAAACTTATACAAATAAATCTAAATAATAATAAAGATTTTCTTCAACTTGCGTGTTAATTTTCGTTTCGAAATATCCACCACATCCATCAACGATATTCGTACAAAGTTCAACTCTAAATATTTATACACAAAACAAGAATTTATATAAAAAATAAGAATGCCTGCAAATCTCTTAATCATGTTTTCTCTTACTAATTTATTAAACAGCAGATTAATTGTACTAATTAAACGCCTTCGAATATTTTGCGACTGACTGGTATGATGAAGATACTCGTAATCAAAATATTACAACTTCTTTGTAATAAACATACCATAAATACATTTGAAATAAGAAGCGAACACAAAAAAATATAAACAAAATAAAAAAAAAAAATAAAAATACAGTAGAACAAGTTATTATTCATACAGAGTCGTTGTAACCTAACCCGCCATACGGGAATAGGTTGTATTACGATTAAAATAATATCGAATAAGCCTTAATTCACACTATGAAGCTTTTCGTTCAACAAGTCAGGGGTTATTGAAGAGAGGGGAGAGAATAATAGCATATTCTCTTCCCCTCTCTCCAATAAACTCAGACCTTCTGAAAGAAAACTTTCACAGTGTGAAACCAGACTTAGAATCACATTCTTAGTAAGAATTTTGGTCCGAGAAAGACCAGAGGTTAGGACTTGCAATACCAAATCAGTGTTGGAAAATCGGCACTTCGAATAATTTCAAATAAAGATAGATATAAGTAAGACCCGTTGGAACTATTGTGCAGCCAATATATTCACCGTGACAGGCTTAAACTACGTATATTATCATGCTAGCTGCGAGAGCGAACATTTCAGCTGGATCCATGATGTTTTCCTCAAGAAATTTTTGCCTATGAGCTCCTAAGACAGGACAGTTATAGAGCAGATGTTCATATACCTTATCATCCATATCGCACAATCTGCATATTTTACCATAGACGACTGACTGACTGGTCAATGATCTTGTCCCCTTCCTAATGCTCGCCGTCTATTTGCCAAACAGTCCGGAGTAGGAGTTGAGGTTTTTGTACCGGAGTCGGAGTCGAAAAACCCAGAAAACCTCGCGACACGGACTCCAACATTTTTCGGCATAAAAAAGTTAAAAAAGTTTTCTAATATTTTCCAACATAAAAAAATTTTTCAAAGTTATTTTTGAGAACACAAAATTTATTATTAATAAGATTTCTGTATGACGGGCTAAATTCCCAAAATTTTAACAGAGTCTGCTTTAAAAATTTTGAAGTCAGACAAAAAGGACTAGTACCCTTTAAATATGTAAATAACTATATTAAACTCAATGCGGCACGTGTTTGAAATAAAATAACGTTTTGAAATTAAAACAAATATTTGTCGAAAAAAACGTGAATACTTAACTGATTTACTGGCAACTTTTTTAAACCATTTTTGTTGATTGATTTACTTAATTTAATTTCTAAAAAAAAAATATTTAGAGCCACCTGACTATCTGACATTACAACCTCTAAGGTTTCTCTTTAACCCTCTAATACCAAGCTTCAGAATAAATGGGAATATATTTTGAAAATATTTTTTTAGGGTACTTTGGGGCCCCTGTGTTAAAAAAAAAAAATATTTTTAAGCCCGTACAATGAGTCGCTTACGTTCCAGGAGAGAAAACATCAAGGAGTACCTCGAGGCACCCTTGGGCATCTTGTAATAAAAACACATTTAAGTTTTATGGGATTCTGTTTGTTAATTTGTATTGAAAATAAAAACTAATTAAACAAAAAAAAATAATTTTATTATTTGAGCAGCATAAATGAAGTTTTCGATTTTTTACAATGCTTTTAGAACTTTTAAGAGTTTTCGAAACTTCTACAAATATTTTTCTAGATCTTTAAGCAATTGTAAAAAAAGGGAAAATAATCTAAATTTATTATAATTTCAAAAGATTTTGTTATTCGTGCTTAATTCCCAGTTTTTATTATTGATAAAAACACTTGAAATTTATTGTTGATGGGATAAGCTATTCCTATGCGCATTTCACTGGTTGCTTAGGCCAGATCATCAGGAAACTTCATCCATAAAGATTTTAGAAAAACTAAAGATATTAAACCAAATAAAACTGTTAAGCGTATAAGACTTATAGCAACAGTTCTACTTGTAATAATATCAAAGCTTAAACAAAACACATCAACAATAAACAGTGGGTTTATCTCATCTTACATTCCCCACTACAATTAGTTGAAATTCTCTCAACATTAACTGTAGTTGTAAGTAGGTTAAGAAAAACAAAATAAAAACAACAACAACTTTAGAAAAGATGTTGTCAATTAAGTGTTTTTTTTAGGCCGTGCACTTGCCTGTTTATTATCAAAAAGTAATTTCAATTTTTGGGAATACAAAATTTTAATTTCAAAAGATTTTGTTATTCGTGCTTAATTCCCAGTTTTTATTATTGATAAAAACACTTGAAATTTATTGTTGATGGGATAAGCTATTCCTATGCGCATTTCACTGGTTGCTTAGGCCAGATCATCAGGAAACTTCATCCATAAAGATTTTAGAAAAACTAAAGATATTAAACCAAATAAAACTGTTAAGCGTATAAGACTTATAGCAACAGTTCTACTTGTAATAATATCAAAGCTTAAACAAAACACATCAACAATAAACAGTGGGTTTATCTCATCTTACATTCCCCACTACAATTAGTTGAAATTCTCTCAACATTAACTGTAGTTGTAAGTAGGTTAAGAAAAACAAAATAAAAACAACAACAACTTTAGAAAAGATGTTGTCAATTAAGGAACAGGAAGAACTTTTTGTATTAAATTTTTCCTGTTTCGAAGGCGCCATGAAATTAGTCCCCAAAAACTAAATGAAATAAGTCCCCAAAAAATGTACAAAAAACAACAACATTTTTTTTGGGGGACCTATTTCTTTTGTTTTTTTTTGAGACTTAATTTGTTTTGTTTTTGGGGACTTATTTCGTTGGGACTTATTTCATGTAGCCGTTTCGTACCCTCGCACTATGGGTAATTTGTCCAATTTTTTTGGCCTAAATAAATAACAGCTAGAAAGAAAAGTTTCTAGACATTTTTGAAGTAAAAAGGCCCTTAGCAAAAGATTTGGGGGGGGGGGGTCTTTAATATGTTAACCCTATTTTTATAAATTTAACCAACCATGGATTTTAACTTTTTGCTATTTACTTTTTAACTGAGAATAAGTAAAAAACGGTTTCATACGTATAAAAATATGTTGTTTTATTATCCTAAAATAAAATATCGTATTCTTATGCCGCTACAGGCTCCTTTAGCATCTCAATAATTCTATTGCAATTAGGGTTTTTTCCCGGGATTTCCCGTCCCGGGAATTCCCGGGAATTTCAATTATTTTATTTCCCGTTTTCCCGGGATTTTTCTTGCGGGATCCCGGGAAATAAAAAATGCCTCATAATAGCTATTTATACTTTGAAATTTAGCTTTCTATTCTCTAAAAATTAGCATCTGTGGATGGGTTGTGGATTAGATCAATTACAAGAAGTGAGTACATGTATTTAAATCAATGTCTGCTGATGCAATAAATCTACTAAAAGCAGAATGGGCAGTGCAACAGTTGATAATTATTACATGTAGTGAAGTGAAGAGTTAATAAAGTACATTAATTCAAAATAAGATGCAGGCAGTAAAGTTTCATTGTCCATAAACAAGTCTTAAAAATAGGAGATACCTAAACATATCGCTTCTTTATTGCAACAAAGACATATCTACAAAAACAAACGATCTTTTTTGCTATAACTTCGGTTCAGTTTGAGATATAATACGAGAAGGTATGAAGGAAAACTTTGCTAAAGTTACTCCAAATTTTGAGATATGACTATGATGCAATGAAGGAGCGATATGTTTATTAGGTGATAAACACAAATTTTCAATTTGTGTTGGCTTATATACCCGTGAAGTGCGGGGAACCCGAAATAAAACAACATTTTGGAAACTCGTGTAAGATACTACAACATACAACTTGAAAAACACATTGTCCTAAATATTACAAATGGACCTATTGAAATGAAAAGGTTTGTAAGAAGCAGTCCGGTTGATGCTATTTTTGCATCAACCTTGACATACATTTGACTGATATAGACGTTGTTTATAAAAAAGAAAAAATTTCTTCTGATTGTGAATCCGAAGCATGCTACAACGGTGCACTTTTAACTATTTGTCCAACCTCGGTAAAAAATGAACGAATTATTTCGGAAACATGATAATTAGTAAATAAAATCAGGAATATACTTTTTGACGACTTACTAAGCGCTTTGAGTGTGTCAGAAAGTTATTTCCTAAGCCATTAAAAAATGTTACATATTTCTTTAAAGTATTTTATCTATTTTATTAATTAACTTTTTGATCTTATATCTTGAGTACCTCAATTTTTATTTTGTTTTTATTATTGTTTTATGAATTAAATTGTTATGTTTATGTTACACTGGTTTACACTAAAAATGTACATTTGATGAGATGTGATTTTTCTTATGTATTTTCTTCCGCTGAATTCAGAAATCAAGGTTAAATTTTTTTTATGGAACAGTTTTTGAGATATGGTAATTTTCTAATTTTTTCGACCTTTTTTCACTTGACAAATTATATCTCAAGCTAGATATGTCCTATTGGGTCGTTTTCAAAAAAATCATATTTTATTTTTTATATATTATATTTATATTTTTTATTTTTTTTGAAAATGTGCCATATTTTCATCAATATATTTTGAACCGCTTTACCAATCAAAGATCCAGTTATACACATTTGTTCGTCATCTCAACACCTTCGACCCAATAGGACATATCTAGCTCGAGATATAATTTATCAAGTGAAAAAAGGTCGAAAAAATTAGAAAATGACCATATCTCAAAAACTGTTCCATAAAAAAAATTTAACCTTGATTTTTGAATTCAGCGGAAGAAAATACATAAGAAAAATTACATCTCATCAAATGTACATGAAAAAAATTTCATTTTGTAAACTAGTGTTATCTTTTTATCTTGTATCCAGAGCATAATAATACTGAATAAAAGCATAATAATAGGGAATTAAGGCGTGAGTTCCCTTGCGTTTTTTTATAAAAGTTTTTTTCATTAATTAATAACAAAATTTACTTTGTATTATTTATATGGAGCGGGATCCCGGGATCCCGGGAAATTTGAAAAAATTTCCCGCTTTCCCGGGAATCGAAAAAGTCCGGGAAAAAAAAACTCTAATTGCAATTTAAGTTGCAGAAATTTTTTAATTTATTTGGGAGAGAGATGAGAAGATTGTGGAGGGGAAGACAGTTTCATGTAATCTGAAATTCGATTTTATTTTGTAATTCTCAAACCTTTCAACTTGAAGCTGATGTTGCTGCAACTGAAATTGCAAACAAGATGACTTAGCAAAATTTGTACTGATTTTTAAAGTTCATCAGCATTCTTTCTTTTAGAACGTTTAGACTTTTCTGCAAAAAAATTTTTTTTGGGTACATCATAGTTTCTTTATTAATAACTTTCTGTTGAACGGAAATTTCAGAATTTAAAGGAAATAAATGACATATAAATATATGACACTGGTGTTTGTAACTCCCTTTTATATGCATTTTGTATGAATAATAAAACATCACACTGTATATTTACCATCTTAGATTAAATACTTAGTATTTCCGTTTTTCATTAAGCTAAGAAAATCAAAATGTCTGGCATTCATTATAATGACAATAACAACAAGTAGCAAAACAAATATTTAATTGAACAACATCAACAACCACAGATAATCACAACAAACGTTGCACTGTGGGGATCAACAAAGTAAATAAATGAAAGTAAGAATTTAAGATTTTGGTAAAATTACACAACTTGAACTTGAAATTGATATTTGGGACTTTAATAATTAAAGTCCCACTGTGCGTTTTTTAATATACGTTGTACAAATGTGTGTATGTAATTTATGTCTTTGCCAGTTTCTATGTAAGTAGTTAATTGGTGTAGAATAAATTTTGTTACTGTCTTATTTACTATGAAATTGAAATGATTTTCTTAGGGGATAATAAATTTTTATATAAAACTGATTATAATTCATATTATAATTAAAGTACAGTTGCACGTTTAATTGTTGCACATTTATTAGCATTCAAAAAGGAATAAACTTGTCTGCGGAAACGAAAGGAAATACATCGAAAAAAAAAAATATTGCAACGAATTGTAGAAAGAAATAAGTATGTGGTTATTTTATTGGACTGTTCATTGTTTTTAATCCAAGTTTCAATATTTTTAATCAGGCTAAAGTTCATCAAAGTTAGTTTTCATTAAATTATTTTTATAAAAAAAAGGAATTTTACAACATAAAATTAATTAAAATTTATTGATAATTTTTCATTAGATGTGACGAGTTTTCGTCATTTTGACGATTTTTTTGAGAAAATACAGTAAAATGACGATTGGCGATTTTTTCACTAAAAGTAATTGTATTATGACGATTTTCTGGCATTAATTAAACACTTACAAGAAATTTTTACAATTATATTGGGAACAGTCCAAAACGTAAAAATCAATTTTTCGAAATACAAAATTTATTGGAAATTAAACAAAAAAAATTCTTCCCCTAACACAAACCAGGTAACTTTCATTAGAAGCATTAGTAATTCGAAATCTACAATTATATGAATGCCATCGATACTGCCCAAAATATACACTAGAGCCCCGACTTGCGTCGGTCCTATTTGGTCCGCTTTTTAAAAATTGGTTAAATCCGCTTTACGTTTTTATGATTTCGATTTGCGCCGCTACACGATTGCATTTTTCGCTGAAGTCATAATCACATGTGAAGAATTTTTCTATTTGCGTCTAAAAATGCGAATTCCCATTTGATTCTGTTAGGTAAGTTATTCTGCGTATAGTTGCATGTTAGGAAGTTAGAAATTGGGTCTAAATAAGAAGTTGTGTAGAAGAATGAGTGGAAAGAGAATAAAATGCATTAGTTTGGAACTAAAATTGGACGTAATAAAACGTTTCAAGCCGGGTAAAAATACTGTTGATATAGACAGAACCCTTGGTTTAGCGCCTTCAACAGTAAAAACAATTTGCAATAGTGAAAGCGCTAAAAATTAATCATTTAAAGATATCTAGAGTTAACAGCAATTGTGATTTTATTTTTTATTAAATGTTTTTGTGAATATGGATAAATGAAATAAATAAATTTTTTTTGTTTATATGAAAATATATTTTTTCTTATGTATTTCTTTTCAAATGATAAATATGTATATTTCAGCGCACTTGCTGAAATAAATGGAATTAAACTTAACCATATCACTTTCTTTACCATAAATTTAATTTCTTGCTAAAAATGTATATTTTTGAACCAATCAATTCAATAAATTGTCTCTACTTTGTAAATTAATATATTTGACGATTTGTTGACGATTTTGTTAAATGTTCGTGAAGATTTTGACGAATTTTGTTAAAACTTTTGACGGTTTTTGAAGAAAACAGCCTAACAACATTGTTATTGACTGACAATCAGAGAGTTTTATGCTTTTCGTTTTAGAAATTTGAACTAGTTTGAGTAAACTATCATGATTTGTAATAGCTTAAGCCGAACTTAAATGGGGGAATTTATATTGGAGCCATTATAAATTATGGACCAATCATTCCGAAATTCTGAAGAGTGATTTCTGGTATTAAAAAACATAAATTTCAATAAATTTCAATTCTGTGGTGAAATTAGTTTTAGCGTTTACAGTGAATTTCAGAAGGCTGCTTAGTATGGGATCTAAGGTAAATTATGGACCGTATATCACAAAATTGCATGACATTTTTCCTGACCATATGAAGCTAAAGGTGTTTTCTTTTCTACAAAAATATGTGACATTTTATTTAAAAAAAATGCAATTTGGTGTCTGCTTCTTAAAAATTTTGCTCCCGAAAAGGATGAGTTTTTTAGAATAAAACAAGCCACCCTTTTCGGGAGCAAAATTTTTAAGAAGCAGACACCAAACTGCATTTTTTTTAAATAAAATGTCACATATTTTTGTAGAAAAGAAAACACCATAAGTTGGAAGAAATTTTACCGCAATATCTATATCTGCTACGATTTTAGGCGTTTTTAATGGATTTACCAGAGTTGGCTTTATATGGGCATATGGGCAAAATTTGTGCATTGTTTTTTTTTGTGATACTTTATCATCGCATTCGTTTTCAGTGATGCTTTGCAACAATGCATTTATGAGGTCATCCAGTCCTAAAACCGCAATAAGGTACATAAATATAATAGTAGCATTGATAAAAAGAAATTTTTTACGAAAATTCAAATTCGGATGTTTTCACTTAATATGTTTTGTTATATCTTAATTTTTTGTCCGACGATAACAATTTTACATTTACTACGTTTGGAACAAAATATTTGGGGTATTCACAAGGTGTGCTATCATGTTGTATTGTCATAATGTTCTAACATTTTACAATGGTTTAAAAATATTGTTGTTGCTTTGTAAACAAAAAGTGTCTTAAATTAATAAAACTTTGCTTGCTATGTTTATTGTGCTGTCGTAATTAATCAGAAGAGACCTGCGCCGAGCAACTGAGCCGAGCGGCAAATATTTTGTAGCCGTCGCCGTTGATGGTATAGTTTTATCCGACTAACATCCGAATTTAACCTGCGGCTAGCATTTTTTGCAACAAAACACTTGCGGCGTCAAATTGGATCGGCCTAGGACTCTGATATTTGGTAAAAAAACAAAATAAAATATTTGTGGTTTGGGTCTGAAAAATGGAAAAATAGTCAGGAAAGATCTAAATTAATTTATTAATTCATGGATAAGAATAAAAAAACATTTTGATTTTAGGTAAATATTTATTTTTTTTATATTTGTTTTAAATCAGCTGACTTAAATTCAAAATAGCACACTAAATTATGAGGGGTTGTTCACAACAGTCGTATTTGTTCATGTTATTATTTTAAGACATATGATTTTATGACACCTTGTGAATCCCCCAATTATTTAAGATACATGTTAAAAAAAAATTTTTTAATTTAATTTTTTATTGTCTTAAAAAATGATAATTTTATTGAGCAAATTAAAATGGTTAATTTTGAAAAAATATAAAAAAAAACCCATTTTTTTAAGTTTAAAGTTCTGTAGCTCAAGAAATCTTTATGCGAAGGAAACAGTATATTTATGGAATAAAAGAGAAAATACTTATCTATGCAAAATTTGCAATCCTGTACAATTCAGTTGAATCTTTCTCGAGATTTTTCAAAATACCTAAAACAACTGCAGAATAACACGATTTTCGCGTATATCTCGAAAACGCTTCTTGAGAAAAATAAATAAATGCCATATTCGTGTTCAGCAGCCCCAACTTAGCTTAGAAAATATCTCATTTTTGAGGTTAATTTTTTTGTGGCATAGTGTTATGGAGCGATCATAACGATATTATTAGACTTATTTCTAGTCCTATACAACTGTGAAGTATTAAATTTTATTATGATAGCAGTGTTTATTACGGTTTAAGGCGTACTAAGCTGTTTTCCGACAGTAGGAAAATCATATATGGGACCTATAGTAAATTATGAACCGATCTTCACGAAAATAAACAGTGTGATTTCCAATTGAAAAAAACGAATTGGTGCAAAATCTTATATCATTCGGTGGATTAATCCACCAATTATGTTAGTTTTTGTAACAAAATTATAATTTTTTTTTGATTCATAGCTCTGAACCGATTCTGCTGGATTTCAATTGCAAACTGCTTAGGATAACTACAAGCAATTTGAGACCAAGTTTGTTGTTTTCTGTTGAGTTTTTCGAAAATTAGTGGGTTTTCAACAGACGTTCAGAGGGACAGACAGACGGACATGGCTAAATCGACTTAGAATTACTCAAGGAGCCAGAATATTTATACTTTATGGGGTCTTAGTATGTATAATAAAAAGTTTCACACGGAATGATAAACTTAGTAGACCCTCTTTCACCACTAGTGATGGTGAAGGATATTAAAATGGGATCAGAATAAATTTCAACACAAAAATATGTATTAAAGTCGCACTTTACATTATTTGGTATAGCCGACGGTTGTATTTTCGCCGCCGTTGTTAAAAATATTTAAATTTTAGTAAATTTTTGTCGCCGTCAACGATATGTGTGACTGGTCTGCAACTTCACATCGGCTTCGAGTGAAATATTATAACATTTATAACGTAACGACGTAGTCTCTTTTGATAGTTTTCGATATGAGTTGCAGACGCGCACTTTCTCACTGTTCGAGAAATGATGGAATATTTCGTGTCAGATCTTCTCGATGCGAGAAGTTCTCACTAAAGAAATAGAACATGGCTACAGTTGTTACAGAAAAACTGTATTTCAAAGCGGAACTTATTTTTTTAATTTAAAAAACAGAGACTTTTTCAGTTGCAAAAATTACAAGCATTTGGAACAAATCAACTTTCTGTGTTAAATAATTATAAGGATAATGATAATATTATTACGATACAACCCTCACACTTTGAACTACACTCAACTCGTACAACCCCTAAATTCATTGACTGTTGTTTAATTTATTTCATCTCGCTTTTTTCAAATTTTGTTAAAGGATTTCTGTGATATAAATTAAATTTGATTTCGATTTGATTGATCATTCCCAGCGGGAATGCTGTGTACACACAATTTCAAAGTTTTACGAGTACAAGGGCCACAACTATGTATTTAGAAGATTATAATTTTCATAATGTTCTTTATTCAATAATAAACATTCATGGATGCCACAGGTTTTCGTATCGTATTCATAATCATTATATTATTTTCTTTCAGAAAAAGTTAATCCTGTAATAACATGTGTTTTGAAGTTTTCTCAGCTGGATATCATCATTCACTTTTGTTGGCAATTTTTCAAATAAACTAAAGGAAAAGTTTTTTTTTTGGGTGGGCATGCCATCACTTATGTTGAAATTTTTAATTTCTATTGCCCAGGGCATGTATGTTTAATTTATCATTGTAATGTTCCCTTAGTTAATCTAGAGCGTTGAAAAATAGACCTGCCAAGCAGTTGTGGTTTTGTTAGAAGCAGAGATTACAGTTTTCAAAATATCTACGAAGTCAATAAAAAATCCGATTTTCTCTACACATCCAAAAAAATTATTGTCTACATAATTTGTACAATACACTGAAACGGCGTCATAACGCTGATGTATTTTGACATCAGTTCTATGCCAAGTGTCTTCGTTTTTGACCCCATGACACTTTTCATCATTGTGATGTCAGCCTTAACCGCACTGGGCCAAATTGTCATTAGGTGAAATAATCAATGCAATGATACATCAGCATCACAGAAATACGAATCAAAGTAGGTTAATAAAAAATGTCATTAGTGCGATGACTCAGTTACATCGGAGAAAGGACTAATAAGGCTCAATTAAATGACAAACTGTCATTATATGGAGTCATTTGAATTGACTTGAGTCGAAGTGAAAGAATATTAAAACCGTTAAACGCGTTAAATATGACGAAATTGTATGATAACATTCGTTATTGGATCGATTTCACTTTTTGCATCATTGATGCCATTTGTAATAACATTGACGTCGCAATTGAAATGTTAGGCCATCATCAATATGAAGATACATTTTTCTACTAGTGTAATTTCTATTCTCGAAAAAGGACAAGAAATTTAGCATTTTAAAGTAAAAAAAAAGTACCTACATTTTAAAGTAATTGAAAAATCTGTCCGATTTTTCCTTCGCTCTTATTTTTAGATTTTTTCTACTTCTGGCATTATCGTTTATTAGAGATGCTTTAAATTCGTATATGACGAATCTTTTTTTTTCCTAATTTACAGTTAATTTTCTCAAATATTCCAAAATGCTCTTTGCCTTTTTGTGTGGTACCAAAATTTTATAGGGTTGTGTTTTTAATTTTCCAAAATGTCTATCTCTCTATCTATGATTTTTTTGGGCTTCCAGAGTGGGTGAAGTAGGTTTCTTGTTTAACAAGTCATCCAATAAATGAAATGAAGAAATTTGTTTGCAAATCAAAAATGTAAACAGACATGGTCAACATTTAGAAAGGCTGGCGTTGTTGGCCAGGACGATTTCAATGTTTAAATAAAGGATAACATTTAATTGTAAACAAAGGGTTGTGTGAGTGTGTGTATATAGGAATATACTTAAGCAGACCAATCAGTTTAATGTTTTACTTACAAAAACCTTTTCTAAAAAATAATGAAAAATCATAAAAATTACGCAAATTTACAGATGTTGTAATAATTAACTAATAACTTGGACGATGATAATTTTTTTCATTTATTTAGCATCTAAATCAGAAGAATCTTGCTGATATATACAAAGAATATTAGATTGAAAGGTTCATAATTTACCATACTTTTTTTAAGGTCGAGTCTCAAATTGACACGCACAGCAAAAAAAAAAAATAAAAATTGTTGTCATTAAAAAAATTTGTGATATTAATTAAAAAATTAATTAAATTTGCACCAGTAAACAAATAAATGGTATCAATATTAATATTGGAATAAAACCTAAAAGTCGCTGTTTGTTATACCATAGAGCAGGAAATCCTTGGGCCCATCCATAGGCCGGCTATTCAGAGAAGTTTTAGTTAGCAATTCTGTATTTTAAAATTTGGGATTTTGAGTTTTGGGCATAAGACCTCAACCCAAATAAGTATGTATGTATGTTTCAAACTACTTTGTAAAGGGTGTCCCAAAATTAAGCAAGACCCAAAATTAACTTAAGATTTGAATCTGTCGCCATTTGTGCAGCAAAGTGTTGGCAACCCCAAAAATTGAAAAAAAAACAAATTCAAATCTGGCGTACATTTTAGGAAACCCTTTACTTGAATATTTACATACAAAATGTTAAAAAATTTCAAATAATTGAAAATGAAAAACCTCCCACAGCAAATGAAATAACACTAAAAAACAAACAAAAAAAAAAAAAATGAAATAATTCCCATGTGTTATTTTTTTTTTGAAATTAGTTCAGTTTATTATTATGAAATAACTCCAAGGGGAAAAAATTACATAACTTCCAAAAAAATTAAATTAAACTGCTATTTCATTAAAAAAATACTCCTGCATTTGTTAAAAAAATGTTTGGGCCTAATTTAATTTTTTTCTTGGGTCTTATTGCACCTGGGACTTGCTTCGCGGCGCCGGATATCGCTGTTCCATAAGCACTGTGACCTGGTCCCGTTTCATAACGAAATCATTGTACATCCGCGTTTTAATAGTTCCTTCGGTGTCCGGCCATTAGAGATTTCATTGTATTTGCATACACTCCCCATGAGTTTGTAGGGAAACAGTTAAATCAAGTGAAGTCGCTATGGGGTATTTCGTAGAGTTTAAAATTGAAAGATCTCTTTAGATCGCGGTTGACCATAGATTCTATCAGGTACCACGGAAATCACTAGCCCCCGGAGACATGATTCCGGTTTAACTGTTAGTTGAGCCCCAATCGGGGATCACGTGGTGGTTGTCATTTATACCAATAGTTCGGAAAAAAGATCTTAAAAAGTAAGCTTCAAGTGCTGATTTTTTACCACTTCTTAGGAAGTTAGGTGCTGTGGCTATTCCACAGATGCTTCTGGCATTTTCCAAAAGCGGCGGACGTAAGATAGCTTCAGCTTCTAAGTTGGTAGTCGGTAAGCACATTGTTTGTCACCCAGTGTTTAAGACCATCATGAGATAAGGCCTAACTGGTAAGTGCTTACTTATCTAAATCTTTTCCATATCGGTATTTGCCAACAGGACAAGGATTTTATATTTTTCGCTCCAATATTGAAAGTTAATGAAATCAAATGAAATTGACTAAAATTTGTAAGCTTCCACAAAACCATTTATGGGATTTTATGGGTTTTGTGGTAAATTCATTTGGTTTTAAGACCTACAGAATGGATTGACTTACTTTACGCTTAGCATTTGCGGTTTCGCACATTTGCAAAAAAAAAAAAAGAAACTACAAACACACCAACCAACCCACAAAACCAGACACAAGCAAACGTATTACAAAAGAGGGTGGTGGTAAAGTTGACTTGTTTTGTATTTGGAATACGAAAGTGAGTGAAATTTCTATGAGGTTTACCACCCATTGTGCAACATTCACTGTCGCTTGTGTACGCAATAGGGTGGAAAACTTTACAGCACAAAGCACAATGAATGAATGAATAAATGTATGAATGGATGGATGTTGTGGATAGATGATGTGCGGTCAGTTTGCAAATGGAAATGGGCGTTAAACCAAAGGTACTTTATGCGATTATGTTGTTGTGTTTGTTGCTTCCATATTAAAAGGCAGGTTGTTTTTTATAAAAAAAATACCCCGACTTGTTATGAAACTTGTCAGAGAAAATTAGTAAATGACTTTGTTGAGACTTTTATTTTTATTTATAAATTATATTTTGTTTTTTTTTTTTTGGGGGGGTCTAGGTGTGTTTATGGCTGGATAAAAGGTATTAAGCTACTTTTTTTTAATTATTAAATATTTGGTTCTTGCTTTTTACCGTCTGTCTCTGTGGGTTGTTTGTTTTATTTTTCAAAAAAAAAAAAAAAAAAAAAAAAAATGATTTGATGAATATTAAGACATTTTTAAGGTAATTGAAAAAATTTTTTAATTAGCATAAAAATTACTTTTATTATTATTTTTTTTTGTTCGTTTTTACATAAAAACTCTTTTAAATATGAAGAGGGTAATTTTTTAAAAAACTTAACTTTAACATTAACAAATTTTAACAGCTTAAATTTTAACAGCTTAAAAATGTCATCAGATTGAATTTTTAACTTTGGTGGCATTTTATATTTTTTTTTTTATTTTTTTTGTTATTTTAACATTTTATTGTGAGCATTTTAAATTGTTATCAACAAATTTATGCTTGAGTGAATCTGATTTTTTTTTTTTTAATAAAAATTGTATTACAATTTTTCTATGAATGACAAAATTTAACAAATGCGATTGGAAAAAAGAAACTGTCACATTTTTTTTGACATTTTATGCACATGTCAATTTTGACAACAAATTCACACATGTTTGATTAGTAACAGCAAAGGATTTTGATGAAAGTTATCTTTCAGAAAATAAAAAAAAAAAAAATATGTACAGAATATAAAAATATTTATAAAAATGTATTTCAAATCAAGATAAAACCACCTTGTTCGAGGCTACAAGATGTCAAAAAAAGGCTCACAATAAAACACGTAAAAGTCCACCCACTCAACAAAAAAGAAATTGACAAAATTTTAATACAAAAATTTTCTATTTTATTAGATTTAGACCATTCAGAAGGGTTGGCAATACCGTAAACTTTGAGATTAAAGCGTTTTTTCTTAACTTGAAACTATACCAGTGTCGATTTCACTATTTTATGCATTTATTTTTTAGCGTAAAATCACTCAAAAAATGTGTTTAAAGAAAATGCCTTTTTGGGAAAATATAATTTTTTCCATTTCTAGTTCTCGGACTCGATTTCTAACGTTTAAAGTAACAGAGGATTAAGAGAATTCCATCCACGTGTAGTGGGGAATGTAAGAAAGATTAACTCACTGTTTATTGCTGATATTTTGTTTAAGCTTTGATATCATTGCAAACAAGACTTTTTGAGTGTTTGTAATTCTCATTCACTCTGCAGTTTTATTAAGTAATAAATTTGGCGTTTCTAAAATTTTTTGGGAGAATGTTTCCTGATGGTCTGACCTAAGCAGCCAGTGAAATGCGCATATGAGTAGCTTACCCCATCAACAATAAATTTCAGTGTTTTTATCAAGAAAAAAATTGGGA
Organism: Pollenia griseotomentosa; assembly: GCA_963931875.1. Taxonomy (NCBI): domain Eukaryota; kingdom Metazoa; phylum Arthropoda; class Insecta; order Diptera; family Polleniidae; genus Pollenia; species Pollenia griseotomentosa. The sequence goes on along the minus strand of OZ007560.1, from coordinate 233,021,510 downwards.
ATTAAGCACGACAAACGAAATCCTTTTAATTAGTAACAGAGGCTTTTTACATTTAATTAAGAAAAACTTACACATTTTAACTTAAAGTCTCTCATTTAAAATAGTTATTAAATTAAATCTCCCAAATGTCCCTCGTTTCGTTGCACGCACTTATGGAATCTGTTCATTGCATTCTGCTTAACACGCCTAGGCAAAGCAGGCACAGTTTCGTGTACATAAACACGAATATCTTTTTTTTATTTCTGCAATAAACTTCGGAATCTTGACGTAAACTTATCTCTTTAGATACCTCTACAGAGAAAAGTCCATGGGAGTCAAAACTGGTGATCGCGAAGGCCATGGGATATCACAAAAGTGGGATATCAATTTTTAGAAAACGACTTACAAGCTTATTCCATTGTGGGACTGTAGTACGGGATGTGGTTCCATTTTGATTCGTGGACTGAGAGACATGCCACAAAATTCACTCTATTGATGATTTGTTGAAGTTTAAGAGTGATGCTCACCTGCGAATTATTAAGCATTTCATTTATTATTTATTCTGTTCTTGAAGTTCTGCTCGGATACAGACGTGGCTGATTTATGGCAAAATCGGTAGCTTGAAATTTTTCTACCGCTTTGCGAATGAAGTTTTCGTTTGTCCATTATGTAAACGTCTAATGAAATAGCGAGAGTTTCGTAAGGTTCTCCTCCATTTATTTATATGCACAGAAAAAAATAAAAATGGATTTTAATTAAAAAATTTGCACTAGAAAACAAATTATAGTATAAATTAAACGTTTAGTTCACTTGATCAAACGTTTTATACAATTGATTAAACGTTTAATTAACTTGATTAAATTTTTAATTAAAACTAATTTTTTTTTGGATAATGCTTTAATTGGTGAAAAAACTAAGGGCATTTTTTTCTGAGTGTAAAATAATGAATCTAATGAATTCTCCCCAGGACTCAATTCCAACGGTATTGATTATATAGATTGAAATTGTAACTCTGTCGTACACAGAAAAAGTTCTCGCCAAAAATAAAATCAGTTTTTATTAAAAATTTAAGCAAGTGAATTAAACGTTTACTTACACAGAAAAAAAAGCACTCGGGATAAATTAAGTTTTCTATTCTTACTTTAAGTACGAGTCGTACTCAAAAATTCAAGTACGAATAACACTAAAGAATACTTAAATCAGTTCTAAACGGCATTACTTTCGAAAATCATTCCCGGAATTCCTTAAAATAAGTACAAAATTATTAAACCAAGTAAAACAAGATTCAGCTTTTCGTTGGTAGTGTCACCCTGAGATTAAAATTACAAAGTGAGCGCTTTAAATCTTTTTTAACTTATCAAGGTTTGTTGTAGGCATTACAACAACACCACACAAGTAGTTAAAAAACGATTTGCTTGTTGTGTGTAGAAACGACAAAAACAACAGAACAAGATGAAAACACTTTACTTTCATGTTTAAAAAGTACAGTTGAAAACTTTTGCTTCTCATTTAGTTTAGTTTACATTTTCAGTTATATACAATGATGCTGGTGTTTTATAACTGAAATTCGGTAAGGTGTAGAACGGGTAAGTAAATCAATCATAAAAAATTCTACTTCTAATTTAACTTTTGGTTTATTCCAAGTACGAGTTAGGGATTGAATAAACTTTATAATACTTGAATCAAGTGCATTTTGAGATTGGTTCAATCTTAGTTTGACTTAAATCCATCTCATTTTCGGATTATTTCAAGTACGAATTCGGGATTAATTCAACTTTATAATTTTTTAATCAAGCGCATTTAAGATTGATTAAATCTTAGTTTTATTTAAATAAATCTCATTTCCGAATTATTTCAAGTACGAATTCAGTATTGAATGTAGATAACTAAGGTGTTTAGCGATTGAAAATCCGTACTTGAATCAATCTTTCTGTACCTGATTCAAGAAAATCCGTACCCAGCGTACTATTTATACCGCTTCGGATGGATTTGAGTACGGATTTTTTTGAGTGTATATCATCAAAATTACTGCAGAAAATGTTTTTAATATCCAAAAATATTTAACTGATACTATTAATAGGTTAACTGGTGCAAATTTAGTTGATTTTATATCACAAATTTTTTGATCGAATTTTAATCAGCCAGGGCACCTTCATGTGTAAGTTAAATTTCTGAACGTTACTTTTACTAATACCCTTTCTTTTTCATATAAATTATGAAAGCATTAACAAAATCATAAAAATATTTCAAGTTCTTTGCAGAAATGGCAATTACTTTAAAATTTGCACAATTTCGCAATTTTTATGATTTTATTTTAAGTTTTTAAAAATTCAAAAATTGTTATAAGTGGATTTGCATTAAAAATAAATGAGTGTCAACATCTAAGAGACATAAACCCATTAAAAACTTCTTTAAAAAACCTAATAATGGGTTGCTAATAATATACACCATTTCCATTTATAATAAAAGGAATAAATTATATGTAAAATTCTTTGTGTATACATTTAGTCGAATTTATTATATGTGACAATTTCAGTTAAAAGGGAACTATGGATGAAAAAAATCGATTGTTACTTCTTGGTGATTCTTAAAATAGAATTCCAAAGCAGCAAACCGCAGTTTTCTTACTTCATTACTTTTGTCATAATTAAGCTTTAAAAAACACCTTTGATAAGAAAAGAAAATAACTTGTGAACTTAAAAATCGTTTTTCTCCAAAACTCATGTTTTTCCCATAGGTCCCTTCTAACTGAATTTATTTATTGATTATAAAAATTATATTTGTAAAACTGCTCTGGGCACTGTTTTAAGTGCAATCTGGCCGTCCTTGTTTGACTGCCTTTGGGGGAAAACATGTGGGTTTCGCGCATCCAACATTTTTTTTCATAATAGATTTTAATTTTTTTTAATAAAAACATTAAATTTTTGAATGAAAAAATTTAATTCTATTAATATAATAATTTCTTTATATTTTATATTTTAAAATTTAAATTACTTTTTTACACTTGAAACCTTTCGAAGAAAATCATTTCTTTCCAAAATAAGAGTATTCTTTATTTTAGACCAAACTAAAACATCTTCATTTTATAAAGGCAACAGTGTTCTAAAAAAAAAATGTAAAAATATATTAAAATTGCATAGGAAAAAAAATATTTAAAATCCTTATTCAATAGAGTCATACATAAAAGGATTGTCCTCAAAAGTCAACATAAGTGGACTTCAAAAATGAATCTATAACAATTCATTAGTCAAATACTTTTATGTAAAAATTCAAATCCACATTCCATGGAATGGGTAAATTAATAATTTCTGTGTGAAGGTGTGTGTGTGTTTGATATTGTTAACAAGGTGGTTGTTTGTAACTGTTTTAATGATACTCGTATCATGTGGTGGTCATTGAAAGATAATACAAACAATGTAAAAAAGGGTGGTTTGGTTGGTTGGTTGGTTGTTGCCAATAAATTATATTAACATATCAAATATTGTTAAAAACAGCATCTCTCATCAGTGCATACGAAAACAATTATAAAACCACAACCTCCCCCCTTGGTGGCAAGGACAACAAGTATGTGTAGCCGTTGCCTTTATCCACCCCATTTACCAAAGTATAAAATGTCACAAAAGCTTTTTAAGCTTAAGCCAAACAAAACCACACAAGCAACAAAAAAAAAAAGGAAATTGTCACAGCCGCAAATTTAATTACACACGATGTTACCATGCAAATGAAGATATGATATTTTTCATCAGCAAAACCACATCATTGTGCGGAATTCGTTATAACCATATCCCACATACACATTCACTCGTTTATTCATCCACATTGTCACTCTGTGCTAAAAGTGTTATTGTTTTATTAGAATGTAACAATTTCAGCATGATGTCAAGCATCAACACCCTTTTCGTTTTGTTGTCCTTGTTGATGCCGCCGTTTTTGTGGCTGCTAGTTGGGGATTTTGGTTCGTTTTGGTTTGGTTAACATGGTAAACATGTCAAGGTTTAAATATTCTTTTTGTTAAATCCTCTTAAATTAGTACAACATTTCTAATTGTTAAAACCGAAGGAACATTGCACAAATTGTATTGGAATATTGGGTGGAGAATTGTAAGAAGGTAAGTGGTTAAACTTTAAACAATATTTTTGTGTAAAGTTAAAATAAAAGTATAAAATTTCTTAAAAATTTAAAAAATTATTTTTTAAAATACTTGTTTATAATAGATTTTAGAAATAAATCAAGTAAAGTAAATCAAAGTTCTCCATATCGCCCAGTAAACCAAATAAAAAAATTAGCTTCAAACGAAGCAGGTGTGTAAGGGAAAACTGAAAGAGTTTCGCTTACCATCTTGCTTACGTAAGACATGAATTTTATATGGCGAATTCCCACTTTGAAGCAATATATTTTTGACACAAAAAGCTCTTAATTCAACGCATAAAAAAACTGATTGACGTGGCTATCAGCTTTACCATGTTTTTTAACAGTTATTTTTTAGTATTCGTTCTCCCTTACAAACCTGCTTCGTACTAAGGGAATGCCGCACATTGATTGAAGTTCATAGAACGAGCGGCAAAAAATAGAAGAAGCTGTCGAAGGATAATGAAACTTGGCACGTAGGCATTTTTTGTTTGAATCAAGAAAAAATGGAAAAATTAAAATGATCCGCCCACTTTTACGCCTACCTCCGATACAAAGTGAAAATTAAATTTTGACCTACGGCATTTGTTTTTGGCACATAGCCTGTTAAACACTCATAATAATTTGTGTGAATTTTGAAAAATATCCGCCCACTTTTACGCCCACTTCCCATACAACTTGTCTTGAACAAGTGGCTTTCAATGCATGTGATTTTTAATGCATCAACTCAATTTTCATAAAAAATAAAAATTATAATTGTAGAATGAGCTCCTGCAAAAATATAACTGATCCGCCTATTTTTACGCCCACTTCCCATAGAAAAACAAATAGAAAAAACATGAATAAGTAGTTTAAGCATAGCTTTTTAATAATTTTTAAACAGCAGCTTTAAGCGAAATCTATTTATAAATGGGTCTGAAGACAATAAAAGAGTATGCATTACGTCTTCATTAGTGGCTACACGTCCAATTCTTCGCGAATGATGTAATCTATAGGCTCTATAGATAAGTTTACTGTGATTGTACCAAAAGATTGAATATACTGTAAATTTGCATGCCATTTTAAACAAGCGAACATATATTAACTTTGAGCGTGTCTGTCCAAATAATAATAATTATATCAGGCTTATATTACGGAATCATTATATTCAGATATCTGACAACAAAATACCAAAAAATTATCCAAATCGGCGAACATGAAAAAAATGAATTAATGCCGCTCTTGAACCAATGTGTGCCGTGACACTTGAAATGTTTTTTTTTTTTTTTTTTAAACTTCTTAAGAGTTTTTTCAATTATGTACTTTAATGCATCTCTGTATGTCTTATTGCGTAGCGCATAATTGTGCGCTTATTTTTTTAAAACGTACCATTAGTGCTTCGCAAAATGTTTAAAATTTTTTATTGGGAACTTTAATAGTGACATAACTCAAAAAAATGCATTTCCAGATAAACAATAACAACTTATTATGATAGGTCATGACAGGGTTGGTTGTATTATCCTGAAAATACGTAAAACTTGTGTGATAGTGTAAAACAGCCTTAAACAGGATCATAATGGATACCTGTCTATCGGTAAACCCAAAACATCAGTTTCAGTTTGGTTAGTAACCAGGAAAATGTACGGAGACTGATATTTCTGTGTCCACAAGGAATAACAGCTAAAGTCGAGTTAGGACAAATTTGATTTATTACTTTCTAAGTTAACTGCTTTTTTTTTCTATTACCAATATATAAATCGGCAAAGGCATACCAGTTAAGAACGCTTTTCTCCTATGATTGGCAACCGAACCACAAGGGGGAGAAAAAAGTATCAAAAAGGGGAAACAAGGAAACTAAAATTTCTTTCTTTTACTTTTCCGTGCTGAATGTGGTAATTTATGAGTTTTCTATAGTATTAAACTTAAAAACATAATATTATAGGAGCAGGGTCGAGAGTAAATGAGAATCTATAAGATGAAAAATGTTGGTACTTTTTTGTTCTTCCTCTGGTACTTTTTGAATTTTTGTTAATATTGGACCTAAAAAGATACAATTTAACATGCATGGTCCTAAGTGAATAAGAATATGTAAGGCGAAGCTTTTGGGACTTTTTCGTTCCACTTACTTTGATCAATATTAGACATAGAAAAAAAAAAATAAAACATGCAATATCCTGAGTGTATAAGAATCTATAAGAGAAGACTTAATACTTTTTTGTTTTTCAATTGGTACTTTTTAATATTTTTTTATATTGAACCTACAATTTAAAATTAAACATTCACGGACTCAGGTGGAATATAACACATGAACCGAAGGTTGCTCACTCACCAAATCGATCAACTAAGACGGCAAAAATAAATGCTCGAAACATATTTATTCAGATAAACTTAGATGTGCTATTTTTTTCATATTTACATAAAAGTTTATTGTCGAATTTCGACCACTGTGGATCATTATCGAATATAACAGCTACTTGGGGATGTGCACAAGGTCGATGAACTACTGGAATATCTTAATGGTTTGGGCTTATGGCTATGCAGATTATCTTGGTACATTTGTGACTGGATTTGACGACGAAATCATATCGTAAAGAATGCAGCAAGCCCTGTGTATACCATTTAATTGGTGTAGGGAGTAACCCCACGAAGAGTACTACCCTAATTTGTCCTGTGTTACCAAAAGATCAACAAGTGCAATTTTAGCATGTCAAGAACTGTTTGGAAAACTGTGAGATGATTACAAGGCCAGTCCGACCTATGCTGCCTCAGCTTGGTTGGAAAAAGTTGAACAGGTCAAAGTAAGGACTATAGTTGATAAGGTTTACCGTCTTATCTGCTTTAGGAGCTATCCTGCATATTCCTTCAAATACGTAAAATATCCCATAAAGTGTATATAATTTGGATCCATGAGTGTCCTTCTGTTAAAATCAACGATCGAACGACTAAATAGAAAAAACAGTACTGGTGTTAAATTGTTTTTAGTTATCAGTGGGAGACGAGTTATGAATCAAAATGAGAAACAACCAGCCTTAAAAATTGATATAACTGCATAAAAACTAACGGTAATCGGTTGCGGAATTTTATTATTAAATTTTGCAAAAAATTGTTTTTTATGAATAGAAAATATAAGCTTTTCGGCTTTACCATGGCACAAAGTTAAAAATTTCTAAAAATATCTGGGACCGGGATTGGACGTTCATGTCTGAAAGAATTTCCGGTCGGACTATGATTGTATCGTCCCCTTAATGTGATCGAAAGGGACGCCGAAGAAGGGTATATAAATATGCAGCGAGCGCCAGTGCTTGCCTGTGAGTCAGCCCATTCATCGCTCACATGGCCCTCATGGCTGGGTAACCAACATGAGTTCAAATCATTGTGTTTCCCAAGGTTGTTAAGATATGTTATAAACACAACATTTATTTTGTGAAGATTGGTCCATAATTAACCATAGCCTCCATATTTCTATTGTAGTAAAATTTGTTCTGTTATAGTTCCACAAGGTGGCGGAGGATAACATCATGGCAAAGTTCAGACAGCCGCCACCCCCCTGGAAAAAAGGTAGGAATCAAACATAAGCAAGGTCCCCCAACACTTCACCAAAATAGACGGAGGGCGTTGTTTCTTGGCAACGACAGATGGCAGCGCCATTGTTCTAGGACCTGCTACAGCAGACCAATCATCTTCTTAGCTGGAACAACAAGCGCAGAACGAAACTAATACAAGGCTAAATAACAATAGACTGATCGATACTCCAAGAACTAAGGAAGGACAGTACAATCTTTAAATCTTATCTGATACAGCAGACCAATCATTTAAACTGATAGAAGGCAACATAACAATACTAAATGGATCAATACTACAAGAACAAGGACAGTAAAATCTTACATGGGAAGACAACAACTGCAACGAATTGTGTAAGATGAAGATGCTTATTCGAAACTATATGCTCTCAAAAAATATATTGAAAATCTTCGATATTTCCGGGAAATTTACCGCATAAAAAGTCTTTTTATCTTAAAACAATTTATGAAGCTTTACTTAAAAGACAGAATACCATAAATTTTTCTATAGTGCATACATTTTTAAAGACCGGTTTTTATATAGAACCAACCTAAATTTCTAACAAATAAAATACGATTTGAAATATTGAACAGCATTGCAATTAGACAATTCACAGTGTCCTATTGTGTCATATTGGTTGTTTTTGCTATATTTTTTTTAATAACACATTTATAAAATTATAGCATAGACAATCAATATGACATAATAGAATACTTTGTGAGCTGCCTAAATGTCATTAAAAATATAAATATTCCTACGAATATTTCTTTAAGGTTATTTTCCTATGATGACTTAAATTCTAAAAAAATTTTCCTTTCTTTTAAAGATCATCCAACTCGCATTAAATGCTGAACCCCTTTTTATATTTTTTTAAATGCAATTTACCCTTTTTATTTATATTTACATCATAATAATAATTTCGTCTATGGCTCATTGAGTAATCCATTAGGCTTAAAAAATTACTACATTTTATAGGCAAATAAACCACATAAATTTTTGCTTAGAAAAAGAAGGTTGGCAAAAACGAAATAAAATAAATTAAAAAACTTTCACAATTTTTTTGAATAGTTGTACTTGAGTACTTAAGCTAGTTTCAATTTCATTTAGTCAAACGCAATTTAGTGCTCTTTTAATTTGTAACAAAGGAAACTAATACTTTTGACTAGGCATAAATTGAAATCGACAACTTCCAGGACAAATTGTGCGCCACAAACAAAAACTGAAAGTATAACAAAACGGTAACAGAGTAAATAAATGGCAGTAACATTTATTAACTAACACTTTTCTATTGGCTGACAATCGATATCTGAACAAATGAAATGTTTGGCGAAGTCATGGCATTGTCAATTGTTTGTCAAAAAGCCATTTCAACTGTTGAGATCGTATTTCAGTAAATGTACGTGTATCTGCACATCAAACACATAAAAATTACAGTGGATGTCTGCATAAAAAAAACGTAAGACAAAAGTGAAAAAAAACTTAAATTTAGCAAAGAGTACTAAGCTGCCATGTTAGTCACAAATGCGAGTAAAAATATCATCAGCCAGCCAATGACACAAAAAGACATGATGGAATAACAAAAAAAAAAAAATAGTAAAAATAAACTTTGTCATTGTAATGGTTGCCAAAAAAAAATTTCAGAGAAAAAAAAGTAAAAGAAATGGTCCCCAATGTATTTCATCAATTCGAATGTATTAAATGTTGTATAAATTTTAGTATTAGTTTAGAGAAAGTAACATTTCTGGACTTGTGAAACGAAGTGATGTTCATGAGTAAGAAGTAAGGTTTTTCCCCGATGTAAAGAGAATTCGTCAGCTCATTATTGGTTTGGCGCATATGCCAAAAAGTCATAGTGTAGAAAAACGACAATCAAGGTTTACATGAACTTTGCCGAAAATATACCCGATAGAAATATTTTGTATTCTCATTACTGCTTCCGGCATTCGTTTCGAAGAAAAATTTAAATTTTTGTAAACTTTCGTGAATGAAGTTGAACTTAATAGTACAGTAGACTCGCGATAACAAAAACACCGCCTTACGTGAACACCGGCTAGCATGAACATAATTTTTTTTTAAGTGACTACTCTGTAGCGTGAACACAGTAAGAAAGCCCTATAACGTGAACAAATGTAAAATCCATGGAACATAGAAAAAGTTGTTTTCTTTTGAACATTTTTAAGCAATCACTACTTCTTTAAAAACTGGGAATCCCCGTAAATGATTGCTTATGAATATATTCTGGCATTTTGTGTAACGCGAGCTGTTGATTTGCTTAGTTTGTTTTTAGTTTGATATAAAGAGTGTCGTGAAAAATGTCGCAAAAACTAAAAAATTTTTTAACTTTAAAGGAAAACGTGGATGTAATAGAAAAAATAAAAAAAAGATCAAGCGTGGCTAGCGGTGTTCAGCTTTTTGCAAAAAAAGAAAATCCAAAAAAAGATAACCCATTTTTTTAAATAATTTTAATGTAAATTGTTTTTCTTAACAAAACAAATACGAATATGAATTAATGAATACGAATTAATAAAAAAAAAATATATGAATTTAAGTTAAATATATGTCTATTTTATTTTTAAGATGTAAAAAATTACACCTTCGTAAACATGAACAACTTCGCAAACGTGAACACGCTTAGGTTTTAATAGTTCACGTTATCGCGAGTCTACTGTATTTTATTGAAAGTTAAAATTATTGTTTTGTGCCGCATACGCCACTTTTCTACATTTATATATTAAGAGTAGCTTTTTGTGTTGCGTACGTAGTTTCACTGCTGTGTATTGAGTTGTTAACATTTTATTTTGGTTCTGGTCTAATATTTTTGGTTTTTATACCAATATAAGTTTGTCATTCCGTTTGTAATTTCTACAATATTGATCTTAGACCTTACAAAGTATATATATTCTGGGTCCTTATGAAAAGCGAATTTTTTTTAACGATGTCCATCTGTCCGTCCGTCCGTTGAAATGGGTTTTCCGAAGACCCCAGGTATGATGTGAACTAGGTTGTTATATATATATATGTCAGGTATGCTCTGGATTTTTTTCTATTGAAATTCAGCCAGATCGGTCTATAACTGGCTGAGATATGACCAAAAAACCAACTGCGTTGAGTAAAACGAGCCATATTTCATTTAAATGAAATTCAAACAACGTTCCTACATGGTTAGTGGTCTAAGGGTTTCTTAAGGTTAGAAACTGTGAGTCACCTAGTTCGAATCTTGGTTTTTCAAAGAAGAAACTTTTATAATTTTTATGTTTTAAAAATGAGTTTAAGAAAATATTTACCAATTTTCGCTATTTTAAATTTAATTTATAATAAACTTTTTAGTATTGTTAATATGTATGTATATGTAAAAATTATTTAGTTTTTGTCTAGTTGCTCTGTATTCTTCTCGCACAATGGTGAAGGGTATATAAGATTCGGCACAGCTGAACATAGCACTCTTACTTGTTAATTAACAGGAAGGAATCTCATCAACAATAAATTTCAGTGTTTTTTATCAAGAATAAAAATTGGGAATTAGGCACGACAAACAAAATATTGTTAATTAAAAAGTTTGTATTCCTAAAAATTACTTTGATAAAAATTTTTTTTTGTTACGGCAATGAAGCGAAGCAAGAGTGAAATTTATTTTGTACGTTTATGTAATCGCCAAACAGTGGCGTGTAGAGTAAAATAATACCTAATAAACTTTAAAATAGTTGATATGGAGTAAAACTTATTCCTAATATCTCACAAACCATAAAAATTTCTTGAAACAGGTTTTGGATTCAGAAAGGCGATATTCAACATATATATATTCCCCATAGCTTACTCAATTTTTTTTAAAAATGATCGGTAGGTCTAACCAATACGTATCCCTAGGAGAAAGGGAACTAACACCAAACATGCCACCCGACAGTTGTAAAGTTGTAGAGACCGGATCTAGTTCCAACACTTTATATTTATGAAGGGGACTTGTCACTTTAACATGCACCTTTTTGAGAGCCACTGAAATAGCATAAATGGAAACATTCAATTTCGGTTAATATAATGCCTATCGCAGATATTGTCCCGAGTGAACCATGTTTGTTACATGACAAGTTTTGCCCCGCAGGATTTTACATAGATTTTTCCTTTAATGTAAGGGTAACATTGTTTCCACGGCGATTCATCATAATAATGTTGCAAAACAGGGGAACTTTAACTCCCCTTTAAATGACAATTCTTTGTCAGCTTTCAAGAATCATCCATTAGAACAAAAATTGTATTTTGCTGATCATTATTATGAGTTTTGTTATCATACAAAAAAAAAAACTTCTTTTTTTTTATAAAGTCTCTTTATTTTTACCTTTCGAAAATATTTTCTCCTTCACCCAATACATTTCACATTTACTGAATGTCTGGTGTATAGAAAAGTTTTGTTGCTGTTGATTTGGGAGAAAAAATGTTTTATGCGCTTCATGCACAATCGACTTTTCGATTTAATATAGAAAAATGTATTTTATTTTTATTTTCATTTCTATTTCCATTCATTTATTTCGTTGACAAAAAAAATAAAAAAAAAATTGTTACAGTAAATTCGAATAGACAACATGATTTTGCACATAAATGTATTTGAAGAATTGTATATTTAAATTAACAGTATAAAATAGGAATTTTTATTAACGATAAAATTTAAAAAGGCTAAATTGGGAGGTAAAACTATTTTGAAATTTCCTTATCATGCCGTAGATGGGAATTTAGAGAAACAATGTCAATATATTTGCGAACACCCATACACACAAAATTTTTTTATTCTTTCGAACATAAACGTATTAAACAATCGATTATTTTTCACAATGTTTAATCTCTGTTTCGCAATAAACCACACAAGTCCCAATATTTCCTAAACCGAAATAAAAACAAAATCCAATTTACCATTGTCAAGTGACTCCTTTTTAATTAAAAGTGTTCTTTCTATAAGCCCTTAGACGGTTTGATTAAAATCAATATGGTTTTTTTTATTTTTTTTTTAAATTTTTTATTTTATTTTTCGTTTATTTCCTAGATTTTTTATAACTTTTTATAGTCATGCACATGCATGTTTAAATAGGAATATACAAATGATAACAAAGAATTTTTATGTGGTGGAAATTACATTTTTTTTTTCGTTACAATCAAATGATTCAATAGATATTTCCTGTTAAAAGTATTTCATTGTATTTGATAAATCGAAAAAAATATTTGATTTAAAATTTTATTTAAATTTGGTAATGGAAGAAATTTTTTAATAAAGTTTAAGTTAAGCTAGAAACACAATTGAGTCCTACGTCGTAAGAGCGTAAATTACTAAAGTTACGCTCTGTCGTTAACGCATATCGTTTTCTTTTGAAAATAATATCAACAAATTCAATTTTTTTAAATTGTTCCTCTTTTGCCTTATTTATTTTTATATTCCATTTAAAAACAAACATAATTTAAGTTTTCTTTTTATATGAAAATACTGCCCAGCCGGTATATGATATAGAATTTTATAGATTCAAAGGCCGAGTCACATATAATCCATTGTAACTTAGACGTCGTTTTAATTAACTGACACTTAAGTTGATGTATTGGTTTTCTTATGATCTTTGTCACATATCGTTCGTCTCCGTTAATGCAAAGTACTAAAGTTGGACAACTTTTAACAGTTTGCTTTTTTTTTTGTAAATATAAAATAAAATAAAATAAAATAAAGAAAGTAAGAGTGTTATATTCGCCTGTGCCGAATCTTATATACCCTTCACCATGGCGCGATAAGAACAGAAAGTTATATAAATACCGTTCTTTAGATATAAATAAATCTTTTTTGTGCCACGCCCACTTCGCTAATCCCGAACACTCTTTGTCGGATGTTGTAAATTAATAACCAAGATGATTGTCTTAAATTTGAAAACTTCGGCTCTTGTCGTTCTCTAGATACACAGAAATTTGTTGTGTCTTTGCACGGGAGGTGCTATGCCCACTCCTTAAATCCCGCTCATATTTTTAGATAAGTTGTGCATTGATAACCCAGCTATGTTGACCAAATTCGCACAATATTTTTTTACCGTTCTTTAGAAATAAAAAAAATCTATTATTTGCACGCCCACTTTTCCAATCCAGCCCACATTTTTCGGATGTTGTAAATTGATAACCAAGATGCTTGTGCCTAATTTAAAAACTTTGGCTCTTGCCGTCTTGAGATATTCAAAAATCGTTAAGGTCCTTGTTGTAGCAGCGTCACGCCCATTTCTCCAATCCCGCTCACGTTTTGTTGGTTGTGTATTGATAATTAAGTAGCTTGAACATAATTTGAGAACTTTGGCTCTGGCAGTTTCCCAGATAAAAAGAAATCTTTAATGTCTTTGTATGGAACGTGCCACGCCTACTTTCCCAATCTTGCTTATATTTTTAAAGAGGTTGTGCATTAATAACAAAGATATTTGTGCCACGCCCACTTCTGCAACCTCGCCCACATTTTGTGGGATGCTGTGTATTGATATACGATATGTTTGACCTAATTTGGAGACTTACTAGTTATACAGAAAATTATAATGTCTTTGTATGGGAGGGGCCAAGCCTACATCTCCAATCCCGCCCATTTTTGAGAGAGGATTTGTATTGATAACCAAGATACTTGTATCTAATTTGGAAGCTTTGACTCCTGCTGTTTCCCAGATATACAGTAAAAAGGAATGAAAAAATAACAAGGGATTTTTGGGTATAATTAGAGGCAGTCGTGGTTTGTTGCTCGTATCTCAACTATTTGAAGACCGATCGGGCTGATTTTTAATAGCAAACTTAAACGGAGTATATGTGGCATGAATATATGACAACATAGACTCCATCATTTCTGGCGTCTTCGAAAAACCCATTTCAGAATACACAAAGACAGACGGACATAGTTAACTCTTTGAGCCACACTTTTATATATGCAACTTAATAACTAAAATAGGCGCAATTTTGCATTATTTAAAGTTTTTTTATTATAAAAATGTTGATAATTTTGATAAATAAGGTGGTTAGTTTTCTAACCACCATGACGGTTGGCTTAAAAATTTATTTTTGGTGAAAATCTGAAAAAACGTTTTTTTTTTGTTCGGATGCATAGAGGAACTCTACAGGTGCTGTATTACTATGCAGTAAGCACTAGATATAATTTTTTTTAACAAAGCAAACAACCTGTGGCTGTTTTTTTTTTTAACTTGGGGAAATCCCGTCTTAAAAAAAGCTTACACATTTAAAAAAATAAATAAATGTTAAATTTTAGAATTTATGGTCCAAAATTTCGCATAAATTTATAATCGATGATCTTAAAAAATACAATTTTTAAGCTCTTGAAAAGGTGGTTAGATAACTAACCACCAAACCTGAAAGAGTTAAATCAATTTCGCTACTCATAAGCACACAAAATATATATACTTTATAGGGTCTAAGATCAATATTGTACAAATAACAAACGGAATGACAAACTTATATATGTATAGAATTTTACCTTCTGTGAAGGGCATTTTCAAATACAAAACAAAATAAATAAACGGAAATGAAATAAATAAAATGGAGAAAAAACTTATTGTCTCGGTCTTGGTATAACGGTCAGGCCAAAAATCTTTGACCTCTATGCAATACATCAAGACAGTGAATGAATTAATTTCCGTCATCAAAGTATTCATTGAGTACTTTTCCTCCGTTGTTACATTAGTGTCAGCTCAAAAAGTCGACGTTCAAAGTACGACAGATTCTATGTGCCTACCCTTAAGTCGACGCACGATATAGATACGTTTTTACGTTTGCGCAAACTATTGTGTGCCTTAAAAAAGTCACGAATATTGCAATGCAGGCTTGTGATAAAATCTGTTGCATACATCTAGGCTTCAACATTTTTAATGATAGTATATATTAATTATAACAAAAATTTGTTAATATAATTATAATTGATTGACAGCAATTTTAAAGAATTACAATTAGAAAAACAAAATCATATGATTTAAGTAATAATGTGAAGTGTCAAAAATTTTTGTGGGATATGGTTGTTATCTATATTTGTTTAAAAATTTAACTGGTACTCAGTGTTGCAAGTGGATTTTTCGGAAAAATACCTACACTTGCTAAGAAAAATCCGATTTTTCCCTAAACGTTGAAAAAATTTTAAAATAGATGCCAAATACTGAAAGGTTGCGCAACAGTTACGTCTTATGTATGTGCCTCTTGATATCTTCGAAAAACATATGCAAAACATATTATTGTCGCCAACTTTTTAAACAACTTTAGAAATATATTTTAAAGCAATTTTAGTGAAATGAAAAAATTTTAACCGTTCTGGACAAGATAAGAAAATATCACAAAAAAAGTTTTTCGCATTTATTTCAAAAATAATGCGATATGACGAAAAATCCCTACATTATGCAGATTATAAAAAATCTGTCCGATTTTGCCTACACTTCTATTTTAGTATCAAAAATACCTACATGTAGGGATTTCATGCCTGCTATAGCACAGTATACTGTCTATAAAATACTAATACATGGAAAGGAAAAATTTGATGCAGCAGTACTCTGTATTGGTATGTTCTCCGATTACAGAACGTGCAGATTAATGTTTTGCGGAAAGTGCGATAGAGCTTTAACAAATACAGCTGTTTTGTTTGATTTGCTTGCATCTTCTGATCCGTGTATAGTAGTGCAACCCATCAAGCTCGTTAAAATTATTTGGAACTAAATGTTGTAGTTAAATAAATGAAAGTTGAATAATAAAATGTTTCATTATTTTGGACCCATTTTTCTTTTATTTGTATATGGGCGGTAGGCGTGGCTGATGTTGATAATTCTTGAAAAGGTTGTATACCAAATTTGAAGAATTTTGCTTAAATTGGACCAGTTTTATGAGAAAAAAATTGACTTGGATTGTATAGAAGGTGGGCGTGCCCGATTTTGATTTAATTTCGTTAATATAATTCTCGGTGCCAACTTTCAATGATATGAGCACTTTTTATATTTTGCACAAAAATAAATGGTAGAGATATTTACGATTCTATATTACTATTCTTATCTAACTGTTAAAGAAGTCTTAAAAGAAGGCCTCGGCTCTTTCGTATAAAAGATAAGATACACAGAAAAAAATAATTTTCATATTTGAATACGAAAATCGCATATTTGATTACAAAAATTTTTGAATTTTCTGCGATGACGATTTTTGCGGTATTGATAAAAAAGTTTGTATGTATAATTGTTAAATTTTTAGTAAACAACCAAGTTTATTGAGTCAATAAAAAAAATTGTTGCCCAAAATAATTTTTTTCAACAAAATGTTTACTTGATTTGTTAAAATAAATTGTTGAAAATGTTGGATAAATTAAACAAAATGTTAATCGAATCTTATTTTTTTTTATTAATGATGATGTCATTAATATTCAATTTTTATATTTTTATAAAAACACTAAAATTTATTATGCGGGGATAAGTAAGTTCCTATGCGCATTTCACTGGTTGCTTAGGCCAGATCATCAAGAAAACTTTTCCAAAGACTTTGGCAAAACTAAATATATTATTAAAATAAAACTGTAAAACAAATGAGAATTATGAGCTATTTAAAAATGGACAAGAGTTGTTAAAATACTGTCTTTACTTTGATTCAAATATTTTTTTTATTGAATATGAAGAAATATTTAATTATTTCATTATTAAATATATTTTATTGAGTGCTATTTTGCAAAGTGTAAACTTGATAAATTTTTTCTTTGAATCAAACAAAAAGTTTGTTGACCTAAAATATTATTTTTAACAAACTGTGTTGTTAAAAATTTTTTTGAGACATTTTTTTCTAGGTTCACATTCCACATTCGCTTCTATGTGAAGGGAGTAGAGAAGGAGTAACATTTTTTTGTATTGTTTTTTATGAGTATGAAATGCAGCGAGCAGGACTTGTATATCCAAAAGAAGGAGTACAGAGGCCTTCTAGAAGGTACCCGTACTTCCTCTTTTTCCCACTGGGATCATATAAAAGCAAATGCATACCAAGTATGCATTTACTATACACTTTTTATCATTGATATTTTTAAATTTGTCTCATAATAAAAACATCAATTTCAATTGAAAAATAATCTCACTCTGCCCCAGCTAAAATCTTAAATGTCACCAAACAATAATATTAAATCACTTTAAATGTCAACAAACCAAGAGGGACAACAAGTAAAATTAAATAAATTTTCATACACTAAATATACAAATACTTAGAACGCCATAAATTACATGGCACTGTCCAGTACAGATGGTCCGTTTTCATTATAGTAAAATAATTTTTTACGACTAAAAGAAATAAAAACAAGAACTTACTCCGAATGCGATAATGATAAACATACAATAAATATTTTCTGTCAAATATGAACAACAAGTGCAATTATACGAGTATCAAACATACATTTAATCTGGTCATTACCATAATTATTCCAATTCCCTTAAAAATACGAAAGTTATTGCGAAAAAGAAAACGAAAGAAAAAAAACGCTACAGTGTGTGTAACAATTGCTGTAAAACAATGCAAGGAAAACCCAATAACACCAAGTTTGAGCAATCTTAATTACCATTACACTCTCTCTTAGTTATAAGTGACCTGATGAATCTACTCCCTCCCCAACATTTTTCCCAAACGCCCATTATGTCGCTTAACTAGCATTTTGTTTGTTATATTTCTGTACTTTTTGCCTAACAGAAAATTTATGCATTTGTTGTGGTTGTGGTGTATGACTCGGCCTCCAGACCACATGAACTTTTTTTTTGCTAAAAACATTATAGAAACAAAAGAAAAGTATCTACAAGTATCAGCAAGTGTCCAAAACAGGACACCACCACCAGCCACTACATCAATCTGCTGCTGCTTATGAGAATGTACATAAATTTCTTTATGTATAGAAGATATTTTCATATTCTCATCTAAGTACTTAGTGATATTCAAAGTACAAAATAAAGAAACATGGAAAAAAAATGGAAAGACTTATCGTAATGGGGGTTAATTAGGCAGTGTGCATGACACGCATATATCTTTGGTAATTAACTAAAATCATTATGCCCCTTAATGGACAATAAAAAAAGCATATGTTGCAAATAAATACGAAATTGCAGTATTTTATGTTGGGTCGTACTTTCTTCATTTATGTGAAATTTTACTTTTGAATAAAGCTAGGCAACAAAAGAAAAACATTTCGTATAATATTTGTTCAAAGGCAGATGTCATCACAAAATCTAGGTCTTCAAGGTGTCGGTAAAGACCCCCAGAGGTTTTCTCTTCTCTTGTTTGCATAATTTCCATATAACGATGAGCCAGATTAGAGGGAATTGACGCAAACTTTTGAAATTTCGTACTCTAGTTACATTTTCCTTAGTTAAGAATATTAATCGTTTTGAAAAAAAAAAATCGGACGAAGGACACGCCTACCGCGCATGTTCCAAAAAGTGAAAATAATTGTATTTGCTATATTATGCAAATATGAAGGAAACATACATATAAGTTTAAAATTATTTTCTTGTTTCGAATATTTGTGTTTTTCATCTCAGATGTTCGATTTGGCTAGCGATCAACCTCCGGCCTATATGTTATCTTCCACTGAAGTTCGTGAAGGTTTGCTTTAATTTTGTTATTTTAATAATAAAAAAAAAATCATAAAGTAAAGAAACAGAAAGGTACGAAAAAGTCTTCTCTTATAGTTTCTCAGTCACTCTGGGCTTTGCATGTTAAAGTTTATGTTTCTAGGTTCAGTTATAATAAAAATTCAAAAACTAAAAGTACCAAAAAAGATTCCTCTTACATATTCTCATTCACCCAGGCCCTTGCATGTTTGATTTTATGTTTCTAGGTCAAATATTAACGAAAATCACAAAAGTACCAATTAAAAACCAAAAAAGTACCAAAAAGATCCCTCCTACAGATTCTTGTTTACTCAGGATAGCGCATGTTAAAGTTTGTGTTTCTAGGTCCATTATTAACGAAAATCAAAATAGTACCAGTTAAAGAACAAAAAAGATCCCTCTTACAAATTCTCATTTCCTCAGGCCCTTGCATGTTTGATTTTATCTTTCTAGGTCCAATATTGACGAAAATCAAAAAAGTACCAGTTAAAGAACAAAGAAGTACCAAAAAGATCCCCCTTACAGACTCTCATTTACGGTGGACAACGCATGTTTAATTTTATTTTTCTAGGTCTAATATAGCGAAAATTTAAAAAGTACCAGTTGTAGCACAAAAAGTATACCAACATTTTTCATCTTATAGGTTGCCATTCATTCAGGACCCTGCGCCTATAATTTTATGTTTCTAAGTTCAATATTATAGAAAATTGTGAAATACTACATGCAGCACGGAAAAATAAAAGAAAGAAATTTAATTTCCGGTATTTCCCCTTTTTGATACTTTTTTTTATTCGTATTAAAGTATCAATAATTTAAATAGTGGAAACCCATAATTAAATATGCATATGTTAGTGAATGAAAAAAATGTTTTGTAAAAAACAGTCCCAAAAATAGGTTCCCCCTGTTCCCCCCTTATACGTTTGAATTTCGAAAAAGTACCAATTTTTAATGATTTTTTTAGATAAGTTACGAATTTGGCATAATCCTTATATCTATATTTATTGGTTTAAAAGATAGACGACCTGACAAAGAAGTTCTAAAATACAGGAAATACCCGTTTACTCAAGTAAAGGCCTGAATTTCAAAAAGTACCAGATCCCTGTCCTCTTATTTTTCTAATGAAAATTTTTTTTTTAAAATTTAAAAAATTTTTATTTTTACTTTGATTTAAAAAAAAAAATGCTTGCAATTTAAAAAAAAAAAAAAATTTTTTTTCAAAAGATTGATCTAAGCCAGCGTTTAAAAACTGCAGTCAAGTTGAAAAACTGCAATTTCTTCCACTTCTTCTTTTGTCATTGGCCAAAAAAAAAAACTGTTGCTTTTACTTTTGATTCATTAAATGTAAGCAGTCGCTGTCAAACCAATCAAAAAAGTGAAAAATTGTACACAAATTTTCGTTTTTTGTGCGACAGTTTTTGGTTTCGACTGCAGTTTTTTAAACCCTGATCTAAGCTACTTGGGAAAAATTTTGCTTACACCAATAGGTAATAAGTTACATGCATGAGAAAGAACACCTGTTTGCCTAAAATGTCAAACTTTGACCCCCTCTCACTCAGAAACTTTTTGACAGATCTTGTTGAACATGTATGTCTAAGCTACTATTCAATAAGACTAACCTTGGTGCAAATTTCATCCAAATCGGAAGACATTGATTTCAAAAGTTGGCTCACTTGACATAAAATCCCCCATATATATAACAACCTAGTCTCCACATCATATAAAAAATTATGGATTGATTGTACATGACAAAATTCGGGAGATGGACCTAACGTATTAAAAAAAACCAAAATAAGACCAAATTAAAATACAGTAATACAATTTGTAAGCACTTAATGCGTCTTAAAGTTTTTTGCGGAAGGTGCTTTATTTGGAACCTATGGTAAATAATGGAAATATCTTCACGAAATTTGGAAGAGTTATTTCTTATGTTTTGAAACTATAAAAGACCAAATTAAATTACAATGGCATTAGCGTACTAAAGTGTTTTCCTGCTTAACCATGCTTTTTCGCTGCGTGTATAGCGGTTTGATGAAAAATGGATCACTTTGGGTCATTTTCGAAAAATTGCTTACAAAACATTTCCGTTCATCAAGTTTCTTGTCAATCAATCCCTTCATGTTTGAGTTTTTGGTACTAATTTTTTAAAACGAAATTCATCTTGGTGCAATTTACAGTTTACTTTTTTGAAGCAAATTTTGAAATTATAAACGAAGAAGATATATTTTTTCTAGTAAAACCCAGCTGAAACTTGCTTGTGTTTTACTAAATTATTGACAATTCAAAAAAATATACATTATCGCTTGTCACATTTTCATTAGGATGCTTTTTTCATGTTAATTGCATTTTTAAATGACTTTAATGGAAGAATATTTTCTAGTGATACTCATCTTAATATCTGTATCATGTGCAGTTTGGTTACAATAAACGACTTTTTTGCACAAGTAATTATAAATAATTATAATAATGGAAAGTTAAACCATTTCTCGTATTAATAAAAGTAGTTCTATGTACTACAATCAAGAGAAAGTACAATGACATTTAGAGTGACTTAAGGCAGTGCTACTCAGCTACTAGAGCAACATTATGCCATTTACTTAATTAACAAAGAATTTTCACTTGCCAATTATTATTAAGACTTGTCACATGGAGAAATATTAATATTGTATTTTTTTTTTGTGTGTGTGCATAAATAACTATGAATGTTAAATGTGAAAATAGTTGAAAAAGGGTGTTTTAACTAGGGAGAAAGCATTATTACCAGCACAAACATCATCATCATCACATTGTGATATGCACCATAAATTAATTGTGGCAAAATTAAAGAAAAAAGTATGTAATGCATGCAAGCGGGCTTGTAGATTATTGTAGATTGTTGATCTTAAAGACTCTGCTTTTTCTATGTTAACTACATTTTAAATTTTTTTAATAAATAGAAAGATGACACATTCGTTCTTCTATTTAAAATAAATTAAGAATTTTAGAGAAAGTTCTATTAATTAAGCAAGTGTCATACAATTAAAGAAAATACGAGGGCAGTCCAGTAAGTCCAGGACGTTTGAATTTCCCGCCTCTTAACTGGAAGGGCAATGGTAACACAACGGGAACTATGGTAACACAACGGGAACTAATTAATGGACCCACGTGAGCTGTGCTTGATCACGGCTGCCAATGGAACCTAACCTAACTGGAAGGGCAACTAGGCTCTTGTGAACAGGCATCTGTCAGTTGACTCCTGTCAAAATATTATGGGTCTTATGGTATAGAAATTTTTATTTTAACACGGCGTTTCCTAATCTCGCTGCTGGCATCTTAGCTTCAGTTCAGTCGTTATCTGTAATCGACACATTAGTTTGCGTTTAACAGCCATTGAAAGCAGAAGACGTCATACGGCTCAGCGGAAAAAGATTTAACTTCATCGATCAAATTACCTTATAACTGCTATTTGCTTTTTTGAGGGGATAAAAAAAATCTGTGAAACGTTGGACATAGGGTGCGTTCGTAAATGCATCACTGCGCTGCATCAGTGATTTCAAATGGTTATATACTTATCAGTGAAGCCAATGTGGACCAAAAAATTGTGAAATACTCCACAAAAATAATAGTCACACAATAAAAAAAATTATAATTATTCTTTAAACGCCATTAAAAAAAATTTGCTCTTCTGATGCAGCGCAGTGATGCATTTACGAACGTACCCATAGTGTTTAGAGTTTGTTTAAAACTAACATGATTTTTTTTTTCAAAAACTAGTGTTTCATTTAAAAAGTCACAGACTTATGGACCCGCCCTCGTATAATTTTTTAAATGTTATTTTATTTTTAACAGGGTGATAAAAACAACAATAAATTTACGCCACAAAAAAGAATAGACGTTCATTCATTTTTCAAATGCATTTGAAACACATCACAATATTCATTGGAAACCCTCTTAAGGATATAAGTTATTGGTTATCCGAAAATTTTTAAAGAAAATAGCTATATCCATCTGTCTTTCTTGCCATTGCAATTTTCAACCTAGAGATAAAAAGGTCCCGTCCACATTGGATGTACTAAGTCGGTAAAATTTGACTTGTATTTGATTCGTATTAAAGAAAGAACAGATCGGTCTTTAATGTTTCTGCAGATTATGAATTTTGCAACATGGGATAAGTAAAGTCTACAAAAAGTTGCAAAAATGATTTCACTTTTCACAAAATGATTTTTTTTTATTTTTTTTTTCTAATTGCATCAGATCCTTTATTTAGGAGTAAAAAGAGATTTACTTGCCCATAACTTGGCCATTAACAAACTGTTTTCGGTAATTCTCTAGAAAACTCATTTTAACAACCACACCGACAGGCGGACATCGTTAAAAAAAACTCCGCTAATCAAAATGATATAAACTGTATAGAGTCTAAGCTTTATATTGTAAAAATTACAGACTGTCTAACCCTTTTTGAGAATTTCTTCACATACCTTTTCCACCAGGAGTGCACTAAGCGACTTAAGAACCTGTCTAGCTTTCTCCGTCAGATTCATGGGTGTTGAACTGGTTATTTACAATTCCTGAAATTCGGTAGTCTTAAAAATAAATAGATCTCTTCAGATCGCGGCTGATTGCTTCCATGGGAGCCGGTAGCCCGTGGAACCTCAAATCCATACTGACTAATGGCGAGGACCATTCGGAGATCACGCGGTGGTTGTGATTTAAGCCCAAAGCCATGAAAAGGAAATTGTTAAAAAGAGAAGTATAGCTGCTTCCCTTAATAGCTTCAACTCCTTAGCAAGGGGCGAGAATATTATTTTCCACTTTAAACACTTAAAGTGTCACCTTAATCCAATTTAGCATATACCCTTTCCAACTGTAGTGTCCCAACAAGACATGTTAACATACATATTTCTGTGATATAATAATTTGGAATTTGTTGATTAGCAAAGCATATTAATATTGATTGTGAGCATACCACTTTTTTTTGTGCAAATGTGCTATTTTTCTAAAAATTTATTCTGGCAACACAAAAACTTCTGGTAGCACTGTCAAAAATCTCCATTTGCTTACAATTATACACACAGCTTTTATTTTTATTTTGCACAAGTCCGTTTTATTCGACTAGAAATGACACTGTAAAATTTCGCGAAGGTCGGTCCATAATTTACCCTAAGCCCCATATAAACACTACTCCCGGAAAACAGTTTAGTACGCCTAAAACCGTAAAAAATAATGCAATCATAACAAATTTTGGCTCGTCACAATTTTATAGGACTATAAATGATACTGTGAAATTTCGTGAAGATCGGTACATAATTTACCCTAGGCCACATATATGCCCTACTCCCGGAAAACAGTTTAGTCTCCTAAAACCATAATTAATAACAAATCGTCACAGTTTAAGATAATAATAATAAAAAGACATCATACAGATATTACTCCTTAAACATTCGAACTGTCGGTGGAGGGTATCAAAGATTCGGCACAGCCGAATATAGCACTCTAATTTGTTTTAGTACAAACGAAGTAAAATGAAGCAAATTGCTAAAACGTACATTTTGTTGCTCTGTTGTGCAAATGTGTGTATTTTTGCACACTTTGGAGCATTTGCATCATTTACACTACCCATTGTGATTACTCTTTATATAATCTTTAAGAGTATGTATGAAAGTCTGGGAGGAGAGAAATTGATTAAAACTGTGTTCGATATCTCTTCTTTTTAAAGCTATTTTTTTAAGAATTAAAACAAAATTTTAACTGCGGGATTTAAATACTCTACTTCCTACCAAACAAACGTTTACCTTAAATATTTTTTAACAATCTCTTATTTGCGTCAAAATTAAATCTCTCCGCATTATTTTCTTTAACTCTTTTCAATAACAAAATCAATTATAAATTTTAGTGTCCTAAAAAACAAAACAATAATAAAAGCTTTTCAATTAATTCAAAAAAAAATGTTTACTAATTAGAAACAAATACAAATATATTCTCAACAAACTTTACGTTCATGAAACATTTAAATGTCCTTAGATTTAAACAAACAGAGTCAATTTCTTAGACGTTACAAAACAAATACCAATTTCTTTGAAAGCCACAAAATCATAATTAAAAGTTAACATTAAATGTCAACTTATAGTACATCTACTTGAATATATCGCTCATTTGCTGCAAGACCGGCATAAATCACAAAACACAATTTTGGAGTTTGTCATGCAGAATTGTTCGCTATGTTTTTCTTTATATTGTGTATAAAATTCATCTCTATATCTTTTATACTTTGCCCATTTGAAGAGAATGTAACGTAATTTGTCTAAGTGATAAGAGCAAATCAAAAACTTTAAACGCGTTTTTCTCGGAATGGATTTTTTTGATTTATGCCGGTCTTGCAGCAAATGAGCGATATATGGGTGATTCTCAATTTAAATTATTTTTTCGTGTCCGTTGAAAGTATGGTAAAATTTGTCATAAATTAGAAAATTGTATCTGCTTTAGCGTGGTTGGAATGTTATAAATAAATGTTCATAATGTGTCTTTCATTATGTTTTAAAAACAAAGAACAAAAATATTAATTTTACTCTATTCATAAAAAATAATGTGTCCGTTTTAATTGCTTTCGCTGTTCCACATTAAAAAACTATGAATTTCACAAAGTACAAGAGTAAATTTATAACGGGTTTAATTAATATGGAATATAATAATTATAATAATTTTTATATAATTATTTATATTATAATTACTCATTTTCAGTTCTGTGTCTTGAGCGTTGTTCTTGTTACGTATGCTTCATTACTCAGCTTAGTTGTTGAAATCGCATTAACAACATACACTAAATTAACTGCCTTTTATTAGACCGATAAACCGATAAACTGTCTGTTGACAATTTTGGGTTTCTCAATATACCGAAAAAAACAGTGTTTTCAGTTGGCAACACCTCTCAAAATACATGTTAAAGTTGGGAGTCAGCTGATTGAATTTATCTGTACGGCAAATAAAAGGAAAATAAATAATTGGCAGATGTGTGCTGGTTAGTTTTGCGACAGAATAGAAGCAAATGAGACATTGAGAAAACCCAATTTCTTTAATGTGCACTTTTTCGTTGGGAAAAAAGATAATCATGTAATGAGAAAACGGCCATAAATGTTTAAAACTTCTGTGATATATTGCTATATTGCGAAAGGTTTCATCGAAAGATCCTAAAAAAGTTGTTATAATTCAGTATTTAAGAGTAAAAACATCGAAGATTATACACCTCAATTGAAATAAATTCAACATATAGTTTGTATTGTGAAAAATATGAAATTCGTACAAACATGTATTGAGCGTTACATTAACAAATTTTGTATATATAAATTATATGTGAATTTTACGAAGACAAAAAAAAAAAACGATATATTTTTTAAAGACAAAAGTAAACCACTTACTTTTGTCTTTTTTGAACTTCTTTAAGATTTAAAAAAATTTGTTTGTTTTTCAGTTGTTGGGAAGAGAAAGTCTGAATTCACACGTTTCATCTTTTTATGCTCAACTTTTGTGTTTTAAGGACAGAGAGAGAAAAAAAATGAAAGGGAATTAGTACAACGATGGAGGCGAGTACATTTTTTCTTTTTTTTGATTCGCTGTGAATAGGATTGTTGTTGTTTTGAACCGAAAAAGTTGAAATCGATTTCTGCGTGTGACCATATTGGCATCTTCAAAGGGAAATGAAAAGAA
Source organism: Pollenia griseotomentosa (assembly GCA_963931875.1). Lineage (NCBI taxonomy): Eukaryota > Metazoa > Arthropoda > Insecta > Diptera > Polleniidae > Pollenia > Pollenia griseotomentosa. Next base: position 232,994,583 of record OZ007560.1, on the reverse strand, counting down.
ATTGAGCATCCATAGATGAAACACGTGAATTCGGACATTCTCTTCCAAACAACTGAAAAAATAACAAACTTCTTTAATTAAAGTGGATCACTTTAATTTAATAGATGTCATTATCGGAAACTGACATATCTTCTACCATTAACAATCGATTTTGATTAAATAATTTTTATTTAAAAGAAGATTTGGATTGCTATTTTTTTAAGTTTTTTGCGCGATCCCAAGTCAAAATTAAAAAATAACTTATAATTTATTCCTACGATTATTAAAATTTCTATTTATTTTAGAAAGTAAATATATAGAGCTCTTAAACAACATAGTCACTTTTTGTGGACTATTCTTTTCGTAAAAGTTATTCCCAAAACAACCGTGACAGCAAATGTAACGCTCAATACAAAAAAGGTTTAAAGTCTCTAAAAATATATTTTTATTTTAGGATCTTTCGTATTTCTTACAATTAAATTGGAAAAGTTATATATATGGGGGATTTCATGTGAAGTGACCCAATTTTGAAATCGATGTCTTCCGATTTGGATGAAATTTGCACCAAGGTTAGTCCTATTGGATAGTAGCTTAGACACAAATTTTCAACAAGATCGGTCTAAAAGTTTCTGAGTTAGTGGGGGTCAAAATTTGACATTTTGGCCATACAGGTGTTCTTTCTTATCCATGTAACTTATTACCTATTGGTGTTAGCAAAATTTGTCCCAAGTAGCTTCGATAGCTATTTGATCCATCTTTTGAAAAAAATTTTTTTTGTTTTTTTTAAAAATTTTTTTTATTTTTTTTTTTTTAAATTTAAAACTTTTTTTTATTTTTTTTTTTTAAATTTAAAACTTTTTTTTATTTTTTTTTTTTTTTTTTTTTTGTTCAAAAGAAAGCTTATGTCTTTTCCTTTAAGGTAGTTTTGGTCCCTTTTTGGGATGCGAGCGGCTTTTTTTTTTTTTTTTTTTGTTCAAAAGAAAGCTTATGTCTTTTCCTTTAAGGTAGTTTTGGTCCCTTTTTGGGATGCGAGCGGCTTATGTATAAAAAAAAATAATTTCTAACTCTAGACAAGGGTTTTTCAATTTTTAGCATATGCAGTGTTCTTTCTCATCCATTTAACTTATTACCTATTAGTGTTAGCAGAATTTGTCCCAAGTAGCTTCGATAGCTATTTGATCAATATTCTGAAAAATTTTTTTTTTGTTTTTTAAAACTTTTTTTTATTTTTTTTTTTTAAATTTAAAACTTTTTTTTATTTTTTTTTTTAGCGGGAATGTTTTTTTTTTTTTTTTTTTTGTTCAAAAGAAAGCTTATGTCTTACCCTTTAAGGTAGTTTTGGTCGCTTTTTGGGATGCGAGTGGCTTATGTATAAAAAAAATTATTTCTAACTCTAGACGAGGGTTTTTAAATTTTTAGCATATGCACTATTTTGAATTTTTTCCTATTTGTGTTTAAGTGTTTCTAAAGCCTTAAAAATAAAACGTTTGCAAAGAAACTAGACAAATTAACCTTTCCGACGGTATGTTACAAACCCAATTATTATTTTATACCTTCGATACTATAATGCCCACAATATGTTAATCCCAGGAATAAAATCACTTTTTTCTGTAGAAATAAAAAAAAATATAAAAAAAAAATTTTACATTTAAAAAAAAAATTTAAAATTAAAAAAAAAAAGTTTTAAAAAAACAAAAAAAAAATTTTTCAGAATATTGATCAAATAGCTATCGAAGCTACTTGGGACAAATTCTGCTAACACTAATAGGTAATAAGTTAAATGGATGAGAAAGAACACTGCATATGCTAAAAATTGAAAAACCCTTGTCTAGAGTTAGAAATTATTTTTTTTTATACATAAGCCGCTCGCATCCCAAAAAGGGACCAAAACTACCTTAAAGGAAAAGACATAAGCTTTCTTTTGAACAAAAAAAAAAAAAATAAAAAAAATTTTTAAAAAAAACAAAAAAATTTTTTTCAAAAGATGGATCAAATAGCTATCGAAGCTACTTGGGACAAATTTTGCTAACACCAATAGGTAATAAGTTACATGGATAAGAAAGAACACCTGTATGGCCAAAATGTCAAATTTTGACCCCCACTAACTCAGAAACTTTTAGACCGATCTTGTTGAAAATTTGTGTCTAAACTACTATCCAGTAGGACTAACCTTGGTGCAAATTTCATCCAAATCGGAAGACATCGATTTCAAAATTGGGTCACTTGACATGAAATCCCCCATATAAAACACAAAATATACACGTAATATAAGAATCGCCCATATACAAAAAGTAAATTCAAATAACTACCAAAAACAAAGTAAAGTTATTTTATAAAAAAAAGTTGCTAACAAATACAAGTTTTACTTTTTCATTAAAAACATCTAAATAAATATTTAACAAAATATAACATAATCATCAATAAAAAAATAAAAAATGTCCTTAGAAATAAGTGAATCGAGAGTTGGTGGTAAATGGCAAATTTTCAAAAATAAACAAATGAAATGACATCAAATAAAACAAACACACTTTTAAAATAAGGATTGTTTATTTAACAAATTTAAAACACGCGCTATTTTTATTTAACATGAATACTTGTGTGTTAATATCTATACAAATAAAAATACAAGGACATAAGCAGGATATCCTGACTTCAAGTAAAACATGATAAGCTCAGCACACGCATACATAAAAATAAGTATGCAAACAACACTCTCATTAAAAGGCACTTGTGTGTGTTTGTAATTAAAAACGTTTAACATAAACAAATTTTTTTTTAACTTGTTGTTTTGAACCCACGAACTCCTGGTTGCGTTCTGTTTGAGAACAATTTTTAAATGTTTTTAAAATTAGAAATGTGTGACAGTTTAAATAAGCAAATAAATATATTGTTGAGTGCCAGTGTTGTACAAATTTTGTAAGTAAAATGTGTGATATTTGCCAATATGTCCTTACATAAGTACGTAAAGAAATTGAAGACCGGCCAAAGAATACCCTACAACGAGCCCTCACATTTCATTCCCCTCAAAATACCAATCCCAAATGTTGAAAAACCTGAAAAAATCATTTTTCTGTTGCATAAACTTGCATAAATTTTAAATGCACGGATTGCCATGAAATTTTGCGTAAGTGCTTTTTATATGACTAGAAATCTTACAACTAAATTTCGAAAAGATCGGTGTATTATTTACAATTGGCCTCATATAAAGCCCACTTTCGGATAAATCTTTTAAAATCGAGCTCCAAAGGCTCCGCGAATTCTCATTTTATTCGGGTATGTAGAGGACATTCGAAATAAAGTTCTCGATGGTTAACAATACATTTTTATTTGACCGTGTTAAATCAAATGTGTTGTTAAAGTTATGGACCTATGCTTAACTACGCAGAAAAAATTATCAGTACTTTTTTATCAATTAAAAAATTGTTTTAAAATTATTTCAATTTAATAATTGTGATAATTGAATCAATTTTTTTTTTTTTTTTTTTGTTGAAGGAAAATTGAAAATATGAAATTTGGTTTAATTAAAATTTTAGTTACTTTGAAATAAATTTTGAATTAAAATATTGATTAAATAACAAAAAAATCTTTATTGAGTTGCTCGTTTAAAATAAAATAATTTAAACTTGTAGAATTGTTGTTGGGAAATATCAAAAACTGAGCTTTATTTAATTAAATCAATAAACACCTTGTTTGAAATGGCAAAGTTTTTTGATAATTTTTTTAACTAAAATTAAAAATATTCACCCTTATCGTGGTTAGCGAATTTGAAATACGCCTGCGACCGTTTGGTTATAGATTAAAGCAAACAATTTTACGTTGTCTTTAGTCTATTACCAAACAATCGCAGGCGTATTTTAAATTCGCCAACAACGATAAGGGTGAATCAAGGGTAAAAAAAATATTCAAAATTTAAAATTTTTAATAATCTATAAATTTTTTGCTTTATTCTATGAATTTAGAATAAATTTGGTGATTAGAGATAATTTTTAATTTTTTCTGTGTAGGGACCTAAACTAAAAAATCCTGTGCTAAATTTTAGCTTAAGAGGGCTTTTTTAAAGAGTTTTTGCCTGTACCTAATTTGGAATTTTTGGCTCTTGCCTTTCTTTAGATATATAATGCGTTTAAATTATTTATTTCTTTAGTCCCGACAACATTTTGTCGGTTGTTGTGTATTGGTAACCAAGATGCTTGTTACTTATTTGGAAATTTGGGATCTTGCCGTTCTCCAGACATACACAAATCTATAATATGTCATGCCCATTTCAACAATCCCGACCAAACGTTGACTCTTACCGTTCTCCAGATATGCATAAAAACCAACAACAAGTTATTTATGGCTAAAATCAGGTGCAGTCGTGGTTTCTTGCTCATATCTCAGCCTTTCGTCTGTCTACCAATCAGGTTGATTTTTAACAGCTAACAACCCATTACGGATTGATTCCTGAAATAGTTTCACATTTGTTTTTATATTTCAGTTAGAAGCACATTTTAAGAAATTTATAAAAAGTCCAGATGTTTTCAAGACTAACGTATGTAAGCAAGTAACCTCAGGTTACTTTTGGGACACCTCGCAGGGCTCTAAGCATCGGCTATGTAGAAATCTAAACACAGTTGCCTATTTTAGTACGTGATTATTTAAACCAACCATTCAACCCTGCTGTTAGGTTTGGACCATTTTGGTAATTTTTTGTTTTCTTCTCGTTTTATCTACCGATCGGTTAAATATGTCAACCTAAAAAGTTAGCTAATGTGGTGTTTTTATACTCTATTACTTCTGCAAAATTTTCAATTATGAATGATGTAAAGGAAATTGGAAAAATGAAAACTTACAGAATTTAGGTTATTTATTGATATGAAAACAAATCAAATTTTCTCAGGATATGATGAGCAAATTATCTTCCGTAGCAACTTGAATATAAATTTGTTGCTATATGATAATAAATCATGTAGATCTTAATTTTTTTCGCGGTAAACTCCTGCAAGAATTATAACAGAAATGTATGAACGCAAAGTAGAGGTATCTAGATATTTCTATTTCTAGTCGAATTTTACTTTTAAATACTTGTTTTTATTCTCCCAACACCAGAAAAAATAATAAAAACGAACGCAATATATCATTGCATCTGGAATCGGCAAAACGGTGTTGGCCCCAATTGTGTGGGTATGTGCAATGGAGACGAATTTTATAGCATTCATTTTTGCGACATTCAATTCTTCTACGTCACCGATAGCTGCAGCATTCTCCTCATTTTCTGTATAAGAAGCATTTCTTCCAGTGATTTCATATTCAATATCCTCGTCCACGCTATTACAAGTTGAAATATCAGAGAAGCTTTTATTTAGAATGTAAACAATATCATTGCAGTTTAATCGTCGATTTTCCAATATTTCAGCAAATAAATGAGTCAAACACTGAATATAAACTAAAGTAAGACCAGAAGATATGAAAATTAGCTCTACTTGCTTGCAGACTATTAAAAAAGTAAAAAAAATTTGTGCACTTATTAAAAAAACCAATATGGACCAAAATAGTCCTATACCTAAGATTCGTAAGTTTTTCTAAACTTTACAGCAGGGTTAACGTCATCCCCAAAGGAGCAATTTAACGACGTAGAAAAATAGACACCTGTGTCTAGATGTCCTTAATGGAAGGCATTAGGGGGTGTATTATTTTCGCTCGATGTTTATACTACCTTGAGGACCTCGCAACATGTTTAACATATCTCTAAAATGCTTCCAAACTGATTCAATAGTATTTATATATTATAAGGGCGTCCAATGGATGCCGTCCATCTTTGTCATTAGCAGTATATTTGGTTTTACTCCAGAAAACACCAGCTGCTGCCGCTTCTATTTTTACTAGCCTTCGTTGATTTTTCCACCCGATTACTTGTCTTGTAATGTCATTTTGGGATCTGTGTAGGATGTGTCCCAACCAGGACCATTTACGCCTTTTTATTTCTAAACGAATCGTTGTCTTCCGCGTTCATACTCACAACTCAATGTTTATGATGATATTAGGCCAGAATATTCGCAGAATTTTACACACTTGCATTGTCTGCAATCCACGTTTGGATGGGTTCCGGGTTGTACATTCTTAGAGGAAAAAACGGTTTACATTGGCATTTAAGATTTTTTTTTCTCATTATTTATTTATTGTATCTTCATATATTAAATGTGAACTAACAATAATTAATCAAATCTTAACCTAATACTTTATTTTATGTCCTGCCAGTGCCTGGTGTTTATCGCTCATCTAATTGGATAAGTGCTGCAGTGTCTCTTCTTCTTAAGCGAGTGTGGCCGCTATCATTTAAAATATTTCGTGCTAGTGGGTTCGGATGCAATTCGAGCCTTTTTAAGCATTTAACTGCATATTTCGTAATCATAGTTTTGACTAATGGAACATTGAGATCCTTGTGAATATTTGAGTTTTTTACATACCAAGGGGCAGCTGTGATTATTCGAAGAATTCTATTTTGGCGCCTTTGAATTTTTTCTATATTAGAGGCCGAGGCAGTGCCCCATATCTGAATACCATAGCACCAGATTGACTTTAAGATGGAGTTGTAAAGAAGAAGTTTGCAGACGAGACTAAGGACAGAGTTTCTACCAATAAGCCAATGAATTTGAATGGCTTTTAGTTTCATTTGAGTTAATTTTGCCTCTATACGTTAATCGCTGATCCAGATGTATACCGAGATATTTTACATGCGAATGTTGAGGAATTATTTGATTATTGATTGTAATATGGGGGCAAGATTCCCGGCGCAAGGTGAATGTTATATGCACGCATTTTTGCTCATTGATTATTATCCTCCATCGTCTTAACCATATTTCTAGTTGAAATATATGATGCTTTAAGTAACGAGATGCTTCATAACGGTTTTCGTGGACGCTTAGAAAAGCTGTATCGTCTGCAAATGTTGAAGTTTGGGCTTAGTTGCTTGTTGGCATGTCCGAAGTATAAATTAAGTATAATAGAGGGCCCAGGATGCTGCCTTGTGGGACTCCAGCGCCAATGGACTGAGGTGAACTTAAGAAATTTTCTTCTTTAATAATAAATTGACGACCGACTAAGTAGCTTTCTAGCAGCTTGTGTGCGTTTGCTGGTAAATTTTGCTTCAATTTATGTAATAAGCCTTCATGCCAGACTTTATCAAAAGTTTGCGAAACATCGATGAAGAGTGCTGAGCAATATTTTTTTCTTCAAATGCTTTTCTTATGACATTTACTATTCGATGAGTCTGTTCGATTGGGCTGTGTTTTCTTCTAAATCCGAACTGATGGTTTGGAATACATCTATTTTCACTTAAAATCGGTGTAAATTTTGAAACTAATAATTTCTCAAACAGCTTTGACATATTTGATAATAAGCTAATAGGCTTATTATCATATGATCTTTACCTGGCTTTGGTATCATGGTAACTAAGGAAACCTTCCATTTTTGAGAATAGTATTCAAGGCGTAAAATAGCATTAAAAATAAAAAGAATAATTTTCTTTGCTATGCGAGGTAGCTCTAAAAGCATTTTATTACTGATTTTATCAATACCTGGTGCCTTCTTAGTGTTTAAGTCACAAATAGCCTGTTCGATTTCTCTTATCTCAAATCTGAGGGGAATAGCTGCTCTAGCAGCAACAGGTGGTAACTCGACCGCAATATTGTGAGATATATTTGGTGTAAATACGTTTTTCAAGTGACTAACAAACAGATTTCCTTTTTCAATATCGTTTCTTGCCCAACTACCATTCAAGTTTCTTAATGGTGGCTTAGATATAACTGGCCTTTTTAGATTTCTAGCTGCACGCCATAATGAGTAGTCAGATTGTGGAGTTGCATCAAGTTCCTTAAGATATTTTTCTAGAGAAGCCGTTTTCTGAGTCTGAAGTAACTTTCTTAGCCTTTTTGTGTACTCTTTTAGTAAATTCTTAAGTTGCGGGGATCTATACAGTTGCCACTCTCTTCGAACTCTCCTTTTTTCAGTCAAGAGCCGCTCGACATCTGAAGAATAAATTTTATTATTTTTAATTTTTTTGGGGGTAACGCTGGAACAGCTAGTTTAAGATAACTGTCAAAGTTAACAATAGAGAGATCCACATTCTCCGGTGTACTAAGCGGAATAATTTCTGTGCAATGTGCACTGAGAAATTTTTTATATTTTAACCAATTTATTTGTGTGGCTAACGTCGCTAAGTAACATGACGGAGAAACAATTCTATTTGGGTTCGATATAGTAACAATTGTAGGTGTGTGGTATGATGATAATTCTATGGAAGCTTCAACATGAATCGTTTCTGTGTGGAAGTTTTTAACCACGCCAAAGTCTATAACATCTGGAATTTTTTGCTGATCAGTAGGCCAATATGTTGGTTGTCCGCTCGCGACCACGTTTAAACCCATTTTAGAGATTGTGTTAAACAAAACACGACCTTTTGGTGTTATAAGTCGTGACCCCCAGAAGGCATGTTTAGCGTTATAATCGCCAGCGGCCAGGAAACAGGGTCCTAATGTTTTATAATATTTATAATATTGGCTTTCTGATATGGAAAATCTAGGCATTTAAGATGTTTATCTTTGTGTCAATATATGGATGTAGATTGCCAAACCGTAGAGAGAAGACCGATTACGACTTAAGCCTAACTTAGCGATTGTATATCTTCACTAGAACCGTTTTTAGTGAAGATAATAATACCGAGATTTCTGAAAGGTCCTGGTTGTTGTTTCGCCATTTTTTTTATCAAGCACTTGGCTGTCATATTGCATAACTCTAACAGCAAATGTCGCTTACATACAGGGGTGTGCTGGAAACTTTTAAAATTCTTGCGTTTTACGTTTTCGATTTTCAGTAAACCTCCTGATAATGTAATCATTATAATGTTTTTATTCTAAAAGTCTGAGCTTATAGGTAAAAGGAGCAAGAAGAATCGTCTTTTCTCTTCTCTCTCACCAATAAACTCAGACTTTCTGCAAGAAAACTTTCATATAGGCCTGTTCACTTTTACTCAAATTACTTGATTTAAAATCGCATGTGCCTACTAAAATCACACGTGTGATAGTTTAGTGTCCCGTTTTTGTGTATTTTGGTGTGATCTTCAAATGCCGAAAGCACACCGAGAAACACAAAAACGCTATGACTTTCAGAACACCACAAAGTCATGCCCGTGATTTCCACAACACGTGATTTTCAGAACAGGCCCGATAGTGTGACCGCAGACTTAGGTTTATAGCTAATATCTTTGATGGACAAAGCACGGCCTTCAAAAGCTCTCATGTGACCTTTGTGCACATACATTTTTAAATAGTTTTAAAGAAGGTAAAATATAATTTTTAACTGAGAAATTCATTTTAGCGCATATTATTATTTGCGAACCATCAATATAGCCATCCCTGTATCATGTGATATAGATTTCACCAAAAAAAAAAATGCGTGTTATAACAGTGAGCACAACTCTTGTATTTTAATCACAGCCCATGACATTTCTGTATGAGTATTTACAGTTGTTTACCGATTTATTTACACATGATTGATTTGTCAATTACAGGACCAATCGCACTTTTTTGCCTTTAAACATTTATCAGATGACATTTTCATTTGTAAAGTTGTATTGACTGATAATTTTTATAGAGAAAAAATTCCTTCAACTAAATATTTCATGATAAGTTTAATAAAATTAAAAAACCCTGGAAGTTCATTTAAATTATTTTGATTTGAAATTTAGTTTAAATACAATATTTAAAGAATCTAGTTTGTTAAAAATATTTTGTTGCTTTTGGATAATTTGTTGTTTTCTGTTGTTGTTAGAAATATGCCCATTGAAGCCGAGTATATTGCAACTAAATGTCCATTATGTATTAATAATTCCTAAAAGCAAAAAAAAAAGTTTTGTTACCGTTTGTTAGTGCCAAACAATACATCCATTATTTTGTGTAAAAAGGCAGACATACAATATTTTAATGTCCATTAACTAAACATTTTTGGTGGAAAAATATGTATGAATTTTTTACAAAACAAATTGCAGTGCATTGTATACAGATGGTGTAATTTGGGGGACAGGTGGTTCTAAAAGTTGTACTATCTTTGATATTTTGAGTTAAAAATATTTGAAAAAGTAATTTTACACTTTTACAAGTTTGTATACCCTTTAAAAATGGTACATACAAGTATATATGCATACCATACTCATCTTAGATCTTATACAGTATTTCTTTTCTTGCTCCTTACTACTAGCGAAGTTGAATAAACGATGTCCATCCATCTGTTTGTGTGCTAGTTGAAATGTGTATTCCGAAGACCCCATATATGATAAAACCATGTTGTTATATATAAACCAGTATTCGAAAATAGACAGTACATTATTAAACGTTCGGCCCACACACTCAAGAACGATATCAACCCTTAATACCGTTCGTAACTATTTTCAAGAAAGAGCCGAACATTATATGTTGTTATGTTCTTCGTTAAAAAATAGAACAATTGTAATAATACTGTAGACAAACATTATATTTAAATGTTCTATAATGTTTCTTTTTTTACATTGACAAAGAAATGAACAAACAAAAAATTTTAGCAACAACCGCAGCACAAACAGCTTGTGCGACGAACAACAGCCAAAAGCGACGAACATCAATGAACCGCACCGAAGACAATAAAGTTTGTGGTTTTTAAAAAAACCGAACGGAAATAATTGTTCTCATCTTTTGTTGAGCTGGTTAAAAACAGTATTATTTTTGTGTTCGAAAGATGACGAACAGGGAAACGTTATTTTTTTTAATGATTTTCTTTCAACACAAACACTATTAGCGTTTGTGTTTTCCACAAATCTACCGAACCGAACAATAATAATAATATTATATACTATAGTCTAGAATAGTTTGGTATTGAAATTTATTTACATAAGTTCATAAGAATCTCAGATATTGAAACAAAAACCAGCACTGCCTTTAATTTCTACACATAAACCTTTTCTTTTTGAAGTGTCACATTAATCCATCAACTTTATTTTTTTGCTTTGACCAAAAGTAAAATGACTAGAATACTGATTGGAATAAAATAAAATAAAATCAATTTATAAATGACAGGGTAAAAGATCCCTAGGGGAGTGGGAACTAACACCAAACTTGTCACATGACAGTATTTAACTGGTAGGGAACAGTTGTAGTTCTAACACTTTTTATGAAGCGGACTTGTCACTTTAACATGGCGATATCCTGTTTGACACTTTGTAACAGGCCATTGAAATGACCTAAATGGACACATTTAATTTCGATTTTAATAATGTCTCTCGTAGATATTGTCCCGAATGAACCATGTTAATATGGTAGATCACCTTCATATAAAGTAATAGTACCAAAGAGAATCAGCCACTTCCCACACAAAATCCAGTCCCATGACTACGTTTGTGTCCATTACCATTCCTCTGGAGTAACTACACTTTAAACACATTATCACCAGTTCCTTCCTTTTTATTATAATATTGTGTTCACGGGTAACTGCTTTAAGAACAATTAACAAAAATTTCCCGCAGGGAAATAACTCTTTTTTTCCAAAATAATCCAAAAATTGTTCTTGAAAGACTTACCTTTGGAAGATTGTCAGTTGAAAAAAATCCTAACGTTAAGTTTAAATTATAGCTTAAAAATCCCTGGTCTTAAAGTCCCGGAATTTAAAAAAAAAAACATTTATCTCGAAACGATAAGGGATTTTCGCACTTAGACCCAATGATTGTGATAACATGGAGTTCCACTTAACAGAACCCCCACCGCAGAACCAATCTGAACTTCTGTCGAAGTTTAAAATGCGCTTCAGTTTAACGCCACAGACGTCTTACAATTTGTCAAAGGTGGCGGACTCCAGGATAGGCCAGTGACAGAAGGTATTACACGTTCTCCTTCTCGTCCTTGTCATGATAGCTTCGGCTGTAATTATAGTTTCTGACTCCCATACGCTGTGCATGTGTTCAGTGCCCAGTGACAACAAATACCAAAAGTAATACGTCCCTCTTGGTTATCGATAGTAGAGACATGGTTCGCCCGTCATCCAAGCGGGACCACAATTGCCTGGCAGTCCTGCATCCAGTGTTCTCTGTCCATCTGTCATTAGCAATATCGATAGTCGATCGCCGAAGTTCGAGTTTGCTGGAGAGCAGAAGTCTTTAAAAATTTTTTGGGCATACCAATTTTATTACTGATCATATGTCCATAAATCGAGCCCTATTTTCGATTTATTCGTAAGCGATAATTATCGAAAATGTGCTCCAAAAGGAGCAGGTTTTATGTATGAATTAATACCTCAAATAGCTTCAAACCTGCTGATGATGGGATGCCTGATTTTTATATAGTGTAATCCCGGTTTGGAGGACTATTTTCTGCTGAAAATAAGTGCTTCTTTTAATATGCAAACAAAGCACTCCTAAAGAGCTTTTTTTAGGGCTAACTATATAAACATATTCAATAATGTTTTGCTTTAACTTGTTTAAATGCCATTTTTTAAAAATTTTCGTGAACCATAATATATTTTTATTTTTTTCGCTTTAAAACCTTCTTTGTTGTCAGCACTAAAACAGCAGCTTTTTTGTATATTTTATTCCCTATCATTTACTGCTGAATTACAGCTCTCTTATTGAAGCGCTCGATTATGCGCTTTTTCTCTTAAGTGCTTAAAAAACTCGAATTTTTTTTACTGGGATATAAGTTCTCGTTGCATTGACGAACAAATTCATAGACTTTGAATTTGCACTGTATAAGAAAAAAAAAAAAAAAATAATAAAAATCCTTCTCCCGTAGAATTGCCTTTTGTCGCTTACGATAAAATCGCAAAAAGGGCCCGAAATGGTCACATTTACAATTTAAAATCCAGCAAATTTTAGCTCGGAATCTACTAGAACTTTGCTGTATGCATATTTCCTTAAACGATATGTTTATAGTGTCAGGTACATTGGGACAGTATCATAATATTTGACCAAAAAGTGACATTTGTAAAAGCCTGGTCCCGACTCTACTTTCCTACTTGTTTCGGTATGGTTTTGAATATATTTCAATAGGTGAATTGTTTTTTCACTGTTATCAATTCTGATATACAATGATCCATAAAATTTTCATACTTCTTTAAATTCCAATAAAATGCACACACAATGAAAGCATCCTTTTCAACCCATTCATGTCTCTAGCCTTTAGCCATAAATAAATACTTACGTACCAGTCCAAATACACAGCACATTTTCAATGACATTAAAACTAATTAATTTGCCCTCAACACAAAATGCATATAATCAGATAAATCAATAAGCCTTTAAATATTAAGGATGCCAGTGCCACCATACTGTTTTTCTAAAATAAATAAATGCATTGTAAAATTGTAATCAATTACAAACAATTTGCATACTTTCAAATTTGCATAAGTATGCA